>JAVJGJ010000030.1:24041658-24077323 GCA_035590215.1 Microhierax caerulescens
CAACCATGGGATTTCCATGGCCCCTCCCCTGCCGCCCCCCCCCCCCCCCGCCCCAAACCTGGGGGGAGCCTGAGCACCCTCATTTCTCAGGTCACCGCTTGGCTAATGGTCTATTAATTTGTTCAATTGTCCCCTGTGAGGCAAACTCAATTTCTGCCCGAGATTTCTCCCTGGCTGTCGACACAGTGATGGATAGGATGAGTGACTGTCACCGCCAGCCCTGGCGCCCGCCCGGCATGCCGGGCACCCACGCTGGCCCTGCGCTCGCACACCGGCACGGCTCCGCGGGGCCATTCTGCCGCCTTGTGCCCAAGGATCTGTCTCCAGCAATGAAAAATGACGGAAATATTTAAGGACAAATAAGGTTTACAAACCCAATTTAAAATTATTACGGAAGGCCCCGGCTGCAGATGGGCCCAAGCTGATTCGCGGTGGCAATCAAATCGAATTTCCTTATCGTTGTATTATTTTAGGGCGTTATCTGGCCCCATAATGCAGTTATAAATTCAATTTCATCTGCGAGCGTTCATTGTTTACTGTCGCCTGTTTGCCGGGGAAAATGTAAACACTTTGCAGCCTTCGGCTGCAAAATTAATTTCTGGTGGAAAACAGGAAAGGGGAGAAAATGTGGAAGGTGCCCAAAAAAAAAAAAAAAAAAAAAAGAAGAGAGAAAACAAGAAAGGTGATAGTAGGAGTGCTGCTGGGCACGGCATGAGGGCATTGTGGTGGTCAGCTGCCAGGGCTGGCTGCTTGGGCTGGCAGGGGATGAGGGGGGGTGTGGGGGGGTGGATATGGACAGGTACCTCTGGGCAGCACTGGCAGCTCTCGCCTCTCCTCCCCACTGCCACGTTTCTCCCCCATGCAAAAATAAGAAAAAAAAAAAATACTCAGTGACCTGCTGGGGCTGCCAAGGGAAAGTTGAAGGTCTCCCATTAATTCCAGACTAAAAATGACAAATTCATCTTCTACGACAATTAAATGAAGTCAGTAATTGATGCTAATTGATCTTCAGCCGAGAGGGCTCTTACTGCTTTGCCATACTCTCCGTGATGCTCCAGCACTTTCCCTGCTTCCCCGCTCCTCCTCCCTGCAGCCCCCTGGCCACAGGGACATCCCCAGGGCCCCGATGACAACTGCTCCTGAGCCTGCTCAGCCTGGCCAGCCCTGTGCATCTCTTTCAGCCACTCGCTTCTTGGAGTTTACATTTATTTTCTTATTTATTTTTTTTTTCCCTTTTGGAGGCAGGTACCAGGCCTGGCTGTGTTAGCGACAAAGGATTTATAGCCTACAGCTGTGTAGGTTTCCACTTAATTTTTATAAGCCCAGCATAAGAGCCAGCAGGGGGTAAAGCACACTTGGATTTTCTCTACTTAAAATATTACAATGTTAGCACTTTTGCTTGAGCCCTGAAAAGGGGCGGTGGGGGGGCTGGATGCGTGTGTGTGTTTGGGGTTTTTTTTGGTGTTTTGGTTTTTTTTTTTTTTTCTCTTTTTTATGAGAGCCCTTTAATCTCAAGCCAATATGTCAAAATCAAATTAAGCCTTGGAAGGGGAGCGGGCTCAGCGTGCCAAGCTTGCTTGCTGGGTTGTAAATGTACAATTGTTTCTGGGAGCTGTTATTAAAGCGAGGTGACTGCTGCCCATTAAGGGACCCTGACGTCACGTCCTCCAGCCGTGCTCGGGAAGCGGCACTGGGAGGAGGGGGACAGGGCTCAGCCATGCAGTGGCTGTGGGGAGGGGACAGACCCACGACGTCCCCTGGAGCAGAGCGGAGGAAGGGTGGCACCAGCCCTGGCATGGATGAGCTGTGTGGTGGCCACACCAAAGGAAACCCTGGGGAGCACTGGGAACACGTGGGGACTCCTGGGGACAGGCGCAGGAGAGCATCTTGAGAGCCCCACCAGGGAACCACTGGGGGGGTGGGTTTGGGTCTTGCAGCAGGGTCTGGATTTTGGAGGTAGGAGAGGTTGCTCAGCCAAGACTTCGCCTAGTCCTTTTGGAGAAGCAAAAGGAGGGAATCGTGGGGGGTTTCCAGTTTTCTGATGAAAGTCCCTGCTTGCTTTGGTTGAGAAGCCCATTTCTTGCCCAAGCAAAACCCTTTCAGTGGGGTGATGGGTCCAGCTGTGAGCCCCACCTGCAGCACCCCCTGCAAGGTGTGGGATAGCATCGCTCTTTGGGGGTTTTGCCAGGCCATGGATAGGGCCAGAAGGGGCAAACCCTGTCCCTGGAGGTTACTGAACCCTGCTGACGCAGAGGCAGCATTTACGGTGCTCTGCTGTGGCATCATGCTTTGGGGGGCTGGGGTGGGGGGTAATGAGCTTTTTTTTTGCAAAGTTTGCAAAGTAACAGCAATGATGATACTGTAGAGTATCACTATTCTTTACTCAAGACAGTTTATAATTACCCGTAATGCTGATCTCTAACATGATATTTAGACTGTGCCCGTCTTTAAGGTGGTCACTCACCACCTTTTGATTCATGCAGTGGAACTGAAATGGGTTGGAGAAACATGGGGGCAGCGGGGAGATGTATTGGCACCCTGAGACCTGCTTGCTGCCCTCTCCCATCCGACCCACCTTCAGGTCCTACAGATGCTGAGGCAGGTGGCCCCTGCTCCATATCCCCAAATCCCCAATTTCAGTGCATCAAGATGGGCAGCTTCCTGGCTCACCGGGAGCTCTTTGGGAATGGATGCTGCAGTCCCAGCAATGTTACCACCAACACTGGGGTGAGGACCCAGCACAAGGACAGCAAGGAGACCTCACACCTCCTCTTGGCCATGCTACGCTGGGCAAGAGAGACAAACCAACAGCCAGGATAATTAGTTCTGGTGAGAGGCAGTGCTAATGAGATGGAGCACAGTGCTGCACTAACAGGGCTGTCTTGCTTCCAGGACATGAGACAGGAGCTCAGCACGGTGCTGGGCTGCCCTGGGTGGCCATACAAGCTCATTAGGAGCGAGCTCAGAGACATCTAACATGATGCTGTGGGCAAGGTGTCAGACCCTGTGGTGGGCAGCCCCTGGCACCCTGACAGACGTAGGTAGCAGCTCTCTGTGTTGCCTGGGCAATGTGGTGGAGAAGCCTGCATGCCCATTGCAGGCTCCTTTCACTGGTCTTGCTGGGTCGCAGCTGGGAAACAACAGCACGGGTAGTTCTGTTCACTGGTCTTTATGGGTCCCACTAAATCCTGTGTAATATACTGTAAATAAAGTTTATAGCTGAAATCGGTGTTTTACAGGGGCAAACCAAAGTCCAGCTGCAGACCTACAAACAAATGTGTTGTATGCAAAGGGGAGACAGCACCGGTGCCTCCTGCCGAGCCCTGACCCATTTCTTGGGCATGTTTCACTGGGTCTTAGGGAGAGTGTAGCTTGCACCGGCTGGCTCTGGACATGTTCATCACCTGCACATGGCTCCTGGCTCCCAGTGCCTCTTTCCCACAAGCAACCGAGACCAAAAGTCATTTGCAAAGTGAAAATAAATGACATTCTGCAAGTCACACAAGGAATCAGCGGTGAGGGCAGAGGTAGATGTCATACACCCCAGGAAACTGAGGCACAGAGTTGCACTTCAGGCAAGGCTCTGGCAGAGCTGGAAGGAAGACCAGGAGCCCCGTGTCACCTTCCTGGTGTCTCTGCTGGTGGTGCCTGACACGGTGTGCAGGGACTCAACCCTGTCTGTAAGGCTGTGGAAACCCCGATGTGTCAGAGACATCCGAAATACCGCCCTTGCCCCTTTTCCTGCGGCTCCACAGCTGGAGCAGCTGGTGGGCAGGGCTGCGCCTGCGAGAGCGCTCCGGGTTCCTCAGCGATTCCCAGACGTGCTGCGCTCGCTGTTTTCCGGGAACCCAGCGGCCTGAGAAGAGATAAATAAGTGATACAGACATTTCTGCACTAAACACACATGACGCGCTCCCTCCCGCTCCCCCCTCCCCGTGCACACAGTTCTATTAATCCTGACAAATTATGACGTACAGACGTGTAATGCAAACTGATTCATCATACATTCAAATCTGCTGTGCGGGAGCAGCGGGAGGGCAGAGGCAGACAAGTGTATTACACGGATAATGTATTTGACGTATTAATAAAACCAGCCGCATTGCTCAATCTGGAGAGAGGGGGGGATGCCAATACATCATGACAGATCACATATTGATGGAATCCAGATGTTGGGAATCATAGTCTTGGGGCCTTTCTTGTATTGACTAAAGGTAAAAAATGCTGGCTGTCAGCACATTAAATCTCTGCTTCGCTCGCAGAGGCTGGGGGAATGGTTATTTCTGGAGGACAAGGATGCTGCTCCCCGCATCCCCTGCCCTGTTATCCCAGACATCTGCGAGGGAAGGGTGGGGAAAGATTTTAGAACCCTTGTGCTATTATTTGGTTGCCTATCAACTGCAATGACCAGCCCGAGCACACGTTAATAAGGTCCCATCAGCTTGGAGTCCTTGGCTCAGCCCCTCAGCTGAAGTAAATCAGCATCAAAGTGATCCCCATTGAGCACCTGGTCTCAGATTTTTAGCCAGTGAAACAGTCAAAAACACTCGCCTTGGCTTTACCAGTGATGCTGCTGTTTCCCACATTTTGCTCCTCTTGGTCAGTGATGCTGCTCGCCTCTGCCTTCCCTCTTAATCCTTGTTCTGAGCATGTGGTGAGTGGCCTGAGTGCATGTTACATATGTACTTGCATGTATAGGGGTGTATCCATAAGTTGGTTTTAGTGTTTTTCAGGGAAAGATATTCCGTTGCTCACGCTGTCATAGGTAAAGGTTGTTGTGCCAATAACAACTCCAGCTTTTCTTTTATCTTAGGGGGTCCTTTTGAAATGAAATCACTTTGTTCCAGATCTGTTTGGGTTGGATACTTTTTCCCAGCTGTTTGCATTCCGGAAGCCTGATTGACTTTGGCTTGTGAGTGACAAGGTGTTACGCATGTGGGAACCTTATCTATTGGGGTACACAAATATATGAATGTTCTGGCTTGGCTTTGCGCTCCCCCGCCTGTGTAGTGCCTTTCCCTTGAGCATCTCCTTGTTGCCGTGGGTTAAACCTGCTGCTCAGTGCACGGCAGGATGAAATGACACTGAGACGATGACAGAGCGTTATGCTAATGCTCTTTCCAGGGTTATTGCCATCTTGGAGAAGGTGCTGTGCTCTGCGGCTTTGGGCCCTAGCCCTGCAAGCGTGCATTCCCCGTAGAGGGCAGTGACCAGGAGGTGGCTGGGACACAAAATGGTCATTGCCTGGGAGGCCAGGGCAGCTCACAGAAGTGGTTTAGGTTTCAAAAGTAATGGACTTGCAGCAAAGAGGGAGGGATGTTTGAGCAGTAGGAAGAGTTTGAACGATCGGGGCACAGTTTCCTTGGATTCGGACCACTGGGGCTTATATATAGGGGCCTACAGAACTGTTGTATAGGCTGAGAGAGAGAGAGGAGAAACTCTAGATAGGAACTATTTACATATATATAACACTATTTAATATAGATCTGTTATATTACATAGAACTAACATATAGGAGCCTATAGAACTATCTGTACGGCATTTTCCCCCCTATCAGACTAGATCAAAAAGCAGGAATCAAGGAATTTAGGGAAATACAAAAGAAGACATTGACATTTTGGTGATTTCTCCAGGTGAGCCCCGGTGGGTGTGGGCTGTGGGTCCATGCCTGGCAGAGACAGATGCCAGGAGGTCTCTGGTGTGCAGAGGTGCAGGTGCCCGGGGCCACCCTGGCATCCTGGGTCCCCCGCAGAGCATACCTGGAATCCTCTGCTCCCGGGAAGGATGGCCCAGACCGGAGCTATGCTGAGTGATTAGCCTCACTGAGCCTTCCAAAATACATCCCCAGTATCCCCAGCTGGCTGGCAGTGGGGCAGGGACTAGCACACAGTGTGTCTGCCAGGTGGGAGCAAGCCTGCCCCATGTTCTGGGGTCAGGCTGCACCACCAGCTCTGTAGGTTGTGGTCCCACAAGCGAGCTCGACCGATTGAACAGGAGCCAACGCTGCCTGCTGATGGCAGTGGCCCCACTCACTGTCCTGAGGGTGAGTGAGACCCGACAGGTCCCAGCTTTGAAGGTGCACAGCAGTGCTGCTGCCCTCGGGCACGGCCAGGGCACGGGGCTGGCGGCCAGGGTGTCCCCAGCTCAGCCACCAACTCCTTCTTGAGCTGTCGGTGACCCGCACCATGTACGGTTTCAAAAGCGAGGACACAAGTCCCTCAGAGTCCCAAAGTGCTTTGAAAACTCCTTCTTTAACCTCTGGAAGCCGTTTCCTTGCATGTGGAATGGAGACAATAAACACCTGAGATGAAAGGGCAGCTTTTCTCTGCTAAGATAAAGGGGTTTGCTCTTTCCCCAGGACTTGTTTGGTACAAGTGGGTGGGTCTGGAGGCTGAACTGCTGGCAGGGAGAGCACACCAGCCCCAGAAAGTAGCAAGGTCATTTTTCCAGTTGGAGAAAAGCAGCTTAGAGGAAATATAAATTGCACTGAGTGAGCAGGACTTGAAAGCAGGGAGGGCTCCTCAGATGGGGAGCCAGGGAAAATGATGGAGGGAACGTAAGAATGACAAAGCATGTCGTTCCAGTGGAGTGCAAGACGATTTGCTTTAGCTCATTAAATACTGCAATAAAATATTAATAGTTATTGTCCCTCTATTTTTTGTAATTATCCTTGCAAAGAAGGATCTGCTGCAAGTCACTAATGTATTCCCAGCAGCGGGTTGCTTTTTAATACGGCGATGGCAGTCAGGGGTGAGGAGGGGGGAGGAATGAAAGCATTTATGTGTAGCCAGAAAATAGTTGTATGATCAGGGTCATTAAGGAATCGGTGCCGTCTACAGAGGGAGCGACACGAGGCGGGGAAGAGGAGGCTGCGGGGAGAGGAAGAGGGTTCAGGTGAACCCAGGAGCACTTGGGAAGATTTCAGGGCAGTCTGGTGTCCGCGTCCCACCTAACCCCAAGGAAGAAATTCGTGCTGTGGCCGCCCAGCCTGGTACACCCAGGCATTTGCTGGTGAATGTGGTGATTTCCCTACCTGATCTCTCTGACGCAACTATGAAGGGTCCTGGAAGTGCCAAGCTCCTGCTGCAGGTGCTCGGGTGCACTGGGGATGGCTCAGGCAGATGGAAGGTGGCCCTCAGGGTGCTGTGTGTTGTGCCAGAGAGGCTCCCCGCCATCGCAGCCCTCTGCAAAGCAATCCTTGTGCACATTAGCTGTGCTGCTGCCTTCCAGCGCCCTGCGCCCGCTCCTGTGCCTGTCCCACCTGGCTTTCTTGGGGCTGTCCTCCCTCTGGTCAGCATCAGCCTCCCCATCCTGTTGCCATCTCAGGCTGCTCCCTCCTCCTGGTGCACCCCTGGCCCAGGAGCAGGCACGTGCCTGCCAGCTCCTCTGCATCCCCACTGTGATGCCAGCCAGGGACTTGCTGGCACACAGCTGAGACATGGCACCACACCAGAGCAAGCAGCAGTGATGCTGTGGCCATGATAGGCTCTGTCAGAAAGCTTAAAAAAGTGAGGTGGGATGTCTCCTGCCAGTAGCAAAGAGCCCCTCTAAGGCTCGTGCAGCAGCACCAACATCACACCCCACTGTGCTCTGGCCAGGTGAGACCTCACTCCGCTTCCTCCGGCTTTGGTTTCCCGGTGCTTGAGCAAAGTGGGATGCGGAGAGGCATTTTGCTGAGCCTGGGCAAAGCTGTTGGCTTAAACGTGGTGGGGAGGGGGAGCTGGGGCTTTTCCAGGCAGGGGCAGCCTGTGGTGCCTGGGGTGGGTGAGGGAAGGCTGAGCCACAGCGAACGAGGCCAACCTTGTGATCACTGTGATGTGGCTTGGAAAGCTTTGGCTGGAGGAGATAGAAAACGCTCTGCAGTCAGAGGAGGGGAGAGCCGGGATCCCAGCGTGGCTCCTGCCCCTGGGCAGAGAAGACCCAGGGACGCAGGTGCTGGCATGGCGGCGTGGGCAGCAGCAGCAGGGCTGGGCCACGAGCCCACCTCGGGGGGCAAACCCTGTCCTGGTGATCTGCCTGTCTGCCCAGGCAAGCCGAGGGCAGCGCAGCCGTGCCTGCGATGCTGCCTGCCGTGACAGGGATGCTCCTGCTTCCCACGCCGGAGGAGGGATGGGGGCTCCGACCCCACTCAGATCCCATCAGCCGGCCCTCGGAAGAGAAACGGTGCTGACAGGTATCTAAGCGAGGCAGAATTAAGGGAAATGATAATAAATGTAGATGGTCAGGCGGGGGAATGAAATGATCCATCTTTTGCATGTTAGTCAAGAGGTGCTCGCAGGCTCCCCCCGCCCCGCTCCCATTCAATCAGAGCCTGTCAGACCTCCAGCAGGCTGGCATTTTTGTGAAGAATCTCTCGGCTAAAAATTGTTGTCATTCCTATTTCCTTGTTATCAGTCGGCGGCACCTCGGCAGAGCCCGGAGATTAACGCAGAATCGCCGGGCGAGCATCCATTCCCGAGGAGCCCTATCCATTACACCGAGCTCGGCGGGTCCCTCCCGCCTCACCTCCCACATTCATCATCTTTAACGCTGACAGCCCGGCGCAGGCCTTTCAAATTTATCTCGCCGCGTCCCGGGCAGGCTCTATCCGTCAAACTGCGCGAGAGGGAGCGAGCGGAGCGCCATCTCCTCTCCCCTGTTCGTCAGGGAGGGAGAGGGGGGGAACAACCTGCCCGTGTGAGGGACTCGGTAAAAGATTGGTCCGAGATACACAATTAATCATGGCTCGCATCAATTTGCTTGATTTACTCCCCGGAGGGAGAAGGGGCGTAAACACGGCGTGTGCAGAGGCAGTGTGGAAACATAATGTGTCTGTCTATAGGAAAAACATTAACACATCATCCCCGTTGTGGGTGATTGATGGGGGAACGGGAGAGGGACAGCCCGGAGCTGGCAGGGTGACAGAGAGCCAGGAGCTTGCCAGAGAGACGGACCCAATGGAGATGAACCTCAGGGGCCACCGGTCAGGGCAGGCAGCGCCTGGCACGTCCAGCCCACCTTGTGCTTCCCTCCCAGTGCTCTCCTGCGGTGGCAGCCCGGCCCAGGCATCTCCCCCCACACTGGGACCCTCCGGGTGGGTGGGAAGGGATGCTGCCGGCCGTGCTCCGTGTGCGAGGTGAGTGCTTCAGGGTGTGGATGTATGAAAAGTCCCATCTTCAGGGTGATGCCGAATCCAAAGCAAAACTGCTTTTGCACGTAATAATTTCCAAGGCATATTTCATGCTCATCACCGTGTCCAAAATGGGTGGCAGTGCAGCTCGGTCTGCCTTGCCTTCCCTGAATTTCTCCTGTAAATAACTTTTTCTGCCTGTCCCTGGAAGTGGGTGCATCTCAGGATGAGATCCAAATGTGCAGAGCGTGCTTGTGAAGCCCTTCGCTAGTCTTCGGGGCGGGAGATGCCATAGCAATGAAAGATACTGTTATTATTAGATCCCAAGCACTGGGTTGTGCCATCCCTTGATGGCTCTGGCGGAGAGAAGAGGCTGACTTTTATGGAGAAAGTTACTGCTGTATTTACAATCCAAACCTCCTCGTAACCAGCCGCAGGGTGGAGGAGGAAATGCGGAGAGAGTGTGTGATGATTTAATGTGTCCTTCTCGCGTGCCTTTCAGCTAAGGAGCCTCCTCCCTCCTTCACCAACCCGCACTCGGCCGGGCTCCGGCTCGGCGATCACAGCCACACGGACAAGGGGAGCGGGAGGAGAGGTTTAACCAAGGTCAAAAAGGGGGACCAGGAACCTGGAGACCCACGTCCCAGACCTGCATCTTCCTTGGTAAAGTCTTCATGGAAATAAATGGTACTCAGACCCTGCGCAGGGTTTCCCACTAGCTTTTGAGGAGATTGTGGTGTTTTGAGGGGGAGACGGGGGCTCATGAGAGCTCATTGCCACCAACGAGTCACTCTGCACCTGATTTCGTAGGGAATGACCTAGCTGATAGGAGGAGCTCAGCGGTGGATTGTGCGGGGTAGCTGATGCAGTTTACCACCCAGACGGACATATTTCCCCGGGCAAGTTCCTAAACTCAGCACCGTTCCCGCTGGGAGCTGCGGGCGCCCGGCTGAGCCGCACTGCCGGGATTGCCCCCCCGGTTAGCCGGTGGTGGCGTTGGATGGGCTCGCTCCTGCCCGGCCGTGCGTGGCCCTGGGCTGGGACCTTCCTGCAGGTGCTCCTGTCATCTGGGCTCTGAACACGCGGCAGTTTCCCTGTGCACCTTTCCTAAGGCGCCCAAGGCCAAAGCTGCTCTTCCAGCTCTCCCAGTGCCTCCCCCGCGTGGGGTTTCCTGTGGCTGCGCCCCAGCATTTCTGCCTGGGAGGGAGGGATACCAGCGCGGGGAGGTCTGTCAGCTGCAGAGGGAAGTCAGAAATGCACAAGACAGATGTGATCTGCCTGAAATGAAACCCAGAGCAGCGCAGGCATGATTTGAGTATCCAGAGCGTCCGTTAGTTGCCCTCCCGTTTGCAGCTCCTTGGGGAAAATAAGCCTCCTGTGCCACACCTTGTCACCCCCCCACCTGCCTGTCCAGCTGTCAGCACCGTGCTGCAGACCGTTCCTATTTCTGATTCGTACACTATGAATTAAACTCTGAGAATTAACGCCCCAGCTGGGGGCTACTCCCATCCGCAGGAAAATCCGCGTCCCCTCTCCATGATGTGCAGCATCACCTGTGCCCGCGTGCCCGACGTACCCAGCCCTTTGTCCTCCTCGGGGCAGATGCTGTCCCTAAAGCACGCAGGCTAAGCTCAGGCAGGATTAGGTCCGTGAGCCACAGTGCTGGGGTTGCTTGTGGTTTAAATTCATCAGTTTAGTTGAGTTTTGTTCTCCCCTGATTTAGTTGCATCTGAAGAGAGGTTTTGTTTCGGCTTATCTCGTGGAAATCACTCATAATTTTGCAGTGGCTGTTTAATACATATATATATATATATGTATGTATATGCTGGGTTTTACAGCCCATTTTTATCACCTTTTTATTATCTTGGGTCAAAAGCTTTACTGGGTTGCATTCAGGGAATTATGCAAACTAAGAGAAAATACCATAGCAAAACTATAGATTTTCTCATTAAACTCTGCTTGGACATGTAGTTATTGTAGTAAAACTCTAGTAACTATTACAGGCCCTAATATAAAATTATAGTTTGACACCTCAGCGTGATTGGCCTTGCACTGCGGTTAAATTAACCCTTTCTGTCCCTTGCCTGCTCAGACTAAGGGCTTTTGCAGGAAGCAGGCAAGCCAGGTTTAGCAGGCAAGCTGGGCTTGGCAGGCAAGCTGGGGTGGCTGCGCGGGGTCTTAGCCTGGGACCCCCGTGGTGTGCAGCTTCAGAGCAGCTTTGCCTGATGAACAAGGGAGGATCCCACAGCTCCAGGTGGGTGAAGTCCTGCAAGGAAGCAGGAGTTCGCTGCAGTTTGCAGCCTCTCCCATCATCCCAGAAACTGCTTCATTCCCACCGCCCAAAGACTGTGTAATTCACCCTGCTCCACGCACAGCGGATTTAAGGAGCGATAAGCATATTCAGCAACTTAATTATCTCAGACCAGATTTTCTTCTCAATTACACTCAAGCAAATCTGAAGTGATTCCATTCAAGTGGATGGTGTTAGTCCACCCTTGTAAAAAATCAAAATCAGATGAAATATCACCCATGCACTTTAGCAAATCTCCACACCTCTGCCAGTAACAGTGCAGCAACCGTGGGAGGTTTGTGGGGCCGTCTGACACAGTGGCAGGGAGCTGTGCTTAAAACAACTTGGATGGTCCGGCAGGGATGGGGACTATTTCCTTCCGATTGTCTGATTAACATTTTAAAGCCATGTTGATAATAACCTGGGGTAGCGTGACAGTTCAGCAACTTCATTCAAGGGAAACACTTAATCATATTTATTATGTAAACACAGCTTGCCATGCCCCCATTAAATTATTAATAGTACCATTAACATATTTACATATAAATCTTATAGCAATTGATGGAAATGGCTTCAAGAACCTTGTGTTAGCTCCCTTTTTATAATGGATCCTCTCTTGCAAATACCCATTTATTAAAGAGACAAAATATTAATTTTTTGTTAAATGTTCATGTCAAAAATGTCACCTTTGCAGTTTTTCAAATTGCCATTTATGCAAAACCTACTGACTTGGTGTTTTCCTGTCTTTAAAAATGGCCTGTTTAAAAATACTGCTTCAATAGGAGCAATTAAGGAGAATAAGGGTAAAGATATTTCAGTGATCGGGGTGGGGTGTGTGTGTTGCATTTTCATTAGTGATCAAGTTGATAAGGTGAACAACACAAATACTGGTGGGGTTGTTCCGTCACTTCACCCCTGGAGGTACCCTAAAATGGCCCCAATCCTTCTGCCAGGGGGTTAACCTCTGATCAAAACACGCACGCTTCCTACGTGTGTGCAAAAGCTATTTGCTGTTACTGAGACCTGAGTTAATTTACTTGGGGCTGGAGTCACACCCAGATATTCCAGTTAGAATTGATCACTCTGATGTGATGCTATCCCACAGTTACGCTTGGGGGATGCAGGACCAGACTCCTGGGAAGATGCTACTGTCCCAGGGATTGCCTGGGACAGAGGGCAGAGGATAAGGCAGAGGGGATGTGGCTTGCACACACAGTGGTTGGAGGTGCTGTGCACCCAGGGTCCAGTGCCTCCCCTCTTTTTTTATTTTCCTATGAAAAAATGTGAGGTGTCCTTTCAAAACAGGAGTGGGAAACTGGAGGAAATAGGTAGCACAGTGGGAGCATGGGGGGAAGAGAAGAAGGAGTACAAAGGCAGGATTTACCAGACAGGATAAAGACAAGAGGATGGAGGGTAGGTTAGTCCTTCTCCCATTTCTCCTCCAAATTCCGCATCTTTCCTAACCAGCCCAGCCCTGACTAATAATCCTAATTAGGCTGCATACTGTAATTCCTTAATACCTTCCAGGTAGCGGTATCCCAGGGTGATTCATTCTCAGGACTGCCAATTTTCACAAGTTTATCATAAGACTCTCAGGATTTTTTTTCTTGTTCCTTAAAGTTTCAGCCCCTGCAATCAAGTGGTGATATAAGAATCTCAGTTTTCCTTTAAATAAATAGAAAAGGCATGCTTCGAGCCATGCGGTCAGGGCAGAAAGCTTGACTAGCGCTGTGAGCCTGGTCCTTAAAGCATGGAGACCAGAAAGCAGAGGAGAAGATGATCACAGGGTAGTGGAATTGTAGGATAATTTAGGTTGAAAGGGACCTCGGGAGGTCATCGTACACTTAATTTCTGGTGCATCTCATATTTAAATGGCAGTTTTCATTAGCATTTTTAGTAATAAAATTAATAAAACATAGCTCTCGGTTTTGTGTGAGCTCTGTATACTATACATCTGCATATGGTAAAGTATAAATTTCTGCTGAGCGCCCGGCTGCCCCTTGCCCCTCTGGTGCCCCCAGCCGTGATGGCACATGTCCCATGCCAGCGGCTCTGAGCTGAGCAAAACGGAGGAAACCCAGTTTGCTGGGAAGAAGCCATAACTACCTGAACTGGGACCTGCAGGGGACCCAGCACGGGGCTCCCATCCCAGCTCCAGTCAAGATGAGTCACCTGTGCAGATTGTGTCTCCCTTCCCCACCTCCCTTCTTCCCACCTGAACACAGGGTGAAGGAGGCACTTTCCCTTCTGGAGAAGTATTCAAGGATTAGACCTTATTATGGTAATGCAGAAGCCAGGGAAATACAGAGGCGGCATTACAAAGGATTTTTTTTCCCTTTCTCAATTAAATGAATGTTCTCCTAACCCGTTGTGCCCAGTCCTCGTGTGTGCTGTTACAATTGTCTCTAAAAACTCTGTCTGATTTTTCAAGCAATTTCTCATGAAACAGGCACTTTCAGAAAAATCATAAGAAAGCAATCGTTTCAAATTGGTCATTTGGGACTCAAATTACTAATCTAATACATTTTTTATTGAGGGTTCCTGAAAGGTTCCATAAAACACAGTCTGTGAAGCTGCCCAAACTTGCCAGCCTCCCAGTTTGACAAATCAAACCCAACAATCCACTTTGCAGCTCAGGTTTAGGGTTCGCGAAGCCGCCACCAAAATAGCAGCATTTATATTTCTCCATCAATAGTGACTATCTCGTCAGATTTTTAAATTCCCTGGGGTGTTTTGTTGATTTACTTTTTTTTTTTTTTTTTTTCCACCGCCTGTGCTGGATTTTTGTGTCCATGTCCAAGCTGCAGTGCTGGTATTGGGGATATTTGCAGGGGGTTGACCTGGAGTCTGCTGCTGAGCATCTGCTCTGGCTCTGCTGGGAGGAGCAAGCGGGAGGACAAAAGTCAGGTCAGGCAAGAAGAGGACTGGGAGCCAGAGACTGACTTTTTTATTATTTATATTATTTTTATTATTTATATTCTTTTATTATTTTGTTGTATTATTTATTATGTTATTTATGGTTTTCTCGAGGCTGTGCTTAGGTGGGGTCTCTATAGCAGCAGAGCACTATGCACAGCCGCTGCCCTGTTGAGCCTCGAGGTCTGAACAGAGAGGGGAGACAAAATATGGGACAGGCAAGAGATTTTGGTCTTCTTGCTAGAAATGAGTGCTCAGAGCATGGGAAAATGAGGGAGATCAAACAGGCGGTCTCTGGTTCTGAGTCCCCGTGTCATGTCACGGCCACAAGACCTCATTCTGCTCTTTGCAGCAGTTTTTTGGGAAATAGGGAGCATCAGACTCCCCACACACAAGGCACTAATCAAATACATGTTCATTATTATTTTGGCAGATGCTGAGGGTCGGCTGAGTGCTGCCTTGAGGTAGGACCAAAAAAGCTGTGCCTCTCTGATCAGATTTAATAAAACCCAAAATAAAACTCCATGGGTTGACAGCCAGCTCCTTCCTGATGCCGGAGAGGCAGCACCCAGCGAGGAAAATCAAGTGCCGCAAGGCCACTGCCAGCTCAGCTTGCCAAGAACCCAACCAAAATTGCTTTTCCCCTTTAACGTCTGGTGGCAATTTTTCTTTTGCAAGATCTGCCAGTCAGGAGCAAGGCAGAAATGTGGTTTTGGGGGAGGATTTTCTAGCAGTGCCTGCTTCTTGTTTCAGCCAGCACAAGAGCGCAGAGGGGAGAGGGAGGGAGCAGGGCAGCCCGAGAGAGAGACACAGAAAGCTGGTGGGCATTGGGGGGAGATGGGGATGGAGAGTTTGGGGAGAGGGGGCACCTCTGCCTGCAGCTCAGCGCCCTTGAAACCACATGGCTCGCGGAGCAGGGACGGGGCTGGCACGGGGCTGATGCTCTTGGCTCAGTCCCAGCCCCCTGGTTTGAATTTTACCCTCTGAGAGGAGCCACGTGAGCCAGTCCAGTGTGTGACAGGCAGCATGCGGGCAGGGAGAGGGGGCATCCCTGCCAACCCTGCTGCACCAAGCCTGCTCCTTGCCTTGCAGCCCCCGATGTCCTGTGGCTGTGTGGCTCCCTCGGTGCTGAGACAGCCGGCTGTGTGCTGACACGCTCCCCTCTAATGCCTCCAAGGGGGCCTGTTACTATTTATTGGGTTAGTGTATAGTTTTCTGCTGCCGTTATGGCTTTACTATGGGGATAATTCACAACGTGTAGTCAAAAAGTAGAGCCAAACGTGACTGTTTTGGATGTCAGCTGGGGCTGCGTTGCAGGGGGGAGCTGTTCTTGGCTGATTCTGCCCATGGCGCTCACCCATGGGTGACAGGGAGGAACTGGTAGCCTCTCCAGCCCATCCTCTGGCCCACAGCTCCCCAAGGGGTCTGACACCCGGGTCTTGCCCTCACGCAGGCAAGGGGGATTGCACAGCTTCCTACACATCCACAGCCCCACAAACAGACCAGAGTTTATTATTGTGTTCTTTCTTTAAAAATATATAAATACCAATTTATTAAAATTAGTAAGTAACGTGATATTTCAGAGAAAAACTCTCTTCCCATTTCAAACAAAACTTCCAAGCCAAACTCCAGGCTGAAGCAAATTCAAAGAGGACAGTTTATAAATGAAGCAAAATGGAAGGTGAAGTAAGAGCCACCCTTTAATCTTGGCTGTGGCCACACCACCAGCAGTTCCCACCTGTGCTGCCCAGGCTGGGGGTGCCGGTGCCGGTTCACCCCAGCTCTGCCAGCACCACGTCTGGCATAGCTGCTCCTCTTACAGGGCTACAGGTATTTTTATTCCTGATGGGAAAACCTACATGCAGGCATGTGCTCCCAGCTGTGCATTTCTTTTTGCCCTGCCCAACCTTCCTTTAGGCACGTGTGAGCAGCAAGATGCCCACGTGTTCCCATCAGTGGGGTGCATGACCCACGGGGATCCGTTTCCTGAGCTCAGCCCTGCCTTTGCCCTAAGGCATCTGCACGTGGGACAGCGCAGAGCAAGTCCAACCCCCCCAAATGCTGCAGGCACCAGCCTGCTCTGCCCCTGCCCCTGCCAGCTGGGAAAGCCACCGGCACCGGTCCCTCGCAGAGGGATGGAGAGGCGTCAGGCTGCCGTCTCAACGTGAGACCCCTGCACGTGGAGAGACACGTGGGCCCCACGGCAGGTCAGGGGCATCACCCCTCGCCCCACCGAGCCGCAGGGGTACCTCAGCCACCCCCCTGGTCCTTCCTGCCGCCCTCCCTTGAACTGCCTCCAGCCGCCTGATGGCTTCGCAGGGTGCGTGCATCCCACCTCCTCTTTGCTCTCACGATTCACACCTCTCCCCTGCCGGCCCGTTCCCCGCTCTGCTGTGTGCCATGGCCGCCTGCCACAGCGCAGCCTCCCCGGGATGGTGTCTGACGAGCTGTTTGCTTTAGCTGGAGGGAAGAGCCAGCCACGGGGCGGGAGCAGCGGGCGGCCGTGACGGCACGTCTCCCGACCCGCCGCTCGACAGACTTGGATGCCGAGAGGCGTGGAGGAGCCAAGTGCTGATCTGGCTTTCGCGCTGTTGAAGTCCATGAAGTTGCTTTGGATTTACACCCATGGAAGCAGGATGGGAACTTGGCCCGAGGTCTCGGTGCGTCGTAAAGCCGGAGGAGCCTTTGGACCCACCACCAGGCCTTTAATTGGGGTGGGGGGTGCAGTAAAGGAGAGGTGAGGTTCAGGGAAAAGGGAAGGCAGCCCTGGTCGTCTTGGCCTCCTGGGGAAAAAGCCGTGACTACAGTGACTGCAGCTGTCATGGGAGGGAACAGCGGGGGTCTGGGCAGGTCAGGACCCAAAAAAGGGAGAAACTAGGACTTTCGATCCCTTCCCCACGCTCCTCCGCATCTCCTCCGCCTAGCAAAGGTGCATTTCTTTGCGCATCGCACGAGGCACCCGGGGGCATGGGGACAAGGACGTCCTTGTGCCCAGAAGCCCTGCCCCTGCAGGTCAGGACTGTGTGTCAAATGCCAGATCCCAGCAGCAGATTAAGAGGCTGCAGCATCAGGATGTGTGCCCGCCTCGTGCTGAGCATCCCTCTCTGGGGAGGGAAGGCTCTCAGGGCAGATTTCACCTTGTGTGAAGGGGTCAGCGAAAGACTCGTGTGCCACTTAAATCCCACTTAAGCACTCTGCATCGGGGTGAAATTAACTTTCTCCGCAGAATAAGCCATCAAGAAAAACTGATCTAAAAATCTACGCTGGGCCGCAGCCGAGCCACACTTCTATTAGCAAGTAAAAAAATATTTCCCGTCCTTAGAGTTAAATGAGCCAATAGTTCAATCACGGAGCAAAAAGCAGCAATAGAGACGGGGATGCTGAGTGCCTCAGGTATTGGCAATCTATGCAAGGAATCACAATAAGCAGGACTCGCCTGTTTTCTCTGTGTTTAGCAGCAGTGTTATTCAACAACCTATTTGCAAATGCCATCTTCCAAAGTCCTTTTTCCCCCCCTCATTAAAGTTGCAGCAATAATAGGGCGATTACAGTGCAATAAGCTAAACGCAATCCATTAGTGGCATCACGGCCGGTTTTAGATCTTAAAAAAAAAAAAAAATCAAAGCTGTTTAAGTTTTCTTATTATGCACATTAAAGGCAGGCAGCAGGGTCTGATCAAAGACAACACCACCCCTGCGCTCCCCCCGCCCACCTCCTGTCCCTGCATCTTGTCCCCCCTCTATTCATTAGTGGTCACAGCTGTGCAGTTGGCCAATTACTTGGGAATAATAAGTACATTTTGCAGTAAATTAAATATTAATTAGTCCTTGGCAGGTTGTTTTGGTTTTCCTTTTTTTTTTTTTTTCCCATTCCCCTCCCTCCACCTGAAAGTGGTGGAAGGGATGTGACACTGTCACCGCCTGCGATGGGATGTGGGTGACAGCGGGGCAGACTTTCCTCCAGCCCTGTGCTTGGTATCCTCTGCCGTGGTTTGCAGCAAGGTCTTTCGTGCTCTTCCTAAGAGGGTTCGCTGCTGCTGGGCCAGGATCTGTAAACCCATCCCCAGCTTTTATGTTATCTTCTTCTCCCAACCCGAGCACATCCCTGGGTCCCCCTCCTGCATGCTCTCCTTGGGCACTCAGCTCTCTGGGCAGGGCATCATCCCTGACTGCCTGTGATGTGCCTGTGAGAGTGGTCTGAAGGCAGCAAATAAATCCATGTAGGGTTTGCTTGGCCATGGGGAGGGCCTGCTCCATGGGGTGTGAGGGCAGCTTGGCTGCTGCAACACTCTCCCCAGCAGTGCCAGCAGGAGAAACGCTGCCTGGTCCCCTGGATGTGCCTGCAAGGCTTCATCCTGCCCTGCCTCTGCACAGCAGGACCCCAACCCAAACAGAGCGTGTTGTGCCAGGGGGTGAGGAAGAGGAATAGGAAGGGGCTGGCTGAAAAGCAACTGTCATACAGCCCAGCATCACCCCTGGCCAAAGCAAGTTGTCCCATTTCTGGTTTGGTGGCAGAGCCCAGGCAGGGTGACCCCTTGGTCCTCTGGCCAGGGACTCTGCAAACAGAGTGACCTGGTCTGGCTTTGCCTGTTCCCGTGGCAGTCAGACCACCTTGAACAAGTGAAGACCCTGGGGAAAGAGCTCTGCAAGCTGTGGCCAGGTGAAGCCCAGACCAGATCCCAAGCATGGATCCGCTGGGAAGAGCAGACCTTAAACTGAACTGTTTGGGCTACTTTTGATATCGTCAATGTATCGCTGTATATTAAGGTTTAAAGGTTGAACGCAGTGGGGAAAAAAAAAGTGGATGAAAAGAGCAGCTAAGCTCTGCATAGAGGGGATGAGAGCCTGATGTGGAGGAAAGACCTGTCCTTGCTCTGGAGCTCCCCAGGAGCACTGCAGAGGCTGGCACAGGAGCCCCTGGGAGCCCTCGGCAGTCAGGACAGGAGGGGAAGATGCTCTGGTTGCTCACCTGCTGGCTAATCCTGGCTGGCGCTCCTGTCCCTGTCACCTGGGCTGTACCTCCATGAAGTGCAGCATCACCTTTGCTCCCTACAGCCAGGCAGGAGCCTGGAAACAAGGAGACGGGGTCTCAGCATCCCAGACACCACCCATCCTTATTCCCTGGCACCAACATCCGCGTGAGCAGAGCAGAGAGTTTTCCATACTCTCTGTTCTTACTAACCCATTACCAAGAGTTTCTGGGGCAGAAATGAGCTACATTAGGAAAGCCGGGGTAATCTCTGCCTGTCAGCAGACCCCAAAGTAAAAGGCTCCACTTGTCCACCTCTTGGATTTTCACTTTACTAACAGCTCTGCGGGCTGCCTTGTGATGCACCATGCACCGGTTCACCCTTCGGTGCTCTTGAGTGCAATGAAGTTGTTGGGTTTTTTTAAAATGTAGTTTGACAATATGCAGGTTAGGTTTGTACTTTATTTACAGCTTTTACTTGGGGACCAATAAAACTCCAGCTGGCTAATGTGAGATCTGAAACTTGCATCTCACTCTTTGCCTTGGATATCTTTTCTACGGTAAACTATTTATTTGCGTTTCATCTTGTACAAGCTCCTCTTTCCATGCTGAGAAGCTGAGAGCTCCAGGGGCTCTTTGAAGACTATTTGCTATAGGATAGCAACTGGAATTCTCTTTAAACATCCGCGCCTGCTTTGTCCTACAACTGGCCTCTTGGTGTCAACACACAGTTTTGTGCGAGTTTCCTGTGCAAAGCTAACATTTGCACACTCCCCTGGCAATTGCACTTCCAGATCCCTCTTGTTCAAGCATATCCCATCTTTCATTCTTGCAAGCATGAGCAGCAGTTATTCCACGTGCCAAATTAGAGGCAGCATCAAGGCTTCTTGAGAAAGGAAGATTTAACTGGGTTATGAATGATTGCAGCGCTGCGTGGGTAGAGGAGGAACACGGTGCTGCGTGACCTACGTGCCTGGTCAAAATGGTCCATGTTTGGACTGTAAGTATGTGGTCCCCTTATCTCTGAGACTCCACGTTCTCATCACGGAATTAAAACGTGACAAAATCTTCTTGGAAAGGGTTATTTGACAACAGGATGAGGCACAATCCCAGCGCATTTCAATGTCGGGCAGTCAGACATCTCCACCTATGAGCATCCCCCGGACGCTGACCCTGGCATGCCGGCGAAGTATGTGTGAAGGGTGAGGTGGCATCAGGCTACTGACACAAATCACGCTAAAAATGCCAAATAGCTGCGTTTACATGCATTCACAACCCGAGGGTCGTGCTCTTGCCATAAAAAGGAAGATGAACCCCGGCGAGATGGGAGCGATGTTCCCAAGGATGCCTCTGGGAGGGAAAGATCAAGAACCATTGCTCGTAATGGCCTCGGATGCTAAAACAGTCAAAATAATAATGAGGGGGGAGGATGCTGGAGGAGCGAGATGCCGCCAGGGGAGCCATGTGACGAGTGCCCATCATGTGCTGGTGCCTCTGCCCGGTGACACCCCAGTGCACCCATTGTCTCCGGGATGTTGCAGGTCTTCAGTGTGCATACCCCAACATCCAGCCCCCTTTTAAATCCCAGCAGAGATTTCTGTTGTGTGGGTGGAAATGGCCGGGACAAGCTCTCAGAAGACACAGAAGGGAAAATGTTTTCTTTCTCTCCAGCGTTATTTTTTTACTCTCTCCGTTTTCCTTTCTACCCTTCTTTTGCCATCTCACAGCTCACTAAATTCATGGGAGCTCTTTCTCAAGGTGAAATGAAGGCTTTGGGCTGCATTCGGTGGTGCCGGTGGAGGGGGGGATGAGGGTCAGGGAGGGTTAAGCAGGGAGGGGGCAGTGCAACAAGGCGGCCTGATCTAGTGATTAAACAAAGGGATTCAGCCAACATGTGTAAAATTAAGTGATCAAGAGTTGATTACAGAGTGCATTGATTGTGTACTGATGGATTAAACAGAGTCGTGCTCGGGATGCGATTTTCCGAGCTGGGCACGGAGAGCACAGGCAATCGACGTGTTGGCCAGAAGAACCCGCTTCTCCCAATCCCTGGCTTTTATACATTCTCTGGATAAATCTGCAGAGAGGCCCGTGGAATTATAATCGATTATCCATTTCTCAAAGTCACTTAAGGGCCCTGAGCTACAAGCTAAAGTGCCGGTGCTGCGAAGAGGCATTGGGTATGCGCCGGCATGTGCAGGTGCTGGCGCGAGGGGAAAATGTGGCAATGACCCTGCGTGCTGCAAGCTGATGAATCTATTTTCTTGTAGGAAATAGTTTTGACAGTTCAATATCTGTGTTTTCGCTATATGCCCCACACACCCCCAAGGGAGGAGAGGAGAGGAGCTGGAAAGTGGGGAGGAGGGAGCGGGTGGGAGGCAGGGAAAGACTCTGCCCCATCACCCCTTCAAATTATAGGCGTATCAGTATATCACCAACTTAACAGGCTGCCCTCCAAGTCAAGGGCATGGGAGCAGCACGGCTGCCTGTGAGCATCTGCTGCAGGCGTAGGATGGGGCTGGAGCCCCTCTCAGGGTGCCTCACTGGGCTGCAGGGGGACCGACAGCAAGTCCCTGGCCCGCTGGCAGTGGGGTGCTCCCCAGGCTCTCGTTGCACTGCCAGTGGTGAAGGCAGAGTCCCATTTCCAGGCTGATTCTCTCTCTCAGGATGTGGCCAGATCCTTCAGCAAGGACTCAGAGGAGCAGGAGGACAGGGCGTTCAAGAGCTGAGCAGATGCAGTCTGGTGCAGGACTGTCCTGCAGGTTTTGCGGGGAGATGGGATGTGTGACAGTGGAATGAGGTCAGGAGGGAAAAGCCCCTCCTGTGCTCCCCCAGCCCCTGTGCAGGGCTGTCGCTCCCACTCATGACTGCATCCCAGTTTCTGGTATGAATGAAGCAATCAGGGCATGGCGCAGACCCCAAAAGTGTCTAGGACATCAGACCCCAGCTCTCTTGCGGGCTCCCAGCCAGACATGGGGATGTTGCTGTGAAACTCCCACCTTCTCTAGTTCCCACTGCTGTTATTTTTTGGCAGCTAAAGAAGGTATTTTGCTCCAGGTCTTTCCTTCCCAAGAGTGGATGCAGAGCATGGATAATCAAGGGACGCTTTGGCAACGCAGCCACACAGCTCCTTGTCTCTGCTCTCTCCCACTGGGTCAGCAGGAACCCCAGCTCGGCGGGCTGGTTCCACAAGGGACAAAAAGTGACCCTTGTAACAGCAAACAGGGCCAGAGGCCAGGCCCGCTGGTGAATGTCACCTGGCTGCCAGCCCTGGCTGCACAGCCCCACACATGCCAGGTGGCCAAGGTGGAGGAGGAGGAGGGATGGTGAGGAGGCAGAGCCATTCCCACACTTAGTCCAGCCATGACTGCACACACGGCGCAGGCAGCAAGAGACCCCTGGGGTCTCCTGCCTGGCTGCCTGCCTGCTGGGGAGTGTGCAGGTCCCAGTGCCTCGTTTTGCAAGCTCTGCTGAGGAAGGACTGGCTGTGGGCCACAGAGTTTGCAGAATTGCAGGCATGGTCCCTTGTTCCCACCGGCCCTTGGTGGTTTGTCCATAGCCCGGCCAGTCTTGGCTGCGTGGCGTGACAAGACCCCTGGGATGGAGGGCAGTTCAAGGATGGGGGGGAAGGAGGTGCACCGTGCTCCAGGACATCTCCCAGGCTGGAGGGACAGAGTTGTAGGATTCCCCCAGGAGCATTTCTGCTGTGCCATGTTTGCTGAAGCCAGGGATCCCACCGGTGCTGGGGAAACTCAGCTGCTCCCCAAGACTCGTGTGTTTTGGAGACAAGGCTTGGAGGAGGCTCCAGTTTCACTGCCAGGGTAGAGGGCAGGTGGCGGCAGGAAGGTCCATCTCTGTGGTCCTGAGCTTGCCCCGACTCACACCAGCACTCACCAGAGAAGCTGGAGCAGAAAAGGGATCATCTGTCTCTGCCCCTGTCCCCGCTGTCCCAGTTTGGTCCATCTCCAGCCCAGCACAGGCTGTGGCCAGGCACTAACATGCTTCCTCGGGGAAGCCAGCGTGGGCAGCCTGCCCGGCCAGGAGCTGCGAGAAAGGAGGGCAGGGAAAGAAGCAGCGCAGCTGCTTGGCTTGCTGTCAGGGTTTCTTTATTTTTCTCTTGTGAAGCCCAGGGAGGCATTTCTGCTCCGCTCTGCGGACCCACATGGAGCAGCACCGTGGGCAGACGGGACCGCAGCCTGTCCCAGCCCTCCTCTTGCCCTCTCCCTTCCAGGTCCCTGTCTCGCTCTCCTTTTCCAGCTCTCCCAGCGGCCCGCGGCCCTCTCATCGAGGATTCATTGTCTTGTCAGCCTCTAGTTAGCCAGCATGCGTGTGAATCATAAATTACCCCGCCCGGGCCTCTGCTATGCTTCAGCACAGACAAAAAAATTGCACTCCATCACCGTGTCTCCCGGCTTTTAGTGGTATTGATCAATGCTGCTCCCTTCCCGCCCCCCCCCTTTTCATTTTAACCGAGCCGGTTAAGTGCAGTATCTTATTTTGTGCTGGGACAAATGAAAAGAATATTAGCAAGGGCTGAAATATATCTCTTTTTTATCTCTCTGCTACTTTTTTATTGAATCTTTCTGAGTAGGTGGCTTTCCGCAGGATGACAGCCTCATGACAGGCTCCTCATTAGAGCCGAGACAGTAATTGTGATGCATTTCCCTGCGCGGCCTTTTCACTTCTCCCCCCCCCTCCTGCCTTTCCTCCTCTCTCCTTTTCCCCTGATTTGTAAAGTGATTGGATGTACAGACTCACTCAGTTTCTTAAATTATTGCCCAGCTCAATCCATCTTCCTCTGCCCCGCACCGGGCAGCCATGATCTCCACAGATGGAGAGCCAGGGCCGGGATCACGAGTGGTGGGGTTGGATGCTCGGGGATGCTCCTCTCCTCTCCTCAATGCCAGGCTGCCACCCGCCATGAGAAATGTGTTGCTGGACCCAACGGGACATGCAACAGCCTCCGAAGAGCCCAGGGTGCTGGGTGAACGTGTATTTTTACTGAGCAGCCCATGGGATCACCCCAACTGGAGCTAGCTGTGTGGCAGCAACACCACACCAGTTTACCAGTCCTCTCCAGTGTCAGCTTGCCTGGACAGGCAGTTACAAGAGCAACTCTTTTCCTTGGAAGGAGATTAATATTTTAGCAAGCTTTTCTGCCTTAGATCCCTCCGTAGTTTTTAGCCTCAGGAGAAACAAGTGTATTTTCTAAGCTGCTTGGCAGCCTGTGCGCCTTAGCAGGGAGCAGTGCTGGGGATCAGGCTCTTGGCAGGGATGCAGGGAGCTGAATTCAGCTCTTTGCTGTGCCCCACGTTGCTCATGAGGTTGTAGAGGTCCCTCAGTCCGTCTGTGCCTCTGTTTTATACATCCCCAGCTGTATGAAACCAGCTGTCACCCGTCCCTGTGCCCCTCTCTGCCAGACTCAAGGCAGAGGTGGCCCCATGTCACGTCCAGCACAGTCTGAGCCCAGCTTCTGCTGGTGCCCTGGAGCAGCTTTGCGCTGTGATGCAAGAGTAGAGAAGTGACTCCTCAAAAGCATTTTCTTACATGAGAAGCCACTTTTCCAGACCTCTGCTCCCCTCCAAAAGGCACAGACCTCCAAAAGGCACGTGCTCCAGGGAAGAGCAGATCTGCTTGATGCAGGGCGATTCCCCGGTGATCAGGATGCGCTCACTGCACTGTGGGGTGTTTGCAGAGTTAGGTCGTGCTGTGGATGCTGTTACAGCCAGATACTGAACACAGCCACAGCACACGAACCTGGACTTACCTCACTGCTCATCACTGTCGCCGGTGCTTGGCTCTCCACCGCCCTGTGCAGAGCAAATGCAGGAGGAGCTGGATCCAAGGTGCCTGGACCTGGGCAGCAAGCTGAGGTCTGCATCCCACAGAGCCAAGGTGTGCATCCCACACAGCCAAGGTGTGCATCCCACAGCCAGCCAGGAGTCCAAGGGAAAGGAAGGGTTTGCTGGAAGGAATGGGACATGCCCTGACCTCAAGCCACCCCCATGTGCAGGTTTTTGGAGGCCACGCACCTTTTGGCCCCAGTCAAAACCAGCAGGATCCAAGGTGGCACCTAGCAGGCAGGATGCAGTCCCATGGGGATGGCACTGGGAGCACACCAGTAAATAACAGAGAGGTGGTAGAGCAATGAGCAACTTTACTCTTGCTCCCTCACTTTACTACCAAATGCCATTTGCCTCTGCTGTTCTTCTGGGGTGCTCTGCACTGACCCCTGAACCATCTCCACCTTCCTCGCCCCACCGCTGTCATCGTCCCCTGGCTGTGGTGCAGCCCCTTGGCTGTCACTTACTGTCAGGGCTCTGCAAGCCTCACCGGCTGCAGCGCGGGCTCACCAGGAGAAGAGCGAGCATTTGGCTATTTCCAAGCTAATATGGGGCTTTCTTTGAATTATTGTTTTTTGAGCTGGAAGGAAAGGAGGCTTGTCACACAAGATATCTGCTATCAGTACACAAATAACAGCAAGCCCATCATCGAATGGAAAATAATCGCCGCGGAAACAGAGTTGCGGGGGAGCCGGGAGGGATTATTACAGGCACTGGCAGTGGTGATGCTGTCAAGGAGCCTGTGTCAGCACTTCCATTACCACCCACCTGGTTTCAGCACAGCCCCCAAAGCGGTGCAGGGGCCGCAGGGCCCCAGCACGGGGTCATTTCTATTCAGAAGAGTTTCAGATCAACCGGCTTTGATTGGGTTTAAATGATGGAGTGTTTAAGAGGGAGAGAGAGGAAATAGGAGGGCGAGATGGAGGGAGGCATCTCAGAGGAGGGGGAGTTTGGTACTCAGAGAAGTGGAAAACAGTTTGAGGTAGGAGACATCGAGTGTTGGGAGAGAAGAGCTCATCCTCCTGGGGACAAGTTTCAGATGGCCGTAAGGAAGGACAGTGTGGGGACATGATCCAAAAAGCAGGCAGATGCCCTGGGGTCTGCCCGACGAAGGGCTGCTATGAAAGAGCAAATGCAATCCCCAGCAGGGAACATGTCTCCATCAGTGCTCCTGACCCGCTGCCACCACCTGTGTCACCCATGGTGGCAGTCCCTGGGGAGGCACCTGGCTGTGCAATAAGCCATCAGTGGAGCTAAGCAATTGTATCATAAGCAATTTATTTCATTCATTTGGCAATTTGCTGAGCTCCTGGACAGAGCGAGCCCTCATGCCTTGTAAACTTTGCTCATTCAGAGTGGCTAGGGAGCATCATTTACTCCGTGCTGTGTAATGGCAAGGGGCTGTATACACCACGTGCTGTTGGTGGGCTTTTTCTCTCATGCAAATGCTCTCCGAAACAGCATTCCCTGTACTGTTTATGAGGAGAAAGCTGTCTTCCAAGTGACTAAGTCCTGGTCTACACATGCCTTGCAGTGCTGTCAGCCCTCTGTGCTGGGGCACAGACACAGGGTGGGAGCGAGGATGGCTCTGTGCCTTCATGCCTGTTCAGTGCCACACTTGCATCCCTGGTACCTCAGCCCAGCTCCCAGCCTGGAGCCCAGATCCCATTAGCAATACCTTTGCAGCGAATCAGGCCTGACTCAGAGGACTCAGGGGAATTATGTCGGATCCATATCAGCATGACTGAGGGCAAGATCTGGCCCTCTATGCCCAGCAGGATCAGGAGGGTTCGGTTCAGTCCCCACCTGAGCTGGGATTTGTTTGCAGATGCCCTCTGACGGAGCCCATGGACAAATTCCTCCATGCAGGGGTGCGTCTGTGCATCGAGCCCTCTGCTTTCAGAGCAGGAAATATTTGGTTTCAACACTTGGAGTTAAACATTTCCGCGGAGCCCAGGAGACCATGCAAACAGCGGGAGCACCAAGGTTCTGCCTTTTCATCTTTCTGGCACTGGTGAGCAGGGGGTCGGCAGCAGGGGAAGCACGGCAGAGCCGAGGAGGGTAAACACTGGAGCTGAGCCTACTGAGCAACCAGAGAGCGAAGGGGAGAGAGAGGGGCAAAGAAAACAAAAACACAGCTGCCAAAAAACAAAAGCCTGAAAAGAGCCATTCAGGGTCTCCCAGGAGTGGGTTTGGCACAGGACAGGGAGGGAAGAGCAGGGAGCACTCACTGCTGGGGCAGGCACAGGTCCAGCCCGCTCGGGAATATGGTCCCTTCGTTCTGGCCTGGGCAGAGCAATCCCTTGTGCTGCCTTGAGCAGGGTAAGCACCTACACCCCGGTGTGGTCCAGCCACACACACAGTGCCAGGATCCTTCGCTTTTTCATGGGTACCGGGATGTCCCTGCTCTGGAGAATGAAGGTGGGATGTATGCACGTCCCTCCACCTTGCATTCACAAACAAAACCCAAGGATTCATGCTGCCCATCCTCTCCCTCCCCACAACCCAACAGCCCATGCCACGGAGCTGGGCACTGCTGCCTGGCATGAGCCACCACAGTGTGGGCGTGCGCCAGGCTCTGGGGCACACTGTGGATGTGGATGCTGCTGATCTGGGGAGACGCAGCCTGGTGGCAGCCTCTCTGGCACTGCAGGCGTGCGGTGGGTCTCACAGACCTGGGGAGGCTCGCGTAGGTGTCCTGCTGGCATGGGAGACGATCCCTCCCTTCTGCCTGTCACTGGCGCTTAGCCCCGCTCCTGCAAAAGCACAGTTGTCAGCCCCTTGGGCCAGGAGCTGGGGCTTCTTCTGTCTCCTGCTTTGCAATCTGTACATCAGGGACTTGGCTGCGTGTCCAGGTCCCTGTTCTCCTGCCCCTCTGGAAGCCCTTGCTTCAGTGCAAGCACCAGCCTCCCACACTCACTGGAGCAAGGGGATCTTCCCTGGCTGACACAGGGATGTGGGGTGACAGCTGTCACATCCTTCCTTAGCACGAATTTGTCACTGTATCGTTGATGTAGCTGGTGGGTAAGGCTGGTGCTGCTCATTTCTCCTGCTGGCCTAGGCTGGGGTTGGGAGTGGTTGTGGAAGACAGCAAAGCTCCTTCCCATGGCCTGAGATCCCTCCTGATTGCCCTGGCTGTTGAAATCCAAAGTTACCTCTGCTTAGAAACATGCACCCCATGGAAGAGCCCTGAAAAACAAGCAGGGAGCAAGGAGCTGTGCATGCGCGAGGTTAAAAAAGCCACCAGCCTGGTGCGACAGAGCCGGTCCCCAGCTGCACCTCCTGGTCCGAGGCTGCCTATCCCAGTGCTGTGGTCCAGGACACTCCATCACCTACCTCAGCAAACAAACCCCACTGGGATCCCCGGAAAGCAGAGACCCAGGGATGCTCAACCTCCGGTTCACTCTCCAGTGCTGCTGAGATCACCCCTGCCCCACCAGCCCAAGCTGTGGGTGGCAGGCGAGGGGGGCTCACCGGCCCCACGGTGATGGTCAGGGCTAGGGATGCCCCCCCGAGCGGGGATGCGGCGTGGTAGGGCGGAGGGCAGCCTGTTTACCCCTCCATCTGCACACACCACAGCGGGGATCCAGCAGGATTTCCCGTCCACTCAAAGGCTGCCTGTTTATTTTGGGAGGGAGACTCAGACAGCTCCATTGTTTTGCTGCGAAGTTGGGGTTATAAATAGCAGGTGGTCGGGGACGCTCCTGGACTATTTTGGGCCCCCACTACACAAAAGTGGAAAAGCTCCAAAAGGAAGGTGGAATTACTGAAATGCCGACCTTTCCCGCAAGGGTCAGCGGGAGCTGGTTTGGGTTTGGGTTGAGTTCTGGCCATTACTGACGAGGGAAGGAGGAGAGGAGAAGATGTTCCCAGTTGCACGGGCTGCACACTGTGTCCTCCTCGGCAGAAGGGTGGTAGGGATGAGGAGCCGAGGCGCCTGGGGTCTCCTGGTGCTCTGCCTGGGAGCCACCAGGAGCAGCTCAAGTCCAGAGGAGAGACTGGCTGGGTTTCCCACCTGGTTCTGCAAATGGGAGAGTTCCCAGTGGCGGGGAAGCTGGGAAGGTAGGGGGTGCCCCATAGCACTGATCTGCCCCGACTTGCCCCTCGTGCCTCAGTTTCCCCCACCTCTTAAAGGGAGGCTGAAGAAAAGGGCAGGCGATGTCCCGGCAGCAGACCCGTTCCTGCCGGGCACATACGCCGTGTCCTGCTAGGAGGCAAGGATGAGCCAAGGTGACGCACAAACTTATTCCAGACCCTTCCTCTCATTAAGTGCCTGCACCAGGCGGTTGTACAGTGAGCAGCGGGGACCTAGTAAAGCCGCTCACACCGATGCTTTATACTTTGAGAAGGTCTACTCCTTTAATGGGGATTCATTTAACTGGGCTCTGCCGTCGTTAGGAGCCATAAAATGGCACCTTTTGGCTCCTGATTGGAAGGCCACGGTGCACGCAGCCCCCTCGTATCCAGTGCCGGCTGCTTTATTGTGCATTACTGCCTCTCACTCAGACTTAACCAATTTGATCCATGTCTAATACATAAATAAATAATCCAGCAGGAGGGTTCACATTAGATGACAACAGGCGGCTATAAAGCATGTTTCCCCCGGCTGGAGCCATCTGAGCCGGGCTCCGCACGCCCTCTCATGAGCAGAGCTGCTAATACAGCTGGGAGAGGGGGGCCTGGAGACCCGCGGGCTCCTCTGTTTTATTGAAACTTCATTGTTTGCTTTAGAGTTTTATTTTATGTTAAATAGACGCTGTATATTCCTTACAGAGGGGGTAATAAAGTTTCTGAGCTGGAGGAAATTGGCTTGGGAGCAGGGAGTGAACCAGGGAGATGTGGCTGGGCAGGGGAGCAGTGGGGAGGGGTTGGGGTGAGGCGGGTGGGAGGCAGTGCCCCGCTTTCAGGGCAGCCCCAGGGGCTCATCCTTGCTCAGGATCGGGGTCCAGAGGTACCCCGAGATCTTGCCTAGGGATGATGCAGCCCCAAGAGGCTCAGGGCTCAGGTGGCTGAGGGATCCGGAGCTGCTGGTGGTACAGGGAGGGTGAGGGGCCCCATCCCAGCGTGGGGGCAGGGTGAACGATCCCTGCTGACCACTGAGACGGGCCGTGCCGAGCATACAGACCTGCTCCCTGCCATCCACAGCCTGGCACCATGGGGTCTCCTCTGCCTCTGCCTCGTGTGCCCATGGAGAATCACTCTGCCCTTTGGGGGGGTCATCCTGACCCCCCCGACTTCAGGAGTGCTGAGGAGGATGAAGGTGGCTCTTCTTAATTCATTGCTACTAGTTATTTCCCAGGGAGGTGGTGGAAACACCATCCCTGGGGGTGTTTAAAAATGTGTAGATGCGGCGCTTAGGGGCATGGTTTAGTGACGGACTTGGCAGTCCTGGGTTAACGGTGGCACTTGATGATCTCAAAGGTCTTCTCCAACCTAAAAGATTCTATGATACTAATGGGAACAGAGGGTAGTGCTGTGTCATCCATTTGCCCCAAGTCACACCGCCTGCACTGCAAACTGGGGAAGCTGGGGATGCACAGGGTTGCTCCCAAAATGTGACTGTTGTTGCTCTCACTGTAAGACTGGAGGGCCCACAGCCAGGGCTGGGATGCTCTTGTGCCAGTTGCTGTCCCACTGCAGAACAGAGCCAGTCCCTGCCCCAGGGAGCATGGGACAGGGAGAGAATGGGGCTATACCGGGAGAAAGCCTTCTGGTTTCAGACCTCAATTAGGACATGGACCAGGGCATAGCGCAGGCGATGCTGATGGCAGGTGATCAGAGCTAAAGCTTTCTCCCCTCTTTTCCTCCCCGCAGGCAAAAAGAAAGCGACTTTGTTTGACAGCCAGGCTCCGATCTGCCCTATCTGCCAGGTCCTCCTGCGCCCCGGGGAGTTGCAGGAACACATGGAGCAGGAGCTGGAGAAGCTCACCCAGCTGAACATCAGGTAAGCAGCTCCCTGGGGTCCACCAGCATCCTTGGTTAGCCAGCCGGGCACCTGCAGAAGGCAGAGGAGATGGTGGTACCCACAGCCACCAGATAGAGATGTAGTGCTAGCCAGCGGGGCAGAAACATTTCCCTGGAGTTCACCACAATGGTAAAGCCAGGCAGAAATGCCTCCCAAAGGGCACAGACACCTCTTTCGCTGGGGACACATGTTGGGCTGAGCAACTCTCACTGTGGCTCATGTCCCATGACGGAGCAGGGCTGCAGCAGCAGCAGCACGCACCACCCCTCGGCTGCCTTCAGCTCCCTTCTGGTTTCCCCAGCAGAGCAAAATCCTCTATTTAAAAATAAAAAAATAATTGCATTTTAACTGCTAGCAGTTATTTAGGAAATGGCTGCAGCCAAGGGTTGGCAGATCCGTGCCCCTGCCTTAATAAAACTCGGCAGCCTTGGAAAAAAAGTGTGTTTATTTCAATTATTAATGAATTCCCTGGTCATTAAAAGGTGAGGAAAGGAATCAAACTGCTGAATAGAAGCAAAGTTACATCACCAGGTGGTAAGAGAGGAGGGGGAGCGTGTGTGTGCACACCAGGGCAGGGGGGTGCACGTGGCTGTGCGTAGGGCAGAGGATGCAACAAACCATCCCTGCCTGGCTTGGGTCTCCTTTGCAACTGAGCGATAGCCATTGCAGGTGAAGGAAGAAGGAGGGAGCTTTAGCCAGAGAAAGAGTCCTCCCCAGATGGGCCTGGGCTCAGATCTCCCAAATTTGGCACCCACAGCCCGGGGCTGAGGCTCGCGCCCCCCATGCATTGCACAGGAAGGTGGAGTAGGGCGAGGGGGGCAGGAAACAGGCAGCCCATTTATCCCCCGCGACACCCAGCCCTCTTGTGAGCATAATTTATGGTGTAATTTGGGCTGCATCCAACTTAATAAAGGGCCACTGCAAATTAGTGAACAGGTTTAAATGAACAGAAGCAATTAGTGCTCGGAGGAGCCCATCAAAGAAGTTGGGCCAATATCAGAGTGAAACTGAAACCGCAAGCCAGGAGCGGAGGCTGGCTGGCGCGAGGCGGTGATGGGAAGGTGGCGTTTAATGGGAAAGGAAAGGAAACCCTAAATCATAAAGCATGACAAGGGCCATTGTGGGCCAGCTGACAAATGAAAAAGAATGGCATTATTCCTTTAAATAACAGCAGCAGTTTGAGAGGAGACAGCTCTCCCCGGCTTGCCCTCGCTTCCCTGGCCCGCTCCGCTCGGCCATGCAGGCGGCAAAGAAGAATCAGAGGTCTTTATTAATTATTAAATAATGACTCCCTCTGTAGCGTGATAGATAACGTTCAATCTAGTCGATGGATTCAGGCGATGGAGTCTAGTCTGTAACACAGCGGCTCTGCACAGGGACGGTATCTCCCAGTCACAGAGGGGAGCGATGCAGGGGCCAGTCGGCAGCAGCAGGCAGGGCGGGCAGGACAGGCAGGGCAGGCAGGGCAGGCAGGGCGGGCAGCAACAGTAGGCAGTGAGATGCGAGTGGGTTGAGATCCTGTGTGCCACCCGGATCCAGCAGGGTGGCTCGGTCTAGCGGGTGGCCCCATCTCCCATTCCCCCACCTTTCCTGCCTGGAGGAGCCGGGAGCAAGAACACATCAACAAGAGGAGAGAGAAACTAATAATGATCTCAAATAACCCAATAAACATAAAAATAAAATGTAGGCCTATAAACGTGATGGGCACCGGCAGCCCTGGCCGCTCCCTGCCAATACCGACTTGTTACCGAAATGGCTGAGCAGCTGTTACTTATCAGTCTGATGGGGAGAAGCAAACTGGGGGGCTGCTTTCCAAGGGCCTTTTTTTTTTTTTTTTTTTTTAATTTAAAGAGGATGCAGCCAATCATGGCTTGTGCTGTTAAGTTTTAATAAACCTTAATGATTCGCAACAAAATCATAAATTTCCAGTGCTTGGGGTTAGGAAGGCAGATCCCTTCTGCCCGCTGAGCCTGCAGCACCGGAGACTTGGCGGGTGCCACATCAGCTCCTGTGGTGGCACCAGGGCTCCCCATGTGCTCCCCATGTGCCGGGGTGCCCCGTGGGGCTGTGTGGTGGGATGAGCCAGCTGAGATGCTGCTGCAGCAGCATATCAAGAGGAGGGGAGAGGCTGGTGGAGAAGCAAAGTGGAGGCGCTGCCCCACACCATCCCCTCCACCGCACGTTGAGCTTTCAGGCATCATGGGAGCAGGGAGCTCAGCATCACTCAGAGGAGCGCAGAGGAAGGGAAGGAGGAAAAGGGATTCCTCCAGGTGATCACAAGAGCTTCTTGGGGCTGAGATACAAGGGAGCTGTAGGAGCCACCTGGATGACACTACCCATGGTCCCCGCTCACCAGGAGCCTGGGGTTGCAACCCACCCACACCAATGCACCCCTTGCTCAGCTGGTGGGGATGGGGTTTGCTATCCCCCAGGGACAGGGACAGCCCTTCTTCCCCACGGACAGTGCCAATGTGACTGCCATGGCCTCAGGGCAGGGACATCTCAAAACCTGCCCATCTGGAGCATCCCGTGGCAAGGCAGGAGGAGCCATGCTGAGTCACAGGGCAGCACCCTCCTGTGCCAAGCATGCCCAGGGGATGGATGCTGGCCGTCAACATCATTAACAGCATCACCGCCTGAGCATCATTCCGGAGGAACCAACCCTGGTGCAGGGTCAAGCTTTCCCTTGAAAAAACAGATTTGAGGGGGAATAAGGGACCCAAGTTTCTAGCTCTGTTGCCTTCTTGGTGTGTCCAGTCCCACAAAGCACAGGGAGAGACCTGCTTGTGCTCGCCCCACGGCTCCTCCACCTTGTGCGGGTCTGGCCGAGCCCCGCGCACAGCTCCGTGCAGTGAGGCAAGGCTCTCTGAATGCAAATTTCATTTCTGAGCCACTGGCGCTGTTTCAAGAGCCGGCAGCCTCCGAGCCCTTCTCGGTGTTACATATGTAACAGCCTCATTGAACTTGACATGTCAAATTCAGGCCATTTGTGCAAAATCTCCCTTTAATAATACCGTTTCATTTCGCTCAAATGAGACTTGAATGCATGTAAAATGGAAAAGGATATTTAAGCGCTAACATTAGGCAGATGTCTTGCCAGAGGCCGATTGAATATATGAGATTTTGAAGTGCTTAACACGTTTTCGGTGCTCCCTCTTAGAATATGTCACCTGGCTTTCTTTTTTTTCCCCCTCCTTTCTTCCCTCCTCCCTCTCTTTAAGTGAAGGGTATAAATTGAAAGAAAACAAAACTACAAGCCTTGGTTTTATGGGGTTTAACTCTTGCCGGGCAAGACCGTTGGTATTCCTCTTCCAAAGAGAAATTACCTAGTAGCTCACCTTTGCATAGCACAAGCACAAAGCAGCAGAGAGCAGGAGGTGGGTGAGCGGTGGCCCCACGGTGCTGTGCAGAAGGGACGCGCTCCTTGCTCTGCATGTACAGCTCGGAGAGCAAAATGTGCCAGTCCCCAGCTGAGCACCTAAATGCCACCAAGGCAAAAATAAGAAATAAGAACAGCGACCCTCTGTGTACACCAGTGCCCTGTGCCCCAGCCAGGCTAGTCACTGCAGAATACATGAATATTCCTGGCTTGTGCGCATGAAGCTTATCTGTGCACTAGATGCAGGTCCCCTACCCTCACTCAATTCATAATTCACTTGTTCCACACCTCATCCGTATTAAAAGCTTGCAGTAAAGCACATTGAAATGTCAGACTCTCTCTGGAGCTGTCAATAGCCCCAGCTCCAAGCTTTGGCTGCTGCTTCAGCCGCAGACGCACTGCTCGAGCCCAGGGCCCCCCCAGGGAGTGCGCAGGGTGCGAGAGCAGCACCCGTGGTGGTCCCTCAGGACAGGCAACCACACACCCATCCCCACGTGCATACGTCACTGCAGGTAAATACTGTGAGTGGAGGTGGTGGTGCACAGGGGGACCCTTAAACCCTGCCTGCTGCTCCCTGGGCAGTGGTGGGAGAGGACAACCTGCTGACGGTGGGGGAGGCTGCGGGGAGAAGGGGCAGGCTCAAGGTTTGAGTTTGAAGGGGGAAAGAAAATGAATCTGAGGACAGAAGAGGAGTAAAGGAGGCAGTAGGAGCTGTGGAGCCTGCTCCTACTACGTGGAACCATCAGGAACCACCCCCTGATGGTTCCACGGTGCTTTCTAGAGTTTGGGGAAGCGGCACTTATTGGCCATTTAAAAAACTTTACAAAGTCACATTACAAATATTACAGTTGCTGAGTCAAACACTTGAAGGTTGGAATGTGCCTTTGGATGTAGTGTTTTTAATAACATGATGCTCTGTTCTTGAATACGCAGTAGTCTTTTAAAAAGTTTTATTTGGCAGGGGGCATTTTTATTTCCCTGTGTGACAGCTAGAAGATTCTTCACTGCATTACCAGCAACCAAACCTGTGCTTCAGAGCTGTGATTTCACCTCCCCAAAAGGATGAGGTGTATCATTATAGCTGGGGAATGGTCCAGAGGTTGGAGCAGTGAGTTGCACCATGCCAGCTCTGTTCCTGCTTTTGCAGCTGAAGGACAGTGTGAGCCCAGACAGGACTATCTCAGCTCTTTCCCCTTAT
>JAVJGJ010000030.1:24110786-24135105 GCA_035590215.1 Microhierax caerulescens
TATCATTTTTAACCATATTTGTCTCTCTTTTTTTTTTCTTTTCGTCCCCCCCCCCCCCCCCCTTCTTTTTGTTTTCTTTCCCTGGTTTCTCCATGCAGCTCGGATTGGAAAAATGAAACGGAGGAAGCAAGACGAAGGGCAGGTATGTCCCCTCTGCAGCCGACCTCTGTCAGGATCCGAGGAGGAGATGAGTAGGCATGTGGAACAATGCCTTGCAAAGGTAGAGGCGCAGCAGGATCACCAGCTGCCATTCCCTTCTCCCTACTCCTAGCTTTGTCTGCAGTTGACCTAACATGGGGCAAAAACTAACATTGCTGAGCTTGCAGGCAATGCTAACTGTCTCCCTAAGATCTGTAGTCACTTCTCTTTGTCTTAGAAGATGAATTCTTCTGGATTTTTCTCCTGTTGCATTAGTAACTTTTTTACTTCGCACACCCTTTTGCTGTTATTGAAGACTAAGTTATAGACTAAAGGTAGAGCTATTGAAGTTCATGAAGCCTTCATGCTTCCTATGTAGCACAGTGGGAAGAGTTCTTTCTGCTCTCTTGCCTTTGACAACAGTAGAAATAATTTTTGTTGGGTTCTTTTGTAACAGACTGGCATTTGTAAATGTTGCATGACTACCTTACTCCAGGAAGTGCATTTGAGCAGAACCCTTCTCCTGCTGTTCATCCCAAAAACAGCAAGGAAGAAGAAGGAACAAGCCCTAGAGGAGGGAGTTGCATCATAGGGCTTTCTGTGCTTGTTTCTCAGGAAAAGCCCACAATAGAGATAACAAATTCATTCTTGTTGCCTCAGAGGTGCATGGTGTAAAGAGAGGTGTCTTCCAATCAGTGTGCCTCAAAAATGCTCTAGGAGAACTTTCCTGCTGGGTGTTGAAGGAATCAGTGGTTTACAGAGTAGGGGAATTGTGCATGTAAGGAAGGGGGATGCATGTTGAAATGCACATTAGCATTGTTGTAGGAACCAGAGCTTAAATTGAAATGTGTACAAGTGATGAACCTGCAACTTTTTTTGATCTCAAGGTTATCAAGTTCTTCTAGCACCCATTTACTTCTAGATTTCGATGACTGGGAATGGGGGGCGGGAGTAGATGCTGCTGTCTGCTCTATACTTAGCTGTCCTGGGAACAGTCCAGCTTTCCTTTTCCATCCCACCGTGAGTTATTAACCCCAAAGAGGTATTTCATGCATCTCAACGCTCTGCCCCTGCTTTACCCTGCGCAGAGAGAAGGTTCATGCATGACTGAGGATGACTCTGTGGACATCGAGAATGAGAACAGCAACCGCTTTGAAGAGTACGAATGGTGCGGGCAGAAGAGGATACGGGCTACTACTCTCCTGGAGGGAGGATTTCGAGGTGCGCCTGTGTTTTGGGGACCCTTATAAATCATTCTGCTGTGGAAACTGATCATTGCTTATCTTTAAGGGGAGAGATCTAGATACTTGCCTTTCACAAAGGGCAGGACCTTCAGCCTTTGTCAGAATGTAAAGTGATTTCAGCTTTGTGCCTCTCTTAAATGATGAGAGTCAAAATTTGTGCAAATCTTAAACAAAAGTGTTGCATTATTTCTTGCTTGAGAAATGTGGCTGAAGAGGGAATGAGTAGGAATGAGTAGAATGGGGAGATCATTTGCAGAAAATAGCTTCTTATATGTTGCACATAGTAAGAAATACATGGAAATATGTGAAGAGAGGCAAATAGAAATGAAATTGTAAAAATTCCCAGCCTGGAGTGACGAAAGCTGGTGTATCAGCCTCTGGTGATGTATTGAAGGTGACAGCTAAGTCGCTTTAGCACCTGCATAAAATATTAAAGGGCCAGTTGTGCATTTATCACTCCATCCCTTTTAAGATTGATAAATGAGAATCCAGGAACCTGCTCTGCACCTCCAGCACTGCAAGCCCTTAGGGCTCCCAGACAAACACATTTTATTTTTCCTCCTTCTTTTGCTTCTTCCCTGGTGACGGGGAAATCAGTTACTGAGGAAAGAGTGAGTTATGGCAAAATTTGACCTCTCGTGAGCTTTATTGGTGAATGTAATTTTAGCTAGAAACCTGGCCCCTTTCTTACACTCAGCCCTTTGGCCTCGAAGAGGAGGATTTACTAAACTGTTTGTTGGCATGAACCTCTGGCACTAAGGAGAATCTCTCGCAAGCAATCCACGTAGTGCATCCCTAATGAGAGGAGGAATGCTGGCTCCCTCAGTTCAATAAAGAGGATGGGATGTGATCTCTTCCTATATTATCTTGAATTTTAATTTAAAATATCTCAAGGGGAAAGGCTACTATGTTAAGGGAGTTGGACTTAAAAGCCAGCTGTGTGCTCAGTGACAACCTGGCACTCCTGATGTGCTCTTACCTTCCTCTGAAATTAAATTGAGGCTGAGTTGTAGTAGAGCAGGTGATTAGGAGCACAGAGGTGAAGGAGCAGCAGCTTTGGGTTTTAAAGGCTACCCAGTGAAGCTCATACTGTCACTTGCTGTGTCTGTAGCCTTACCTACGTTAACTTTTTCTGTGCCTGCATGGAGAGTTGCATCTGTGCATGATTCCGGGTAGAGGTCTGATGAGGCCATGTAGTGCCTTATGTATTATAGTCACTACGGTCCATAGTGGGAAAGGATGGGATATCTTGTCACTGCTAGTCCTGGTTAAAAAAAACCTACTCAGTTCATTTCTCCCCTTTTTTGTGCATGCATAATTTCTTCCTTCACCCCCACCAGACAGTTAAGTATGAGAAGAGTACGCCCACTTCCTTCATTATGGACATTGTACTGTCTTCACCTAGTTCAGCATTCCTGGTTGTTTTTGAGTTCACTCCTGAAGTGTGATCTGGACCTTTCATACTGTTTCAGTTATATGGAGACTGTCTTTCAAATGAGGCTTTGGGTGGATGAAATGTGTTTAATTTATGTGATTAGGCTGTGTAAATGCAAAGTACTTGCTCCTCATTGCGTTTTCTTCCTTATTCTAAGGAGTTCTCAAATGCGTCAGTTTGCATTATACAGATACATTATCAACTGCTTTCCTCTGACAGAAGTTAGATTTTAGCATCAGTCAGGGCTGTAACCTCTTCTAGATGGCTGCACATGCATGGACAGGTACTTCTGGGTTTTGTACTTAGAAACAGCCTTGCTTCCATCAGGAAGTATGGGGTCCATCTCTTCTTTCCTTTTTGAGACCTTCATGGCACCTTCAGAGTATTTAGTTGCATGAACAGATCCAACAGCAAAGGATCAGAAGTCTAGGAGTAAAGTAGAGTACAACTAGATGCAGTTCTAAACTCCTCCATAATTACCCTGATGAGAAGGCTTTTGGATTACACTCCTTCCCTTTGTGGTGCTGGATGAAAGGTGTTTGTAGATCAGCTTGCAGACTAACCCCTGTAGCATTTGTAGTGAGGAACATCTTCCCTGTACAGCTTTTGGTGGCAGAGCCAGTGTTGAAGAAATGACTCCACCTGAGCAGGTGGCAGGTCCCTAGCACACATTTCTCCCTGCCCTTCCTCCTCTGGAGCACACCTCTGCTGGCAGCTGGATTCAGCAGCTGTATGCTCCTGTAGAGAGGCAAGTTCTTCCCTAAACAGGGGAACTTCTTGCCACCAACTTTCTACCTAGTGTTTTAGGATGAGCAGATAATATCTGGAGGGGGTACCTACCTACTCTGTGCAAGAAGTTTCTGCAAAGCTGGAAGGCCGAAAAAGCAAAGCTGGAATGATCTCCCATAGTTGGCTGATTGTATTTCTTTCTAAGCAAATTACACTTTTTCATGCTCCCTTTTGTGGTTCTCGTATTGTCTCTGGCTGCTGGCATTCAGAGGTCTACATCAGTCAGGCCAGCTTTGTGCACTCTCAGGTAACCTTTAAGGTGACTGTCTTTTTTTCTTTGCCAGTGTTGGCTCTTGCCTTGTTTTAGGGACAGAATTCTTAATTTACAGCCCTGAAGCACAGCACAATGTTTTGGAGATGCTTTCCAATGCTTAAAACTGCTTTGTCTGGAGTTGGCAAGGCCCTCGTTAACCCCCGTCACCCGAGGCTTTGTGTTTGGCTTGGTTCCCTTTGCTGAGAAGTAGCAGCGATGTGGAAATCGAAGGCCTTTTATAATGCCAGACAGCCTTTGCCAGGCTACAGGGATGTCACCAGCGTCTAAAGAGATGACATGAGGAAATACATAAAACCAGAGGGGAAAATAGATGGCCGTGTGTCTCATTAATTTCAGTTTTAATGGTGTGTTGCTTTGAGGAGATGTCACAGCTGGGCGAAGGGGGAGCAGGACACTGGCCAGTGTATATTGGATGAGTCGGTCAGACCATTGGGCAGCATTGCAGAAGCAACTCAAACTTAACGCAAGTCCTGGCTTACTCTTTATCATTTTTGGTTAGTGGATAAAGTTGATACCACTCTCAAGGTGAGGAAAACGCTTTGCTAATTATATGAAAGGTCTTGCCAGGTTCCCAGGTGGGGTAAGGTTGGAAGATCTTGGGGTTTTTCTTTTTGAAAACAGAATGGTCAGGGAAATGAACAGCCCTGCTCAGATTTTGTGGAAGGTGGTCTAATACTTAGGATCAATCACAGGCTGAAACTCTCGCTTGTGCGGTTCCTAGGATGATGCTTTCTTGCTTCCAGAGCGCTTGCAGGGAAGACTTGCTCCTGTCACCTGGGGGGATGTCTTAGAAGGTGGAAATAGTCTTCTGTGTTGGTGTTACAGCTGCAAATCCCCAGTCAGGTCTAGTGCAGCAGAGCCAAAACACACCACCTGGCCCACCACAGCTTGACATACTCGAGGCAGCAGGTGGAAAGAACAAGAGATAGCAGCAAGTAGGGATATGACAGAACCGAGAAGCTCTGGGATTGGTATGTTGTCCCTTAAGCTGTTGGGTTTGGTGAAGGTGTTCAGTCAGGAAATACTTGATACTTTTAGCTGTCCGTCTGACTTCTTAAAGTACCATTTGCTATCACTTAATTTGCTTACCCAAAACTGGAAGAATGCAGGGTGTAAATGAAGATTATTTGCAATTATATGGGATTTGGAACCACTGTGCTTCAGCAGAGGGTCCTGCTTGAAATAGGACTTTACAGTAGGAGAGTTGTTGCCTCCGTTTGGGTAGGTGCAGAAGGCTACCAGCATGAAATACCAAGCACTGTTTAAATCAATCTCGTGCTTCAGAGTGAAAAGCTATACAGATAAAATAATCAAATATTTCCCTATCTCTGTACAGTGTCACAAGACTGAAATTTCTCTTGAAATACCTGAACGTTCAGTAACCATCTATCCCCATGTCTCTGAATCATCCCTCTGAAGCTCTTTGTTACAGGAGATTATTTCATGCCATCTTTGTCTAATGAGTTTCTGTGTTTAGGAAGCCAACAAGGCTTCACAAGTGAAAGCATCAAGTGGCTCCCTCTCTGATGTGTTTTTTTTTAACGTTCAACATATTTGTAGCAATTCTTCTGTTCCTCTCCAGAATGGATGCACGTTACCCTCAGTGTTTACACTGTAAGGTTATCCCTTTAAAGAATTCCTGAGGGAAGTTCAAAAGGGTTTTTTTCTTTGAAAGATTCAGTGTCTCTTTTTGTGTGTATGTCTCTTACTTGAAAGAAGGGAAGGGGAGGGGGGGAGTGAAAAAAAAGTGCTTTATCTGAAAAGAATCACATCAGCTCCGCGCTGATAGAAGCCGCTGTCATCGCTTAAACGGCTTAGCGCAGTCAAAAGGCAAGAGGACTTAAAACAGTGTCTTACACAGGGATCGATGGGTGGAACACATAACTCGTAACTGAAAAAAAAAAAAAGCAGCTCGGGGGGAGAGATAACGGTAATGATTGCATTGAGGGAAGCTTGAGGGAGGCTTGTTCTTTGTAACACAGCTTCAAAGGTGTCTGGACCAGTGCCTAAGCAAACTGTCCTGTGAAGTCGCTGCCTCTGTAGGTCTAGCGAAGGCGGGGGGGATGCTTGCACCGTTCTGTTTCTTAGCAGATGGGACAAAGATCAGTAAATGCCAGGTTAGCAGCTCCCTTCTGCTGCTTCGGATTTGAAGAAAGGATTTTGTCACCTGGCCTCTCACTGTCCGTTCCAGGAAGATGGCTTGTCCAGGAGAGGGGAAGGAGGCAAGCGGTGGATGGGGCGGTTGGGGAGATGGGGGGGGGGGGCGGGATGGCAGTTTATCGATCGCACCTCAGTCAGGAGCGGTGCAGGCGCAGTGCTCTGAGCACGAGCGGCAGCGTGCTTAATGTGATTGAAAGGCAGTTAAAATGGCGGTGACCTTTTCAGGGGGAATTAGATTGCCTGCCAAGAGTGGTTAGAGGGAGTGATAACGCCAGCTTGAGGAAGCTGTCCAGTCTGCTTCAAAGGGAGAGAGACAGAGACAGGGAAAGCAAGCTGGCAGCAAGTACCATTTAAAGCACGAACTGTGTGGTCTGATAGAACAGAGATTGCTGTCCTCTTTAGATATGAAAGAATTGAAGAATTGTAGCTAAGTTCTCTCCACCCACCCCGTCGTCCTCTTCTCCCCTCTAGCTCCCCCAGCAAAAAGCCTTCCTCCAGGCACAGTAGCAAGGTAGTCACCACTGCTCTTCTGGGTTTCTTTTCCTTCAGCAGATCAGTTGCATCAAAAATAACACAGAAGAGAGAAAGACTTTGAAAATGTTAAAATGGTAAGCAGGGCATTTTCAGGGAAGGATACTTTCTAAGAAAGATCAACATGACAAGGATCTGTCTGATAGATTGTGATAACTCTTGAAGAAGGAAAAACACACAGGGATTACTTAACTCTGAAGTTTCTCTGTATTTCTCCATGCTGCCCTCCTCCCAAGCTAGCAAAGGGTTTGTACCTGTTCATTAATGTCTTATCAAGGGAAAAGAGCAGCACAACTTGGCATATGCATAGAGGGACTTGAATAAAGCCTTATGAGCTGTAACAAACTACAGTTACCCTTGGGTGCCCATTTGCATTGGATCTCGTGTCGTGTCCCATTAGGGCAGCTGCCTGGAAAGTGGGACTATATTAAAATGTCTAAAAGTTTCTGACAGATGGCTGCAGTCCCACTGTCAGCTTTCTGTCTCTGCAGAATCAAGATGTGCTTTGGTTTGAGCAGAAAATGTTGTAGGCCAGCCTTTGCCCAGCATGGGTTAGTTGTCCAAGAAAGAGCATTGAGGCAATAGCTATATTCTCTGCTAGTTTGTTCTCCTTCTAAATACATGCAACATCAAAAACATGCCCTCAGGTGTGAGGTCCTGTCCTCTAAACCTAAGTAGATGCTTTTCAGTTCTCCTGCTTCAGCAGCAGGTGTTTGTGAATGTAGTGACTTCACTCGTGTCTGCTTGGCAGAAAGCTCCAGATAGAAGAGCAAAACTCAGTTGCACTTCTCAGTGTAATTTCATCAACATCAAGCTCTACAACAAAACTCTGCAAAATCTGTTCGACACGTGGAAACTGAGCATGGAGAAGCATCTTCTCTAATGTTATGAAGATAGTAGTGAAGCTGGCAACAGAGCTTAAAAGTCTTGCTCTAGAATCTCACCTAGTAGCCAGCTGTGCCCTCTTTTTCATGTAAAATATAATGAGGCATACAGAAAAGCTTCAGGAGGCAAGGAGACTTTCCATTTTTCCATGCCAGGAGGTTCAGGCTGTATTTAGGATGATACTAGTAAGGGGGTATAAACTGATCTACTGAAATTCAGCAAAAGAATTTGAGCTGAACAACAGAAGTGTGACTTCTCCTAAGAGAGCGTGTGGGAAATAGAAGATGTTGCTGGCATATTTAGATCTTTTGGAAGAATGGTCTAGTAACTAGAATCGTCTTCCCCATTTCTGTGTAGATGAGTCAGAATTCATTCATTTTACCCTGGCAGGCTAAAGCAAACTTCAGCTTGGATGCAAGAGCGGTCTATGGTAAAAGTGTAGGGAATCTTTGCCATAATGAAATTCTTAATCTTCCTCCCACTTAGCGAGAGCTCAGTTCAGTGCCTTTCTCTGTAACGTTTCCTGTGTCAACGTCCCTCGTTGCTTAGTCTCTAAGGTGAATGTGTTATACATCTGAGCATCCTTCCCAGCCTCGCAGTCTTGGTATTTTAGCCTTTCTGTATTTGGTTTGCTACCTTCTGGTCACTTCTGTCTGCTGTAAGCTTCCAAGTAGCTGAGATGTATAAATTTCATGTTTCTCAAGTGCTTATTCTGTGCCTTATCCCCCCTTTAGAGGGCTGCTGAGTCCCAGAGCACTCGTATGCCTTACCTCAGCCCTTGTGTAAAACGGTGGTAATCCTGGTAATCCCTCTGTTGCTGAAGGACAGTACTTTCTACTTGTCTGATGGAGTAGCCCAACCATTCCTTAATGTTTGCACCTCTTTCCTTGGAGAGCAAGTACTTGTCCATAAGGTAGTACTTGACCTAAAAATGCTAACAGATCTGTTTACATAGCATTGCGTACAATAATCAGGTGGGCTGTACCTGAGTATTTGTTCATAGTTTGTGTCCAGAATTTGAGGGATTCTGTGGCTAATAAATGTCTCCTGGGTATTGTACTGTATATTAACATCAGAAGTTGACTTCAGTGAGCAGGAAAAACAGATGAGAATAGTACATGATTTAAAAAGAAAAAAGTTCAGAATTCCTACCTTACATACACAAGGCAGCATGACCCACCATGTAGTTGATGCACAATATCATGTGTGTTTAAAGTTCATATAACGCTTCAAAGAACAATGTTTGCTTCATTTTGGAACACAAAGTAATCAATGGGATTTAGCAAAGTAAAATTCACTTTAGCTGGAAAAAAAAAAACAATTGGTGCTTATAGCTGTTAAAAGTCCTGATTGTTGATAGTACATTTTCATTAACTTGAACACATGCAAAAATTTAAGAACCTTAATTTTTATGCTCAAACTGCCAGAATTGATTAGCTGAAAGGGGCACAATCAACTAAACCTCACTTTTAGATTTACGGTAAGATTTTTCTGTGGGAGGAAGGGGAATTCTCTCCATTTGCCAGTATTACATATTGTGCTTGGGGGAGGAAAAGGGATGTCTGTCACCCAGCATCAGAGGAAGGAAGAAAAAAAATAATTAAAAAGACAGAAAATGCAGTTGTAACACTGTGAAATTGGCAGGGGGAGTAAGGGAGCAGGTAGCACCTAAAACGACTCAGTTTTTTTAAACTGGCTGGGTTTCAAGTTGACAGCGTCCCTTTAAACTTCAGTTTTCTCAGATCTGAGACATGCAACATAAGATCTTCGACTTCCATCTGCTGCACTTGCATAACTGCTCTCTGCCATACATTTTTCTAGTGGTCTGTCTGCTCTGCTTTTCAAAGTCCCAGGCTTTAAGACAGTCATTTGATAATTTCTGTTTTTTCCAAGTGTCTGCAGTTTTGCTAGAACTGCAACCTACTTCTTGGACACTCAGGTCAAACTTCAGCCTTAAGCACACAGTAGTTGATTGACGTGATTTTAATAGCATTTTAGAATACAGTTGTTAAGTCAGGGGCAGTGAGATTTTTCTAAAGGAAAAAGGGAGCATGGGTCTCAATGGCTCTAAACAGCTCCTGTCTCCGCATGTCGTCTCTTACACTTGGCGGTGAAACGCATTATCGAGTAGTGCCCGGAAAGTGGCTAACTGCGTTTGACACACGCCAACTCCCTGCCTCCACACTGGATAATTGCATTGTCAACTGTTCAGCAAAGTGGCAGGTGACACTGCAGCCGGATTGATTGTCCTAGTATGGAGGCTCCCAAGACTGTCAGCCACCCAATCGATAGAGTTTACACAAAACACTGTGACTGCATCTGTAACTAATTTCAGTTTGAACCTCGCAAGATGTGGCTGTCCCTGTTTCCTAGCCTCTCTTCTTCTTTTCTTGCATCTCCTCCCTGGATGAGGAAGTTGCTTTTCTTCTGAAATCCCAGCTTTATTTTGTATTTTGGAGCTGGAAACGAACAAATCAATGGTGTGTTTTGTGGTTTCAGAGTTGAGGGCATTACAGCACATGGCTAACTAGCAGCTCCAGTTTTGCAATCAATAGGCTGATCAATTGATTAAATTAGCACTGATTTTTCTTTCTTCTTTCCAACCTAGAAAAGAATTAGTTTGGGGGGGAAGAGCACGTGGGTTTGGCCTGTAAAATTCAGCCCTTGGTTTTTCCAGTCTTTGGCTGCCTTTCCCTCACAAATACAATCTCTGTGCTCATCATTATTTAAAGCAAACTGCATTGAGCCCCACCACTGGCAGCAGCCTGTTGTAAGCCAGGGTGTCACTTTCAGCTGTTCACCAGCCTTGCTGCTTCATGCTCGGCTGCCTTAGAAAAGTCATCCTCCAAGCTCTGCTGTGCTGCTTTATTATTGGCAAAGTTGCGACATTCCTGTGATCCCTGTCAGTGGTGCTTATTGATCCAGTGATGTGAATCTGCTTAGTGATTCAAGATTACTTTAATTCTCCCTCTTCCTTTTTTGTTTGTTTCCACCCTCTCCCCAGGGGAGCAAAGGCTTTCAGATCCACCTTCCCCTGACTGTGGAAAACGAGCCATAGCTGCAAAGACCGTGGCTGTTGCTGCTGCTTTTGTACTTCAGCTCAGGGTATTGAAGAGCAGCCTTTGAGATACACATGAGGCTGTTCTCACCTTAGCACATCACACTGGTGTGAGGCTCTAGGAGGCAGCTGTACATGAATGGTTACACTAGATCAGACCTTTGGTCCGAGTGCATTTTCCCCTCTGCAGCCACAATTCATACCTGATGGGTTATGGAGAGGCATAAAAGAAATCTCTGGAATACTCCTTGGTGCTGTGAGGGGTGGGGAAGCCTCTTCCCCGAGCCTTGCAGCAGCTGGCTCTTACCCCATACAGTGGAGCTTGCCTGCCCTTTGTTCAGCACGCCGCTGCAAAATGATGTTAATGGTCATAAAATTATATGGCCCCTTTCTTTAAAGGCAGCTGTTCCTCTGATCTGTTAGCAAAGATCACTGTAAGTGTCCGAGACACTGATAAGCAGTCAGGTCTCTGGCAGCCCATTTGTGCCTCTGTGGGAGCTAATAGATGGCATCAGATGGATGCATCTGCTGTTTCAGGTGTATGCTATAATGACACAGTTGGGTGTCAGTTTTCCAGGTAAATCACTGTTTTGCTTGAAATGGTTCTGGCTCCAGAGAAATGAAACCCTTGTCCTGCAAAGAGCTTTTCATGGCATGTCATTTTTTCCTGCAACAGGCTGGGAAGCTCACCAGAAGAACTATTCTGTCCCTGTTTGTGCTAGGAAAAAAATGGGGGAACAATTTCACTGTCCAAAAATGTGGCTGGGAGGGTGTGTTACAGACCTGCAGAAAGACTGCTGTTCAGCATGGCCTCATCTCTGCCTTCCTCTTGTTTTCAAGAATCTCTAATGGCTTTCTCTTTCTTCCTGAATGCCTTTTAAAATAAAATAGCATCCATGCCACCTTGTCCTCTTAGTACTAGTTTGGGATACTTCAGCAGCTGATGAAATAAACCCAGTTTAAAGCCGTTCTCGGGAAGTATGTGTGAGGCCTGGCCGTGTGTCTGCATAAACTACTTTTATTGCCTTCATTGTTTTTACTCTCCAAGAAGCCAACGAGTGACATTTCGTTAAGAAAATAGAGTGAACGTGCTGGAAAGGGAAGTTGGGCAGAAGGGGGTCACTGCAAGGAGTGTAATTAGCAAAGGCCAGTTCTGGAGATTTACGGGAGGCTTTTTTGTCGTCTTTCCTGAAACGTGTAAATTACCAGTGAGCAAAATGAATGCCTCTTCCCAGCCAAAACAGGCCCCAGTAAAGCTGCATGCCCCCGAGATGGATTTGGATTTAGACCCACTTTACAGAATTTACTCAAAATTCTGGATTTCTAGAATATATCTAATGTAGATTTGACACCCACTCCACCCCCATTCTTTGGGGGCCAGACAGGATAAACACTAGTTGTATAGATGAGTTTGATCCTCTGCATGAGCAGCATCCAGTAGCTGCATTCATAGTGGTGGTGCAAATAACAATACTAACATCTTAAGTTTGTTCTTCCGTCTTGTTTGGAGTGATAATTGAACATATACAGGACACCTGGCCCCCAGAACTGACTGAGCTGCCCAGACAGGAGCTGAGGAGCAGTGGTGGGGTGCAGTAGGTCTGTGCTGATGAAATTTGGCTGTGGTCATTTGGGTCTGCTCTGGTCTGGTTGTCTTTACCGTTCTGCTCCTGAGACTGCCAGTCTCTGTGTAAGCTTCATGCCTGCGCAGGAGCCAGCAGTGCTGCCAACACCTGAAGCAGCATATGTTGTCACTTTGACCATCTGCCACTGAACATGATGGAGAAAAGGAGGGACTTGAATGTGAGGCCCTTTGTTCTGTGAATCTGCTTATATATCATGTTAATGACTCTCGATCTTAGCTTGAGCCACCATTCACTTGAGAGATGCTGAGATGACCGGTCATCGGGGGGGATCACACAAAAGAGGTGAGATTTGAGCAGCAGTGCAGAGGTCAGAGAGCATGCTTAGGCATAGGGGATGGCTTAGGGGAAAAAAAGTGCTATGACAACTTATGAAAAGGGGAAGAAAAGGATCTCTGATGAGATTTATCTCTAGCCATTATTAATAGGCACATGGAAGAAAGTGGGAAGCGTTTTCCAGTCTCCTTCAAGCTCAGCTGATTCCTTTAGCCTGCCAGTGCCTACAGCCTGGCAGCAGCGGAGAGACATGCGAATTTTTTTCTGCTTTTCAGACCTCTGAGTCAGTATTTCAAAAACACTGTTGCTTGCGTGGAGTACCTAAATTTTTCAGAAACTGCCTTGAATTGGTGTTCAGGCAGGCTGCTCTGAGGCCAACCCAAGCAAAGCTGTGTACACAGTGCTGGAGGGTGGCGGGCGCTCTAGGTAAGTGATCTTGATAGGTACATTCTGATTGATGGGCGAGTTTGTCTCCCAAACTGTCACAGGGTTTATAGAGGTGCCACTCAATACCAGTGCTGGAATTGCTTGTCAGAGCACCTGGCTACAAGAGCAATGGGGATTGGAGACAGAGCTGTAACTTTGTTTTTTCTCTGCTTAATGGCCCCAGCATCTGACCTGCCTGCTCACTCCTGTTTGTCTGGACCTTAAGGAGGCAGCTGGGATTAAGATTGTCAGAGGATTGTGCTGCTTTAGCATTGGGAAGCTAATTGTATCAGGGCTGGCAGTGTATGACGAGCAGTTGCCTCCTACCAAATGGCAAGGGCAAAAAAAATCTTCAAGGAAAAGGAAGGATATAGTAGAGTCTACATTTTGGGTGGTTCTTTTTTTTTTTCATCTGAAAGTAGTATTTTCAAATCCACGTGTGGAATTTCGTTCCTCAGGCCTTAGGTGACTCTCCTTGTAAGAGACACAGCTGCTTCTGTGAATAACAGATTGTGTCTCTTGCGAATTCTTAGGTCAAACTCACAACTTAACATTCAGTTGTTCGATTTCACTTTGTTAACACATTAGGATAAAGTTCTGGTCCTGAACATTGACCTCTGGAGAGCAGCACTGACTTTAGAGGTCCGCTCTAGGCAGTGTTGCTGATAGCCATGAATTACCGCATGACCTTCAGAAGCTGAGCCTTGCTGGAAGAACCCTTCCCCACTCCCAGTGCACGCTATTGAATTGCAAATCATCTGAGTGTAATGGTAGGGGGGTCTTCTGGAAGCTCCTGTTCTCCTCTAGTAGGTCCAAAACAATGCTGTTGCAAAGGCCATTTTATTCTGCTCGACACCCTCCGTGCTCCATTTCACATTTTCCTTGCTCCTGGATGGCAGAGTGAGCTGCCGGCAGGAGCTGGAAGTTATGAGCCCTCTTTACACTTGGGCTGAGTTAGTGAGAAGCAGGTGTGATCCTATCAGGCCTTCCTTGCATTTAGTGGTCCTCTTAATCCATTTATAACAGTACTTGTTCAGAAATCTGGTTTGAATGAGCCTGAGATGAATGAATAATGTCAAGCAGTTCAGACGTCAAATATTTGAACAGCTGCGTGGGTGTTTTCACTGGCTTTGTGCATGGAAGCAACCCCAGGAAGTTAGACAAGGAGGGTCAGGTTGAAATTGTGGCACCAACCCCCAGCCTGCTGGAATTGGCCTCAAAATCCATCCCTGCTGCAGATGAAAGGACATTAGGATGCCAGTGGCAGGCCATTCGCTCCACAGGTGATGCTGGACTGAGCTTGATGCTGGACTGAGCTTTGCATCCTGTTCTTTGGTGTTCTCTTGTGTGCAGTGGCAGTATTGGGATTTGTGGACCTTTTGATTCACATAGGAAACATATCTTGTAGATTTTGTTTTTCCTGATTTTTTTTAAAGCAGCCTCTGAAGTCCTAAAACTCAGCACAGCTTATATTCAAAGTCTTTTCTGGGTTCACAGAGGTTACTTTGTTTAGCATAGTTTCTGAATCAGTCTTTTTTTTTCTTTTTTTTTTTTTCTTTTTTTTTTTTCTGTGTTGCAATGGACTGTACTTGGTCATGTTCAAAAAAAAGAACCAACTAAAATCTGTATCTGGTGAAAATCTGAGAGTTGAATCACCTTATGGTGGCTTCCTTTAGGCAATGGCCTGGGAGTCCTTGTTTGATCAGGGAAGAAAATTTACCCTTCTCCTACCCCTCATCTTAACCTATGAACTTTTCTGCCATACCCTCCTTTGTGGCTGAAATGCTCTTTCAGATGATCCCAGTGTGTATCTGTCTTCATAACACACACTGTCCAAACCCTTCCCCTGTACCCTCCCTGCCTAGGGAGGATAGTATTCTGTTGGCAATGCAGTGATTCCTATTACAGAGCTAGATTCAGCAAAAGCTCTGGAGAATTTTCCTTTCAGACTTAAAAGGATTTTCTTAAATTCAAAGGTTTTGAGAGCAAGGACACCAGGATTGTGAAGTCAAGGTGCCTTTATTTGTAAACTGTATCGCAGTAAGCAGATCTTCTTTTCTTAAGCTCTAACCATAAACCACTAGTTGGCTTAAGTCACTTGGGAACAAAATTGATGGAAAGGTGCATGTTTGCTGTGTGCTTGGCATCCTTGCGGAAAGAGGGACATGGGGAGCAGTCCCACGTACATTCACTCTTTTGGGCGCCTTTTCCACCCTCCAGGGCACTTCCTCCAAGGATTCATTGTCTGGCTGATGTTCAGATCACCCCTGGGACTGGCCAAGTCACAGCTCCAGCTTTGCATGATTTGTGTTTCCCACAGCTACAAGAAAAATGAAGAGCTGTGTGTCCAAAGTTTATGGCCTTTGAGAAGTGATGGCCTAAAGTAATGCCAGGTGCAGGGGATGGTGTTACTGCAGGTTAAATGCCATGCCTGTAAATTACCACCCCATCGCCCACTGTGACTTCTCAGGAAGCTTTGAAAGACTATCCAGTTTCTTTGACAGGTCTCTCTTACTCTTCTAAATCTTCTCCCAAACATTGCGGTGAACTGAAGGGGTCAAGATTTACTAGATGAGCCATTGCAGCAAGAGAAGGCAGCTTGTGACATGTCAGCTGGCAGTGTGCAGCCCAGTGTGTGACACACTTTTAAAGGGGGCTGCTCAAGGGGGCTGCCCCAGTGACGCCGCAGAGCTGACCTACAAGCATGGCTCCTGCAGTACCTGGTGCAGGCAGTGGATGCTGCATTGTCGATGCTAGTTGTGTTACCTCTGCTAAAAATTAAGGCTGGCAATTACTTTGAAGTAAAAGGTAGTTTATGCTTCTAGGGAAAGGTTAGTCTTAAAATCATTGTCATGCTGCGGTTATCACTCGTTAAGGACCTTCTTTATATTCAGGGAAGAGAAATATCAAATCCATATAAACAAATTTTATTGGGGTCTTAATGAATCGGTGAGAGCATCCGTTCCTCCAGAACGACAGTAAAGAACAGTGTCTGCATGGTGTCCTTGGAAATGAGACCTTCACCTTGCCCTGCTCTCTGCACAGTTGCAGACTGTTAGAAATACAGCTTGCTCTTCTGGGCTGGGAAAGTGCAGGTTTGCTGCTGACAGCAAAGCTCGTGTAAGTGTGTTGGTGAGAGCCCAGTGGGGTGAACAGCCTCAGATACCTGTAGCGCTAAAAGGCCTACCCTAAGGCTTGGGAGTGTCCTCATTCTTCAGGCACACACCTTATATTCAGTGCTTCTACATTTATTTTAGCCTGTCTCCTACATTTTGAGCCACCTTCACAGTGCTGAAATGTACCCCCTTTGGGGCATTTGTGCAAAGCCAAGGCTTTGCATTGTCTGCCTTACTCTTTCAGTGTTTGCAGGTGGGATGTGCTCCCTGGTCTAGCCACAGACTTGGCTCACCAGCCATCTGGATGTGCCACATCCTCCAGGCTCCAGCATGTACCCTCTATCCGTGAGCCACATGTCCAGGTCTGCTGTCTGGACAGTGGGGTGCTCTGTGAAGGAGTGTACGGGAGGCAGCCAGAGCAACCAGATTTCTGTCTGCATTGTTTATGACACCCAACAGCTTGGATCTGCTGCAGAATTGAACATGAATAAGGACCTTACACCACCCTAGGATTCAGGGGATCTTTGCTTAATTTCCACTCTCAAGGGAGAGAGCATATCCAGTGTTAGATTTACTCATAAGGAGTAAATATGTTTTCCTTAGTTTCCCTTCTATTAATGAGCCTTAGGCAGCAAATGCCATGTGAAGATTCATAGTTGTAGGTGTTTGTCTGCAGGTGCAATTAAAAGAAGCCTGGTTACAATCAGCAATAACACAGTCAACAAAATGTTTGGGAACCAAAATATATTTATATATTGGTAAAAGGTGGCAATCATTACCCAGTTCAGTCTGGGGTGGAACTGTTCATGATTGCTTCCTGCTGGAGTTGGAACGGGTTCATTCCTGATCCACCCATGCTGGAAGTGCAGGATTCTTTTTGGTTTGCACTGGAGTTTGCTCACATAAGAAGTGCTTGTAAGGAGCTGTTAATGACTGTGGAGTCTGATTTTTTTTTTTTATTATTTTTTTTTCCTCCTAGAAACAGGTTTCCTATTGTTAAATGTTTTATGTCTTAAAAATCTAAACCATGACTAAATTAATTTAAAAAAGGAAAAGGTATTTCTAATTGTATTTTAGCTACTGCCTGCCCTCTGCATCTGAATTGACTAATTCAGAATGTCCCTGTGGCCTTCTCTTACCTGCTAGTAGTATAGTTTGTGTTAACCACTTCTGTGAAAAATCAGTCAGTCTTCCCTGTTTCCTGTGAAAAATCAGTCTTCTCTGTTTTGCTTCAATATTCTTCTGCCTTTGAGAGGGACCCTTCCAGTGCCTTCAACTAAAATAACTTGTGTCGAGAGCAAAAGGTCAAGAATATTTTGTTTTCAGCGTTGAGGGGCATTTTAGAGCATAAAATCCAGGAAGTTAAAGTATTTCTGTGTTTCCTGTGCAGTCTTCTGAAAATTGTTCTTGTGCAGTCTTTGGAGATGGTACTTTTTGTGAAGCTGTTAAGAGGAAGGGACAGCCTGCAGACTGGTGCTGTCACGCCATCCTTGGGAGATCTACACTTCACCTCCAATTAAAATGCTTATCCCTGTGGTGTTGTTTTTATTTTTTTCCAGGTTCTGGATTTATCATGTGCAGTGGCAAGGAGAATCCAGACAGCGACGCTGACCTGGATGTGGATGGAGACGACACACTTGAATACGGGAAACCACAGTATCGTTTTTGAAAGGCTCTTACTGAGAGGGAACCTAGAGGTGCATCTTCAGCTGGCTTTCATACGGCACTGCCCTGGGTAGTTGTGGATAATCTGTGTTTAGCCCTACTGGATGTGGCACCACCTTCTCCAGTTGCCATGTTATTTGGACTAGGAGGGATTCCCAGCTACTTTGAGATCCCTCTGTTGATGCAGCACTACTTCAGACCTGGTTGGTGAAGTAGGAGAGACATTGCAGGAGGTCAAAGTTAGTGTTTCTCTATTCTGCTTCATAAGCCATCTGTTGCTTCCGTATGGATAGCTTTTCCTGTTTCGTGAGCAGGAATTGAGTTTATTTTCTAAATAAACCCCGTTGTTTTCAGGGGGGTTGCACACTATTCACTTGCCGCTCTGAAAGGCTGAATTTTTTTCCTTTCATTAGATAGTTCATGGGTAAAACTATCATTAAGGGCAGTTTTGGGGACCTTCTCCTTCTGGGAGCTGAGCTTTTCAGAGATAACTCTGGGGGAGGATCTGGGAGACACAGCCATCAAGAAGAAATTCCTGCAAGGGTATTAGGCAGACATTGACTCAGCTGTGATGAGGGGGGAACATATAGCTATGAAATTAGATTTTATTTAAATCTGTACCAGCCTTTAAAAATGAATCCCCAACCCTTAGCCAGTGAAAGGTCTCTGTACCTCAAACAGGAATAGTAGAATTGTGCAAGTTAGACTTGCAGAGGTTGAGGAATTGGTTTTCCCCTTGTAAGAGGTTGTGGCATCTTGTTGCAGTCAAAAGACTTTTCTTTCTACCTAAAATAAAACTTTAAATCCAGAATTAAAAAGCAAACCCCTCCATGGATACCAGCCCCTCTTCTTTTGAGGTGTCCTCAGTCGGAATTAATTTGTTCTGTATCCCAGATAGTGTCCTGACCATCTCAAAAGGCTTTCCACTGTCTGCAACAAGGCTTTACGTTCCTTAACCCCTTGTGCTCAGGTACACAGAGGCAGACGTTATCCCTTGCACTGGGGAAGAGCCAGGTGAAGCCAAAGAGAGGGAGGCGCTCCGAGGTGCTGTTTTAAAGTAAGTACTGACCCTTTCTAATTTGCTTTCGTTACTTTTGGGGAGTCTCCATTTGTGCAAAATACCTGTTCACTTGAGCGCAAGGATCACGAGAGAGACTTACAAAGAAGTATCATGTGATGTGTGGGTCTCCATTTCTACCCCTGCAGCATCGCAAAGCCTTCCTGCACACTCCCTCCCTTAACCACTGCACTGCACAGCCAGTGCTGTCTTCTCCGTGAACAGTGCTGGACAGAAGGTGAATTCTGGCAATGATAAAACTGTGCTGCACTAAGGCCTTATGTGTCATTTTGCTTCATGATGAAACGTGGCCTCTCAGTAGTAGTATAACATGGTGCATGGTGCTCTCTGAATTGCATCCCATTATGTATGTGGGGTACACAAACTAATTCTTCAGCATTTGGCTCTGAGGTTGGGGCAGGATGTGTGCTCTGCCCACATACATGTGTGGAGGATATAGGCAGCCAGCGTTCAGGGCACTTGGGGAAGCATTTCAGGCAAATAAAATGAGTCTTAACAGGGAGGTAGGATTGCTTTCTAAGCCCTCTGCCCTGCATAAAACAGGGCTTAAATTACCCCTCTATCTCTTTGACTGAGTGATCCTGTGGGGTCAAGGTTGAAGTGATTGATAGAGCAGTGAAATGAAGTTTTCTTACTGCTTAGCCTGTCACAAACACTAGTTCAAAATTAGGTTCCACTCCATAGAAAAGTGGCATTTGCTGCACTGGATCCAAACCATTGGTCTGTTCGGTGCTTTGCTAACTGTGCTCGTCTGTAGGCAGGGCCTCCAAGATGCTGGAGCTCCTTCACAGCCAGGACAGTGATATTGTTGCGGGAGGGCATTGGGGTACCCTTTTATCAGTGGCTGTGACACTTAGTGCTTGGTGAGACCACTGAGGACCTGTGACATGGACACCCAGTTTCTTCACGTGGCTCGCACCTAACGCACCGTTCTGCTTTTTGGGCAAGGTCCTTGCATGTCTCTGGACTTGTTTGCCTATCTCTAGAACAGGAGAGGTGATGTTGCTTGTAAAAGCACTTTGAAATTCTGGTGAGTCTCTGTAGAATCACGGTAGGGTAGCTGATGCCTGAAGCATGAGCTTATGTTACCTTTTGAACGCAACTGTCTTAACACATAGAGCTGAAATGTTACGCAGCCACAGGTCTGCAGCCTGCTCTGCAGGTGGCTTTGTCTTACAGTCTCTGTTACTGGCTTGAAAGTGGATGGACAGGGTTAGGAGTTACCGGTACTTCGATGCTGCTGTGCTTCAAATGGAAAGATGGAAAAGATGGGGCTTATGAAGGTCTAAAGTTGTTCTTGAAGGGGGGAGGTATTGCAACACAGAGGATTTCTCATTACAAGTAAGGTTTTCATCTTTGAAACTACATATTCAAAAATGAGCCTTAGGTCACAGGTGCTGTTTGAGAAGTCCAAGCCTTCAGTCAGTATCACAACCACCAGGTGATTCCGCAGAGGTTGCAGCTAGAAGTGCAGGTTGGGAGAACACTGGTGGAAAAGTGGACTAGCACAAAACCACACCCGCAGCAGGCCAGCCTCTCAAATTTTGAAGCCTAGACTGAGGGATGGAAGTATTGTGAGAGAAATAGTGGGTGGAAGGGGTAGCTTTTCCTGAGCAGCAAAATTTTCCGTATTCAACCTTTAGCATTCTGCCCTTTTCTCTTTTAGTGGTGGCACACCCAGTACTCGAATAACACCGGAGTTTTCTAAATGGGCCAGCGATGGTGAGTGTTGAACTTGTAAATTACTAATTTGTGTGCTATAGGAGGGCAGATAGATATTCCATATCTTCTGATTGCCAGTAATTAGGCAAATAGTAGTTACAAATGCTCTTGCACATTACCAACAGATATGTATGCACATAGAATCACACTATCTTTTTGAAACTTTACAGCACAATTAACTGTAGTAAGTGGCAGCCGGGTGAGTTCCCAAAAATGCAACCTTAACTGGTATGGTAATGAGAGATAGAGGTTGGATTGACTGGCTGTCATGTCAGTAGAAGACAAACTGCTGTGTCACAGAGGGAGCCATCAGAGCTTGACTATGTGATGGTGGTGTTCAGCTTCTGGGGGTTTGAACTACACAGAGACATGTTGCTTGGGGTTCTTATCAACTGCTTTCTTATCATCTTCCCTTCTTTGAAAGGGTATGGTAGAGTCTTGTGTCATGATCTGTTGGGTGGGTCTTGTCCTTGCTGTCCTCTGTACAGCCAGAAAAGCCTGCACCTTTAGAGTCACTAGGATCTGGCCTACTTCATGACCTGTAGTTGAAAGCTCATAGCATTAAGGGAAGGGGGGGGGGTTGTTAAACCCATTCAGCTGCCAGGGTTTTTTTTTATAATGCCAGCAGGACTGGAAGTGTAAGCAGCAACCTAGTGGAAATATGAGAATAATAAAACCTGGCGCTTTCCAGCTGTAGATGCCAAATCCATTTCCAGAGCTGGGCAGTGCTGCTCTGGCTCCCTTAGGAAGGGAACTGAAGCTCAGCGACCTGAAGAGACTTGTCCCAACGATTTTGTTCTCTGTTCTGTTACTGTGATGCTTTGGGCATTTGATTCCTAGCCTTGGAAGTACCTACAAGACATAAGCGCTTGCCAGTGAGGGGAATAAGTGGGTAGAACCAGTTTTGCTGAGGGCATGATGATTAAATGGAGAACATAGGATAACTATCGCAGGCATTTTCTTCTGTGGGATAGGCAGTCGCGTTTATTTTTTGTGAAGTGAGAGCACGTGCTTGTAGGTGTGTTCAGCTTCGGTAACTGCAGCCACCGGGATGATGAGGAAGCAGCCCTGATGACACTGGCTATGAGCTGTTTTCATCATACCTTTTCCCTGAAGCCATGGTGCTGAACCAGCCTGGGGCTGGCCCCAGCGCAGCCTCCCGGGCCCTATGTCACGCAGGCATGTCCCAAGGCTGACATGAGCGCCGACCCACGGCCGACGTGCAGGGACCGGGGCGGTGGGCACCACAGGCACCCATCCCTACTTTTTCACTTTGGCGTCGTAGGTGCCCGCATTCTTGTAGGCACTGACATAGCCGCTGTTGTCCACGATGTTCTCCCGCCCACTTTTGCCCTTGCCCTTGCCGCTCTCGTCAAAACGCTCCTTGTGGGAGCCCGTGTACTTGGAGGTGTCTGTCAGCCTCTCCACAGCTCCCACTGTCTTGGCTTTCTGCAGCGGAGAGATGGGACATAGGAGTCAAGAACATGCCCCACCCCCGTCATCCCTTGCCCCATGCAAGCTTCTGACACCCACTGAAGGCCCTACCATGCCCCCCACACCCACTAAACCTATGCAATCCCCAGACCCCCCAGCCCACCCAGGGCCATGGGGTCCCTCGGAAAGCATTTGCACTGTGGGCAGAGCTCCATTCTCCATCCTGACCACCCCTCCTGCTCCTAGCAGCCACAGGGCTCTTCACTCACCGTGACACCCACGTTAATGGGCTCCTTCCCTGACACCAGCTGGCAGATAGCTTCATACGCCTCCTCTTTGCTCTTATCCTTAAATCTCTTGGGGGCCAGCTCCTCCAGTGCCTTCTTGAACTCCTCATAGTTGATGACACGGGCTGTCTTACCTCTGCAAGCACAAAACCCAGGCTGCCATCAACACATCTTCAGGTTGTGCCTCCAAACGGGGTGCAGCAGGAGGATGAGCTGCATCAACAAGACCCCAACTTTGTCCTCCACCAGCCTTGAGCCCTTCGCCCACCTCTGAAATGCAGCTATGCCAGGGCAATCCTGGCTGAATGGGCTGGGCTGAGCACAGCTGGTGCTGAGCTCCAGGAGCTTTTGAGTCTCTGCTGCCAAATACCTCACCCCTGCATGGGAGTGTCCTGGGAACTCGGGTGCTGGTGGCAGGAGGGGACACATATCCATTCCCACTGCTTCCAGCCTGCCTGAGATACCCAGCACCCTCTCTACCCTGGCAGGCATCAGTCCTTCTCTGGTCAAATTCGGATGTGCGCAGAGCATCTCTCCCACAAGCGCCTGGTCCTCACCTCCAGGGCAGCATAGCAACCCACCCTCCTATGGACTGAAAACCTCCTGCTGCTCAGATCCTCCGGGCCCCACGAGGGATCAACGGGGTCCCCAGACAGAAGGCATGGAGAGAGCAGGTTCTCCACCCATCTGTGCTCCTGCACTCTGGTGTTGGAGCACTGGGTGTCACCATGTCCTCAGGGACCCCAAAAGTAGCCCCAGGTGCCTTCAGCTCTTCAGTTGCCCGTGAGCTCCAGGCTGAGGTGTGGGCTGGCCAGACACAGGAATGGGCTGCGCCACATCACAGGGGACACCCCAGAGCATCCTTCTCTGCTCCCTACGGCACCTACATGGGAACTTGGCAGAACTGGTTCCTGATACCTGGGAGCAGGAGCAGGGGCACAGGCTCTGCACCAAAACCTGAGCTTCCCACCCCTCAGATTTGGATTAATTTATTATTAGGTCTTGCAAAAGCAGCCACACAACTCCCTGAAAGGCAGGACACTGCAGGGCAGCACCCACTGCTCCATGCCAAGTGCAACAGGGGAATGAACAGCTTGGGCATGCAGCCAGGGTACCACACCCCCCTGGGGATCACTGCACCTGGGCACTGCCACCCTGCCCGCACCGCAAGGGCAGCCCCGCTGGAGGCCCCAAAAAGCCAAGTCACTTACTTCACCTTGGAGAAGACAATGTCCACATCGGTGCTGGTGACGCTTTTGCCGTCGGTGACTTTGCAGTCTTTGCACAGCTTGGCCCAGTTCTTCCCATTCATTTCTTGCCCCGTAGCCTTGGTGTCACCGTAGATGGCAAATTTGCGGAAGCTCTCTTCCAGCGAGGCCATCTCAGTGCTCCCGGCCATGGGGCTGCAGAACAGGGGACGGAGGGGCCTGTTACTGTCCTGGCTCTGGCTGGCCGTGCCAGCAGAGCTCAGCCAGCTCTGTTCTGTGGTCTGCGAGGGCAGGAGGAGGGCTGGCGAGGGCCGAGGCTCTGCAGCAGGAGCTGGGCGTTGGCGGAGCCTGCAGGTGTGGGGTGAGGGCTGGCAGCAGCCTGGGACAAGCCTCGAGGCCACCAGCCAGGACGTGTCTTGCAGGATGGAGGCTCCCGATGGAGAGCTGTCAGCGGCGAGGCTGCCGGCTTCAGGGGCTGGCCAGGAGTGAGCACAGCTGCCTGTCCCCTCGGGAGCACTCTCTGGGAATGACGCAATGCGGCTGCCTTCTGCCCGCCGATCATGAGAAACAGCACCGCTGCCTCCAGCCCCACCTCTCCCCTGCCCCGCTGGCCCTGCCAACGGCCACATCCCCTGTGTGCAATTGGCAGCACCCCAGCCCTGCAGCCTGCCCCCCGGGGCTGGGCCAAATATGGTGCCCCATAGCCAGCGGCACTGGGGTGCCAAGTGGTCGCTGGGCCTCCACAGCCCTGCACAGTGCCGCAGCCGCTGCCCCATCCTGGCTCCCACCCGCCATCGCCTCCTCAGCCTCGCCCTGCCGGCTCAGCATCTCTCGCCATGTGCTGAGCACCCGCAGCATCCCGGCCAGCACCCAGCAGTATAGACACCCGAGGTTCTCTAAAATGAAAATGTCCTGGAAACCTTCCTACTGCATATTCTGGACTAGATAAA
>JAVJGJ010000030.1:24135205-24164233 GCA_035590215.1 Microhierax caerulescens
ACCAGCCTGGGGCTGGCTCCAGCACAGTTCATCTGGCTCACCTCCAACTGGTATCTCACACCCCCTTTAGTGCTGGGAGGAGCCACGGGACAGCTAGCACCAGCAGAGCTATGAGCAAGCTGTTCTGTCATACTGGTTACCTGGCATACATTTTTCTCCTTTTATGTGTGAGGGGTCTCCACAAAAGGGAGAAGTTGAGAAGGAGGATCTGGGCTGGGTGAGTTTGCACCAGACCCACCTTTCTGGAAGTACACTTTGCCTTGGCAGCTGCATCACACCTTTCTAAATTAAATCCTGGTTTAAACAACGGGTACATCCATAAGGGTCGGTTAGTATGAAGTGGAGAGAGGGTAGGGGTTGTCTCTTCAGCCCTGAATCATAGAAGTGTGGTGTCCAAGCAAGAAGGCCTCCCTGCCAGACAGGGGCACGTAGCATCAGTCTCTTCTCTCTCTTTCCGAGAATCAGCATGAAAATGACTCATCAAAGTCCTCTGCTTCTGAAACCATAACTTGCTCAGACTGTTTCATTGCAATGATCAAATATTCTCTTACTAATTTGTCTGTTCTTGCCTCAACAGAAATGCCCTCAACGAGTAATGGTGAAAGCAGTAAACAGGAGACTATGCAGAAGACCTGTAAGAACAGTGACATTGAAAAGTGAGTGTAAAGTGGGTAGCTTTCATTTTTCTTGATTCAAGGAACTGTAGTGTCCCATCTGGTGTTCCCAGAAGCACTGCTGGTCTGAGGGTGAACATATTTGAAGCTTTTACCACTGCAAAGGGAAGTTGTACTACAGTGTCCAACATGAAGCCTGAACTTGGAGCTGTTGGTGTCCTGACTTGGTGCTGCTGTGTCCGCAGAGGGCCTGTAGGGAGTTCCCCCCAGGCATCTGTGTGGTCCAGTACCCAGTGACAAGGAATTCAGCACAGCTTCCGAAGGTCTTCTCCACTCCAAATTGCTGCCTTTTAAAACATGTCAATAGGCATATCCCATGCTTTCTACCATATTCTAGTTATGGTGGGTTTTCAAATATGTTGTGTGGTGCGTAACAGCCTAGACTAGAGCTGGGACTTTTGATGGGAGGTGAAGATTCAAACCCACTTTAACCAGACAAAAACAACTGGTTTGTCAAGCTATACCTTTTTTGGTTCCCCCTGCAAGATTTCAGCTATCAATGTATCATGGGATCCTGCTTTTACTGGAAAAGTTAACTTACCGCTGCATCTTGGGTTTTGAGGACAGTCCTTCACATGGTCTCGGTTCTGTTTTCTCCATGGTACCTGCATGTTCCATCCTTCATCTCTCCAGCAAAAGGGAATCCCAGAAGCCCAGTAACTTGGCAGAAGCCTCACAGAGAATTTCTTTTCTCTTAAGATACAGGTTTCACCTTTGCATGGTTGCTAACAGAAATAATCTCTCAGTTCCTGAGATTTTTTACCTGCAGTCCTTCCAGTTGATTCAGAAGTTTTAAGTCCCAGTCTTTGAATATACAACAGTGCAGAGGCTCCTGGCTGTCTGCTTTCCTGTCCCTTTCTGCTCTCTGGATATCCTGCAGCCTAGTCCAGGGTAGAAACAAATGGGTTTATCTGCACTGTGCAATTAAGTAACAACCTCTATCCTCAGCCTCCTTGCACATGCTCCTAGGGTAACTTACTGCTCAAGCAGATTCGATGATCCAAGCCTAAAACTACAGGCTCTTCTCTGCTGCTGTGGATTGCATTAATTGGGATGGGGCAGATGTTGCCCCAAGATAAATGAGAGAGAAAACAGCTTCAGTAAGGTGGAAGTAATGAAGTAGTTGTGGGTTTTAAAAAAACAGCATTTACTTTTTGGGGATGAGATCCATTGATAATTTGGGATGGGGAAAAAATCTGGTGGTTGTGTTAAGATGACTTTACAGGAAGTTTTTATGTTTTGAGGGTTTTTTTAATGTAGTTTGTGCTCCTCCTCCTGCCCCTGGTCCTGTCTCAAGGCGTTGTGCCCCTGGCACGTTTCATGATCTCTGGCAGTTCAGCCTGGCAAAGCACGTGTTCACAGTCAGGTTAACTGAGAAGACTCCCTGCTGCAGAGGAAACTTTAGCGCTGCTTTGCTGTCTCGACACATTCCTTTTCACAAGGCTTTTTATTAGCATGTCCCAAACATGGGCTGTCTACTGTTTGATGCTTCTCGGTGAGCAGGCTCCAGCCAAGGACCAGTGAATCTGGGAGCTCGCAGGTCGATGCAGAAGCAGTTTTGTCCTTAGAGGGAGCCAGCCATTGCATGCTGCCTTGATGGCAAGGACTCATCCCTTCTGCCCTCATCTGTCAGCCTCTGTGTCAGCCACTGCTTGGATTCCCTTTGGGCCTCCTGCCTGTCAGCCCAGCAGCCCTCCACCCTCCCAGATCTGCTCCTATGGAAAATCTTTAAACTGCGGGAGCTGAAAGGATTTGACATTTTCCAGAACACTTGAGCTCAAGTGATAAAATTGACATAGCTTTAATAATCTGATCAAAGAGGCTTTAGCTAGCACCTTTTGAAGGATCCCAGAATCCTTTCCAAACAACACTTGTGCTAACACTGCTGTGAAGCAGGGGGAGTGTGTACACGTGTGTGCATGTGTGCCACAATAACCTTGCCCCAGTAAAGCTTCAGTTCTGCAAAAAGTCAGCAAAACCCACTAGAAAATACAGGGAAAGCCTTAAGTGTCCTGCTGAATCTTCCCAATAATGTTGATTTTTTTCAAAAGTAGTAGGGAGAGATATTTATTTAAGGTGCTTTATTTCAACGAGGTTCAGAAAACAAGATGGTGTTTCAGGTGGAGAATTTCTAGCTGCTTTTTTTTTTCACCCCTCCTTTCCTTTGAGATTCGTGTGTGATAAATAGTTTCTGTCCTGCCATTTAAGGAGTCTGAATGCTCTGTGTGCTTGTCTGTGTAGAGGGGTTCTGTTAAATTAATTGATAACAGGGATCAGAGCTAGAAGCCTACAGAAAGGGAGGGGGAAGGGTTTCACACTGTCTGGCTGCTTCCCACTCCACTGCTGAGCCATGATATATGGCGACCCAGCCCAACAGGCTAAATTGATTCATCTCTAGTTCCTGTTTCTTAATCTGGAGCTAAATTGGTTTCATTTTTCTTGTTTTGGGTGGTGCTTACAGGAAGTTTTTGGCAGCATCACTTTACTTCATTGTTTGTAACTTTAATTTTTGCCTTTAAATCTGAGCATTATTGATTGGCATGTTAAACCCCGTGTAGCATCTGATTAGCATTTTTAAAATTGTCCAGAAGCACATGGCTTACCACCTGTGTCAGCCATACTCTCCATTTAGAGCAGTGGCTAATAGAGTTAGCAGCGATCTGCGGATTGATCCATCTCTCATAAGAATGACGTTCCTTCCCGCTCCCCTCTTCCAAAAATAAGTCTAGGCAAGGAGAGCAGCGTGGGTTTGCTTGTTTGTTTTTTAATCTGTTTAAATACAGTACAGCAAGCAGTCCTCCTTTTGGCATGCGGCTAAAGCTCTTTGCTTGAGCAAGTTAATTTATTTTAAATTTGTGGAAGAGTCTCTTGCATGTAGAACAAGTAGACAGAGTTTGAGGTAAGTCTGTGTTTGTTGCCCCACTCCTTGTGCCGTGCCAGGTCATCAGTAGCTTGAGCAGGTTGTCCTCATCTGTGTTGTGTTAAACTTCAGACAGCAGCCTCTGGTAATGAGAGAGGTGGTCCCACTTCTCCTTCCCAGCACTGCAGAGTGTCTCATCCCTGCTGAGCTTTTCTAATCTCTCCAATGTGAGGTGTCTGGGAGACACCTTGGGGTACTGAAGGCTCGTGAGGACAGGTAAATGAGCATCGCACCAGCTGAGTTCTGCCACAGTGGTCCTCAGCAGACGGGCAGAGCTCAGCCAGTGCAACGCTTATTTACCTTGACTTAAGATGCAGCTTTGCTCAGAGAGAGCAGCCAGTTCCTAATTGCCCAGGTATCCTCCCAGACTCCCCCACCAACGTTGTACTCTCAGCCAAGCCACTGTTGTGCAGAACACACTGCAAAAAGCACCTTTCCTGCAAAAAGTCTTCCTCCCCCTTCCCTCCCGAGATGCTGCCTGCAAGGGTCTGGTGCCATTTTGAAACTGAGGTTCCCCGGGGTTAAAAGCCAGCATCTTAATTCAGAGTGCCAATGTTCAATTTTGCTTTCTGCCACCAGACTAGATTGCAGGCCAGCAAGAGAGTCTGGGTTAGTGGCCCACTGGGTCACCTCCCATTTGTTTTCCTCAATTTTGTGTTGTCATAAATTCATTCCAGCCCGTTGTGGTTGATCAGTTTATCTCCGCCGGGGCAGGGAGCGCTGCGAGCATGATATATGGCACAGAGCATTGTAGCCAGCCTCTCCATGAATCACTCCAGATGTTTGGTGTCAGCCCCAAAGCAAACAGGACCCGGCCGCTGAGCGTTGACTACGATGAGCTCAGTATGGGAAGAGACATGACGTATGAATGTTTATTTAATAATTCTCTAATATTTCCAGCGGAGTGTGGCTGTGCCTTCTGGGGGAGGTGAAAAGGGGGGGGAGGTTGAAGAGGGAAACTCTAATCTGTTGGGGTGGGTCATAAATCAGGCAGACAACATCATTAATCAGAGATGGGACAGAAGTGGAAGGAGGTGGGACTGGAGCTGCCATCGTTTGTGGGCAGGGGGCTTTGCTGTTTTTTTTTTTTTTTTTTTTTTTTTTTGTAAAACAAATCTTGTTTCTGATTTCGCTTGGCCCCAGCCGCGCTGCCCACATAATAGCAAACCCGGACACAAGGCTGTTTAAGTGAGTATGCTACCATTGCTATAAACCTTGCAATACGAGCCTGCCAAGCATTAAATCCCTTTATAATTATCTTCTTTATATAACACTTCATGCTCATCATGCTTCATTGGATGAGACGCTTGTTGGGTTAAAAAGAGGGTTTTAGAGACAAAAAGCAATTGTGTTTGTTTTATTTTTCCCGTCTTCTCCTCTTTCCTCCCCTTCCCCCCCACCTCACCTCTTGCCAATCCAGCTGTTCCAAAAGCCTTGGCTCCAGAGGGGCTCTAGCACGGCAGCACAGGAAGAAGCATCAGTTAAAATTAAACTGGGGTTGTGGTTTAGGTTGGGGTCCTTGTGCAAAGGGTCAGGCATGTGAGAGCAGTTGCGGGAGGTAGCAGTGTCTTGTCGCAGGGACTCTGCTCCTGGGCAGACAGGTCGAGACGGGAGCAAAGTGGGTGTGAAGCCAGAGGATTAGCAGAGGCCTGGAAGGGAAGGAGCTACGCTTAAGCTGGTGTGTCAGAGGGAAACAGAAGCTGTTGTGAATTCACGCCAGAGGATAAGCGCTCCCCAGCCCTTCCCCATCGTGTCACACCATTAACAGGCTTTGGTGGGAGACAGGAATGTCATATGGCAAAGACAGAATTAAAAAATTGAGTCATAAATGAACTAACCCTTTGTGCTCTGCAAAGAGAGAGCTTGCTGCTCCTCGTGGGCCCACTCCTAGATTAGCCCTTGTACATTTGAGACAAGGTCCAGGAAGCTGAACTGAAGCATGGGATTGTCAAAGCCAGGCTGAGAAAGTGTTGCTGGGCTGTGTTGCTTGTGTCCAGATTTGTATCTTCTGTATATTTTACTTCTTCCTTTCAGTAATTCAGTAGTATGTAATAAGTGCTTGTAATGTATACTGGCAGTCGGTGTTGAAAGGGTGCAAGATGCTCCATTTCTTTATGAAGCGAGACTTTGGCATTACTTCATCCTCTAGCTTGTGGCAGTGGAGAGCACAGTGCTGGGCGGCATTTCTTTATCCTGCTCGCTCTTTTAACTGTTCAGTAGAAGTTGCATGTGCCAATGATGGTCTCAGACCTTCTTACCACTGAAATTGTGTCACTGTCGTGGTTCAGCACAGGCTAGCGGTTAACGAAGCTCGGCAAGGCTGGCTGACTGTATGAGCTCAGACCTGGGGGAAGGTGGTATCTCTGTTTAGTGCAGCTGTGTCCAGAGGTTTGGTCTAGTTACCATGCCTTGGGGCAGTTTTCTGTAGGTTTTGACATCTCTGTACAGGGGGGACTCTTCTGTATGTTGAACCTGTGATGTTTTAATAGCGGAAGCATCTACAAACCCATGGTGCATGCCAGCGTTGGGGGCATGGTTTAGGCATTCTGCCATTCATGTCTCTTTGCCTGCCCCTTCTTTGCTTTTTTTTTTTCTTTTTTTCCTTAGTTTCAGAAATTGGTGTTAACTTTAATTTGTGGAGTTGCTTCCTGGGAATGAAAAATCGATGGGGGGCTATCGCAGTGTGAAATTCGACTGTCACTATTGAGCTATAGAGTTAGCAAGATGTCTTAGAAGGTAAAAAATAAATCGTGGCCCAGCAAGTGCTCAGCTGTGCTATTTCAAAGGGGATATGAGGCTGATGGTCTGTTAGAGGGTACTTCAGTTAGATGGATGATGATTCCCAGTGAAATATTGGAGTTATTCCATAGGTAAGAGAAACTTTAGCTTATAAAACACAAACAGCTGCCTTCTAGCAGATGAATTCTGCCCTTAGATGTGCAAGCAGCTTGTCAAAGAGAGGACTCGTCCCTAAAATTAGCCTATTGTGTTTAACAACATCTCTGATGGAGCACTGTAGATCCTGCTGTGTTCCTTCTGAAAATATTTTGAGGATGTGATGTTTTATCCACATCCCTTACCTACACTGCAAGAATTAAGAGGCAGGGACTGATGGTTTTTTATATAATTTTTTTTTGTAGGAAATGTTTGTATGGTGCCCCGATGCTCTCAAGAGAAAAGTAACAGTTATTTTTACATAGGCTGCATTCCCTGTTTGGATGGAAATGTTCCTCTGAAGAGCAGAAAAGGGATCGTGTTGTGCCCCATCCGCTGCCAGTTTGCTGTCGCTGTCATGCATCTGTTGAAGGGCAGCCCTGGCTGCGCAGGCTGTCTGCATGCTGGCGCTAATAGGGCTACTGCTGTCTTTGGCACTTACTGACTATTGTGGCAGGACTCAGTAAGTGTTTGTGCCGTGCCAGCTGCCGTATAACAGGGTGATTGTAATTACGGCTCTTGGTAGTTTATGCATTTCTTAGACTATAGTTAGTAAGTGTAAATATGAAATAGTACCCAAAAAATACCCAGTTAATATTACTCCTCACTAAACCACGTCTGGGACAACTGTAGATTCTGGAATTATTTCTTGTACACTTGCATGCACAGTTGCAATACCGCTGAGGGGAGCTTACTGCTGGAACAAGGAGGTTTAAGCCACATTTAGTTGGAGCTTGGTAAAGATTTCCCAAGGAATTTAATGACAGAAGAATTCATTGTGCTTTCCTACCTCTTCGGCAACACAGAACCCAGCACTGCCTTTACAGAAGCAGTGTAACAGCAAGTAATGTAAACCATGTAGTTCAATATCCGCGTTGATTTTTTGCCCTCACTTCAGTGTCATTGCTTGTCCTAACCTTACTCACTCCCCATCACTGCAAAGCGCTGCATCCTATTCATCCATTCACTTCTTCTTTCCTCCTTTTTGATAGTTTCTGTCCACAAAAAGCTGCTGTTTCCCACTCAGTTGCACAGGCATTCCCGCTTTTCTGTCAGATAGCCGGCTCATGACCTGTCCTTCCTCTGCATTGCTGGTTTCCTCTTCTAGCTCTGGGACCACAATTGCTTATGCAGTACTGTGCTGTGGCCTTCTTTAATAGCCTCATGTTTCTTTTTGAAGGCATGATTACCTTAAATGATGCTAATTCTGATCCTTTCTTTCCCCGTAAAGGAAACAGCAACAGTGTAAAAAGTTCTAGGGCAGCAGCAGCAGTTGTAGGAAGCTGTCTGGAGGATGTGTTATCATGTTGCCCTTGTGTACCTCCAATCAGCAGTCATGAATGGAAGTTCTGGAAAGCATATCACCCCCATGGTAAAGCCCTTAAAAGGCCACAGATGAATCCAAGTGTTGCTGTAGTAGCATAGATATTTCCTGTTTATTTCAGCCGTTTGGATGCAGGCCATGGGAGTAGAAGGTATTTTGTTCTGCGCAGAGGCTGGGTGCAAGACTCGGCTGCGTGTCCAACCCTCTGAACACCTTTCAGCCTGAAGAATTTGCTATTCCTCTTTCACTTCAGAGATATTTTAAAATTTTGTGCCCTGATTGTCCAACCAAAGCCATAATCCCAGACCACATCCAGGCCACAGTAAGATGATGTGTTACAGCTGCCATAAGTCTTCCACTAGAAAAATATACCTGCCTAGCTGTATGTGGAGCACAGTCATAATCCAAACATGTTTACTTGTAGATGGAGGCGAATTTCAGTAGGCTGGAACCTCTAATCTGTGTGCCTCAGCAGGGAGAGGAGCTGCGTTTTCCATTTCCTCTGTGCATGCCTTTTCTGGCCCTGGCTTGTTCTGAGCTGGAGACCGTGATGTACCTTCACAGATCTGTTGGGAATACAATTAAGGTCACCAAGATGAACAATACATTTGAAAAGTGAGCTGAGATACTAACACACGTTAGATGTGCAATTACTTCTATTTAGGAAATTTGTTTAGAGGATCATTTTCTAACTCAGGCTGTGCTGCCTCAACAAAACCTTGTTACAGCAAAATACTTTCCCGTAGCATGGCTTTTTCCTTTATCACCAAAGCTGCTCCAGTAAAGCAATGGGATTGCATTTATTTTCTCTTTGGAACTGGGGACATAGTCTCTAAATCGAAATCAGAATGACCCATGCATTCTTTCTCCCAGCTTTCATGTCGAACCATAATTGCTCAAATGGCACATTTAAAATTTTGGCGCAAGCTCAGACTTTCACTAGCCGCCTTTTTAAATCAGTCCCAGTGGCCAGTGGATACTGCGTAGCCCTACAAATGCATCTAAACATGCTGACTCTGAGGCTCCTTCTATTCTGAATGATCAGTGGTGCCATCTGTCTCTGTTTTCATTGGGGCTGGGCACATGTGTCCCAGCGAAACACGGGCCAAAAAAAAAGAGAGAGAGAAAGAGCCAGCGCCTGAATTTACTTCCCGCTTCTGTAAAGACATTGTTGGGCTCTGTGTTACAGAGGCAGAGGAGAGATGAAAGCATAATGAATTCTTCTGTCATTAAATTCTTTGGGGAATCTTTACCCAAGTCCCTACTAAATGCGGCTTAAAACGCCTTCTTGCAGCAGTAAGCTCCCCTTAGTGGTATTGCGATGGTGCATGCAAGTGTAAGAGAAATAATTCCTCTGCGGGGGGAGGGGAGGGGGGGAGACAACATTTTTGGTTTGCATCAAGATGAAATTAGTCAGAAGCAAACTCTGAATTTGGCAAGCAGATGCCAGTATTAACAAGTTGTGCAAGCAAGTATAAAATAGAGGCGCTCGTGACTTGAGAGAGCCTCTGCATCATGTGTGTGTGTGCCCTTGCATGCACCCCGCTCCAAATTCACAACTTAGAACACGGAAATTAGAATGGGGAACATTGCATTATTCATAACTTGGCAACCAGGAGCCAGGGCATTTTGCCAAAGTAAACTATTCTCTGTAATTACAGGTGAAGCAACGTTCTTTAATATCTTACAATACAAAAACATACATTAATCAACGAAAGAGGGCTTTTTTTTTTTTCCTAGAGGACAATAAATTAGCATCCTTGCCAATTTCCTCAATACATGTGACAATGTTTTACAGGATTATAAGTCAGCCTTTTTAAAGGAGGTTAGTCTAAAAACAAATAAACCCAACAAATGAGATTTTTAGCTAAATAAAGGGGAAAACAGCTCCTAAAAAGTTGATGTCTTGCCAGAAGATTTGCTTTTAGCACTGGCACTCACAGTCTGAGGGTCTAAATGTCACGGTGTGATTTGACACGGCTCTACGCAAACAGCTTTGCTGGGCAGTTTTCTACTGCTAGGAATCTGGCCCCTTCTGCCATAGCCGGCTCATCTAGTGAAATAAAATTGCAGCGCATCGTGCCAGTCTGGTAGCCCGCATGTTCTGGGGTGATTCACAGTCAATCTGCCACTGGTGCCTGACACTGGACTTCTTTCACAGACTTAACATACTGAAAATGCTTGAGCTGTGTCTGTTTCCTTTTAAAGACACCTGTGACTTTTCAACAACTTACCAGTTTAAGTGTTTTGCTTGCTAGTAACAAACTTTTTTTCAGCTTTGTTATGTTCTTGCACTCCAATAAATGCAAAAGGCCTTTGTGTCTGTGTATCTCCCACTGACTTCAGTAATGCCAAAATAAACTGGCCGTATTGTTAATATAGCACTTGCTGCAGGTGATGCTTGCAAAATTGAAAGAGGGGGCAAAATCTTTTTACCAGGTTGAAAACAAGTAATTTGTGTCCCAGAAAACTAGGGGTAGTTTTTAGCTAGTGTCTGAAACTCAGATAGTGAAGGAGTTGTGTTGAAGACACAGATATGAGTGAGAGCCAAGGCATCATCATCGTGCTGTGACATTGCACAACGTGACCAGTGTCACAGCAGCTATGCACAACATGTTACAGGCTAATAAAACATGGTCTCTTCTCTGAAGAAGTTGGCCCCTCATCCAAACCTAAATTGGCTATGAGTGAAGGCTTGCAATTAAATGATCGTGCACTGATGTTGGGGTCATTTTTTGGATCATTTTATCAAGTAAAAGCAAGGGCTGCCGTAGGCTTTCTCTTCTGCAGCATAGTGGTGGCTGTGGTTGGATGTGGCCAGGAGCAATTTCTCTGCTCCTGGAATCTTACTGTAGCTTGACTCTGCCTTCAAAGCATTCTGTTTCTAATATTTATGATATGTAAGCTGCTAGCGACCTGACCTCTGCCACTGGTGCGGGGAAATGGCATGTGTGTTCTGCTGGGATCAGGTTCTCCACCTCGGACAAGGGAAGGTAAAGACTTTGTTTAAAAATAAAGACACCACTCTCAGGTTTGTCAGTGGTACTGTACGTTTTCCCCTCTGCCACCCTGTGTTTACAGGCATACAAACCCAAAAATAAATGTATGAGGAAGAGAGAGGAAGGTCAGAATATCAAGTGTCAAAAGTAGCCCATGAATTTTATTGGTGGTGCATTTAATCAGTGCTAAGCGTTTTTTACAAGGTACATACAAACAGTAGAATTGTAAAAATTTATGGAATACTGTGTACAGTGTGGCCGTTTATGAAGAAAGGAAAATTTATATCCAGTTGAAATAAACCAAAGGGGAATGTTTTATGGAGACTACTCAACAGCAGGGTACGTGAAGTGAGGTCTAGGTAAGGGGAGGATGGGGTATTTGCAGGGGCTTACTGATCTTTGAGGTGGTTTTCTGCTTCTTCAGCAGCTAACAGTTTGCATCTTTCAGTGGCTCTGGAACAGGCAGGATGCTGGACACAGGGATGGTATGGTGTTTTGTTTTTTTTCTGTGCAATGGACAGGAAACACAAGTGAACAGCTGCTACTAGCATCTCTGGTACAAGGCTCTCGCTCTTGGGCTCGTTCCAGTCCAACAGTTTCTTGAGCAGCCCTTAATATCCAGCTGGGAAGGGTTAACTGAAGCCAATCGCTTTGACATCAGCATTTTTTTGTTTCCTTTCTGGTCCAGTATTTTGTTGATGATAAAGCACAGACTTAGTCAATTGAGAGATTCCAGAGCTGCAGAATCAGAGATAATTTAATTAACGGAATTGCTTGTGATTGCCCACTGGGACGGCGGGTAGGAATTGCTCGATTTAATTTGGAGAAACAAAGATCACATGCATGCTAATGTTTAACAAATAACCAGTGTTTGGGTTAAAGTTTTTTTGCAAAGAGGGGGGCAGCCAATTCCCAGGGGAGATTTCCCAGGAGATGACTGCTGAGTAACAACTCTATAGTATTTTTGTGCCCTTCTTCTGGCCTTTTATCTGAACAAAGCAAGGATTTTCTCAGAGGAAGAAAGTTTGATCTTATTTTCAGTGTTCAGGGGAAGATGCTATGAGAAGTGGGAAAATGTGCATTGGGTACAAAGACTGGAAACTGTCACATGCCGTCAGCTTAGTCCCAGGGACTTGCTCCCTGGTACCCAGCATCCTCAACTGTGACTGCCAGGTCGTTGAAGAGTTAACCACAAAGTCCAGAGAGACGTGCAGGACTGAGCTTCCTCCTCAAGGAGCCCTCCCTTCATGTTTTGCTCTTGGCTCCCCTATTTGTGGTGATGCAGGTCCACCGTGAGTAGGGTGTGGATGTGCCCTTGTGTCCTCAGATGTGTTCTCAGCCAGGGAGGACAATTCAGGTACCTGCAAGGCCACTGGCACCTGCTGGAGAAGCCCCACCGCTGGGGCTCAAGGCACTGCTCTTGGCAGTGGTTGTGCTCAGCAGATCTCTCTGGAGGCTGATAAACAACGTTATCCAAACACGTCAAATCAGAGCGCTGAGGCACAAAATTGTTACGAGAGTTCTCCTAGATCCAGCATAAGGTCAAGGCAGAGCTGGGAGAGCAGAGCTGTGGAAGCCAATTCCTTCTTCCCTGTCATTCCCTCAGCCTCCCTTGACAGAGTGGCTTGCACACAGCCTTACCGGGTCCACGGAGCTTGGCTTTCTGACCCTTGCTCCACCCAGGCACTACCCTGCTAAAGTACAGCTCAGGATGCTCCCAGCTGTGTCCGGGCAAGCACAGACAAGGTGTGCACGCAAGAGGGAAGCCTGAGGGAGTTCCCAGGATCACTGCTGCAGGAAGAGTTGCTCCTCAGTGATGCTTATCTTTAGGATACAAGCAGCAGGTTGACGGTAAAATGTTGCTAAATGGAATGGCATGTGTCCCAAGTGTGCTGGCCACCACAGGAGCCAGACACATGGGAAGTGACTCTCGTCTTTATTCCATCCCTGGAGGTAGTTCCAGTTTCCTTTATTTACTAATGTTCTCCCTATTTCCCTTGACCTCATTTCCTCCGGCTTTTCGGAAGCAACCATGCAATTATCGCTCACTTTGGGTTGACCCTTGGCCACCACGTCCCTGGTTGCTGCTGTTCCAAGAGGCTTTCCTGAAATCTCAAGTGCAAAATACTCACTTGTGGCCAGACCCTGTCTCTTGTGAGACAGGAGCTGTGGCTTCAGCGCTACACTGTGCGTCAGGATTTGTCCTGAGAGCACGCTTGGCAGGGAGAACGTGGACTTTAAAAGTGTCACAGCAGAGCTTTGATCAGCACTGGGAGATGCTGCAGTGGCTAAAGCTCCCTCTCTTACCAATGCACCCCAGTCTTGTTAATAAATGTATATTTAACAATGTCTGGAGCGTATGAAGTGATAATAACTAAATCAATACCTCCCACATTGATTGTCCAGGATCCCTACAGCGTGACGCACGCAGCGGTGCGGTAATTTTCCAGCTAACTAGCACCCTGATCTACAGCCCTCCTATTGATTGGCCATTGTATCAGGCAGCCTCTGAGCATTATTGCTCATACCTCTATTCAGCCTCCTTTTCTGATTCATTCGTTTATTACTGGACAGGTGCGATTATCTCAGAGACTTTCCGAAATTGGCCGGTGGGGGTCAGCCATTTAGACTTCTATAAACAAGCCATTTTCTATCTCCTCTAGTTGTTGCAGTGGCAAATTTTTCCTTTTCACGCTTTGACTGTTATTGGGCTGGGACTGGGATGAATTGGCCTTTGCTTGGATCAGCTCAAGGAATCAACTTTTAACTTTCGTTGCTGAGTCGCCTGCCCTTCAGAGGGAGGACAGGTAGCTCCACAGATAGTAGTAGGAGAATTTAGCAAAAGGTTGAGGTTCTGCTTGCCACCTACTTTGGGTAGGAGCCACACTCGCTGTCTTTAATGCTCCAGTGCCCTTATGCATGCAGGAAGGAGAAACAGATTCCAGAAAGTCAAATTCAACTGCAGCCTTCATCCAACAGCAGCTTATTAACGGGCCAGACTGGAAGGGAAAACAATTTTCTCATCTGACAATAATCTTCAAGCTAAAAATAAATAATTCTGTTTCTTTCTTTGACAAAACTAACACCTTTCTAGACTGTCTTTGAAAACTAACAACTCTTCCTTGAGGGTGGGAACCCAAGCTGGGATACAATAATAGTTTATATCAATGAGTAGGAACAAGTGGGTGTTTCACAGCAGGGAGCGTTGGCTGCTGCTGAAGCTCTTTCATTCTGAACTAGAGAATATTTATTGATGCACAGTGTCCCAGTCCCCAGGCAGTCCTCAGCCACTAGGCTATCATGGGATATGGGATCTGTATTTCTTTGCCTTTTTTGTAGTTTTAAAACTCTTACCATTTCCTAGCAAGTGTCATTTGCAATGAATCTCCTTCTGATGAAGATCTCAGCTCATGCAGAGTGTCTGATCTGTACAAAGGTAGGAATGAAGTTGGAGGAGCTTTATAATACTGGTACTTAATCATATGCACTCCTACAGCTCCAGTTTCTTCTAAAGTGTCATAATTAGAAAAATCACTCAAGATCTTTTTGATTAGCTCTGTTTCCAGAGCCCTGGGAAAAGCCAGCAGAATCACCTCATAGGAGATACCTCAGGTCCCTCCCTGTGTGCCAGCAACATGCAACTAATGAACAAAGGAGTGAGTGTGTGCGTGCGGCTGGAGTGCTGAGATTGCCGCTCACTTTATTTGTTGTAGTAATTCTCTCGACCCATATTTAGCCACCCGTTGATGAATCATCCTCTAAAAAGGTAGAACATGTAGGTGCCGCTGCAGGTTATGTTGTGATTGATGCAGCTTCTAGGGGTGAGGTATTCTTCAGGTTCTTCTGAGCTGGAGTCTGCTTGGACAGGCCTGAAATTCACTGACATACGTGAAAATTGCCGTTCTGTTTTGGTTTTCCACAAGAGTGAAAGCCCTAATGTCAATGCAGTACTCTTAAACCTTTTCTGGGGAATGCTTGAGGGCCCCTCCTTATGTCTCACTGTGTAGAAATTGGATTTTGCAGCATGCTGGAGTGACACATCCTTGTCTATAATGCTCCCTGCATCTCATTTGCTGAGCATTGCTGTCTGCCCTTGCTTTTAGGTTGGCAAGTTGCTCTTTTCACCAGCCTTGCAGAACCATGGAAATACACTTGCCTGCCCTCAGCACAGTGCCTCTGTGACAAAAGAGATAATAGTGCCCATCAAAAATGACCCTAAGAAATGGGAAAGCAGAGATTGTGAAGCTGCTTTTATAGCCACCTTGTTGGCACAGTGTCCATTGCTTTTAGTTTCTCCTTTATTTCAGTATTAGAACCCAGAAAGCTAGGGGTTTCTTTAATATAAAAGCATTGTGTTGATCCTGTGTAATGAGCCGATTTTGTGTTTCACAAGGTTGATGGCCAGTAAAGACCTCCATTCTCTAAAGGAAACAGCAGCTTCTATTGCTCACAGAAAGTTACGTCACCCGCTGTAGAGAAACATGCAGAACTTTGTCCAAAGCATTTGGTCCTAAGGAATCTTTTAAGGGAGACGAGAAAAGAGGCAGAAAACGAAAAAAAACACCAAACAAACAAATCTGTTCTTTAAATGTCCATGTCTTGAGGAAACTTGCTCTCTGTATGAAGTTGGCAACCTCAGCACTGTTGTGTTGTGACCTGATGTGTTTGGAAGTGTTTAGTAAGACACCCCAAATAATTCACACTGGGTTTTTCAGGAATTCTTCTTCACCCCAAGTGGGATGTGTTAGTTCGAATGTTGCCGTTTGCTGTGCGGTACCTGTTGTGGGATCCTTTTTTACGCAAACTCTTTAACACTCTTGTGTGCTCAGTGATGCTTACTCTCCATCGTCTTTTGCAGAATTACAGAAGACTCTGCAGTGACAACATTTGAAGCGTTAAAGGCTCGTGTCCGTGAGTTAGAAAGGCAGCTTTCCCGTGGGGACCGCTATAAATGTCTCATTTGCATGGTGAGTAGCACTCCACTTGTGGTAATGAATCAGAAACGTCTTGGTATCTTTGCCGAGGAGGGGAGAAGCTTTTCTCCTTTTTTTTGGATGGAGTTGGGGAGGTCGTCTTTGTCTCTGTATAACAATTAGCTTTCCCCATGAAGGTGCTGGTGTTTTGGGCAGTTGAAATTTCTGTATGCATTACGTTATTGCACTGGTATTTCTAGCTGTCTGTCTGTGTCAGGGGCAAGAAAGCCCCAACTTCAGAAGACGTTCAGCCTTCCTATAGAAAACTCCCAGACAGCAGCGTCCTCTTCCTGCATGTGCAGATTTGCCTACACGGGAGAGAGCAGAATCTGATCTGAGACGCACCATATGATTTGGGAACAGGAATGTTGCCTGAGCATTTAAAAGTTGTGGGTGTCCTGCTCGCTTGTGGCGATGCTGTGGCCTTCTTAAAGAAGGGCAGCAGCTCCCTCTGATGGTCTGAGCCTGCAGAGCTTCGCGTGTCCTGGGAAGTTTTTATTCTGCTGATAGCAGGAGAAAATTCTGCTTGGCGCAGGGCTTCCTCTGCAACTGCAGCTTGATGCGTGGTGCTCTCTCTCCCAGCTCACGACTTGTAGGTACGTCTCATCCCACAGAAGGGACGACAACTTGCTGCTGATGTCCAGAGGTTTATTAGCAAGGACAGAAAATACTCCAGAGAAAAAGGCATGCCTGCTGAAATAGCAGCAGAATGCTTGGGATGTAGTTAAGCTGTTCCTGCAGAGCTAAGAGTTGCGATAAGGGTTAATCTTACCCTGTCACTGGTTTTTGTATGATCTGGTGACCTTTCTGATGAGAATAATGGCAGGTGGCCACAGCAACTTCAGATGCTCTTGCGATAACTGTGCTGAGCCAGGTACCACTTGAGTGGATTATGGGCTTCCGAGAGGAGTTCTGGGAAGCCAGAAAAAGGGACGGCAGGAGACTTTCTGCCTCTACTACACAAGCATTACAGAAATACAAACTTACATACTACACAAGCTTTTTTTTTTTTTTTTTTTTATTAGAAAATAAAACGCAGTGTTATCTACAAAGAAAGGTGTTGCAATGGGGTTAGGAGTGAAGAATCAGTAGATCCCTGCAGTGGAAATAACCCGTTTGCTTCTTCTTCTCAGGACTCCTACACAATGCCCCTGACTTCCATTCAGTGCTGGCATGTGCACTGTGAAGAATGCTGGCTGCGGACTCTGGTGAGGCTCTTGGCTACTTTCTTGTTGGCTTACAGGCTTTTTTCTCTCTTCTGGGATACCTTGTTTTAAACCACCACAGGGAAAGATGCTTTTTGCTTTATTTTAAACAATCCGAGTGCTGTGCATGCAGGCTTCTGAAGCCTTGCTGGTTAACACCCCGCTCTAGCTTTGACTTGAGTGAGTTTCATTTGAGTCATCATGACCAAAGTGCAGTCCTGCCCCTTGCTTGCTCCTCTGCTGCCGTGGGGACAGCCATTGCTCATGTAAGAGCTCTGTGCTGGGAACAGTCTTGCCTTACAGTAATTTCCTGTGGGTCATCCGTGCAGAGAGGTAAAGCTGTGAGAATGGAGGCCAAATCTACTGAGATTTCATGGAATGGGTAGCTTCTGAGAAACCTAATATTCCCCTGGAGCAAGGGGAATCATCTTCAGGACAGAGGATATGGAAGGGAGCTTTTATGAATATGAATCTGTATTTTTCAGTTTATTAGAAATAGCAATGTGCCGTTTTCAAGCATATGCCATTCTGTCTGGAAGATTGGGGACTACCTTGATCATTGAATAGGTGACCCATTGCAGTAATAATTTATACATGTATTAAAGGACATCAGGTTAAAATTTAAGGTGTTATTAAATAAAGTGTTTTCCTTTCCTGTGTTAAAACTGCGGGCTTTATAATCAGTCTTGAATGTCCCCAGTGCAGCTGATTTTCAGGCTTTCATTTTCCTTAGGTTGGGGAGTGGAAAATAGTCGGTTACGCTTTCTAGTTCTCCTGTTAGCAAGATGATACAGTGTTGGGTTGCAAAAAACGTAAGGGAATGCCACTCCTAAAAACTGTTCCTGTAAGGCATTACAAAATCTACTTTATAGAACACGTTGTGTGCTTGGAATTACGATTAAGCTGATCATACTCCTTTAAATCCTGCCTTTTAAAATTCTTGTCCAAGAAAAGTTACCAGGACGGTGAAGTGCCTGTGGGCTTGAGTACTAATAGCAACTCAATAACTTGGCTATCCCTTGGGCTGTATTTTATAGCTCTTCTGCTACACCCCGTCACTATTTAGATTATACAAGCTTTTGTAAACATTTTAGCAGCATGTTATAAAAGACACATATGTGGGTATGTAGCTGTGAGGTGTCTGGATGAATGTGTGCTCTGCCACCTTTGCTAAGTGAAGAGTAATCTTGTCCTTCAGTGATGCTATGAGCAGAGGGTAAAGCAATAGTTTCTTTTTCATTTTCTTTACTCTGAAGTCTTTGTCCTCTCCTTTTCCCACCAACCTCAAGTCATCTTCTAAATCTGTGACACCGATTTCAGGCTGTTCACAGGCTCAGCAGCTACTTAGTTCAGCTTCAGGAAAGCCCCTTTGTTTCATGTACAGCGGTGGTGGCTGGTCATGAGAACAGGGAAACCCCACTCCAGGTGCTCAGGGGTTAGCATTTACCCTTGCAGAGGGGGAGCCATCCTCCCCCCAGTATTCCATGAGGAAGGTAGGAATGGAGCTGGCTGCATGCTGTGTCCGCACATGGCTCTTCTGCCAACCAGGCAGGCGGGATGGGAATAGTCCAGCAAGACATCATATTAGGACTTGGCACTTGCATAGGGGAAGCAATTAATAAGTGGCTACTCATGTGTTCCCCAGCCCTAGCCTCTCCCTGCAGCCCCCAATTTATTAAGCCAGGCCTTTTCACAAGGCATGCTTGCACTCCCTCTCCCGTCTCAAAAAAAATCTCCCAGCCTGTGTTCGCATGTTTCTAATGTAACCATTAAAATGTAGCCCGAAGACAGCAATAAAAACCCTGGAACGCCTTGGTGCTTTTGTGTCTTGATCAAAGTCAATGTGTGTAATCTCGTTAAGACTGCCCTCCTTCCCCCCTCCTTTTTTATGAATTTAATGGCATACAGCAGCTGGGCTCGGTGTTTAATGCTCACCAACCTGCATTGTTCTAATTAAGGTATCTCCTTTTATTTCGGGCACAAAAGAGACTCTTGTTTTTTTTTAACAAGCGAGGAGCTGTGGGATAGTGTGTGTAATAATCGCCGCTGTTACCTTTCCCTGGGTATAAAGCTGGCTCCCCAGCGGGGGCGAGGGGGGGGGGAGCCTGCGCGTGCAGCACACATGGAAAGACTTGGCTGGGGGAGAGGGGCAACATTTTTCTTCTGTTGTGCAATAAACAATTTGTTGGAATTAATAGGAGTTGGGGCGGGCGGGTTGTGTCGGGCTTCCGGCCCCTTTTGAACATTCTGGAGATCTGCCATCCCTGCTGGTGAAAAGTCCCCTTTCTCCTGTGCGCCTGTGGTTTATGTGCCCAGCCAAGATCTAATATTAAATTAGAGTATGAGTGTGTCTGAGAAAGAGAGGGAGGACCTTGTATTGAACAAGGACGTGGAACTGAAGGCACAGAGTGCCTGGGAGCACTTCTAAACCTCTGCAGGGTATTGAAGACAGGGTGAAATTTGATGCTTACATCTGTCTGTGGACCAGAGGAGGTGAAGTGGTTTTTAAAAGGTTTAAGGTTTAACCATTTTCTAGGATACGATGCTACAGTGATCAGAGCATCCCTAGTATCCTTTGACTTCAGTGGTGTCGAGGGCACTGATGAGGGTTGGATCTTTCAAGCGCTTAGGCTTTCTGAAAATAGTTTTTGGACTTTCGGCTCTTGAAGCCCAATTCCAAATTGTAAGTGCTCTGTTGCTAAGGGAGAGGGGGAGACGTGTTCAACCACCAACTCTACAAATGGCAGCTGGGCTCTCTAGCTTAGGTACCATTATACCAGATCTCAGTGCATCAAACTGGCTTCAAGTTCTGGGCATGAAACATTCACCAGAGCAGACTCCACCTCTGTCTCCTGTTGCTGTGTTGGATTAACATGAAGGAAAGGCTGGGGCTGCAGAAAGGGACCCTGCAGAAAGAGAACTGAGCCCGTGGTACTTGCTGCATTGGCCAGCACCTCAGTGCCAACAGAAGCTGCTTGGTTAGATGGTCCTCCTCAGGGTGGCCATGGAGAAAGGAAGGAACCATCCCTTCACCCAGCAAAAGGACATGCTGAGTTGGGTGGTTTTCTCTCCTTCCACTTGCTCCGTGAGCAGAACGAGGGCTGCAGTCCAGGGGCCACAGGCTAAAGGTGTGCTGTACGCTGCATGCGTAAGCTGTGTGCATGCACATGCTCTGTGGTTCTAGGCACAACAGGAATGGAGAGAGGGAGGGGGACGCAAGAACACGTTGCTTGATGCCACGTGATCATGCTTGGGTTCCCAGGAAATCATGTTAGCTGTTTTGTCAGCTGGGTTTGTCTGCTGGTTTTGTATTGCTGTGTCAAACCACGCCGATGAGCTTGCGGCTCCCTAGTTGCTGGTTGTCTGGGGCACTCAACAGAGGGACATTTTTCATTTCATCCATCTTGCTTGCAGAGAGCTAGTTGATATCTTCAAGTTACACAGAAACTGCCACACAAACCTGGAGAACTTCCCTGTGATCACTTTTGGAAACTCCTGAAAACATATCTGCAGGTTCTTCAAAGACAGGAGGGGAAACCGTGTTGCAGGGGGGAGGCTCAGCCTGGGCAGCAGGCAGTGGGGTTCATTTCCCTGAACGTCAGCCGTCCTTGGGGCAGGTGCCCATCCTCAGCTGGTTGTTGGACTGCAGCCCTGAGTCGCTGGGTGATGAGGGGTGAATCTCCCTCTGGAGGAGGTTTGTTTGCCCCTTCTCTATCCTTCCCCATTAACCAAGAGGGACCCCACAACTACTAGTGTGTGATACTCATTTTTCTTCTCCTGGGAAGAGTGCTCTGACAGCAGAGATGGGCAGTCTGCTGCAGTGCTTCGCTGGGCTGGTTTGGAGCCTCCATCCTTGGAGGTTTGTGAGAACAGGTTTGATGCATGTCCATCAGCCGTAATTCAGGTTGAAGTGATCTTGCCAGGGGAATGGGTTGGTGAGGTCTTGATATCCCTCTGAGCTGTAGTTCTGTGATCTCCCAAACCCCGGTATCTTTCCTTACGAAGTAAACGGAGTTAAAAGCTCTGTGTCAGGACGTTGTTGGCCAGTGATGGAGCTGCTGGTGGGTGCAGGGGTTCAGGGGCTGAAAGAGGGCAGGTTTGGTTTATCTGAGCATGTGTAGTTTGCTGAGTTTCCCCCCATCACCTGTACAGGCAAAGCCAGCATTTCCTACGTGTATTTGCTGACCCCAGGCTTGTGCTTGCCTGTCTTGGGCTTATTTGAAAATGACAACTGCAAGAGCAGGAAAAAAATAACTTTCTAAAAAGCCGCCTTCTTCACAGAATACGCTTCCAGGGGATACATTAATAGATATGTATGCTCTGCAGTTGACACATTTATATCTTTGGTAGATTACACTGCTACATTCTTAGCCTTGTCACTTTTTCTAGGCTATAATACCGTATATCTCATCCAGGCTGGAGTATTTTTGTAAGAAACAGTGCAGATACAGAGCAATCCTTCTGGGTGATTCCTTAGTGCTTCTTCCATCAACATAGAGACCTCCTGAGCCAGCAGATGCTGCAATTGATCCTTCAGGATGTTCCTATCTTCCATGAGGTTGTCTGGTTATTTATTAATGTGCTTCAGTTTTGGCCTCCAACAACCTGTGCAGGTGAGCTCTACCCTTTGGGGAGGCTCTGTGGAAAAAGTTGCCCTCCTGATTGCTGTCACCCCGTTACCTGACAGCTGGAGGTACCCCACAACGGCAGTGGTGAACGGCTGCTTCGCTGGGAATTAGCACGGGCAGAGAAGCTGCCACTTCGTGTGGAGGCTGTGGTCAGCGAGGGGGCTGTTGCCTTTGTTGAGAATTGGATCTTGGAGTTCAGTTCCTCTTCTGGCAGAAGCTGGCTCTTGGTTTGCGTTCCTCTTGTCATCTCTTTACTTTGGTTTTCAGTCCTCTACAACAGGCAAGCTTTGAGCCCACGTTTGGTGGTGGCACTGTGTAGGTGAAATCGCTCTGTGTGTGTGTCTTTATTCTCTATGCCTGGTAGCATATTCTGCTTGGAAATTACCCATTTTTAGACCCACAGGACAGCAGGAAGTGCCTAAATCCTTCCTTTCGAGTTTTCTTGCTTTAGCCAATTTATAGCAGACATCACACCATTTTTTTTAAGAGGCAACTTTAAGACAAAATACTCCAATCCTTCCTGGCACCATGTGAGCCCTAACGACTTCTCGACATCTCAGCTCTCGTTAATGTATTTTTCAAACTACTACCCCAAGTGATTAGCCTGTATTGTGGATCAATCACTTGCCAAATTTTAATTAAGAAAGGAGGAGAAAAAATAAACTCCATCCTGGTTCCAGCCCCTTTTCTTTGCTTTGTAACAGCCCTGGAGCAAACTTCTTGCAGCAGAGTTTTATAAACCCCTCAAAACTGGGGTTTATAATGGAAAAGCTGAGGTGGCCTTTACTCTAGCACACGCAGCTATAACACATCAAGGCTTTTCCATGAAGCTATGATGAAAGGAGCAGAAGGACCTGGAAAAAAAAGAAAGAAAGAAATGGCCGACAGGTGGGACTTATTATTCCCCAGCATTTTTATTTCAAGGGAAAAGTTTAGTAACCCCAGCTGGCAGGTGAGCAGTGGGGGAGCAAATGCTTTTTTATTGTGCCTGTGCCAGCATGTGTGTGTGTACAAGCTTATGTGCCTCTCTACAAGAGAGGAGAGCTTAAATGCTAGTGCCAGTGGATGTTGTACACCTACACGGAAAAGTCAGATGTAAGGAACGAGGTTCTAAGCAATTTCAATCTAAAAAGAAAAAATCAGGACTTAGTTCTGAATTTAACATGCATGCTTATGTGTGCAGAGGATGACAGTTTTATTTAAAAAATAAAAGAAAAAGGCTTTCCCAAAGATCCAAAGTCATTATTTTTGCTTGAACTGTTTAATGCCAAGCTTAAGTACTGGGGAGACCCAGAGACCTGGGCCCGGCATGCCATGTGCCGTCAGCCTGCGCAGCACTCGGCCCAGGCTGCTGAAGGTCTCTGGGACGTCGTTGTTCCCCGCAGTGTACCTGGGCTTCAGAGCTCAAGGTGAGCTGCCTTTCCCATGTGCAGATGAAGCAACATCCACCGCTGCCCTAAATCAATCTGCGATCACATAGCTTTTGCAGAAAATGGGTCAGAGCTACATGCGGCTGGGTTCTGACTTGAAGCGTGGATGAAAACTTGGTCCTGGCTGCCCACGTGCAGCTCTCAGCTTCAGGTGGGGGGAGTGGATCCCCCTAAAGCCATCAGCATGTGGTGCAGGAGATCCCGAGGTGTGGCAGGACAAATGCACCCATCTTCCCTTGCCCTGTGGTGTGAAGGAATTGCTTACCTGACCTTGCTTTGCCACAGCAGAGAGGAGCAAAGCTGCAGTCGGTTTAATTAGGCTTGTTCTGCCGTCCTGTGGGCTGAGTGTGGAGGGGTTGTGCTTAGAGCAAGCGCCTGTGTGCAGCCTTCGGAGAGACATGAGCAGACTGGCTTTCCAGGAATCTGTCCTTCCCAAATTTTGCACATCGAGCTGTCTAGTCTGTGTTAGCGAGGTTGCCCCTGCTGAGGGTCACCACGCACATCTGCCTGCAGCTGTCTCAGTCCACCTCCAAATCCCAGGATGGAGCATGAGATGCAAGACAGTGAGACGGCAGCAGCTGAGGTTTGCTTTTAGCAAAAATGAACTCAGGGGGGTTCCATGCTCCTCCCCACCCACCTACAGCCAAACACCTCCAACTTCAGCAGAGCTATGAGAAAATAACTGCTGAAACGCCGTTCAGCATTGCGCAGGAGCACCGAGGAACGGAGGGGTGTGGGTTTAGGTGGCAGCAAGCACTTTCCTTCACCCTTCACCCCAAACTGAAGGCAGGCTGAGGCATTTGATGGGTCAGGGACTGGTCTTGCAGAAGGTGCCTCTCCTTCACGCATTGTCCAGAGAGGCAGAATCTCCAGCTACTTGGTTGGACGCTTTGCTGCCTCTTGCCAATGAGCTGTGCTTGTCTTGGGAAGGAGAGCATGGACACAGATGTGTGCAGTGGTCACATCTGGAATGCCTTAAAGTCCCCATGCACACTTCAGCTTGTCAGGGCACACAGGAAAGCTTGAACGGGCAGCTGCCAGCTGCTGCGCCTTTGACAATCTGCTGTGAATTCATTCTTCAGCACCTCCCTGCCACTTCTCCTGGGACCCTCCAAGCTAAGAGGTGATGCCAAGAGGCCAACCAGATGCAACAGGCCCCTGTGAGGACCAGGGGCCTGCATGGTGATGCAGACCTGAGCAGGGACTCAGTTGAAACGAACTGTTCAGTGCTATTTGCATCCAGATTAGTGAGACCCTCCTTGGCAACGCTCCTGTGTAGCCCAGCCCACAATGGCAGAAGGGGCAGATGTTTAGATTTTTCTCTCCTCCCTGTTGTCGCTGCTGCAGGGAGTTTTTACTGGGACATGCAGGGTTAGAGCCTGCCCTTTTTTAATGCCAGAGATGCATAGCTCTGGTCTTGAGCACTGGCAAAGGGGTGTGTTATATAAACAGGCTCTGTTAAAGGCCAGTGCAGTCAGCCTTGGATTTCAGCAGGGTTTTAAGCCTGGCCTTCCAGCTGTGGTTTGTGCTTGCTTTTGCCAGAATCCAGCGCGTCAAGTCCACTCTGTGAAGACCAGTGCATGGTGCTGCCCATTGTGTTGCCCAGGCACAGTGAGATGGTCCCCGTCCCGGAACGCTGAAAGTCTAAACAGTAGTTAGGTTAGAGAAGGGATAAGATAGGTCCCACGCAGCTAGAAGGATGCACCCACAGGCATCAGCACCAGAGCTAGGTGCACCATCCAGACCACCAGTGGTCTGTTGCTCACCCTGGGAGTAATGTCTGGTGTGTCCTGAATGTCCATCGTGTTTCATAAAACTCCAGTTCAACAGGACTTTTCTGTGCTGGAGCTCAGGTGCAAGTGCCCGTGGTTCCCCCCGTGTCGGGGCAGCAGCTCAGCCGCTAGCAGCAAGGGGTGTCAGATGGGAGCCCGATTGCTCAGAAGTCCAAGCTCAGGGAACAGCGGGTGTGCAGAGTCCATGTGCCGGGAGTGATGTGCACTGGGAGCAGGGAGGGGGCTGCTTTGAGGCTGGTCTGTGGGGGTTTTTGGTAGTACTCAGAACTACAGAGCAAACGTGACTTGGACATCTTTGGAGCTGTATCCTTGTGAATTACTTGCACCTGTGTAAATTTTCTGTTCCTGGGACTCTTCTCAGATTCCACTTAGTCCAGGAGCTTCCAGGGGAGAAAGCCCCTGTCCTGTCTCTGCAGGTGTTGTCACAGAGCAGAGAGGACCTTTTCCAAAGACACTTGGCTCTTGTAAGCAGCAGTGCCAGTTCCTCTGCTAGGGATGTACCCAAATGCAGGTAGCAGTAACCAAAGCAGTGTGGCAGGTCACAGTCCTGCCCTGCCACTCAGTCCACATCCTGCAATCCTGCAAGCTGTGGTGCTCACTGCTGCAGGTACTGAAACAAGCCCTGCTAAGGGAGAGCAGCAGCAGCACTGGACCAGACAGCTTCAGTTCTGCCAGCAAGCCCTGTGCAAGCCAGCGGGTGCTCACACGGCATGTTGGTCGTCTCACTGGTCACACCAAGTACTGGGCATTAGCTGCTGGAAGGGACTGTGCCAGCAGTGAGCACAACTTGGGGTGCTCAGTTCTGTGTGGCAGGAGGTTGTGTCGAGGCTGGGGTCAGTGTTGAAAGCTGGGGCACCCCAGTTTCCTGCACTGCTGGTGCTGTAGACAGGAGGCTGCCTCACAGAAGAGCCATCTTTCTGTCATTTTTCCCATCAACTGTCTGTCACATCTGCCAATCTAATGATGACCAGCTTAGATTGACCCCGATTCTGAGGCTTATTAACACCCTCTTGCTGTCAGGCTCGGTGACAGATGGCACATCAGCCCTTGTTTTATTTCATGTAGTGTTCATGTCGGCCGCCTCTTACCTCGCCCCAGCTCACATCGCAGTTTGCTGGTTTCAACTCACCTTGGCAGAACAGACTTGTCTCTGCAGCAGCTCTGCAAGCTCGGGGTGGGTGGTGGGGGGTTCCTTCATGCCAGCAGCTCTGGGGCTTTTGCAGGATTGCTGAGGCAGTCCCCCAGCGTGCTGCCCTGAAAGGGCTGGTCCCATCCCCACCATGAACCAGTTCAGTCATCCCAGCTAAAAGCTGCACTTGTTCCAGCTGGGCTGGTTTTCTGCCTGCTCAGTGACCTGAACTGGTTCAGCGAGGGCTGCGGGTGAGCAAGGGAAGCAGAAAGGAGCAGCAGATCTCCCTGGCAGCCAACAGGGACAGCAGGTGGGGTGGGGGGCTTGGGCCAGTCTGTCTGCAGAGACCCCTCTCTCCGGAGCTGCTGAGTTTGGTGACACACCTTGGCTCTGGGTCTCAGCATCCTGCAGAGCTCCTGCCTGCCCAGCTGCCTTGCCGGGAGGCTGGAGTGGGACGAGGGGCTGCAGGGCAGGCAAGGAAGGTGATGGCACCTCCCCTTCTCACAGCCTGTGCCCACTGTTGGGAGGGCATGGCCTTGCCTGGAGGGGAAGGGGGGTGGCCTTGGTGCCCCTGCTCCTGTGCTGCTCCCCCTGAGATCCCAGGCCAAGGGCAAGGTCACGCAGGTTGTCCTTCTCACATTGTTCGTCTCATCTGCCGGTTGCAGGGTGCCAAGAAGCTCTGTCCCCAGTGTAACACCATCACGTCTCCCGGAGACCTTCGGCGCATCTACTTATGAAGGACCCAGCAGGAGGGTGGGACCCAGCTACTCAGCTCAGCTCATCACACCAAGGGGGAGAACGACAGCAACAAAAAAAAGACGTTTTAAAATTTAAAGAAAAAACAAACCAGAGACTCCAGACATGGACTCGAGGATACAGGAGCAGTGGGGAGCCTTGGCTCCCAGGTCCCGCATGTTGAGACCTCCTTCAGCATCTGCAGCGGGCAAAACCAAACCCTTTGTTGTGAAGCCCCCTTTTTTAAAACCAGTATTCCCCATCCACCTGTTCCCTGGAGCTGGCTTTGCATCGTGGATGGCTCGTGAGCCCTCCTTTGGACTGTGTTGTTGACCACTCTGCCCCCAGGAGACTGGGGAAGGGACCCTTGAGAGAAAGATGTTAAATAACCTGTAACTTGTGTTCTTTGTTCAGTTTTTTTGTTTTGTTTTTATTTGTTTTGGTTTGGGTTTTGGTTTGGTTCTGTTTTGGTTCTTTGTGGTGTTCTAGTGATAAAAAAAGGTTTAAAGAAAAAAAAAAACACACCCAGGCAGAAATGAAGCACATGTAATATAGATTATATATGTTTACAATGTTGTGTATAAATGGGATAGACTCAAACATTACATACTAATAAGTTTCCCTTTCTTTTTTTTGGGTTGTATTTTTTTTAAAGAAAAAAAAAATGAGCAGAGAACATTAAACCCATATTTTTCTTGGTTCAGCAAAGTTTTGGCATTAAAGTCATTAGTTTAAAAAAAGTATATATATACATATATATAATATAAATGGTTTAATGTTCTGTGGTGTATATTTCCTCATTCAGATATGAAGTTAACAGCTTTTAGTAATGGCTGTAGCATTGCCCATAACTTACAGAACTTATGGGGAGTAGAGGAGGTGGATTTTTGTCATTAGTTGTAGCTAATGGGGCTATTTATAATAGAATCGTTATCCCCGGAAAGACACGGCTTTTAACTCCTCGCCAGGGGACAGGGCAAGGCGGGGGGATCTGGCTCAGCCCCCTTTGCCTTTCCCAGCTGGGGAAGGGGCAAACGGTGCAGAGCTGGAGGGATGCAGCCCACCAGAGCGCTGCCCCTGGGCCAGGAGCGCCTGCTCGAGGGTCCGGGGGGTCCGGCTGACCCCCTCGTGGCCGTAGCCCCTGCCCCTGCCAGGCTTTGCTTTCCTCCCCTCGGGGAAGCGTTTGCTGGCCATGGGTGCCTGAGCTGCTCCCAGTGCCCGCTGCCGAGGCAGGGCGGTGGGGAAGCGGCGGGCACGGGGACAGATGGCAGGGGACGGGGTGGCCCTGCTGGTGGCTTTGCCCAGAGAGGCTCGGCGGGTTGCGCTGTGCAGCAAGCCCCAGTTCTGCCCAGTAGAGCCGTGCCAGCCCCGCAGAGCCAGCCCAGCCCCGCGCTGGTTTCCCGCAGCTCCTGGAGCCGGCCTTTTACCGCAGAGGGTTCGGGCAGCGGGGCAGAGCCAGGCCAGCCCGCCATGGCCATGGCCACCCCCGGGGCTTGCCGGCAGGCTGCGGCCAGCAGCGATGCCTCCAGCCAGAGCCAGTGGGTCCCTGCAGCCCCAGCTAATTCCACCCAGTCCCTCACGCTTGTCCCTGTCTCCCGTATCCTCAGCCTTAACCAAAGCTGCCATCTGGCCTGTTTTTTGTTGTTTTTTCTTTTACTTTCAGGACCTAAGAAACAGATGCTGAACCGTTTCCCAAGGTGAATGCATGCCCCATGTGCTGACTTCGCTCAGTCCCGTGCTGTGCAGCCCTGCCCCAGCTCCCCGGGCAGTTGTGGGGTGCCAGCTCCCCGAAGCCAGAAGACAGGGAGGTGGGGAAGCTCATCTCCTCTGCTCCTGCAAGGTCTTTCCAAGCAGATCCCACCTGGCAGAAGAGCGTGGCTGGGGCATTTTAAGACGGTCTGGAAACAGCAGTGGGTGAGGGGTTTGGAGCTGGGACCCCGGCATCGCTGGGGTGCTCTGGCGAGGGAAGGGTGGGGAGGCAGGATGCCTGCGGAGTGGTGGTCCCATCCCATCACAGCTTCGCTGCCCTGAGCTCGGTTCTGTTTTGCAGAGAACAGCTGCTGTCCATGGCATCTCCTGAGTGATTTCAGAAGGATCCCACTGCACCCCAAAAAAAAAAAAATTTGAAGGAGATGTTTTTATTTTTTAAGCATCTCATCAAAAGGTGACAATTCCTAACCGAGATTTGCCTGGGTCTCCAAGCTCATCACAGCCGTGGTGGCCTCTGAGAGCAGAGCTGCAGCCTCCCCTGCTTGGGGACACATCCCTGCAGAGCTGCTGGGGA
>JAVJGJ010000030.1:24183398-24205206 GCA_035590215.1 Microhierax caerulescens
CCGCCCCCACGCTGCCCCGCTCGCCTCTCTCCCCTCCAGCCAGGCGGCTGCTGACGGCCCCCGCGGCCCTGGAGGCCCGGCCCGCCCTGCTGAACGGGCTGGTTGCGTTACTGACTGCACCCAGCCAGAAAGCGGCTGCTTTCTGCCGGGAGACCGCCCAAGGTAGAGGAGCTGAGGCGCTGACCCGAGCGCGCAGGAGGCTTTCCGAGGGTCCCCCATCTCCTGCAGGGCTCACGGGAGACGTAGGGGGCTGTCCCCTGAGGCGAGGGCGCTGCAGGGCTGCCGGGGTGCAGGCAGGGTGTGCCTGCAGCACTAATGCTTGCGTGCAGGCCCCCAGAGACCTGCTGAGGGCTTGCTGGCTGCTGGGTGAGGATGGTCATTCCCCCCGACACAGCAGCCCGTGCTCGCTGAGCTGTGGCCATCATGCACGCACAGGGTACTATGTATGATATGTAGCCACGTGGTTTTCCTAAGGCACATTTCGTGGAAAACTACATCATTCTTTCATGCTAAGAGTGTAACTTCAGCTCCCCTCCCTTGTAACATCCTAGAAATGTTTGAAAGCATCATTCTCACCTTCCTAATGTTCCTCATGCAGACCCAGCCGCACTTTGTCTGAGGGAGCATGTGCCGGTATACATTAAGCAGGCAGCTGCTGCAAAAGTTACTGGGTAAGAAACTTTGAGTAAGAAACTCTGGAGCCAAATGTACAGGACTATAAAAGGGACCTTAGAGAAGTGGCTTCCTTTGGGTAGGAAAGGACTGGGAATGTTCCTCCCTGTGAGCATCCACCCATTCACCTCTGGCACTGCTCTCTAAGTACCCCAGCTCTGCCGAGTCTCCAGTATTGGGCTCTTTGGAGATGGGATGTGTTGAGGAATGGGGCAGAGCTGCTGCCTGCAGGTAGCAGTGATCAGACTCTCCCTGCTGCTGACGTTGGAGCTGGCTTGAAGTTTTATTTATAGGGAGATGTGAAATCCTATCTGCTCTGGCCCTGTGTGTTGTCACAGTGTCCCCTTTATGGCTAGACCTGGAAGAGATGTGTGTGTCCTGCCACACCACAGGGCTGAAGGGTGTTGTATTGCTTATGGCTGCTGTATTCTCTACATAGCTGGGAGCCACAGTGAGCAGTGAAACACCCTTGTTTAACATCAGCCACCCAATAGAAAAATCTAGCACCTATGATTGATTCCAGAGCCCTTACGGAAATTCAGCCGTTAGTGCTAAAATTGGTTCATTCAGTATGAATTTCCTGCAGCGTCCACAAGATAGTGCTATCAGAACATTTTTCCTGCAAAAGCAGATGACAACCGTTGGTGGGTAGGGAGACACACAAGTCTTCGAGGGACATGCTCACAGAAGTAATGATGGTAGTGTTTTGGGCCTGGGTTCTTTATAGTCACACAAGAAACTTGCTACACTTGAATACGCACAAGAAAGCTCCTGCTAAAAAAACTGCTTCTCAGCAAGCCCACACATTAGGTGATTGCTAATCCATGCACAGCCAAACATTTATTGTTTATTTTAGACTCTTCTGTGTGCTGGTGCCACTAGAGCAGGGTAGGAACACATCATTTTCTATGGGGGTTGCACCAAGAGGCCCAGACCCAATTTGCTGTGTGCTTCTTCCCCCATATGGGGTAGGGGATGATGGCCTGTCTCATTGCAGCATATTAGCCAAGGAGTCAGCAAAAGTGGCTGAAGAGTTGATCCAGCTGAAAGTGGTACATGGCCTGATGGTTGCTTTGGGGAACGTAGATCACGTGGAAAGCCAGAGACATGCCAGCATCTCCCTGGAGGTGAGCATGGTGGTACATGGTGGCAGACATCATAGCACTGGGTCTGTTCCCAAAGCACCTCAGCAGAAAGGCTCCCTACACTGCGGTTTGTTTTTTTCTCCTAAGCTTAGCAGACACAGGTTTGTTTATTCACAAAGGAGTGACCCTTCAGGGAAGAGCTGTATTTCCTCTCCTGTCTGCCTGCCCTCCACACACAGGGTGCTGGGAAGCCAGCGTTAGCCCTCATACTTCTGTTCTGCATAGTGAGCACAGGCAGAGCTAAGGGCCTAACCATGACAATTTGCCTGAAGCAAGACACTAGTACAGAATTATAGGCAGGCTGGTTTTTTTTTTCCTGCTGGTGCTGGGTAAAAAGTTTTGGCCTGCCTTCGCACAGCTCCACTTATGTAACAGCCACAGGGGAGGACCATGCTGTCAGTAGATGTGAAGGGCTAAGCAAGTGATGGCTGAGAACAGGCTGCTCAGGGTGAAAAAGGGTTTAGGAAACTACCTGGTCATGCAGAGGATCAGTTCTTCTGAGCAGGCACTGACAGCATGGCAGGATGAACCTCCTAGCAACCTCTGCACTGCAATCATTTCACTGAAACACCCTCCCACCTTTTGTCAATGAAGGTGGGAACTGGGACTGGGGGAGCACAGAAGGGAACAAGGTGATGCTTGAGCAGGGACCCACAAGTTCCTCTTGGGTGTTCATGAAGTGCCATCAGTAGCAACAGTGCTAAATGAGGTGGGGCAGGGACTTGTTGACATGTGACCCAGGTTATCTGGAGCCACACCATCCAGGCAGCTCTACCCTCTGTACATACACTCACATCTCTTCTCCCTACACACCAACTTTCTGTTTTGTTGCAGTATTTTGTCTACATGTTTCCCTTTGTGGAGGAGTGCATAAAGAAGGGACTAGGACACACCATTCCAGCATTTTATGGTAAACACACCACCTTTTACAGGGTTTATTAGGAGCCCTAGGACTTTGGTCTGTTTTTCAGAGACTGGATCTCTTGTGAAAAGAAATCCAGTCTTGCACAAGTACCCAAAAATAAACTAAGCCACCCTTTGGGAAGCATTCACCCTCAAATCTCAGTGTTCAGGAAGAGAATTGTTCTGACTCAGCCCCAAGACAGAGCAAGGAGGGATCTCAGACTACTGCTGCTTCTGTGACAGTGGGAACTTGCTGTCACAAGTGTGAGCTGAAAGGCCATTGAGGCAAGAGGTAACCTGAACTCCTCCAGATCAGGTCCCTCCTGACTAGCTCCTGGCATAAATATACAGAGCAGTAAGCACTGTTAGGTCAGGGTAGGGGGAGGGTGGGACAAACAAGGGACAACATTTTGTTCCTTGCACCCAGGCCCATCCTTACTGATCCCAAGACACCACTGGGCAAGGCTGGATAACCCAAGGGTAGTAGTACCTGAAGTGAAACAGGACTGCTTTGCTTTAGTCCATACTCAGTAGGGTGTAACGGCAACAGCCCTTTTACTCTGGAAGTGCCATCTTAATACAATGTAGGCAGAGCCCAAGTACTAGTCCACTTTGATGATCCAGAGACCCTTAGAAGTCAGCCCCACACTGTGCCCAGTACCTAAATTGTTGATCACAAAGTGTCCCAGCTGTCTGGCTTGAAGTATCCCTTCTCTAACTGCTTGTCACTGCTGTTTGCCCACATCTCATTAAGATCCTGACTCTTCTGCTGCCTTTCCTAGACAGTCCTGAGACATGGTACACAAAAATGGATCCTGCCCAGGCTGAAGAACTACTCTCCAATACAGTAGACATCCCCAGAGACATGGCAAGGATGCAGTCCACAGTAGGTATGTGCACAGCTAGGGACAGTCACTTAAAATGACACCCTTCACTTTCAAGGGGAGAAGGCAGCTCAGGAAGCAAACCAGGGTGGGGGTCTAGGGAAAGAGGGAGTAATGACAGGAGGATCCCTTTGTAATCTGATGTTTGCATAGCTGCTGGGCCCCAAGCTCACAGGGCAGTTTGTCCTTTTAGAGACAAACCCTGGAGTGAGCTGAACAAACAGGAAACAGAGGCACAGCAGCAGCACATGCCTCCCATCCGTCCTCCCCCAACCTGCCCCTGTCTACTCCTTCCTGGACCCAGGTTGCACACAAGGACCATGGCAGCACCTCCCTGCACCCAAGTCAGAGACAGCTTTGCACTTCTGCCCTCAAATACAGATTTTGGTGGACTGCTGAAGATTTATTTTATGTGGCATGCTAGCCCTGGGAAATGTGAAAAAGAGTAGCATGCTGGGGCCATCTTCAAAGCCTAAGTAAATTCCCATGGTACACGAGAGTCACAGGGCCCTTCCTACTTACCTGATGTCATAAGAGCTGAACGACTCCATGCCAAGCCAAAGCTCAGGTGCAGGATAGGTACCCTCTAAACCTTTGCTAAGCAAGTTCTACCCAGCAGAATCTCAACATTAAGAGCCAAAATTTATTTTGAGTGATTTTTATGTAAACATTACAAGTGTAAAGGCTTTAAAGAGAAACTTCAAGAAATCACCAGCAGCCAGTCATTAGGGGCTGTCAGACTTCACCAAAATCAACAAATATATTTTATAAGACAGAAGATAATTAAATCCAGGAACATTTATTTATCAAACTTCTTAAAATACTAGGGTTGATGGGTTTCGAGTTTGGTTTGTTGTTTGTTTTTTTTTTAATAATTACATATAGTACATTTTCTTTCTAGAAAAGCCAGACTTGCAAGTTTTGCAATGATTCAAGCACATCTGGAAAGGTTATATGTACACTAGAAAACTATACATGTGTGTCTAGCTCTATTAGATGAGGCCATTGTCACTAGCAAAGGGCCAGATACCAGACACATCTAGCAGACTCCCTGGCCCCCCCTTCCCCCAGCCTTGCATGGGGGTTGCTTCTAGCACTCCACTAGAAGCCCGATACCTGGCCATGAGGAGACAGAGGCTGCCATGTTCACTGCCTTCAGGCACATGACCTGCAGACACTCTACCACTTTTAAAATAGGAATTACACACACCACTGACAAACATGTAAGACATACACAAGACTGCTTGTGAACCAGGTTTCACTGTATTTACTAAGGCTTCCACCACCTCATCTGCTTGCTGGCTTGTTCCTCCAGTTGCATGGCAGCCCCCAGGGCATCCAGCGTTTCTGTACAGGAAGACAGGAGTGACAGGGTGACTGACTTAGACACTGAACACCCCAGCCCAGCTGTCCCCCTCAGCAGCTCAGCAGGGCTCTGCAAAGGCCACAGAGGGCCTGGGCAAGAACCGCTCAGCCAGCATCAAATCCTGCACGGTCACACAAAGCTCTTCAGCTGTACTTGTTCATTTCTACTCATCAATAGTTCAAATCCTGCAGTTTGCAGTTTAAACTAGATGCCACTAATCAAACCACCCCAGCAGGCCAGATTTCCCTGGTCTGTAAGGCAAACGGGGTAGCAGTACAGACAATAGGACATTACAGATCTGTTCAGATCACCTAGGAAAGTGATCTGAACCATAAGCTATGCAGAAGGACTGGGTGCTCAAACCTCCACAGGTATACTGGTGTTACTTTCAGGTCTTTGAAAAAAAAAAAAAAAAGATTAGTGACAACGCTAGTCCAAGACAGGCACTAACATACCTCTGACACTAAGGAAGTTTCTTGAGCTCTCCTCTGCAAAGTACTTGGCTCTGCTCACAAAGGTCTCAAGATCATAGTCTGGTTGCTCCGTGATTCCCAAGAGGTAGTCAAGTTCAGTAGCCATTCGCTATATTTACAAGGGTAACAGTGATAAATTGACTTTCTGGAAAGTTTTTTTAGATCTGGCACACCAATCAACAGAGCTGAGCTTCTACAGACCAGTAACAGCCAGTGCTCGTTGGCCGCAGAGGTTGCCAGGGGGTTGTACAGGAGAAAGGGTCTGGCTGGCCACAAGCACTGAACCAGTTGGGCAGGAAACCACACAAAAAAAGTTGGCAATGAGGAAAAAAAAAACCACCCCACACCATTGTACAGCATCTTGCATCTGTACAGTGCACAGCCTCCCCAGTAGCATTTGGCTCAGACAAGGCAAGCTGCTATCAACTTGAAGGAGGCATCCTGAGCTGGGCTTGCCTTTTCCACATACCTGTCTCAGTTCTTTAAGCTGTTCTACAAGCTTCTCCTCCCGTTCATTAATTTGAGTCATAGCCTCACGGAAGTTGGACATGTGGGGAGAGATATCCTCCTCATCATCCTTGGAGAACTGCAAGAAATGGTCCAAGTAAGAATAGAGAGTTGCGCCCAGCTTTGAGATTTGTTTAGCCAACTGCACACACATACATTGTATTGAAGATCTAAGCCTTCTGCACTGGTCTCTTCCTCATCCTCAGTTTCCATCTGATTCCGTGTTTCGCCACCTCCATTATGAGGACTGAGCTCTTTCACTCTGCAATAAGAAAATTTGTGACTCAAACTCTTCTTCGAGCAGCTTCTAGGCTACATCATCACAAAACAGCTGCCTCAATCAGTGCTCAGCAACAAACTTTCAGCTGCAGTTAAAAAATTGCATATTGCCACCCCCAGGACAAACTCACACAGGCAGAAACCCCAGATGGCTATGGGAAGGAAAGCTGAGAAATGTTTATCTCCATGCCAAATCTGGGACCTCTCCTGGAGAGAAATTACCAAGTACACAATGCTAACTGCCAGCAAAGCCTTTCACAGAAGCTGTCTTCCACATGTCAGCTTGGTCTGTCATGAGCAACTGAGAGAACTTAGTATGGAAAGAAAAGGAATAAGGTTGATTTTTCCCCAGAGACCCATTGTGCCACAATAGGTCTATAATAAGGATGAAAGTCATGGCTGATGACATGGTATTAGACATAGGTGTCAGACACCAGCCAGCCATTTCATTCCAGTTACTCATGTCGGCTTCATATTCCCAGTGAGTTTCAGCCTAATACCCCCTTTCTTATAGCTTGAACTTGCCTTGTGCATTGACTAAGAACCTAATGGGCCCAACTCAAGACTAGAATCCTGCTGAAGTACACCAAGTCAGATGTAGCACTTTAGTTTGTACTTTCAGCTGAGCAGGAATGACTGTCCACCAGAACAAAAAAAAAAAAAAAAAAAAAAAGCAGCTTCAATCCAGAACCACATCTGTGAATCTGTCAAGATTCACAGTGTTCCTGAATGCTTATGACAAGAATTACTATACATCCTTTCAGAGTGGAATGTTTTCCAGGAAGGAACTAAGCAACCTTTTGTGAACTGAATGAAGAAAAGCTACCAAGCCTGAAATGCGCAAGTGTCTTTTTACTTGTCACCTCACTGGAGAGGTGTAGAGGCATGTAAAGGAGAGACCAGGAGGCACTCACTACTGTCACAGGTGTTCCAGGTATCAGTAAGACCCCCCCAGGGAAACCTGGGGCTCAGTCCCTGCAAATCTAAACCTTGCCCTGCAGGTACCCAAAGTCAACCATGGGGCACTCAAAACACTCCCACCATCTGCTTAGAGGCATTTGAATTCTCTAGGTCCTTTAGATTTCACCCAAATTATCCAAGGTGCCATACCCTATTAGTTAATATCAAAGTCCGTCAAGAACAGCAAGTATTTTATGCCTTCTCTAGGGCCATATCAGGGACACATTCTTAGCTTACCCTTACAGAAGCGACCCAAAGTACTAAAAAAGTAAACAGCATGGAGGTAACCACTCAGGACAGGGTAAACTTCCTACAAAAAACAGGGCAGTCTGAAGTCTAGCATGAGAGACTGCTCTAAGGAAAGGAGACGTTAATCATGGTTTTATACAATCTCTATTATGTCTCACACATAGAACACCCAGGTTAGTTTCATAAGACAGCTCTAAGATAATTTGCTTCTAACAACCAACCTCTAAATTACCATTACAAGCAATAGAAGAGAACTCTAGATTTCAAAGGTCAGAATAAAAGCAGTCAAAATACTTCTGCAACAATAGTAGAATCCCCAAGTTAGAAAGGCCATTACCTGTCAGCGTATCTCAGTGTGTTTAAGGTGTACTCACACGAGCTCATGCCTGGAGAAATCATTGCTATCTGTAAACAGAATAGAAGACCTCAGTGACTCCTACATCTGACTTTTGCTCATGTTAATGGTCCTACAAATCTCAGCTGACAGCTAGGACATGCTAGGACAAAGGGTCAGAGTTGAGACATTCTGTCAGGTCCATTTTTTTTAATTATATAGCTTCTGCAGGACATGCCAGTGGCCCTGTATCCAGCTTCCCACTGGTTTTGTGTGCATCCACCATGCTGCACCCTACACAGGAAGCAAAGAAAGCCCTTTGAGAGCACTCCAGGCTCTACTGTAGATTCACTGTATGAAAGTGACTTTGGCAGCCTTGCTTCTACAGGAGCTGGGCATAGCTCACCAGTTTTTTAGTCACCATGGGTGAGAAGAGGAAACTGACTTTTCTTCACAAAGAATTGAAGCTTTCTGACTTCAAAGTCCTCTCACTCTAGAAGAGCATGCATCTATGTGGTCACATTGCAGAACCCAAAACCAGCGTGTGTCTTTGTGCCACGTGCATACTCACCATACAGGTCCTTGAGTTTGTTCCTATGAAAGAGTCTCTTAGCACCTGGGTCAGCTTGCTCTCCCGGAAAGGGGTATGAGACTTGTTCTGCCCTAAAGCTCGGATACATTCCTACAAAAAGACAAGCCTTGTGAATGCAATGGCTGCATCTCCTCTCAAACAGCTCTGCAAGCTATCAATCACCACTTGCTGGTAAACCCAACAGGCTGAAGAACAGTCATCTCTTGCTCTGCAAGTGCTTCGTAGCCTTTAAATATACTCCAGATATTTGACTGTCACAGGACAGCTGGTATATCCATCACATGTTTAAAGAAAAGAAAAAAAAAAAAAGACCAGCGAAGCTCAAAATGGCTGTATCAGTGTCTGGGCTGACAAAACTGCACTGCTTTCCTGGAAATGTTCTAACCATTTTCAGGGTTGTTAACATACTAAACTAGGATCTTTATGGCTATCCTTTTCCCCTGCACTGGAAAGAAACAGAAGAGATAATCCCACAATTGAATAGAATCATGTGTTGATTAGCACTATTTGCTCCCTGATCTATAGCTCACCTTCAAAGCCAGCAAGCTCTTATTGATTTCTGCACCTTCCATTCGTGTCTGCCGATCAGCACTAGATGTGTCTGCACCCCTCTCATTTCCTGCCAGATCCACCAAGGAAAATTTGCCAAGCAGTTTCCCTCTTCGGCGTAGTAGGATTTGGAAGCAGGCATGTGACCGTGAAGAGCTAGCATTTGCAAAAGTCTGCCCAGATGTCCTACAGCAAAGATGCAAACAAGTGTTAGAATTGTGTCACAGAAGACACAACAGGTCCTGACAGCACTAGGCAAGACCTGCAGCCATTCAATTAAGTTGTTTAACCTCCCATGTTTTATCCCACACATTAATACTTCAACTTTGCATGAATTCAGGCATTACCTCTGATAAAAGAGCACAGAAGGACTGCTGTAAGAAATATGAACCTGCACCCCAGTTGTAGAGATTTAAGGCTACATAAGCTGCCTGGCTTAACTCAGCCGGCCTACACTGGAATGCCTTTCTGACTGCTAATGCCTTACATGCATTTGGAGCTGGAGGACATACCTTCAGCACCGCATGCCCCTGCCTCAGAGCAGGGCACATGTCATTTTCCTAATGCGTCTGCCATTACACAGCAAGCTCAGCCAAGCTTCCCATTAAACAGCATTAGCTGTGCTAGCATATTACAATCACAGTAAATCCCCTTCTTCAGCCAAGCTGGCTTGGCACTTCACCTCTGCTGTGCAGCTGCACCTGCCCCTTCGCTGCAAGACACAGGCTGGAGTCTTATAAGTTCCCATAAACCTCCCTGTGACCTTCACTGTCACTTATTCCCTAAGAAGGCTGACACGTTCAGTCTCACCTGTGTCCTTAATGCCAGGGGAAGGGAGGGAGGGTGTCCTAAAGTGAGGCAGGAGTCTGAAATGTTAAACAGTTCTTGACTGAATTGTCAGCCAAAAAGGCATGCATGGAGTGCTGAATGAGCTTTCATAGGATGTGCATATACAGTCTAATACAGAAACCAAGGAGTTCTCATCTGCTTAGTAATGTTTGTTTTCACAGCAGTTGCAACTTCACTGAGATGGATAAGATTGGGTAATACAGATTTTAGCCCCCACCACAGCCTTCCTGCCAGGATGATAAGCCAAGTCTGTGGCTGTCCCTTGGCACCTGCTCTCAAGGATTCTTTAGACAAGATCCCTGAACAATATGCAGCATTTTTGTTGCCACTGGAATAGGTCATCTGGCCTGCAGTTAAGCCAAAAAATTTTTCGCAACTGTAAGTTGATGCCAGCTGCTCTTCCTTGATCGTACAAGCCCACAGGCAGCTCCCTGTGTTCCTGTAAACTATCTGATACTTCTTGAAAGCAGCTAGACTGCTGTTTAGCTATAGCACCAGGGCAGCCATCTCCTCATGTGATTAGTTTCTTTCTTCTTGCAGTTACATGAGGACATATGAACCATGAACTCTGACCTTCTCTATGGAAGGCAGGCTAAACCCATTCCTGCTAGTCCTTTATTCTGTAACCACCTCCTTGTATTCATACAGAGGTGTTGCTCAGTGTCTGCCTATTACTGGGAACAGTAAGCTTCTGTTTAATTCCCAAAGCACCAGATACAGACATTGTGTATTTTTTCTAGACATGAAGATACAACAGGACACAACTTAATGGTTTTAAGGCACCAAACCTGCAGGCACTGCCCATCTCAATCATTCTGATGACATCCTCAGCGCTGGTGACTTGTCTTTCCTGGAGACCAACAACCTGGACCTGCTGCTTGCCATCCTCCAGGACTCGAAGCTTTGCCTTCTTATTCAAGAGGTCAAACACCTATATTCAGGCAACAAGATTGAGGAAAATCTGAACTAGGTCTCCTTTTAAGTATTTTGCACTGTCTTTTAACAAAACTATATAGAAACAACACCTTTAACATAGCCTTCCAAATCAATTCCAAACACTCCAAGAATAATCGACTATTACAGAAACTAGTAAGTTTCACTCAGCTACTTATGAAACATTCAACCAGCCTGATGAAGTTTTTTTAAAAAAAAACTCTTACCTTTCCATTGTATATTTCAAAGAAAGTCACATAGACTTCCAGGTTCTGACTCCTGTACCTGGGCTGGTTTAGGAGAAGGAAGACATCTTGTGCTAGCGAGGAAAGGCAGAAGTTTAGTTAACTAGTTTAAAACTCACTCTTAATTGCTACTTGATCTACTTTCAAATATTGCGTGGCCATAAGGCAGCATCTAGCAGCTGAATGGCAGTCATCCTAAACAAATGCTAGTGAAACAATTGGTGCTGTGCTACCATCTGGAGAACGGTTTCAGCAGCAGCATCCTCATCCAGGTACTGAACACACAGTGGAATATGGAGGTTTCTACTGCTAGTGTCACCCGCAGACAGCAATCCTTACTGATCTGGGGGAACACAGGGATCTGCTGTTGGTTTGGACAGGCTTGAAAGTAACTTATTTGTGTTTCAAGCACTTCTTTTGGAAAGCCTAGAAAACATGAATCTCTGAGCATCAGCGTTGCTGCTGTTTGAAGGCAGTATACCAGATTAGTTCACCCTTTAGATAGATCCAGTGCAGTTTTTCACTGTTAGACTTCAGACTTTGAAATTGAGCTGAAAAGCAGAGCTTCCTTCAGGGCCAGGCATAACTAATTTTCAGAAACTAACAAACAGTTACTCTTGTTTCAACTGCCTTGCTACACAGACAAGTTTCAAAATATGCCTTTCTAAAGGGAAGGTAGAGGTGGTCAGGGTTCATGGTGTTTTCTAAGCGTTACATCAAGGAAAGGCTTCTAAGCATCTGTTTCCTGAAATCATTTTGTATGTGCTAGGTTTTTTGCATCTCATGCCTACAGGAAGAAACATACATTCACATGCTTTCTGTATAGCAAGCTTTATATCAGAAATGGGTAGGGGGTTGTGTTGCATTTGAGTTGGATATTTCCAAACACCATCCCTAAACTGAGACAAAGGCAAAGCAGAAGAATCAAAATTAGGTGGTTCAGCCCAGAAAACGCCAAACTAGAAAATGTCATCTCTTTGCCCCAAAACCTAATATCTTCTGGTGAGTCAAGTGTGGATCTAGAAACTTAAGAGGCTGGATGGAAAATATTTTGTGAAACTGAAAAACACAATCACCTCCTGCAACAAACATGACTACCTAGTACTGAAAACACAAATAGTTCATGTACCTTTTACTGGAAATATTTTAAATAACCATACAAACCCAGTTCTTATCTATTTAAGAAAAACAAGCACTAAATTGATTTTCCTATCTGAAGAAGAGTCGACTTACATGCAAAAGCATATATGCCTTTTGAGGCATTCTGTGCTTTCCCAGAGAAATCTCCGCCCATAGTCTGTGAAGAGAAAAGGCTAGAGGTAAGGTGTGGTACAGACAAGTCAGGCTACCTGATTTTAGTCCTGAGAACATACAAGGAAGTTACCATATATATGTTCCAGCATCAGCAAGATTATTAGAACACAGTGCAATTCAGGATAAAAATCAGTTTGCTGCTTCCCTGTCAATTCAGAAGGAAGATCTGGACTATGCAAAGCAACAGCTGAATGCCTGCAAGGCTGCACGGTGCAGTCACAGCCGCTGTTCCTCCAAGGGGAAATGCACGGCCTTGGCAGTGCAACCAAATAGCCTCCGGTCAGAAGCAGCGAAGCCTCATTTTCTAGGACATAGGTTGAATAACATTTTTCCTGCTACTTGCAAAAGCTCACATGTGATATCAAAACACATCAAACTTCTAGAGCAGACAATACCTTTAACTCCTATGACCAAATTGTCAGTTAGCGCTATCCTGGTGATTTGCTCTGCCACTTTTATATGAGACAGGGTCAATTATTTAAAACACAACTCAGTCCCATAACACATTCTCAATCTTCCAGGGTTTAATATGCAGCAGTCTGGTCTTAAGGTACAGCTCTTGTACAAAACTAGTACAAGGACCCCAAGACTGGAAAGGGAAAGTAACTTCATTGCCTATGATTTTAGTGCCTCACAGTTGTATTCCTGTAGTGTAGCAATGCTCAGATGAGCAGGTTTGTCTGCCCATGCTAGGGCAATGGAGGCAGCCTATGTCCAAACTTCTATAAACTTCCAAATTTCCTTCTGGATTGCTGGAAGATACCTGCAGCTCTACCACATGGCACTAACAATAAGAGATCCTAGCCTAAAACTTGCCTCTAACACTGGAATGACAGCAACTGATTACTCAAACTGGCAGGCTAGCCTAGTCTAGTCCAGATCACTGTGGTTTGAGGGAAAGACTTCTTGCAGAACAAGACAGCAGATTTGATTCTGCTATCATACTGTGGGGAGAAACTTTCCCACTGCTCTTCCCTATAGTTTCCAGAAGGAGAAAGTTAAAAAGACAACACAGTAGTTGAAAATTCGGAGCAGGTCACCTCTGAGGCAGAAAACACAATCTTCACGTCTATTGAAGCTGCAACTGGTAGACTGGAAGGAGTGGTGAGAAAACTAATAGACTAATTTATCCACTTCACAAAAAAATACCAAATCACTTAAATGTTTACTGCAACAAGAGGTTTATTCTTCTATAATCACTAATGTCTTTGGAATGGCTCCAAGCTCTAAACAGTACAGACAATAGCCTTTGGCTCAGATGTAGGCTAGTAGTCCCACTATGCAGACTGCAGTTAGGCAGTGATAGCCATTTGAGGCAAGGAATACCCATGACTAACACTAACATGTCAGGACATCCTAAGTCTTTAAAACAAACAGCTATGGGGGAATTTTAGTATGATTTTCCTCACAACCTCCACGGAAACCCACCAATACATAAAACCACAGAAGAAGAGGATTAACAATTGACAAAGTATTAACTTTAAGACAATAACACCAAGACCCAAACTCCTTACACAATCCTACTCATTATCATCAAAGAACTTTATCTAAAGCTAGAAAATTTGAGACCTTGGATAAAAACTTACATGTGTCTTGCCACTGCCTGTCTGGCCATATGCAAAGCACGTTGCCTTCCCACCCTCAAAGATGGTCTCTACAAGAGGTCTAGCAGTGAACCTGGATATTCAGAAGGTAAAAGTTAAAGCAAGTATTTCACAACCTGCTTCACCAACTTTCTTTAAAAAAATGCAAATAAAAGCAAATCCTTAGGGAATCAGCAAGACCATGCCAAAAGTAAACTTTAGACTTTTCAGTTCTTTGGTTTCATCCAAAAAGGATTTCAGTATCTATTTCAGGTGTCAGTTTCTTTAAGCCAGGATGCCACCTAGTCATAGCTCCATGCTTCTATCTTGCAAGTCATTCCCAGTGAGAAGAAAGCATTACCTGTATACCATTTCATTAGAAGAAGATTCATCAAATGAAAAGTCAAATCTAAATGCTTGGGTGTCAAGGTATTTTGTTAGGTCCACTTTCTGCTTTGGCTCATGCACCAGCAGGACATACTTGCTTGGAACAGTAATCACATCACACTCCTTTTTCAGAAGTTCTGTTGACAGAAAAGACCCTCAGTTTTAACAAGAGTAAGCAATGTCAAACTGCTCCACGATAGAGCTGCTTGGTCAATACACTCACCTTGTTTATTGAGAGGGCGCTTCCTCACACAGACACAAATCCTATGTTCTTCTATCTAAAAGAAAAGTAAGAAAGAAGTAACAATTACTTCCCAATTATACCCACACCTGCTTAGTGTTACAGAGAGAAGAATCCAATGCTCCCTCACATCTACTTTTCTATATGGTGACCAGTCACCTCTGGTACTGATCAGACCCACTCATGCAGGGGTGCAAGTCTTAGTCTGTTTAGTGCAAAAGAAACACTACAAACAATTAACCTTTACATAGCATACTCCAGCATATCAGGTGGAAATGCTGCTATGCTATATAAAGTGCCCCAAATATTCTGTATCAGAATGAGTAACAAATTTAGTCCTTGGCTGGTTTTCCAGCAAAATCTGTAATATCGATATTGCAACTATGGTCAAATCCAGGCAAATTATTATTTTTATTTACCCCAAAGGTATTTTTTGACCTGAAGTTCTTTACTGATGCAGCAAGTTTAGCTATGGCTATTAAATATGGCTATTAGCAGCATGGCTACACATCAGTTGAGTTGGAAAAGTGCATATTCCATTGGGTGAGGCAGAGAGCAGATGACAAACTCTTCCGTCATGCAGTGATACATACACAAACGGCTGGTTCCCAGCTCCGCAGGATGCAAGCACACAAACCGCTCAGTGTTCTAAGGTAATTCATACCCACTTTTTTGTTTGAATTTAAATGCTGTCATTTTTCACTGACCATAACAAGGCTTTTTTGAGACAAGGACTACTTGTTCTCAGGTATCAAACAATGCTACCTCCATAATTGCTGAAGATACAAATCAAGCCAGGTTTTTTTCTAGGTTTTGACCTCTATTTTTGCTCCTCTGATTTTTGACCTAGTTTAAAATTACTTAATATAGGACTTGTGCAGTACACTTTGTTATAGGGCAACAGTCCATTTTAAATTATACCTATACCTAAATGAGCTAAGCTACTATGTTACAGGCTCTGCGATTTACAAGTGCTGAAAATTACTGATGTTACCACACAAATCATTGCATAATTGTCAAAGCACAAGCTCTTCACTAGTGACATATGCAAAGCAGCACAAGGCAGCTTAGCCCAAAATAGGGAAAGTAAATAAACTCACATATACCACCAGATGCCTCAAGATCACAGCATGCTCAGACTATTTCCAAGGTGCAGTGATGCACTCCATTGCTCATATGCTAAAATCTTCAGTACAAAATAAGGAACTGTCTACAGGCTGCAGTTAGTGGACTCAGTCTTTACTTACTGGATCAGTTATAGATATTGGCTGGCAGTCTAAAGTTGCTCTAAACTCCTTGATCATCCGTGCAAACTCCCAGTTTGGACAGCTGCTGTCAAATTCCTGCATGGAAAAAACATGGATGAGAAGGTAATTAACCTGTTACAGAAAAAAGCCCCAGAGCATACCAAACAATCAGCTGTACGCAATCAGAGATATTTCACAAGACTGAGAACTTCCAAAACTAGAGTCAATCCATCCTTACATACAGCTTTCTAAGAGCAAAGCCTGGCCAAAATATGTTTTAGTTTCAACCACTGTGATACTGTCACACAGACTTTCCCTTTACTGGTGTATTGTAGAGTACTCCACCTGTGCACGTTTTGTCCTGATTTCACTAATTTGAGCTCTCTTTTCTTCTCTCTTGTTTTTCATTTTCTCCATCTCTTTCACAATGTTAGATTTTCTTCGAACTAGATAAAAAAACATGTTCTTGGATTAAATTTTCATACTATATTTTAAGCACAATACACGTATTTCAACTTTTCCAAGTTGCTGACTGACCAACTTGTACAGGAAAATCACCTTCAGAAGGATGGTCGTTAATTTTGCAGCACTTCCTTCCCAAACTAGATCTACCTACCACAGAAATTGCCTAGGAAGTCTCATCCCCACTCCAAAGTAAAGGCAGCTTTTCTGAGGCAATACCGCTATACCACAGTTACACATTTGTGTTAAAATTACTCAAAATATTCAGCCTTACTGATGAAGCCAACTTTTCAACTTTTAGTCTTGTAGTATACAAAGCAGCAATCACATAGTGATGCATTGCTGACTGGCGAGTCAGTTTTTACCCACTGCTCCCTGGTACCTGGGCTCACTGAAGAGCTCATTCTAGCAGCGGGCAGATGGTCCTCTGTATTTCCATTTACATTTGTCACTGAGGCTTCGGGAGCACAGCTCGTCCTGCTAGTCCTGGTTCGGCCAGCTGCATAAAGAAGCCAGACCAAAACCAATAATGAAGATTCCAAAGGTCAAGAATAATTGTGTCTTTTGGAAAGCCTCATAGACCACAGACATTTCTCAGCTCCGATTCCGGGTCAGGAGAGACAACTAGCTAAAATTTGTGGTAAATGTGCAAATAATTTTTTAAAATCCTTTGCTGATCACCAGCTTTTATTCAAAGCTACACATCAAGGCCACACCAACTAGACAAGAATTTAGTATCAAGCCTCTTATTTCAATGCCTTTGCAGAACTTAATACACAAGGCATGCCCTCAGCTATTGATAAGGTAGGGCTGGTAAAGACAATTTTGTAATTCAAGTAGGCTCAAGCTCTTGCTTCACTCAGCCAGGATAGTTAAAACTACTACCAGTATAGTTACAGAGCATGTTGTCAGCAATATTAAGGCACTTCTCTTCCCTCTCAAGCCCTTTATATAAAGTGAATACTACTTTATGCCTTTAAGCAGATACCACATCCACCCACACACATAACCGGGGGACTTTGGCTAATAAAGCACATCAGTATTCAACAACATTGTTTCCAAAGTCCTTTGAGAATCCCTTCAGGAAGGAGCCCTGGATATTTACATAGTGACAGGCCTCTAGGTCTTTGTTGTTTTATATGTGAAGGAGTAGAGGTTGCTCATCCCCCTGGGATTTGCAGTTTACATAATCAAATGCACACAAAGCATCTTGCCTCACTGTAAGAATGCACAAGGTTCTTTCTCCACTCACCAGGAACTGACGAATTGTTTCTGGTTTGTGTAGAGGTACAGGGATCTACCCCCATCTCATTTTCCTGGAGGCTGCACTGAGATTCTGTGATAACAGACATCCTGGATCGGCCACGCATAGCTTTGGAAACATGAATTTAAGGTCAGCATCATGCCTCAAAGACTTGCAGTAATCAAGTGCTCACAAAGTGCAGAACAATGGGGAACATGGTGTGGTTAAAAGGACTTTTTCCAGATTTTTGATGCATTAGCAAAGTACAGGACAAAGCAATGCAGGTTGGTGAAAGTGATCATGAAATATGCCACTACAGAAAAGCAGTTTATTCTAGATTTAGAGTTCCAGTGACCTAACAACTCACTAATACAGTAGTTCCAGAACCTTAGTACCTAGGAAGAAGTTACAAGTTGGGGAACTGGGAAATTCTTTGCAGCTTCACACTGGCAGGGCTGTGTGAATTAGCAGTTTGATGGTGACCAGTACTACTGCAATCTGGCAACTGGTCATGGGCAGCATCATGCCCACTATCACAGCACCCATGCACAGACAGTGTGTGTGGTACACAGTGGAGTGGGAGCTTGAAAACACTAAATTCAGCTAAAAGACTATATAATCACAACAGCAAATCTTTGGAAAAATGTCCTTTTGTAGGCAGTCTCCACTGTCATATGCTAAGATATTCCCTTCACTTAAAGTCCACCACAAAGCTTCCTAGGGAAGAAACTGGAACATACACCTCAGTATGTAATTTGTAAAGAAATCTGATATAAAAAAATAGAAGCGTGATATGCAAGCTAAAACTACCTTCACCTCCAGTGATCACAAGAATTTATCCAGAATCAATTGGTATGATTTCATAGGACACCAGATCTGTTTCAGACCAAAGGTTAATTTCAATTCTGGATCAAATTCATTAGAACCATAACCACAAAATTCAGTGCTCCTATCAGTTAACTCTTTACCTGGAATCTTCTGCTCAGGTGCAGAGACATTAGATGTCACTGCTGCATAGGAACAAAAAGCATCAGTTTCATTATACTCAGAAATGGCATTTTATTCCATTTGCTTTTGTCACACATGTCCAGACCTGATCTCATCACAATTCAGCAGCCCTTTTTCTGTAAATGCTTCTGGACAGGTGAACCAACTGGAGAGTATGCTGCACCTAAATGGGTTTGATCCAAGTGATCCTTGTACATGAGGGTATTCAGCATCCTCCAAAATTCTTATTGGTTCACAGGACTGAAGCAGTATCTGTTTCGTAATTCATTCTGAAAGCACTGCTTTTGCTTCTCTCGCTTCCCTGAACGAGATGGGAGACAGGCAGCTCCTGATCTTCTTTAATTTCTTTAGTCTAAGAACCACCAAAACCTGAAGCCAGTATGAGCTTTCGGATTGGTGCAGTGCAGAGTTTGCAACAGGACAGATACTGACATTCATGGGGTTTGGCTAGTTATAACAGATAATATTACTTGAGGAATACTGAAAACACTGCTTCCCTTGTACTCTGAGCAAATCTTCAGGGACAAGACAGTGCCAGTAGGAAAGGCAACAGATATTTCAGATTTGCAATTAGATTCTATAGTTCAGGAAAGCCATGACCTCTGTGAGGAAACTTTTCACTCAATCAGTGACTGGATTAACAATCCTTCATTTTTCCAGCTGGCTATCCAGCTCCATTAACTAACCTGTCCAGAGACAGTGACGACTTTACCACATCATTCCGCTTGCCAGTTCACAAAATGTATGGAGAGTTCTCTCGATTTGAGGAAGATGTTCAAGTACAGAACAGCTTTTGAAACATTAAGCTGCTGGGACTATTCCTGCCTTTCCAATGCAAGGGGGTTGGTACTGTTGTGTTCCAGTACCAACTCTCCTGTCTTGCAACACATACAGCAAAAGAGGCCAGACAAACCCAGATGTTTCGTTTACAGCTCAGCTGCATGGAAAAGCACACATTTTGGCTAACTACGTGCTTTAAGAGAATAATTAAGTTGGCAACCATTCAACCTCAGCATCACACAAGCATATTATAAATAAATCTGTAATGCTGCCACTTGCAACTCAAAAAGCCAGAAGAGTCAACCTCATCTCATCAAAACATGGGAGTTTTCCAGCTCCTGACACCTCAAGAAAAACAATTCCTTAGCACTCCCACATCTCTATCTTCTCTTCTGGCTTTGCTCAAAACATTGTACTGACATACAATCACTGAGCCATGGCGCACCAGCTGGCACTTTGGCTGCCTCATCTGAAACATCTCCAAGGATAAAGCTCTAGTCACTGTTTAAGGGGACTGTTTGAAAAGGAGACATCCATTTGTCACGGCTATTTCTTTCTTGCACTTTACATTCTCATTTTGACACTGGTAATCTTAATAGCTGCCACTTTTTGTTGTCTGTGACATTTGCAAAACTCCATACAAAAATTTAAAAATTACTGCAACAGTAACTGCCTAGTGACATTTAAAGCAGCATGAAGGAATAACTACAGCAATGCTGCAGAAAAAGGTAAAACGTCAACGAACCCCAGCTCACAGGAACAGGACAGCAATCTGTTAGCAAAGTTTCTGCACTCAGAAGTCCAAAGCGTTGGTATGAAATGGTATGCTCTTTATTAGCATTGCCTGATTGAGCAGCTTTATGATGCACTGAACTAGAATATTATGGCTACAATGAAGGATCACCACTGTTTCACAGGGATATAGCAGAGAAAAGAAACATTTTCTCACCTTCCCGGGGAGCAGGAATTTTTGAAAGGGTTGTTCTACGCTTCTGTTTCTGAAAAACAATGAACACTTTAAGTAACCTGAGTAAACTGCAAACACCTAGCACAGCACTGACTGAAACAAGAATTTCCAACTAAAGTTTGAGACAGAAAAGACAAGTTAGAGACCTCAAACTTTAAGACTGAGGATATTATTTATAACAAAACCTATGCTGTTAATATTTCATACCTTAGGAGAGACCAAATCACTTTAAAGCACTTACCTGTACAGTTACATTCTCTTGCAAAGGAAGGTTCTCTTTCACATCTGCAGCAGGTAGCTCTGCTAACTCAGGATTTATTGTTAGCACATCATCAATATCAATCTACAAGAGCAAGGGCAGGATTTTACAGAGTGGAAATTTGCTGCTACCACTTACAGCATTTTTTAATTTTTTTTAATCTTGACATTCAGTACAGGCAAACAAACCTGACCCACTGCCTGCCAAACACTAAGTCACAATTGTCTGGAAGGACAGGAGAGTAGTTCATATTCCATTTGAGTAGTCTTATATGTCCAAATATGCTAGAAGAAATGTGCTAGTTAAGCCATTTACCCTCATCTGCCAGACACCATGCAGGTGCCATAGAGCACTTCTGAAGAGATGCACAAAGCACATTTGGCATCAACTGCTTTAATCTCTTACTGCTAATCTTAGTAAATCTCAGCTGCTCTGTGACTTCTGTGCTAGGAGAGCATTAAGTGTTTACTGCGTGATTGCGCTTACTGAAATAAACTTCAAAGAGCTACTTAGACTTTGGGAAATGAAGGATTCAGTATTTAATCCACAAGTCAATTCACCTGCATTTTCACTTGCTATTGCAAGCGATTTCACCTACGGCCAGCTATCACCTCCTCCCTGACCCTCCAGTGAAGTCATAATCCTGCCTTCACCGCATTCTCAGCAGCCACAGGGCAGGGGGAGCGATGTGGGGGCAGAGAGCCAAGGGCAGGCTCCAGCACAAAACCCAGCAACTCTCCTGGGTCAGTTTTTCAAACCTAACCCTGCAGAAGAGGTTGAAAGCAAGTGTACACAAAAACCCTGGTATCTCAGCAGCTTGCACTGGAATTCACGGAAGGTAACAACACAAGCAGCACTCCAGGAAGTTCTTAACTCTTAAATTACCTGAATAAAATAAGAGTCCACAAAAAGAGCAAAAGCAAGTAGGTTAACCTATATAAAGTACTTGTATGGAATCTGTAAGTATCAAATTGGAAATGTCAGGAACCTTTATGTAGACAGTATAACGTATAAATGTATGTCTATATATGTACACTGTATATATAAGCATATGAGAACATTGCTGGATTTTGAAGTGTGTTCATAAACATTTAATATCATAACACATACATGCAATTTAGCCAGCAATTAATGACATCTGAATCTGCACATTTTGCATATTTGAATGTGGTATTAAAAATGCAACTGTCTGAATGCACAAAGCAGTATAAGATCCAGTTTCAAAGAACCAACCGATAGCAACTTTTAAGATTTCAACTAAACTCTAGAGCATCTATGTTTCCAGAGAACTAGCAGGTCAGCCAGGTTTGCTCGGTTACCAAAGGAGATTTTGTTAAGCATCAGGATGGCAGCCACATCCACCTCAGATGCCCCAGC
>JAVJGJ010000030.1:24207607-24220217 GCA_035590215.1 Microhierax caerulescens
GGCCCCGCGCCCGGACCCGAGCGGCCCCGCGGGAGCTGCAGCGGCGGCGGACAGCTTTACCGGGACTGCGGCGCCAGCACGCGATGCACCCTGGGTATGCAAATCAGCCCCATACTAATGAGTTGTACGTTAATGAGCCGCCGGGGGCTCGCAGCACGGAGCAGGGCCGTAGCGCGGGGGCTGCTGCGGCCGTGCGGCCCCGCCGCGGGTATGCCGGGCCCTGGGCCCTGGGCCCTGCCCTGAGGCGCCCGGGAGGTAGCCGGCGGAGCAGTAAGGACGGACCTGGCGTAAGCAACGCCCTGACAGCGCTCTCCCTGCCCTCCCGGGACCACCGGCCAGAGGCCGATGCCGCGACGGAGCAGCCCCGGCGCTGACGTACGCTGAGGCCCGGCCCCGGCCACCGCCGCCGCCGCGCCGCCAGGCAACGGCACGCGCCTCGCGCAGCCGGCGCGGTGACGTCACTGCCTCGCGAGAGCTCTCCCCGCCAAACCGCCCCGTGAGGCGCCGCCCCGCCTCTTTGCGCTAGTGCCGCATCATGGGTGAGTGGGGCAGTCTCGGGGCTCAGCCGCCATCCAACGCCATCCGGTCTCCGCACCGCCGCTGTCCGCCGCTGTCCCTTACCGGGTGACAGCAGGGGGTACCGCCAGCCTGCGCTGCCTGCCATCGGGAGCGGCCGCGATGGCGCCGAGCCGCTGGCAGGGGGAGGGTGCCTAGGCCCAACATGGCGACGGGGGGGGGAAGGCGCGGGTGGATTCGCATCGCCTTTCTGCGGGTCCTGAGCGCTGAGCTCGCGTTCGGCGTCTTCCGCAGGGAACCCGGCGAATGAGGTGGGCCGGCGGATGAGGGACCCAGCAGGAGGGGTAGGGGGTGGCCTTGTAAAAGACTTAGCTGGATGGTGGGGGCTTGTAACGCACCCGGGAGGTGGGGTGCGCTGGAGAAATAGTCCTTGTAAGGGGGCCCAGCAGGCTGGGCGGAAGCAGGATTACATTGGGGTGTCTTGTAAGTACAGGTGAGATGGGGATCGTTTCCCATAGAGGACCTGTCCCACCCAGCTGATAGCATGGGCTGTGTGTGGTGATGGGCTTGGGGCACTGCCCATAGGGTGCTCAGCACACGAAGTATGTTGGCAGGCTGCTTGCCAAAGGGGATGCCCATCACACACAGTGGAGGGAATCTGTCTGCTTTGTAGCCCTTTGCTGGAAAGGAGGAGGTTAAGGCACATCTGAGTACCAATGATGAAGCTTTTCTTACTGCTGCATAAGGCTGAGTGCACTGTGCGGATACCAACCTTGGAGAGCTGAGGACTCAGAACTGTGCCCAGCTGTGGCCAGGAGAGGTCCGTGCTATCCTCTGACCACACTGCTCTCCATTCAGGTATCTCCAGGGACAACTGGCATAAGCGTCGCAAGACTGGGGGCAAGAGGAAGCCCTACCACAAGAAGAGGAAGTATGAGTTGGGGCGACCTCCTGCCAACACTAAGGTGGGTGATTTGGGGAGGGTGGTCACTAGCTGTGTCTTTAAATTCTGATTGCTGGTTGCGAGTGCTGTTGGAAGCTTAAATACATGCTGTATTTTGTGAGTGGTTAAACATCCGTCGCTGCTTCTTTAAAAGGTGGAACTTTCCCCTGTACCTATATTTTTTGCAGTAAGAGGCAATTGGAGTGATGAAACTTTCACCTTAGGTAGATGCAACAGACTGTTTTGGTCTTTTACCGTATCTGCCAATGCTGGGGTTTGTCATAGTTACACTGACCATGTTGCCTTTGAGGTTAGGAGTTGGCTGGGCTCCTGCAGGAGCTGTGTAGCATTCCAGCACCAACACCACCCCTCTGTTTGTTTCTGACTGTAGATTGGTCCACGCCGAATTCATACAGTGAGGGTTCGCGGTGGAAATAAGAAGTACCGTGCTCTTCGGTTGGATGTTGGCAACTTCTCCTGGGGATCAGAATGTAAGTGCATTGTAAACCTGATAGGTTGGAAGGGAAGTCTTTTACAGCTGTGCTGGTCTCTGGTACTGCTGCATTGTAGAGGGATAACCATGCATGTATAGATTTGTAGGCTGGGTTTGAACATCCCAGGGCTTGCAGTCCTGGGTCTGAAGCAGCACGCATAGTGATGATACTTGTGACCTTATGTGGCCTTAGGAGACTTGGTTGTCTGCTAAGTTCACAGTGATTGGAGTGTCATAGTTACATCGAGTGACATGCTCATGTTACCTTTTTACTGGGGTGGGGGCATCTACAGAGGGGTAAAAAACCTAAATACAGATAGTGCTTCCTAAATGCAGCCTTTCCGTGTATCGATGAAGACTTAATAATAAGTTAGGTGATTCTCTGTACAATAGGGAACAGTGTTGAGGGTTGTTCTGAGAAAGTGTACTGCTAGGACCATGTTACATTAGCATGTGCAGTTCACTTCATACTTCTGCTTTGCTAAGCAAAAATGGGAAGCACAGAAGCAAGAGGGGAAGTCTGTTGTATTTCCCCTGAGCAAGGTGGGTTTTCTTTGAATACAAACATGAAAACCATGGAACTTGAGCCTGGGCCTGGTCAGCTTTTCTCAGTATGATGGTAAAACCAGCAGTAAGGAATGTGATGTTTCAAGTGATCAGCATGGTGGGAGGGTGAAAGGACATGCTCTCTCAGTCATCACAGAGCATTGTCCATACTGTGAAGAGTGTCGTTATTCGTAGGCAGTATTGCAGAAGTGAGCGTACCTTGCAGAACAAGGATGAGGTACTTGAGCAAAGAGGAGAGAACCCATCTTGTGCCTGGCCTTTGCATACGTGGATGGCTGTGTCTGCAGGGCAGGCCCCTGCTAAGCAGTCACATGCTTCAGGTGGGTCTTAAAGGGTGGAAACACCAGCTTCCCCTCTCAGTTTGCTCATAAACCTTCATCCTACAAAAAGGTTTCTAGTATGCAGTGCAGAGCAGTCCTGTCCAACACGGCTTGATTCAGTAGTTTTAGGAAGTAACACATACAGGGGGTTGAGCTCTGTGTGCAGTGTTAGTAGGCATCTGCTGAGGCATCTTCCAATCCAGAAATCTACTTTTAGCTTTGCTTAGTCTTACTTGAGATGAGTTCCAGCAAGGCCACAGATCCCAGTTTTTCAGCTGGGGTGAACCAGTTTGCAGGTGTAGGCTTCTGTCCTAGCAGCAGAAAGTTGGACTGATGAAAAATAGTTGCGCCTCTCAGTTAAATTTAATTCAGTGCCAGGGAGGCTAGAGGACATTTGATGGGGTGATGAGTGTGAGTTGCTGTACTGTGTTCTCAGTTGTCTGATTCCTGTAGGTTTGAATTCATGCTCTTCTTTTGAAAGGCTGCACTCGCAAAACCAGAATCATCGATGTAGTCTACAATGCTTCCAACAATGAACTGGTGCGGACAAAGACCCTGGTGAAGAACTGCATTGTTCTCGTGGACAGTACCCCATACCGGCAGTGGTATGAAGCCCACTATGCCTTGCCCCTTGGACGCAAGAAGGGTGCCAAGCTGGTATGTCTGGGATTGTCACTGTCATTTTGACTCCTTGCAGAATCTGCCCTGCTAGAGGCAGTTAGCCATCATGAGTGGTCAGTGCCTACCGGAATAATTTGTGTAGCCATCAGTGATAGCATGGGCTATCTGGGCCCACCAGTTTGCAGGATGAGTTTGGCTCCTTTACTGGATTGATCAGTACCACAAAGCTCTCTGAGGCATTGTACCCATTTGTGCACAAGGACCTGCCTGTCGATCTCTTTCGTCTTCTAATGATGATACCTTTGTCCAGTTCTGCTGCTGAAGGGAGAGCGATGACATTTTATGATGCTGAGGAAGGCTTGCAGGTCAGGTCCTTATGCCTGGGAATGATTGCTTTGATGAGAAGCTTGTGGATCAGCATGTTTTTAGGTGTCTTTTAAATTATCCAGACCCATTGTCCTTAATTCATTTAAGATCCAAACCCCAGACTGCTGAAAGGTATTTAAACCCCCATGTGCAGCACTCAGCTTAAGAGTGTCTCCTTGCATTAAAAACAAAAGCCCTTCTTATCTGAGCACTGTGTAGTTCAGAAGCACAGGGAGAGCTCGTAACCTGTCTGCCAGGAATTGCACCACACCCAAGTGCTCTCATGTCTGGAGAGGGAAAGAGTATTATTCGCTTCTGCTGGAGAAAGATTAATTCATCAAGGAAACCTTTGCCGTTTCATTTGTCTAAGAGCGCCCTTCCCTAGGGGCGCTGTGCTCTGTTGTCAGCAGTGACCGTAGTTAGCAACATTGCGTTTCTTGGCCTCAAAGGTGAAACTCAGCACTTGGTTCTATGGGGTTGAGGTATTTGTACCTTTGCCAGGTACAAAATGGGAAACAGTATGGTGCTGAGAATATAGAAGTCATATTAGTGGGGACCACCTGCCCTAACAGAAGGTGGCCATATGTTTAATCTTGTCTTTGCTTATGATCTTGTTTGTAGACTCCTGAAGAGGAGGAAATCTTGAACAAGAAGCGTTCAAAGAAGATCCAGAAAAAATATGATGAGCGCAAGAAGAATGCCAAGATAGCGAGTATTCTTGAAGAGCAGTTCCAGCAAGGAAAGCTCCTTGGTGAGTCCCTGTCAGTGTAATGTGTGTGGGGATAAGGGAGTTGGGGCACAAAGAGAGGGTGCCAGAGCAGGTCTTATTCTTGGTGTTGGGATGGGATCGTTGAAAGTTCTACTCACCTGTGATAAAGCTAACTGCAGGGTGAAAGCAGTGCAGTGTTCTCTGTATCTGCAGGAGTCCCTTAAATGTAAGTTGTTCTTTTAGCTTTTCTGAAGATGGCCCGCTTCTGGCAGGAAGGGGAAATTTGTTTCTGGAGCTTGAATTGCTACATGTCCTAGTCAGGCTCCTGGAGCTGATTATTCCTGGTTGGCCTTTGAGAAAAATAACGGGGCTTGAGACTTGCAAAATGAGAGAAGACCCATGGGCTGCATTGTGTGTCAGAAAAATGTCCTACAGACACATAACAGCTTTGACCAGTTTCAAGTTCTGGTGAACAGTTCAGTGTTCTGAAGTCTTCTGGTGATGAGACCTTTGTCCAGTTCTGCTACTGAACTTGAGCGATGACAGTTTGGAGATCTGAAGAGGACTTCATAGGGACTCGGTCCAGCAGAGCAGGCTCACAAGCACAGTACCTTAGGGGGAGGTACTGAAACCAGCACGTACCACTGGTGTATCTGTTACTAGTAACTTGCTTGTTCGCGCCTTTGCAGAGAGGCTGCATGCAGAGTTTCAGCTGTGGTATTTACAGGGGTAGTGAATTACTAAACTTTTAACTGGATGACTTTTCCTTGCAGCCTGCATTGCCTCTAGACCTGGACAGTGTGGCCGAGCCGATGGCTATGTGTTGGAAGGCAAGGAATTAGAGTTCTACCTGAGGAAGATCAAGGCCCGGAAAGGCAAATGAATGAAAACTATTCTGCTGAGAGAACGAATAAAACCAAGAGTCTACAACAATAAAGGGTTGTGTGCTCATTTTGTGTCTGCAGGGTGGAGGGGGCTTGTGCAGCTCCTCCTGCCTGTAAACATGTGGAGGAAGGAAGAAAGATCTCTCCTGGAATCCCTGAGTGCTTTTGTGTCTTCAGGCAAGCTCTGACCCTATATGCTCTCAACTAAAAACATATCCCTGGATTCTGGGATGGTGACTTAATGGATCAAGTGGGTGTGGAAAAGAGTTGTCAGACTTGGCTGAGGTGGAGAACTTCCAGTACTGGAAACCTGCAAGCAGGAGGAAGGTGAAAATGCCCACCCCATTAAGAGTCCTGGCTCTTGGGAGGCTGCCAGGATCAGGCTGGGCACGCATTCCCTCCTTCTCCCATGTGTTAGGTCAGCACGTGCTGCATTTGGAGTCCTGGAGTGAGTCAGTGAGGAAGAGGGCCCTGCTGCCTCAGGAGAGGAGTGTCCAGGGAGCAGCTCTGCAGTGCTGCATTTCGTACTTGGCGTTTGTGCCAAGTTTGACTGAAAACTCCCATCTCTTACACCTCCAGCCTCTGCAGCTGGTACTGGCTGCTTCTACTTCCTAGGTGACACTTGCCCCCATCCTCTGGTTTGGGCCAGCAGTCCCTTTTGCCATTGCTTGGTGTTTCCTGCCTGGTTGTATGACTGCCTACAGTGTCTCGTATCTCCTTTTAACCAAACTTGGCTGCACTGCTTAGTGACCAGCTGGTCTTCTGCTGACCTCCTTGGTCTCATTCCAGTGCAAGATAAATTCCTTCTAGCAGAAGGGCCAGGCTCTCGTTGTGGTCTGTCCCTTTCGAAAGCTGGGCACAAACTCCAGTGTTCTGCCCTGTCACTTGAGGTGGGATTAGAAAGCTGTAGTGAACAGAAGCTTTTTCAAGATGTTTTGACGCAGGTGGTGATATGCCTTGGGGCTGCTGGCTGAAAAAGCCAGCATGATGGAGCTCTGCATCCAGTTACCAAATGTTTTGTGCAGGTATTGAGGGGTGAAGTTGGGAGCCCATCTAAGGGCTGGTTCTGGGGCCAGGCTGGGCTTGGGACATGCTGCACAGCTCTCCCCACTTCTGTGTTTTTACAACAACCTCATGTATCGGTAGGAGCACTCGGGTGTGAGGCAGGCTGTCTGCAGCCCCAGCTTCACAGGGTTTTTTTTTCCTCTGAACTGAAAAACATGGTCTGTGGTCATCTTGCCCTAAGCAGAGCTGTGGTGAGATCAATGTCTAGTGTCTTAAAATGCAGGCTGCTCCACAAATAGTTTGGGCTTAATAGGTTGGTTTTTTCAAAGTTTTTTTTTTTGTGGTGCTCTGCCCTGGCTGCTGTGTGTGGCAGCAGGAGGTGCCAGCGAGCTCAGGTGTGCCTGGGTGGTGTGGATTCATCCTGCCTTGCTGGCGGGGAGCCAGGGACGGGCCAGTGCCACAGATGGAGAGACACACCAACCACATCAGAAGATGGTACCTGTTACCTGGATGGCCGCGGCAGCGCGGTTACAGCGTGGTGGGTGTGCGCTGGCACCGCCTGGCAGCTTGGCTCTGCAAACAGCCGTGCCCAGCTGGCTGTGGCGCTGGAGTCCCTGGCAGTGGGACCTGGGCTGGGCAGGACGTTTGCACAAGCACATTCCTTCTCCATAGTGATGTGGGGTAAAAACTTCCCTGTTATCCAGCAATGCCTGCTTTCCAGAGAGGTGGGGCAGGGGCAGTGAAGGGCACTTGAGAGGGATGTGTCATGGCTGCTTCCTCTGTTCTCCCCTCGCCCTCCACAGAGAGCAAAGAGGATTCGATGTGTTTCTGGGGAACTTTGTACAGGTGGAGGACAAACTGAGACTTAATGGAGCAAGTGCCAGCTCAGTGTCAGAGCAGGAGCTGTAAAACTGGCCCTGATGAGCAGGATTGCGGCCAATTCATCAATTCACGCTGCTTATAAAGTTACTGCTCTGAAAAACGCAGCTGCCAAGCCCGTGGGAACGAAAGTGGCACCCATCACCCGCTGGAGCCTGCTATAGGTGTGACATGGGAACGGAATGGTGGCAGCTGGCTCCCACAGTGGCACAGGCTGTGGGACCTTGTGCAGCTTGGCTGTGGGCTGTGTGGTTTCTGGTCTGGTGTTGGCATAGCCCTGTGGATGTGCACAGGGATTTACCTGCCTGAGAGGAGGCGAGCTGCCCTGCTGAGCCAGGAAGGGAAGGGCAGGGGCTGGGGTTAAGCACAGCTCAGCCTGGCTGGGTTTCTGAGGTGCCAAAGCCTGGTCTAAGGACCTTGCCGACTTCTGCAGATAGGTGCCAGGGCTGAATTTGAAAAAAGCTACTTTTTCTATGATGGTAAGCAGACAGCAGCATAACCCAAGTGAGATCACTCGTCATCCCGAGTGCTGCTCTTTGCTGCCAAGTGGCTCTCAGCTCCACACAATACTAGCTTTGGGCTATTTCCACGGGACATAGTCCAGCAAATGACCTCCTGGTTGTGCTGTAACAGGTCCAGCAGTGCCCCGGAGGGTAGCAGAGGAGGAATGGGGCTGCCTTGCTGGGGGAGATGGGAGTTTTAAAGGGGATGTAACTTTGGTAAAAGGGGGGCTTGCAGGAAGGGGAATTTTGTAATAGCTCTGCTAATATTCTCAGGGGAAACATGTCTGAGTGTGGGAATCCTACAGGAGCTGAAAGCTTTTTATTTTTTTTTTTTTTTTCCTGGCTGTATCACTTGGTCTAATACCCCACAACCATGACTGGTGTCAGTCCTTAGGGCTGTGCCCTTTTTGCCTCAGGAGGTGCACACTCCTTGACAAAACCCAAAATCACCCACATTTTCCATAAATGTGATACCCTGTCTGTTTCACTGCAGGGGATGATTGGCACCGACAAGGAAGGACCTCAAAGCTGATGTTGGCAGTAACTTTATTAATATTGAGGGTACATTTGGTTGCTTTTCTGCAAGGCTAATGCCCTTGTCCCATCCCTTGCTTGGGGTCTGAGCTGGCCACCGTCCCCTGCACTGGGCCATGGGATCGGGTGGTAAGCATGGCCAGCAGCAAGTCAGTGGCATCATCGCACAGATGGGCTGAATCCTGCAGTTTTGGGGCTAACAGCTAGTGTTGAAGGCAGTCTGCCCAATCCCAAACCCACCAGGATCTTCCCATCAACCTGGGGACGTGTCTTGGCTCAGGTCTGAGGGACAAAAGACCTGGTAATGTCCTGCTCTGGACAGGGGGTCCAAGGGGGTTGTCCAGGGACAGGGAGCTTTGTGGCTGGAAGTGGCAGTGCCTGGGGTGGGGGCAGCTATTTGCCCCCAGGAAAAGGGTGCTTTTGGGGCAGCCTCAGGGCCCGCGGGCCTCCGGCCAGTCAGCACTGATGTTTTCACTGGATGGTGCCTTCACCTGGATCAGCGGCAGCTCCTCCCTCTGTGTTTCAGAGGCCTCCGGTGGCCTGGTCCCCACTGGGTGACCACCAGGAATGGTGGGCTTGCTGGCCCGGCTCTCTTCATCTTCCATCTCTTCCTCTTCGATGCGGGACACTGACTCGGGGTCCTCGGAGCGTTTGGGGCAGGGGGAGGGGAAGCCACCATCTGCCCACAGACGCCTCAGGTGGGGGTGACCTCGGTTGCCCCGGCCAAAGTTTTTGATGCTGATGGCGGGGGATGCAGCAGCGAAGAAGCGGCTGAGCAGAGGTGTCTGGATGCGCAGCATGCTTGGCGAGGCCTCCGCCAGCTGGCTCTGCTCCACGTCCTCGCACATGCTGAGGAGCATGGTGGGGTGATGGGGACAGGCTGCCATCCTCCGCAGGGATGCCCAGCACCTCCATCCCAATGGATTTGCAAGCAGGGAGCAGCTCCAGGAGCCTACATCCCCGCCCCAGCAGCTCATCCATCACCCAGCGCAGCCCCCAAGCCCCACAGGGGCTGGGCAATGCAATCCTGGGGGGATTTGCTGTTTGCTCACTGTAATTGGGCCCAGGGGGAACAAGCCTGCTCGTGCTACCATCACCCTGAAGCGCTGGCCCCTGTTCCTCCTGCACTCACCGCATGTCGAAGGTGGAGCCCAGGAATGATGGCTTCAAGGTCTCAGCAGCTGTGGCCGTGGTGTAGGGCGGCTGAGCCGTGGACTCGTTCCAGTATTTGTCTTTCACAGCGGGGGGCAGGTCCTGGTACATGTCATCCACCGAGAGCAGGGACACCTGGGCATGGCAAAGGCAAGGGACAAGGGTGGCTTTGCAAAGACACGAGTGGGACATGTGGCTGCAGGCTGAGCTCTGCAAGGGGCCAGGGAGGCTCCAGGACCATCCCCTGGCTGCATTTGGGGTTTTCCTCTTTTGAAAGTTTTCTCAGAGGTGAGGGACTGTGCAGCCGTGCCAGGCTGCTGAGTGTCCCTGGTGGGGGTGCTCACCCTGCCATGGGGACAGGGACAGAGGGACAAGGTGCAGCCCTGCTTCCTGCTTGGGAATCTATTTCAACAAGGACCTGTGTGGCCAGGAGCAGGGCAGGGGGCCAGGTCCCAGCTGGGCTCAGGTCCCACTGCCAGAGGGTAGGAATGTCCCTGTGCGCCAATTGCAGCAGCCCCACACAACACAAGCCTGGAGCAGGACCCACCTGCAGGTTCCTGTCTATCAGCTTGTTGGTCTCAAAGTCATCATCATCTTCTCCAAAGGGGTTAATGATCTGCTCTGCAACCTGGGGAGGGAGGGGGCCAGGTGAGGCAGTGGGACAGGGACACCTTCCCATGTGGCTCTCCATCCCTCGGTCCACCCATGGGGCACATGAAATGTGCAGACTTGGAGCTCTGTGGTGCCCCAGTGTGGGGACTGTGCCCAGAGGACACGTCCCCAGGGAAAACTAGCAGTGGCATGGTTGGTGCCATGCCCGGGGCCAGCCAGCCCCTCAGTCCTGGGGGGTGCTCAGGGCCACCTGGCCACCCTCAGCCCATAAAGAAGAGCCCAGCTGCCTGGCCATGTCTCACCTTCAGCCAGCCGGTGTAGAAGAAGAACTGGAGCAGGGTGGAGAGAGGGACATACATGTCTAGGTCCCCCTCCTGCCCTGGCTCCAGCGGCTCTAGGAACTGCCGCCCGATGAGGCAGAAGGCGAAGAAGGAGTAGACAGCGATGGTGACCACCTGCCGGGAGTGCGGGTCAGCTGTCGGTGAGGGTGGTGGGCGAAGGGGACGCGAGAGGCTTGGCCAGTCACTGGTGATCTCTTGCAGGCTTAAGGCTAAACCCCACCGCCCAGGCTCCTGCACATCCTGCAGGGCTGTGAACCATCGGCTGGGCCAGGTCCGGCACCAGACTCAGTGGGGATTAAAGTGCTTTAAGTGCTCCCCGTCAGAGTGGAGGTGAGGAGGCTGCAGGGCTCCTCTGCCGTTGTGGGATGGAAGGAGCTGGGATCCGGCCTTGTGGGGTGCATGGGGGGTACCCACCTGCGTGTACACCAGGGGGATGCTGATCCAGTCGTAATGGAACAACATGCTGCACTTGGCCCGGTAGAGATTCAGCTCCTGGGCAGAGAGGACAAGGATGGGTGGCCAGGGCTTTGCACGAGTACCCCCCCTGCCACACCTGGTCGTGTCCCCCCCCCATGCACACAGTGCCAACTCACATCCATGAGCAGGCGGAGGGCCACATCGTCACGGATGCGGCCATCCCCCCTTGCCTGGGCTGCCAGGTTGGTGAACCAGACGCAGGGGATCCAGTACTTGTTGAAGTCAGAGTGGAGGCTCTCAAACTTCTTGCGCTCGTCCTGCGTCATGAAGCCTGCAGTGGGGCAGAGGCTCAGTGCCACAGCCCCCATGTCTGTGTGGGAGAGCCCTTCTGGGGACTGCATCCAGCCGGAACACGGCGTGTTTCCAGGTGAAACTACAGCCCCAGGAGACCGGCTCTGGGCAGAGGGGATGTGGGGCTCTTTGGAGGTGAACATCCATGCAAGGATGCCACGCTATGTTTGGGGTAGTTTGGGACAGGGATGCTTGCAAGGATCCTGGCCCCCAGCACACCCTCCTGGTGATGGACATGTCTGTGGCCCCCAACTCTTACCCCACGTACAAGCCATCCCCCCTAGAGTTTAGCTCCTCACCTGCTTCCACCACATGGTCCATGGTGGGGAAGCGCTTGAGCACCCTGGTGCTGACGGAGCGCAGGATGAGGACTGCCGACAGGTTGGCGTAACGGATGAGGGTGCGCCGCAGGATCCGGCCCCTCTCATCCTTGCCATGGACGTTGCTGGAGATGACACACATGAGCTGGTCGGGCAGGGGGATGCTGGTGTACTGGGCCCACCACCGGTTGACGATCAGGGTGACATAAAAACCTGCACCGAGAGACAGTGCGTGTGGGGCTCAGAGCGGCTGGGCGGTGGGTAGAGTTGAGGATGGGCCCTTGCCAGAAGAGCTGCCACATCACCAGGGGTGAGAGATTTCTCTGTGGCTGGGAGAGAAAGCACACGTTGTGCTTCCCATTGGGCTGCCCTCCCTAGGGATGGAGGTGGGGATGTCCCTGGCTCTTCCCTGTCCTAGGCACGGGTGGCACAGAGCAGGACAGGCATCTCCTGTAGATATGATGCCCCTTTCCTGGGCATGGGGAAGAGGGTGCAGAGCGGGGCCAGGGAAATCGCAGCCTCCCACTGGCATCCCCAGGGTCAGGGAGCTGCACTTGGTGGGTCTGGGGGCCAAATGCCATGCCTGGGTCACCAGGCTCCTCCAGCTCCCATCTGATGGTGTTTTGTAATGTAATGTTTTGGCATGGGGTCAGGATGGACAAGGTGGGGGGGGCATCCTCAAGCTGCCAGCACCAGGGGGAGCAGGGGACCCCAGCTCCCGGGTTCAGGGGAGGGACACGTACCTAGGACGAATGACATGGGGATGAGGTCTGTGGAGCGGTTGCAGTATTGAGCTACTTTGGTGTAGAGGCGCTTCTGCTCCTCGGTCAGTAGCTGCCTGCAACAGACATGCAGCAGGGTCAGGGACATGCAGTGGGGCCAGGGTGAGCAGTAGGACAGGGGTGCTGCCTCTGACCCCCATTCCTGTTTTCCCTGCCTACTCCCACCCTCCCTGGGGGAGTCCCCTGGACTTCTCCCCTCCCCACAGAGACCCCAGTCCATGACTGATGGAGCATCTCTGCACAGCCCAGTGGGTCAGCAGGGAAGGACACAGCTGGTGGCGACACACCAACCCTG
>JAVJGJ010000030.1:24237986-24250980 GCA_035590215.1 Microhierax caerulescens
GTTTAGCTGCTGAGTGTACACTGCATTCCTGGCAGACAGGAGCAGAGTCAGCTGTGAGGCTTCACTAAGCCCAGCGGAGAAAAACCCAGCTTCCCTGGCCCGCCATGAGCATTTTGTTTGGGTGAGCAAGTGGGTGGATTACTCCAACAAATACGGCTTTGGCTACCAGCTCTCCAACCGCAGCATCGGGGTCCTCTTCAACAACGGCACACACATGACCCTTTCCCCCAACCACAGGTAAGTGGTGGGGAAGGGGCTGGTGTCTCTGGGGCAGCCCTGCTGGTGGGGAAGGGGCAAGGGGAGGCTGTGCCAGGGGTGGGGTTTGGTGCTGGTTGGCCCCAAAACTCATGGTCTGCTCCCTCCCAGGACTGTGCATTACAACCCGACCAACAACAAACACCTGGTTTTCTCTGTGGCTGCCATCCCTGAGCAGCTGCAGGGACAGATGAGTGTCTTGCGCTATTTTGCATCCTACATGGAGCAGCATCTCATGAAGGTGGGTGCTGGGATCCTGGGCTGGGCGTTGGGTCACGGCTTGACCACACCGCTTGGGGTTGCAGGACTCCCTGCTCACAGGCTACGGCCAGGTGGACACCCAGAGTTGTCCTGGGAGCAGGGACCCATCTGGGGGTGCGTCCAGCTTTGGCTGTGTGTGCTGGTGGCAGAGCTCCCATGTATGGGACCAGTGGCTTACCAGACCCTTCTCTCCAAGGGAGGTGACTTGCCCAGCATAGATGACCTTGGGCAGCCTGCCCTACTCCTGCAGTGGGTGAAGACCGAGCAAGCCTTGCTCATGCTCTTCAGCAGCGGCACCCTTCAGGTATGTGTTGGGCACAGTGGAGATGCCCAGACCCCCGTGGGGAGGAGCTAGCTGGGGACTCCTGCCTTGTGGTAGATCTTGCCTGCCACAGCCCAAATGCAGGGCCCAGCTGTGGGTGCTGCTCCAGTGCCTGGAGCTGGGTCACAGCTCGTCCAGCCCATGGGGGACATGACACTTCAGTTGGCTGCTTCTGTCTGCCCCAGTGCTGGGGCTGGTGCATTCCTGCCGTGGGGCACGGAGCAGGGATGCTCCTGGGCAGGTCAGGGAGGAGGAACAGGTTGAGGCAGGAAGTGTGGCTTCATTCTGGCTCCCAACATGCTGCACAAAGCATGGGTTAAACCAAGCCCAACCTGTCTCTTAGGTGAACTTCTACAATGACCACACCAAGGTGATCATTAGTAAGCCTGACCAGTCCTGCCTTGTCACCTACATCAACCGTGAGCGCAACTCCTACACCTACAAGCTGTGCAGCATTCAGGAGCTTGGCTGCTCTCCTGAGCTCCACTACCGCCTCGAATATATCCTCAAGCTCCTCCAAGAACGTGCTGAGGCCTAGCATGGGACCTTGGGGGGACCCTCTCTGGATGTAGAGGTCTCCCCCTGCCCTCCCACCGGATGGGAGGTACGTTGTGGTGCTTGCTGCCCACCTGGGCACCCTGTATCCTGGTGCTTAGCTGGATTCTGGACTAAGACATGTGGATGTAGTTACAGCAGCAGGTCTGGTCATCCTTGCTGCTTCATGGCTCTGGGCGATTGCTGTCTTCCTGCTGGCAGCTCCTGCTGTGGCTGTGCTGGTCTCGGAGTGGACTGGGGTGGCACAGGGAGGTGGTGGCTTAGTGCCCTGCAGCCAGCTTTGGGGCTGGCTGTGCCTCGTTTGTGCCCTGGCTGGCAGCTGCCTGCAGTGGGGGCTCAGGCTGCCCTGCCCAAGGGTGATGCACCAGTTGCACAGACCCTCTGAGTGACATGGAGAGGGACCAGCACAGCCTTGACCTTGAAGGCTCAGCTGCTGTGGGGTAGGGAAGACCCCTTCCCAGCGGTCACTGCCTGCCCAGCCAGGGCTGTGTGGGCTGGCTGTACTACTCCACAACTGCTACACTAAGGAGGGGGCTGTGCTGGGCCCAGCTGTGCCCTGTCGGCTTCCAAATTGTGAATTGTCTGGTACAACCTGAGGTTTAATAAAGGGTGGGAGGGATGGGATCAGAGGGCTTGCTGGGACCTGGGGAGGTTTCTTGTTTCAAGGCAGTCTCTGCCATGGGGGACTATTTATGCATCTTATTTATATGGAATTATTTATTTTCCTGTTGATCTGTCCACGTGCAGCTCCCCTGTCCTTGACTCACCCCAATAAAAATTTGTGTAAGGTCAAACTGTATCCACCTTGCTCGGAGCTGGGGCTGCACAAGGGCTTTGTCATTATCTTAATCCTTGTTCCAGGGCTGCTTTTGCCTGCCGGGCAAGACACCTCTTGGCACTGGTGGTTGCTGGGGCACAGCGTCAGGGAGGCAGGATGGGTGTGAGGAGACCATGGAGTACTTTCACTGCCCTTCCTGGGGCTGGCAGGAAGGGTGGACTTAGTTCTTGCTGATGCCTGTGGAGCCTTGGAGGTGCCTCAACTTCTCCTTGCTGCTGCCAAACCATCATTCCCAACTCTGCGCTTGGACCAAACCCAGTAGCTCTGATGCTTTTGCTGAGCTGCAGAAGGCAGGAGCTGTGGCCTGGGGGCTGGGTGGGTTGCCTGGGTCCTTGCACTGTGACACCTGGTGTGATGTGATATGAGCTGTGAACGAAGCCAGGAAAGAGGAGGGACTTAATCTGCTCAGTGAGCTTGCTTTGAAGGTGGGCTGTCACCTCCTTCCCCAGCACTGGTGTAATCGATCTGCCTAGGAGCAGCTTGTGCTGTGGGAAGCAGCCAGCCTGGGCAGCTGCCCGTTCCAGAGGAATGCAGCCTTTTGGGTTGTTTGCTGCAGCTTGGGTCTTTCTGCAGTCCACGGTAGTAGAAGGTATAGTGTGGGTGTGAGCCCAGGCTGGGGGCTGTAGAGAGCATCAGGGAGCTGAGGTGCATCCATACCTTGCCCACCGCGCGCACCATGGCCAAAGACTCCAGGTATGAGCCACAGCTGGAGAAAACCTGTTTATTTCAGCTGCTTTTCCCCTGCAGCTCTGCAAGGCTGGGTGGAGGGAGGCACTATTCGAAGTAGACCCCATGCACTATGGCCAAGGCAAAGAGGGAGGCATTGGAGAAGGTGGTAGAGGCGAAGTTGTCGCTCTCAGGGTCCCACAGTGCCCGGCTGGCCACCAACAGGCTCTGCTGGCCCCGCTGGCCCAGCAGCACGTGGCAGACCAGCTTGTAGCGGGGTGGCACCACCTCCTTCACCTGGCTCTGCAGCAGCTCGGCCAGGCTTTGGGCGAGCAAGGCACTGTCCTGGGGGCTGTAGACCGTGGTCCCCAGGGCACTGGCCAGGGCCCCCTCCAGCACCTGCTGCACCCGCCCTGCATTGAACTTGCAGCCTTCATCTGGCTGCATCCTGTAAGTGTTTTCGAGTTGGGTTTTGAGGATGGGCTGGAAAAGAGGGAGCCCAGAGAAGCTCACACGGCTGAGGAGCATCCAGGGCCCAATGGAGGGGCGCCTACCCCCCGGGGCAGCCCCAAGTGAGCTGCGGCGGCTGGCCAGGGGTGCTGGGAGCATGCTGAGGAGGGAGCTGCGGCGGGAGGGCAGGAGCTGTGGTTTGCCTTCCTCTGTGCCCCGGGCTGGGGGCTGGGAGCTACGGCGGGTGGCCCGGAGCGGAGGGGCTTCAGTTTTGTCCACAGCCATCACCTGGGCTGGCAGGCCTGCCTCTGGGGTGGGCTGCTCAGCCATAAGGGTGGCCTGGAAAGGAGACATGGCTCTGAGTTGTCAGGGGAAAGTGGGTTGTCCCCCAGCCTCTCCATCCCACCACCTCTCTGCATTGCTTCTCCCTGACCCCTGCAAATCCCATGTGTCCTGGCACACGGGTCCCTGCAGGGCTGGATGCAGAGGGGGGGACCATGGCAGCTGCCTTCCCTTCTCCAGCACCTCCGAGCCCAGCAGCCTCAGCCAGCTGGAACTGACCTGGTGCAGCTGTGCGTGGTCCATCCAGCCCTCTGCTCTGCTCTCCCATCCCCAGCCTTTCCGTGGCCCAGGTGAGTGGCTCCTTCATCTCCAGCCCCCCCAGCCCTCCTGCCTGCATCTGGTTCCATACTTACACCTGCCCTGCCAGGGTAAAACCAGGGGACTTGTCTCTGGCTGATGTGCTTCCAGGTGCCCAGGACCACCTTGCTCCCACAAGTGGCAGCGAACCTGTTGTGTTCCTGGAGTGTGAAGAGTTGCTATGTGACACTGCAGCTCCCCAGGGCTGCTCCAGGGCACAGCTCCTGTAACTCCTTGTTTCCTGGTCCCTAGACAGCACGATCCCCTCTTGCTCCTGCCCTGTCTGTTTCCAGCTGTGCCAGCACAGGGACATTGTTGCTCCAAGCACATGTCCTCCAACCTTGGCTGCTCTGCCAGCCCTGAAAAATATTTGCTGATGTTGAATGTGCAAAGGAAGAGCAGGGGGTGAAGAACAGCCACTGGGATCACCACTTTGCACCCCAGCTATGGGCTGCACGGGGGTTGGGACCTCCAGCAGCTTGATTTTTACCCAGAGGTTTGCATCCTTTGGGTGCTTATCTCCCCTGCACCAAGGGAAAGTTCGAGCGGGCGAGCACTCACCGGGTGCAGCCCTGCTCTGCTGCCACGATGCCCTGCTCCGAGCGCAGTTTTGCTGGGGGCTCCTGACCCCAGGCGAGGTTTCTTTCTGCTGGTGGAGCCCAGCCCAGCTGGTACGCCACAGCCGCCCCATCAATGTGCCTTTGTCTGGCCTGGCTGCTGAGCTATTTGAGGAAAGTGGAGATGCCTTTTGTGTTTCTATCTCCCTTCAGAGGTATTTATAGCCTGACGCTGACTAGCGCTGCCAAGCACGCTGGCAGCAGGACCCCGCTCCCTCAGGGTGCTGCCCTCACTGCGGGCCCTGCTCCTCCCTCTCACTGCCACCACTGCTGGCAAGCAGAGGTGGGGTCCCTCTGTGGGCACCCTCCCCACATCCCTGCCTGCAGGTGGGTCCCTCTGTGGGCACCCTCCCCACATCCCTGCCTGCAGGTGGGTCCCTCTGTGGACACCTTCCCCACATCCCTGCCTGCAGGTGGGTCCCTCTGTGGGCACCCTCCCCACATCCCTGCCTGCAGGTTGCCTGGGGCCAGTCAGACTTGGGAGAAGGGATGGGGCATCCCCTGGCACAGCCCTTGGTTTGGGTTTGGGTGAGGCTGGTTATGCTTTTTGGCCGTGATTGCTTGTGTCCTAAGCAGACCTGATAGCTTCAGGGCTTTGGCCTGGAGCATCGGCAGGAGAGAAAACTTTTGCTGTTTCAGGAGGCAGATCTCCCCGCTGGGCTCAAGTTTGCTCCACTGCTGGTGCCAGCAACCCAGCACAGGGACTGTGCATGCGGAGGTGGGAGTGATCTTTCTGCGTTTAACCTGTGCATGTGTTGCCTTTTCCAAAATCCCAGCCACCTACCTCCCTTCACCCCTATCCGCCCCATCCACAGGCTCCTCTGCAGCAAAGCCACCAGCTGGGGGACAGCTGGGGGTGCCAGGGCTGTGCCATAAGCCACGGCAGGGAGATGCTAATCACACCAAGATCCAGGGCTGCTTCCCCACTCTGGTCCTGCCCGGCTGCCTTGGCAGCAAGGGTGGGCTTTGCCATTCGCCAGCCCCTCTCTGCCTGCCTGCCTGCCTGCCTGCCTGGTCCCCGCGCTGCCTGCCAGGTTTCCCTAGCAATGGGCCGTGTCGTGCCGTGTCGTATGGCGCGGCAGCCTCCTCCCAGCAGCCTCCCCAGGCCGGCCTGCCTCCTGCCTGCCTTCTGCCTGCCTGCGCCGCCTTCCTCCGCTGCCCTCCCCAAGGCAGCCCATGGCCGGACTCTGCTCGGCGCAGCTGCAGGGCGAAGCGGCAGCCTTCACTGCCGCCCTCCGCACTCTGGTCAACAACCCCCAGTTCAGGTGAGGGGCCGGGGGGGCATCACCACTAGCACCCCCAGCCATGCCGAAGCCCCCGTTGCCTGCTCCGTGCTGTTTTCCTGCGGTCCCCAGCCCTGTTGGGAAGGGTTTGGGGCCCCTGGGCAGTGCGGGAGCCCCGGGGATCTGGCATGGCAGGCATGGTGGGGACATCCTGCACAGCTTTGGCAGCGCAGCAGCAGGAGCCCAGGGCTACCCGGGCGCATCCCCCTGGGACGCCCACTGTCTCTCCGGAGGAGGGAAGGTCCCTGGGTGCACCCAGACCCCTTCTGTCCCCAGGCATCGTGCCAGCAGGGTAAGGCAGTGTCCCAGGCTAAACCCTGTGCTGGGGGTCCTGCCCTTGCCAGGAGTGAGGGTACTGCAGCTGCCTGTGCTCAGCTCCTTTCCCACCTCAGCTTCACCAGTACTGTCCTTTGACATCTCCAAGCTCCTCGCACCCTGGAAGGCAGGCAGCAGTCTGGCTGGCCCTGTCACAGCACCTGGGATTCCTGCTACCTCCTCCTGGAGTGCAGAGTGGAGATGGAGAGCCACTGCCTTGGCCACCCTTCCACCTACGTGGCATGTCCTGCTTGGGAGCTGGCTAGCTGTGTGGTCCTCTTCGCCTGCTTCATGATGAGACCTAGCACTGGAATTTGTGCCATCTGAGGAAATCCCCATCCCTGCTGAAAGTTTTGGCCACCCAGAAGAGAAATCCCAGTGAAAACTCCCCAGCCACAGCATCAGGCAGTGGGGAAGCGGCTGCCAGTGCCTGGTCATCCCCAGCCTGTATCCTGCTGCTCACATCTTGCGTTTCCCACCTTTTGTCCTGCTTCCTGCAACCTGACATCTGCACTCTGCATCCATCAACTTCATCCTGCATCCTTCCTCCTGTAGCCTGCAGGCTTCATTCTGCAACCTGCACCCCACATCCTGCAACCTTTGTTCTGCATCTTGCATCCTGCAACCTTCATTCTACACCCGTGCTTCAGCCTGCGTCCTGCATCCCATAACTGCAGACTGTATCCCACATCTCACAGCCTGCACCATGCTTCCCCCTCTGAGCCTTGGGACCATAGCCATGGAACAGTTTATTTCAGTCCCTCTTGCAGCAGCAGTCATGGAGGACCTTTTGGGCTCTGCCGACACTGCCCAGCACACCCCAGCCATGTGTATCTGGACAGATGTGTGGGATGATCTAGATGCTCTTCCCTCTGGTGGGCACATCCATCTCCCTGTGAGGGCCAGGCTGTGAGTATACTCACAGCCTCATGACAGCTAGAGTTTGGGTGGCGTGTCTTCTGCTCATTGCCCTGCTGGGATGGAGGAAGAGAGGAAGAGGGGACAAAGCGATGGATGGGCCATGGCCACATGGCATACGTAGGCTGGAGACTCCCTGCCCTTTGCCCATTCCCTTTCCTCCAATCTTGCCTTCCTTTCCTGGGGCCACAAGGCTGGGGAACTATGCTGGGGGGCTGTGGGGGACCAGGTCAGCAGGATGGACCCTGTGCCCCAGTATGCGCCACAAGCTGACCCCTCTTGCAGGCCTGGGGAGGGCCAGTGCCAGCCCTGCTGATGCTGGAAGCTTTACATCCCTGAGCCTATGAGTCAGTTCCTGTGAGTCAAGGAGGCTGAGCCTGGTGACAGCCAGCTTTCCCCAGCTCTGTGTGCCAAAAGAGAAAGCCACTTTCTCCACCTGTCCCTGGCCTTTCTCTCTGTGCTCTCCAGAGGACCTGTCTTGCTCACCCTGCCTGCAGCATTCAGATGGCTGTAGGGAGCCACCAGCAAGGACCCCTCCCTGCCTCTGCTGGGAAAAGTCCCTCAGTTAAAACTAAAGGGCACTGCTCTGCTGGGACAGGCACCCAGCCAGTGCCTGTGAGTGTGCCCTGTCCCAGCCTCAGGGCATCTTGTCCCCTGGCTTCCCAGGTACCCCATCCCTCACGGTCCCCTTTCCCCCACAGCGATGTGACGTTCGTGGTGGGCCAGGAGCAGCAGAAGGTGTTTGCACACCGCTGTGTGCTGGCGTGCCGCTGCCAGGCTTTCCAGGGGATGCTCAGCCAGGGGCCGGCGGACGGTGAGGAGGACTCCCCCAGCAACATCCCACCCCAGGGTCCCTTCATCCTGGGAAATGTGCAGCCTGAGGTCTTCCTGGCCGTCATCGAGTTCCTCTACACTAACAGCGTCACTCTCAACAGCCGCATCGTGAGTGGGGCTGGGGCTGGCGGGGACCATGGGCATAGGAGGGACAAGGGGGGGATGCAGGTGTACAAGGTGCATTGCAGCTCCTGGGGTGCCAGAGGTGGGGGGCATGGTCTGCATGATGCTTTCTGACTGGCTAACAGTGTAATGAGTGTGGGGTCTCAGCCCAGCACAGTGGGGCGTCCAGAGCACCTTGTGTTACGTGTGTCTGTCTCAGTCTTGGGACAGCTGGCTGTGCACACCCTAGGTGCTGGGAATGGGGACACCAGAGCAGGACACCTTCATATGGCAGCCGCTTCCCCCTCCATGTCCCACCTTGGAGCTCCCAGAGGGGCAGGAGGACACATGCCCTTGGCCCCTGGGTTGCCATGCCCCTCTGTGGCCCTGCACACCGGTGCTCACAAGGTCTCTCTTGCCTGCAGGCGCTGGAGGTGCTGACCTCGTCGGTGGAGTATGGCCTGCAGGACCTGTGCAAGGTATGGCCCTGCTTACACTGAGGGGGGTGGGGGTGGTGGTCTCTGAGTGTCCCCGTGCTCAGGAGCACCCCAGGATGGTCCCTGCATGGCTGGTGGCTCTGCGGATGGCACCATGGTGCATCAGCCGGGTCCAGTGTAGGCTCAGCCCCTGCTTCTCAATCCCAGAGGGTCTCTCCAGTGGGAATCTCCCTTGAGGGGGTGCAGCACTGGCTGGGAGCCCCACAGTGCTGGGGAATCCCGGGGAAGGACACGGGGCCTCACGTCTCCCACGCGGCAAAGGGCAGCAGGAAAGCCCCTATGCTATTGCCCACGGCTGCCCTCCGGTCAGCCGGCAGGATGATGCCATAGGGAAAGGCCTGGTCCTGGGGAGCACTCAGCACCCCGGCCCGGCGCTGCTTCGGGCAGGAAGGCTTTGGGAAGACAGCAGGGAGAGAAAAGCAGGGGAAGGGAGCCAGACGAGGGGCAGGGAGCTGGAGCAGCTCTGCTCAGGGAGGGTGGCCAGGCCACGTCATCAGTGATTCCTTAATTACGGCTGATCGCGTGACCCGCCGTCTCGCGCCCAGACTTCCCCTCCCTTCCCACTGCGCTGGGCAGGACCTTGCCGAGGAGCTGAGCGATGTGCTGAGGTGGCGGGACCTGCCCCGACACCCGTCAGCAGAAGCCCAGATGTGGCACAGGGCTGTCGAACAGCTGGCTGGGCAGGGAAGGGACGTAAAACAGTGCTGCAAAAATGGGGGACCCAGTGCTCCAGCCGCACCCCACTACTCAGCAAATGCATCCTCAGGGAATGAGCTGCAGCAGGGAGAGCCGTAGAGGAGGGGTGGGAGGGAAAAGGGGTGACCAAGGACGGCGGGAAAGGCCCTGGCTGCGTCCCCAGCTGCAGAGTGACCTCATGTCCCTCCTGCCAATGACTCAGGGCCCTTCTGCTCCAGCTGACTGCTCCTTCCTGCATGTCACATCCCCTTGGATTTCCCGAGGGCTCTGACCCCTTTGTGCAGGAGGCAGCTGAGATGGGCAGGAGATGGACGTGCCTGTCTGGCTGCATCACCCGTGTGTGAGCTGCAGCTGGAGATGCTGGTCCCCCAGCAGGCACAGGCAGAGAGCAGCTGGCAGGCAGAGCTGGGGTCACCCAGTTCGCTGCAGCTGGCACCAGGGCTGTCCCCTGTGGCAGAGCACGGCTGGTGATGATGGTCAGAGTTAAGTGACCCACCTGGAGCTACGAGGCTGGCTGGGGTGTCACTACATCAGGCTCAGTCCCTGGCTGAATCAGTGCCCTGGCAAGGCTGCCCACAGGCTGTGCTACGAGCCCTCATCCCACAGCCCGCCCCACTGCCTCATGAAACACTGGGGGGCTGGCTGTGCCTCCACCCCATGTCCCATGCCCTGGGGGGGTTCAGGAGATGCTGAGAGTTGGGGGTGGCGGTGCTGGTGGGTTCCCACTGTACTCACCCTCTCCCCATGTGCCTTCCAGCTCTGCGTCAAGTTTATCAAGGACACGCTGAGTGTGGAGCAGGTCTGCGAGGCCCTGCAGGTGAGTGTGATCCCAGTGGGGTCACAGAGGGTTAAACATAACCCGTCTGACTTGGGGCAGGAGGTGGCCAGAGCCTCCTGCTCTTGGCTGGATGGTGGGGCAGGATTTCCTGCCCATCCCTGGCCCAGCGGCTGCCCTGCCAGCTCCTGGGCACATTGTACCAGGCTGCAAGGAACACGAGGGCCACCGCAGCCTGGCAGGGAAGTATCTTCACGCTGCCCTGAGCAGGGCTGGCCCAAGCTCCCCAGTGCCAGGGCCTTGCCATCATCTGCATGAAGCTGCGAGGCACTGGTTTTCTGGGAGCTCTCATGGTTTTGAGGCCAGTACCAAAAAACTGCCGAGAGTTGGGGCACCTAAAAATAGCCTTGGGGGAGCCCCAGTGGCCCTGCCACGCTGCTTGGTGGGACCCTGCTCCCCACAGAAGGGGCGTTTGTACCATCTCCTACTGGCTGAAGCGATGCTCTTGGGGCGGTGAAATGTCAGCCCCAGAGCACAGAAGTTTCCACCAGGCAGGGTGCCAGACCACCACGGCATAAACAGATCTAAAACTGGCCTGGAGGAAACAAACAGAAACCCCCAAAACCCCAGAACAAAACAAATCCAAAGAAAACATCTCACCTTCCTCCCTGCTTGCATCAACGCCAGTCCCCTGACGTGGGGGAGGCCATGCTTGCCCTGCCTGTGCTGGTACCAAGTACCCTGACACACAGGGGCTGCCACCACAGGGAGACAGGGATGTGTCCTCCTGATGCCCAGATGGGCCATGCCAGCCCTGGGATGAGCATCGCTGGGTAGGGCTGGGGGAGGATGAGAGCACCCCAGATTCCTGCTGCACTGGGAGATGGCAGCTATGGGGCAGGCTGAGGCTGGCACCAGAGCATAGGACACATGGGGGGGCTCTAAGCTGACCCTGTGCCCATGCAAGGAGCGCTGGGGGTGGATGGCTACATGTCCCCACAGTGTGGCCTTGTGAGATTGATGCTGGAGCCCCTTGCTCTTGCAGGGCTGGGTGACATCGTCAAGGAACAGTGGAAAATCAGGTGCTTCCTGCAGACAGTGGGGCAGGGTGACAGTTGTGGGTGGTGGAGCCACCAAACTTTTTGCTGTGGGGCAGGCCAGGAAAGGAGGGGGGCCTTGGTGCCCCTTCCACACCATACCTGCACTGTGCACCCAAGCATGGGGATACTCACTTCACCTGGGTCCCTGGGCGTCCCTGTGTCTCTGTAGGGCTTTGGTGGGGGATCTTTCTTGCTCCAGACCCCCTTGCAGGTGTCTGTGTTGTCCCACAGGCTGCAGTGACCTACGGGCAGGCAGACCTCCAGCAGCACTGCCTGGCCTTCATCGAGGGTTGCACTGCGGTACGGCTGTGGATGATGGGGGAGCATGGATGGGGTACCCAGGGCAGGGGCAGCTGTGTGGGACACAGCATGTGGCAGGGGAGTGTGGCCCCGAAGAACGGGGTGGCTGGAGGCTGGGCACGGGAGGAACGGGAGCAAAGGGTGCAGGGGGAGACAGTGCTGGGTGCCAGGTAGAGGCTGGCTGGGGGCATGCCAGGGGATGGGGGTCTGGGTAGGGGGGTGCCTGGGTCTGATGGTCTATGGAGCAGAGGGAGGAGCGGTGTGGGGGTCCCGGTACCAGCGCCCCAGCGCTGCGGTGTGCTGGCAGATGGTGGTACGAACACAGGGTTTCCACGAGCTCTCCGACGTGGTGCTGGCGCAGGTGCTGCGCAGCGACCGCCTGGCTGTGGATGAGCTGGACCTGGTGCAGGCTGTGCGGGAGTGGGCACACGTCAGCTCGGTGAGTGGCAACGTGGCAGTGACTGGGGGGTGGTCCTGCCTGGCCCACCCCCAGGCAGAGCCACCCAAGGGTGCCTGGAGTCCCACCGGCCCAGGCAGGGAACGCAAGCGCCCTGTCCCTGAGCCCCAGGGCTGTCTCGCTTCCCCCAAACACCCCGTGGTGCCCAGGGCATCACCAGAGTGTCACGTGCCATCCCGCTGGCTGGCAGGCCGTCCTAGAGCGCCCGGTGCCCGAGGTGGCCGCCCTGCCCGTGCGGGAGCTGCGCCTGCCCTTGCTGGCACCCAGCGAGCTGGTGACACTGGAGAGTCACAACCAGAGGGATCTGCTCATCCCGGTGAGTTGCTGCCTCCTCTGCGGGTGCCGTGGCTCATCCCTGGGGCTGGAGAGGGGTGGTGGGGGAAAAACCATGCTATGGCCACGCTGATGTCCCCGTCCCTCTCCCCGTCCCCACAGGTGGAGAGCATCGCGGCAGCCTGGCGGTCCCACGCGCTGCGGAAGGGCAGCGGGGTCCCCTCGCGCCTCTGCCGGCCCCGCCGTGGCACGCGGCCCCGCGACCACCACCGGCACCTGGGCCCACATGCCAAGTAGGGCCCAGCACCGAGGTGCCCCCAGCCTGTGCAGGGGGCTCGGGTAGCGGCAGTGCCCCCCAGCCGGGTGCCCTGCAGCGGGGCTGACAGTGCCACGGTGCTGGGGCCAGGGCAGGATGGCCAGGGTGACCCCCAGAAATGGTGGGGGGACCGGGGGGGTCGGAAGGTGTGAGGACATCCAGTGTCAGTCAGGAGGGCAGTGACCCCGGGGTGCAGGGTGAGCCCCCCCCTTTCCCAGCCCCACTGCTGCCCCCCCCCCAAGCCGGGCCCTGCGCTGGGCCCTTCCCCGAGGCCGTGCTGCCCCCCCGCGGCAGCGGGGCGGTGCTGCAGCGGGCGGGGCGCTGGCACCGGGACCTCTCCCCGCCCATGGCAGCGGGCTCGGCGGGGGCTCAGTGGGATGGGGAGGCTGGGGCGGGGGGCAAATGGAACGTGAGACCCTGGCATCTCTGCACCCACCCAGCACCGCTGCACCAACGCCAGTAACTCCCCACCCCCACCCCCCCGGAACCTCACCCCAAGTCCTGCCAGCAGCTCCCAGCCCCTCA
>JAVJGJ010000030.1:24280575-24341901 GCA_035590215.1 Microhierax caerulescens
CCCCCCCCCCCCCCCCCCCCCCCCCCCCCCCCCCCCCCCCCCCCCCCCCCCCCCCCCCCCCCCCCCCCCCCACAACAACTCCTGCCAACCGAAAAGTCTCAGCAGGGTAAAGGAAAAGCAGGAAAAAGAAACCCAGGAACTGTGACCCCTGGTGGGTATTTAACAAGGTGTCAGGGCGAGGGATTTTGGAGCCAGTTAAATGGATGTGACACTGGCCTCGCGGGTCGGGACAGGGTGTGGGGATGCTCCCACCATGGTAGCAGCTGCTGCCGCCAGGTTTCATCTTGACCTGGCCCCTGGGGGGAGTGGGAGCAGGGAGGGATGCTCAGCACCCACTGCCTGCGTCGGCAGGTGCTGTGAGCCCCGAGGTGCGAGGGAAGCAGGGGAACGGGCAAGGCCCGGGGATGAGGTGAGCCGTCCCCAGGCTGCGTCGCTGCAGATGCCTTCGCTGGGGGACCAAGGGAGCGCATTCGTGCCCTGGCAAGGGCTGCTGAAGCGCCGGCGCCTGCAGGGAGGCAGGAGAGGCCCCACAGGGTGGGGGTCCCCCGGGGGCTGGTGGGCGGTGGGAGGGGGCCAGCGAGCCCGCCGGGCGCCCCTGCCGCATGGGAAGCGGGCACAGTTTAATTGGGCAGGCAGCCGCTCGGCGGGGCCGGCTGCTGGCAGGCGGACACAAGCTCTTTTGTCTCCGCTCTCGCTCCCGGCACCGGCTGGGGCTGGCAGGGCCCGGAGCGGTTCAGCCACGGAGAGCCGAGCTCGCCACCGGGGCAAGCAGCCAAACCCACCCCGGCTCCTCGGGCTGTCACAGGCCTTCGCTGCACGCGAGGAAGCGCCCAGGTGGCTGGCGAGGCTTCCCGGCTGATTAGGGGTTAGGAAACTTGTGGCTATCCCCGGCAAAGAGCCCTGCAGCCCTCCCTGTGCCCCCTTCCTGCCAGGAGAGCTTAGCAGGAGCCGGGAAGACCCCTGCCCTCCCCTCTGGCCGGGGGTCTCCAGGGCTCCTGGGCTCTGGCTGCGTGGCCCAGGTCCTGGGGCAGCAGGGTGTGACAGCACTGCGGCTTTCGCTCTCCCAGGCAGGATCTGCAAGGAGGTGCCAAGGAGGGATCTGCAGTGAGAGCAGCCACCGCTTTTGGATCCCGGCTCCTCTTGCATCCCCCTGTCCCTCAGCTCCGCTCAGGTCCCCTCTGCAGCGTGGGGTCACCAGCCAGAGGGCCATGCATCTTCCCCCTTCTCCAGAGGCATGGTGGCTCTTCAACCACTTGGGTGACATCTCTGAGGGTGGTCAACGGCAGGGTTGATGCTGGCTGGGCAAGCAGGGACTAAGCCCCACCACAAGGATCCTTCGCCTGCCCAGTCTCCTGGGGCCAGCACAGAAAGGAGCCCAGGCACCTCCTCTCCCAGATTTCCCTCTCCACGGGGGGCACAGGGACTATGAAGGTTGGAGAGGACATCCTGGTGGCAGCAGGAGTGATCTCCAGGTGACAGGGGGGACAGCCCACCCAGAGGGAACCATCTGTCCTTGCAGACCAGCCCCAGCCCCTCGCACGGGGGGAGCGGAGCTGGGCGGCTGGGTGCGTCGAGGCCAGACATGGATCAGCAGCGGCTGCAAGTAGAACACGGCCAGATCCCTTCTTCCCAGCACCCGGCACCAGCCGTTCCCTTTACAGAAAGGCCCAAGCAGGGGGAGATGCCGCTGTTGCTCTATGACCCTGTGAAGGCCCAGATCCCCACTGCTTCCCAGTGCCGCTGGGAATGGCTGGGCGATGTGGCCGAGTGTCACCGACCTGAAGAGTGGGCACCATCATGGTGCCGAGGGACCTTTCGTGGGCAGCACAGCCCAGCAGGTTTGATTCCCTGCGTCTCCCAATCCATCACCAGAGGATCCCGGGCTTTCCTTGCCTGGGAGCAGGGCTGGATACTTTGGGGGAATGCTGGTGCTGGGGTGAAAATCAGTGGGAAGGGGCTGCAGCGCCATTACCCGCCAGCCATCTCAAACGTGCCCGTCACCACCACCGGCTCTTAAACGGGCCCGTCACCACCACTGGCACTGCCAGTTGGTGGTTCCTCACCGTCCCTTCCAGCTCTCCCAGCGCCAGCAGGCGGCTGCGCCCTGGCCCCGGGCACAGGTGTTTGCACCCGAGATCAGGGTCCTGGGGGACACCGGACACCAGGGTCCTGGGGGACAGCGTTGGTCACTGCCTTCCCTGCCTGGGGCGGCATCCTGCCACGGGGTTAAACTCCCCAAGGAAAGGAGGGAGGAAGATAGGAAAAACAATCACAAGAATTTGTTTCATGCTGCCTGGATCCCTCCCCGCACACAGCAGTGTTTTTGGACGGCCAATTTATAATCAGCAGTGTGGAATGTTGTAAATTAAATATTTTTAAACAACTTTGCTCTCTCTCTGGTTAAACATTTCAGAGATCGCTCTTTCTTGTCTGTCTCTTGCTGGGTGGTCCCTCCATTCGCCCGTACATCTTCCTCAAACACAATTAACCATTTAGATGTTGCACAAAGGAATGGCTTATGCATACAACACCAGTCGCTTGCTGCTCCGGCTCTGGGGGAGGGAGGCAAATAAGAAGGCAGCTTCTTTTATTTTCTACTAAAAACAAAAACAAGAAAATCCCTTTTTCCTTCCCAAACTATCCCATTTTTCCTTGAATTGTAAAGGCACTGATCCAAGCTCATCAGCTGTCTTGGTGCTCAGTCCAACAATCCCCTTGTGTCCCCCCTCCCCTGAAATTCAACATTAGCATTTTAAAAGCCTTAAACATACAAGTTTATTTAGACTCAAGCTCTCCCAAGCTCTTGCTTTCCATATTTATATACACACGTATTTTAAGGTATATAAAATGTCTGTCTATAGGGCCTGGAAGGAAGTTCTCGTCTGCCGGCCCGTCTGGGAGGCACAGGCGCGGCTGTGGACCTTGGCTCCCGGGAGATGGAGTGAAAACCGACAGGATCCAGAAATCAGCCGCCCGGCTGAGAGCGCACCGGCCGCTGCCGACAGGCCGCTGCAGGGGTGCCCGGCGGGGTTTGCTGGGTGCCAGACCCTGGTGAGGGAACCCCCACGTCACCCGATTAACCCTAGAGGTTGCCCAGTGAGAAGGGCCCTGTGCCATGTGCTCCCCCCATGGCACCAGGGGGGCTGGGGCATGGTGGGCAGCTTGTAACACCAAGGGACCCTGCCCCAACTGCCTGCTGCAATCTTCAGTCCTCTAAAACAGGTACCCAAAGGCCACAGGAATGGCTGCATGTGACAGGTGGGTGGCACTGGTGGCCACTGCAGTGTCCCGGGACCAGCAGTAACCAGGGAGCAGGTTACACCACGCACCGTGCAGCAAGCGATTCCCCTCTGAGCCTCCCCTGGGGCTCGATCTAACCCTGCCCCTGGTGACACCAGCGCAGGGACCAGAGGAACCACTGGCCATCACCGCAGATTTGGGCCAGTGTGGGCAGCAAGGCACCTCTTGAAAACACTGGCGTTCCCCAGATCTGCAGGGTTTTATAAGGAAAATTCTGGTCTCCTGGGACAGGAAGGTCCCACCAGCAAAGTCCAAAAGATGGGTAGGGCATGCTGAACACTGTTCATGTCCAGGCAGCCAGAGGAAGCAAAGTGGGGTGCAGAAGACAGCAAGGAAGCCAGCAGAAGCAACATGGCTCTGCATGATAAACCTTGCAGACTGGAGGCAGTAAAAGACTGGTGAGTCCTTAAAATGACCATCTCCAAGAGGTTTGGGAGAGTCCTCTTGCTAGGGCTGTACACACAGCATCAATTGATAGGTGATGGGGGAGCCAGACCTGTGGACCAGAGGCCATATGATGGCTTAGCCTGGCGCTCCTCTCCTCCTCCTGCCCACAAGCCAAAAAAGTATCCCAAAAGTGAGATCAAAGGCTGGTGAAAGAAGATTTTGATTCCCTTTGAACTCTGCTAGAAGCCCACCGTCCCTGGGAATGGCTGGCTGCTCGCCTCCCCCTTGCGTGGCTCCGCTCCAAGGCTGCCCAGAAGATGGGAGCCATCCACGTTGGTTTGACTGCAGAAGGGATCAGATGAGCTGCTGCTTCCTGCAAGATCGCAACAGTCACCTACAAAAGCAAACACGAACGGCTGAGGCGGGAGAGCTACGGCTCTGGGCTCTGTGACGGCCCAACCAATGCTTCTCCCAAACCTGTGTCTTGCAAACGGGCTTGGCTGCAAACATCCCGGGAAGGACCTCGTGGCAGAGGTGCTGCAGGTGGTACCCACCTCTTACAGGAGCCAGGGCAAGGGAGCTTCAGGTACCCCCATCACAGTGTGCCGGGGGTGTAGGACCCACAGGGAGAAGTATGGGCCAGGTAGGCACACAGGCTGCTGCTGGGCTCTGCACCTACGCCAACCTGCTGCCCTGGTCACAGAAAAAGCCTTGTATGAATGATCTGCTGGTGGGATTTTGCTGCACAGCAAAACCCAGGAGCCAGACAAGCTGGGGACCTCGCTAGGCACCGCAGCAAGCCTCTGCTGTACCGCGTGCAGCCGCGGCACGAGACGTGCCACTGCAAGAACCTTCTCGCATCAACCCCGGCTGTACATCTGCCGAGGAAGTGTTCAGGACAAACCTGCCCGGAAAGCGCCAGCATCTACAGACCTGGGAAGTTCCATCTTTTCAGAGAAATGTTGCCCATCAAGCACCACCTCGGTGCTAATAGCACCGTGACAGGCAGGGGCTGCAGCGCTCAGCTGCCTGCATGTGACAGAGCAGCAACGCGAGGAGACTTAACTGGCTATCTGAGAGGTGACCTGTTCCTCAAAGCTGGAGAGCAGCCCGTACCAGTAACACCTTCCTGAAGCTCTGTATGACCTAGGACCACATCCAGAAATTTCCTCGATCACCTCCCTGATTTTCCTGAAGACAGTAACATTTATCACTCGGTTTGTAAAGTTGCCTGACTCAACCCATCGTCTGCTTACCTGATGATGACAGCGGCGTGGAGACCAGGTTAGATGAGGAAGGGTTAACCTTCCAGTGCCCGCCTTGGGATTCCTGAAGGCCCTATTATCCCAAATTATTTTTCATAATTACTGCCACACACGTAGACTACATCAAGAGTGAATCTTCACTTTGATAATTTGTGCTGTGAAATCTCACTTTGGGATCTACTTTTATCTCACACCAAACACCTGCAGGTCGTAAAAGGCAAAAAGGAAAAGAAAACGCCTCAAATCCCGGCCAGGTTTTCAAGTGTCAGAGAACAGTAAATTAATGCTAAATTCTAACTGACACAGTAAAGAGCCCCCCACCCTCTTCTTAAATTAGCTAAACAAAGGGACCGAGCCTGAAACGTATAGTTAAGGCACAAGGAGGTAAATCTGTAGCTGTTAAGGGGATGTGAACTTTTCAGAAGTTAAGATGTATTCTAAAACCAGAGAGGGAGAAGGCTTTGTGTTTAAGCAAAAGGACCATGAGTAAAAGTCCCTGCGGACCTCTCTCGGCTTTGCCACAGCCTTCTGGTAAAACGCTAAGCCAGGTAATTACGCTCTACTCTGCTGCTGTTCCTACACACCCAAAATGGATGCCTCGCTCCCTTGCCGCACACAGAGACAAGAACTCTCTTTAATTAACCTTTGTAAAGCCTCTGCGATCCTTGGATGAAAAAGGCTTCATACCTTAGGAACATGTTTGCACACATATGCAAGGCAAAACCTCCAGTGCACAGCCAGAGCCGAACTGCAGCGCGCTGCTTCTTCCTGCAGCTTGTCAAAGGCCTTGAAGCTCATCCTTACCCATACTTGCCATCCCAATCTGGTCCTTTAGAGGAGAGATTTTGTTTATGAAACTCAGGGAATGTCTGGATTATAATCTTTCTCCTGTCAAATTAGCTAGGAAATGGTAATTTTCCTCAGGGGACACTGGTGCCCATGAAGCACACATTTAAAATTTATCACTTCAGTTAATGAAATACCATCCCAGCCAGTTGCTGTAGCACCTCTGGATGTCAAACTGCCAGGGGCAGATAAATGTCCCGTTGAATCCTACCAGATTCTAATAAACAGCTTTTAGGTAGGAACTTGTGTCCAATTTATAAACGTTAGAGAACAGCTTGTGTTTCAATCCCATCCAGGTGCTTTACAATCCTGGCACAACCGCTGACCACAAAGCTACGCATTTCACATTAGCACACTCGACTCGTCTCAAAGACGTAGGTATAGTCATTCACAGATCATCTAGATGTGGGGAGGGACCTCTCGTCTGGGATTAGGAACAGCGGGCTGACAAGAGAAAGAACCACCAAAATAAGGCAGACAATGTCCACTGCTTACGCCCCACTTCCCCTCCGCACTCCCCCATCCCTCCATCCCTCTCACATTCTTGCTCTTGGGCAGGATTTCAAAGTAACAGACCAAACAGCCCTGACAGAAATGGGTGCCAAACTCCTCAACTGCATTACAGAAGAGAAGAGGCACAGCTTAAACACTTCTGCGCTACGGGGCAGGAGGAGGAGGAGGCTGGTGAAGCCACCGGGCTGCAAAGAGCAGCCCGCATTACCGCTGTGTTCCGCCGCCCGCCTGCTGCGTTGATGAGATGCACAAGCAGTGTCCCGAGCGGTCTCTCCCAGGCTCAGGAATGGTGGTGCAGGACTGCAGGGATGTGGTTTACATCGCAGGGAGGGCGGCTAAGTCATTCTTTGGAGTGGGCGCATTCTGTGTGGTCCCCACTCTCCCTTCTGCTGGAAAAGTACAGTGCGTTCGCCGGGCGCGCAGGAACCGATATTACCCGGCACAAACCCGCATGCATCCCAATGAGGGGGGAGGGGCTGACGGACACACCGCTCTGTAAATACTTCTTTATTAAGACATAAATATAAAGCTGAACAGGAAAGGAGCAATGATAGGGTAAACTGTGCCAGTACTGATCTGTATGGATGATCTTATGATGCTTGAACATCTGGTTCTGCTGCTGGCTTCCATAAAATAATCTTTAAAACCTACTCGGGTTATATCTCCATCAGCTGTTCGGTGCCCACAATGACTTCATTAACATGTTTGGCTGAAAAGAGAGAGGGAGGAAAAGCAGAGGAATTGAGTTTTGCAGCAGTGCTTCAGACCTTGCGTTTTTCAAATCCGCAACTTTAAAACAAATGAGAAAAGCAGATTCTGGGGAACTCAGACACAGATTTGCTGTCTTTCTTTGGACTCCAGCATCTCTCCGACAGTATTCCCCCCCCCATGGCAAAAGCCTAAACAACTGACTAAACATTAGGAAGTTTCTCTAATGAGAGTTTTCACGTGTATGTGTCACTACTAAACAAGAGAGACCCGACGGAAGTCACAGCTGCTGCTGACAGGTGCACACCTAGGTTGAGGCAAAGAACCATCAACATCCAGCATGGAGATCTGACTTGAAATTAAAAGATCAGTAATCTACCCCAGCCCTACAGAACGCTGTGTGCCCTCAAACTCCATGAAGGTTGGGGAGGAGAGGGGCTGCTCAGCATCAGTGGACCATCACTGAGACAGTGTGAGAGCCTCTCAGCAATCCAACCTCAACCCTAGAAGCTTATAAGAAAGAATTTTGGTGTGGGTTTGTTTGTTTGGTTTTTTTTTTTAATTTGATTTAAACCTGGCTTCTCCTTCCTGCATTAAGGTCTGGGTGGAGCCCCTCCAAAAGTATCTGTGTGAAGCAAGGTCTCTGAGGACAGTTATTATCTCTGAGGGTAATGGTGGACAGCCCTCCTCAAACTCCTGTGGAACAATTTTGTTGGAAGTGCAATTTTTACAGTCACTCCTTTGCCTGTTCCCAGGAGTTCTGCACAGCCCCAGTGGACACATTAAGGTGCCAGTCGTTGCCCCAGCACTGTTAATGCACTGTACTGAAAGGGCCTTCCCTTTAAAATGCAAAAGCAGCTTGTCAGCGAAGGACTGCAAATAAAGGATCTAAAGCCAAAATAATAAAAACATGCAACTGAAAGCCCAGTGCCTAGAAAACCCAAGCATGTGGCCTCAGAGCATGAGACAAAGCCGGTGTGCTCGAAGTGGGTGTCCTCAGGGTACCATGGGGGAAGGCAGTGAATCTAAATTGCTCTCTGTGAGCTGGCTACCTATTCAGGTGGAGCTCAGGTGGTTCGACCCATGCCCCTAGGCTCTCCATCTCCCCTTCTGCACGTTAGGAATAACAACTGGCTCTGGAGCCTGGGATAAAGCATCAAGGCCTGTGAGGTTCTGGGATACACTGGTGAAGGCTTCGTTGTCTCCCACCTGCCCCCCCAGCAGCGGGGGTGGATAGCCAAAGATGATGGAAATAAGGAGTTGTGTTTTATTTACCCACCTAAAACTCCTCCCCTCAGGGGAGTGGATTTTGCAAGACTGCTGCAAAACAACAAACATGCCACTTTTGGCTAAATGAAGAAATTCCTGGCAATCCCCAAACTGGCCGGGCCAACACGATGCTTCTCTTGGTTTAAAATTCAAGACATTACCTTTGCACCATGCAAACCATTGCCCCAGAAAAGGTTTGATTAAAACCTGCTCTATAAACTTCAAGGAGTTTTGGACTGCAGCAAGACAATTTCCCACTAAAACCCTGATCCCACAATCGTATGGATCCTGCTCTCTCCTCAGCCTGGGGAACACAGAGCGGGTTAGCCACATGAGCATCCTTCAGAGACCTTTCCTGAAGGCAAAAATAGAGATCAAGGAGCTGCTTCTCACCTTCAGCATCAGTTCTTTGCTCAAGGTATTTAGTGACAACTGATAATGAATCCTGAAGCTACATGCTAACATCTTGGAGCTTGAAGTTGGAACGCAGAACCCAATCTCCAGCACTTTGGGCAGGACGAGCAGAACTGGATGCAGCGCTCAGGAAAATGAGGGACTGACTGTACAAGTGCCAGGTGCAAGTGTGATGTAGGTAGCACCACACAACCTCTCCAGCACAGCTCTGCCAATAGCCCCAAGTCCAGCCTTCAGCGCCTCTCTCCTCCCGTCCTGGACCCCACACAGCTTTGCCAAGGTACCTCAAATCCAACCTGCAGCACTTCTTGCTATAACATTCCTCACCCCCAACAACTTTCCCAATATATCTCAAACAGGCCCTGTAGCAACTCCTGTGACTCCATTCCTGAACCTCCTCCAAGCAGACTACCTATCATGTTGATTTCTATGATGTGAATAAGACCCTGGCTACCATCCAGTGAGAGTAATTACGTTATGCCTCTGCAGATTAAACATGCCTTCATCTAGGCTTATAAAGAACCACGTCGATTTATGGTTCTATATATAGGTTATCTGTAGCGATACTTTTTAATAAGGAACTTTTTGCTTCATTCCAGACAGCATCCTGCACCCTCCTAAATGTACAGAGCTGGGATGGGTCATGTCACATATTTTGTTGCAGAGGTGGTACCAACTATTTTTATTTTGCACTGACATGCTTGTAGCTGCCCTATGGTTATTTTGCATTTTACACCTGCTGAGTTCAAAATGCTTTTTTGAGAGCGGGCAAGTATGAGCATTCCCATTTTGTGGATGTGGAAACTGAGGCAGCAGTGAGTTTAGGGAGTTCAAGTAGCTGAAGCCACACAGGAAATCAAGAGCACGCATTCCCTCATCTCCCATCCCTCTGCCTGTTTCGCTTGCTCCTTTATCTGTGTGGCCCGGATTCCCTGAAGCACACACACACGGCCTGCCCGGTGTCACTGCTACCTCAGAGACTCGCATGAAATCACCAAACTCATTTCTCCTTGTACAGGCTAAAAGAAAACACATGAACGTGCCTGCCTCAAAATCCACGAGAAAGTTTTTAAGCGATAAAGGGAATGGTTTTGCTAGAAACAAAGCCTGATTCCGCACCCCGAGGGGATGCGATAGGCAGATAAGGATTCACCCTGCTTCCCTCTTCCCTTCCCAAAGCCCTCCCTGTGGAGGGAAGGGAATTCAGACTGCACTCTGTGTGCCAGAGAGCCGAGCTGCGGATAGCGTTTCGTAGCGTTTCATTATCAGCCGTGGCTGCCAGTTGCCAGTGGCTCTGGCTGGTACCAGCAAGCTCAGTTCATGCAGAAACTCTGCCTGAAACTCGGGGGGAGGAGGGAGAAGTATCTCACATGCTTAGCTGTTCAGCTCCCTTCTCCTTCCCCAGCTCCCCATTAGGGATTTCTTACCAGGCTGCCTTTTATCTGACACTGGCAGGGTTACAGATGCATTCAGCCCACAGAGAAAGAAGAGGGATTAGAGAAAGGACTTTCAGAAAGCCTTAGAGTTGGACTCTGCAACCTTAAATCATGTTCAACTAGATCTTCTCAGATTGGGAGCATCTGGTGCTAAGCAAATCCAGAGCTGATCAACACATTCAACCTCCTGATTAGCACTTTGCTTCAACTTGCTGACGCAGCCCAGCCTGAAGTCAGCCTGGGTGCTTGAACCGAGCGGCCACCGAGATTTTACTGAGTGTAAATCAAAAACCTGTCACTCTTTATATACGCGTTCCTGCTTTGGAAGACATTTGTTTACACATACTGTACACTAGCCCCTTAAAAACATACACACAAGGCGAGCTAGAGAGCTGGGGAGCAGAGCAGCTTTTGGTGCTTGGCTAAAACCAAATTGTAATGCAAATAAACAGAGGGGCGGAAATGACTGCGCAGCCCAGCACAAACCCCAGCAGCGGCCGGGGACCCTGAGCTCCCCAGCCTTCCCGGCAGGTTCCTGCCAAGTTGCTCACAGAAAGGGGATGCCGGAGCATTCCTTTAAAAGCCATGTGAAAGCATCTCCTTGTTGTTTGCTCAATTAGCCCCAGACAGATTTCTGCTGCTGCTGCTGGTGGCAACGCTGGGTTGTAAAGGAGGAGGGGAAGGAGGGAAAAGGGAGGGGGGGAAAAAAAAAAAAAGGAGAGAGAGAGGGGAAAAAAAAAAAAGGGTTAGGGCCTAGGCCCAGGACCACCACGAAGTTCCAGCCCTCAGGGGCTCCAGAAAACGTTCAGTTTACTCACTCAATTACATACACTGTTTTATAAACCCTTTAAAATAAAATAGAAAACAGTCCCTGGCACAGAATTACTGCTCTATTATACAGCAGTGATGAAAGCCACTGCTGTGTATTTGCTCTCTTTAAAGCAAGAGATAGTTTAACTTAAAAAACGAGGCGGGGGGGAGGGGTGGCTGTAGAAACGCATGCACGAAAACACACGCTGTGGGTGGTTCCTACCACATTCACCCAGGACAGAAAGGATCAGAGAGTGGGAGAGAAGAGCAACTTGTCTCTGCAGTGATGGTTGGCCCTGGAAAAGCAGCCAGGTTGGAGGGGAGAGGAACTGAAGGGGCTTACGGGGATGGGAAGCAGCTGAAGCTTGACTTTGGGAAGCTGGAGGGTGTTTTAAATTACATGTAGAGATAAAGAAGGGAAACAGGTGATGGGGGCTGATTTGTTTGTGTTTACAGAGCAGTGGGGCTTTCCAGTCCTGGCCTGTTCTTTCCCCAGCCACACTTTACTTACGTGATCACTGGAGATCAGGGGTGACCACGCTGTGGCCCCAAAGGCCAGGAGTGTCTCAGTTGGGGCCAGGAGTGTCTCAGATTTCTCCCAAGTGCCACGTCAGCCCATCAGCCGAGTCCATGGGTCTCTGCAAGCGATGCTGCCTGTGAGCTGGGTGCCCCAGCAACTCCCAGGGTGGGATGTGCAACTCACCGCAGGGGCACTGGGAACGGGGCTGGCAGTAGCTCCAGGCAGGTCAGCTCTGACCCATGGAACAAGCGGGCAGCAGAGATGTCACTCCTCTCTAGCAACCACCAGCGCACAGTGCCTGCTCACCTGGTTCAGCTGAGGCTTTTCTCATAATATTCAACCAGTATTAACCTTTTCACCCTCAAACTCATCCAGGGAATAGACATGTCTTGGGAGTGTAACGTAAAGACAACACCGAATTCAGTGCCCAAAAAGAGATGAATTTATGGTGGCTTAGAGCAGAAGGAGGGGGGGAGTGAAGGAACTAGAAATAGGGGTGTACGGGAAAGTGATCAGTCAGGGTCTTAAGAGGAAGCTTAGTAAAGGGAAAAGGAGACCAAAAGCTGGGGATGTGCCTAAGATAGCAAGCTCCTTGGGGAGGGAGACACACTTGAGTCCTAGTATTGGGGCACAGTCCTAGCAAAGTGTTTAAGAAAGGGACTAGATTGTGCCGGTCGATGTGCTCCCACGGGGTATCACCACCTCAAAGCAAATGCAAGCAGGGATCTCAGAAACGTCAGCCTGAACGACTCTGTCCACACTTCCTGCTAAGATGGCAGAGGTGCCATATTTGCTGGACACTGCTGCCCACTGTGCTGGATGCAAGTAGAGGTCCCTTTCCTTTCTCGGCATCCATTGGGGTGTTCTTCCTGGCTCTTTCATGTGGCTGAGCTCTAGCAGAGCACAAGTGGTTATTTTCTCTGCGTGCAGCATGTAAAAATATTTCCACAAGGTTACGAACTGCTGCCTTATGGGTAGACTTCACAATCAACATGCTGCGAATGTGGCAGCTCATTTAACCCGCTCACTCAGGAAGCCTGAACTTCCCCGGCTGAGAATGACAGTATGCACAAGTGTGACAGTCCCCTGTGGCAGAGGGGAGGACAAAGCGTTGCTGGATGGATATTCTAGGGAAGTTTTATGCCATTGCAAAGGCCAGAACTCATAAACCATTTTTATACAACTTGGAAAAGAGGCTTATTAGGATCAGTTTGAAATAGCAGCAGTAGTTGCTGCATAGTCACTGAAACAAAAATGACAACTATTTAAGAGATGCCTGTTTTAACTGCCAACAGTATCTCTGACACAGACACTCAGTAGTTAAACTACTTTAGGGAGCAAATCTTACGGACCTGTCAGTTTTGCTATAAATTTACACCGTTCCTACATCATCTCCAGCTCATCTTGCACCCCAGTGCACAATATACACGTGTGCACTGTTTAGTCTGTGTCTGTTCTTCATGAGCTTTCATAACTCCCATCTGCACTGCAGCATGCTTTCTGATCCCGACCTTGTGTCGTGCTAAGTGTTTTCAGTTCCTGAAGACTTCACCAGGAGGTACTCAGCATCTTGCAAGAGCAGATGCTTGTCTCTACTTGAATGCAGCGAGAGCATCAGAAAGCCCCTCAGTTCCTTCCTGTCCTTATCCTGCTGAATCTCGGCTGGGGCAAAGCATCCTCACAAGTAGTCACCCATTCATATGTGGAGGTTTGATAAACTGTACCTGCCTTCAGAGGAGGACTTTAGAGAAAAATGTGCTCTTTGGCCCTCATTACAATAAAACAGTCTTACTCTGTTTCATTGAGAAGTTCTAGGACTCCAAGCTTGGAACATGACTTGGAAAATGATTGGAAACAGGAGCCAGTCCTTACTGGATATATGCCTTTTTCTGTTCTTGTGAGAAACCACACAGTTTTGGCTATGTGATAAACCTCTGGAAAAAAAATCTCAGTCTGCATGTGCTCTCAGGAGGGCAGCTAAAAGCTCCAGAGACTCTGTCTGCAGTGAGCACTCTGGACCATGGAAGCACAGGAGGAAGGCAGGACTTCCCCAGTGCTTGCATCCCTGCTCTATGGACCAGTGCACTCTGCACACAACTGCTTTGCTCCTGTGCCCAGAATGATCCGGCTCAGGCACGACAGTGGTACGGAAAGGGATGCAGTCTGACTCAAAGCAGTCAGGGGGCAAGTGCCAGATGGGAAATGGAGCATAGGACTGTTAGGCAAGGGGACTAGAAACAGTAGCTATGGTCAGACCAGAGGAGAAGTCAGGTGGGTGTCTGGGAATAACTAAGTAAGAGAGAAACCCAAGAATCTCCATGGGACAAAGACTAGAGGAAAAACCAAAGAGTTTTTTCCAAAAGCTAGGGATGGGATGAGTCTGCTACTGGGACAAAGCCATAACAGGCAGCTCTGAAGCAGGAGTCAGGATCAGGTAGGTCATTAGTGATGTAGTTGGGGCCCAACAGCTGATGCTGAGGGCAGGAGCAGTAAAGCCTACATGAATACAGCTGCCTTCTCCCAGCACCAGGATTGTGTCTCAGGGCTGCTGACGCCCATGGGCATCCGTGAAACCTCTTGGCAAAGAGTTTCTCTTGTCCCATTGCGGATCCAGCTCCTTTCAGGAAGATGACCCACTACTATCAGTTCCCATCAGCTGAAGCAGCAGAAAGCTGCACAATGGAGTTCAAGTTTCTGACACTGCTAATGATCCATGCAAGGGCCAGCATCATCCTGTATAATAAAACTGTTTGGGTGGGATTTTTTTTAGTGGACTGAGCCTTCTCTCCCAACACTTAAAATGCTAAGGCTAAAATGTCAAGTCTGTAATAGCTAGGAAATACCACATGTAACATGCAACTTCAGCACTTAAGCTGGCCAGTCCAAATGAATGGGCACGTGACTGGAATCTCCCTGTCTCTCAGGTCTCTGTAAAATAGGAGGAAAAAACAACCACGTTCATATTGAGAAGGCAAAAATGACGTTGTTAAGAACTATGAAGCATTAAGATGACAAATGTTGCAGAAAAACCATAGAAAGGAACAATCTTGTCTGTTGCATAGTGTATAGTAGTAGTTCAGGTTTCAGACCCAAACTGAAAAAAAGAGGAAAATGAGGAATATGGAAACCCCCTGCATTCAGCAAGCACTACTTATTCTGGGTGTTGACTGTGCCAGGGCACCAAGGAAAATAAAAATGTATGGTGGCATAAAAACTGCACAGGAACAAGCAACAGTGACATTATTTAGTCTACAGCCTGATCATGGAGGACATGCTACTACTAGGTATGTATCAGGACACCAAGTTAAGATTACATCAGCATCCTGAGGGCTGGTATTTTTTCCCTTTCTGAACATAGGCTTTGTGGCAACTGCTGTAGTGCAGTTTTTGGGTGGGCAGCAATTCAGGCTGTCCCCAAACAACACTGGGTCTCTAATTCCCAATGCCCATAAAACATCCCTGCCCCAATGACAACAGAGATGAAGGAGAGGGATAAGGTGGTGAGTTTTATGTCCATTTTGCTAGTTCTATCCTATGTGTCTTGTCTTTACCATCTCTGTTCTTGGTGTTGCTTTGAAGAGAGCTTAGGCCACTCTACTGTATGTGCCTCCACCTGGCTAACCTATACCAGATGTATAATGTAGTCCCTACTACATGTGGCCTAGACACTCCTTTGGGAACCAGTCACTGGGGTAGGGCTCATCTGACTCCTCAACTGGCCCATCACCAGCACTCCCTCTCTCTAGTCCTGCTTCAATGAGTGCATGCTGCTTTTGAGCTCCTCTAAACATGGGTTCATCAAAAAGGCTGGAGCATTTATCTAGTAACTGTCTTTGAAACAGTGATTGAATACTCTGTACAATTAAGTTATTTCAAAACTGCTGCCTGCCATTTCCTATCCCTTTAATAACTGCCTCCTTTCCCTTAGGTACCAACACGCTTTTCAAACTGCTACCTGTGTGAGGTAGCTTTCACAAAGCCCATCTGTTCTCTGCTAGCAAATTCTTTAAATTAAAGTATCAAAGAGGAAGGAAAGTGGATGCTTCCTAAGCATGGTAATAAAAGCAGTAGGAAGAGAATAGTATGGCTCTCAGGAGGCATGGCTTGCAAATCCAGAAGTTTAACAGAACTCCATACCTTGGCTTTAACAGAATCACTTAAAAGTATCATCTCTGCTGGCCAGTGTTGTGATATGGCAGAAGTCAATGAAGGACTGGGACATCATTGCTGACAGTTAGTTGCTCCCTCCTGTGTCTCTAACTTTCTTTTCTGTTTGAAAGTACTAGGCTGCATCTGATCTACCCCAGTAACCAGTGTTGGAGTGTTCCCTCTATTTAGGTGTCCAGAGCTTTGCCAAGCCCATTATTAAGTGATGAGGTCTCCCACTATGTCCCCAGGGAGATTATCCCACAGCCTACCAGACCACATCGTTAGGAAAACGTTCCAGATAGCCAACATAAATTGTGTTTAATTCAATCCCATTACTCCCAGCTGTACCATTTGGACCACCCTAAATATGCCATATTCTTCCACAGAAGGAAAAGGATGAGAGCTGGTTTGAGTTACGTTTGCCTATCATTTGTGGTAGCTGTTCTCCTGCCATCCTCCTTGCATGGGACTGGAGTTCATTTGATGAAAGGAGGGTCAGTGCGCCACTGGATCAAAGAGCTCTTGTACCCTGAGCTGCCTGGGCAGCATGGCCAGGACTCATACGGCTGAGCAGGGAGCACACAGCCAGTTCTGCAGCAAAGTCAACTGCAACATTTGCTTGGGGCTGTGTTGGATGATTCAGGGATATTTCTACCTTTGATGAATCCTGGCTGATGCTTTGGAATAAGGGATAGCTGTATTTTTATTTTTTTAATGTTTCTGGGAAGGTGTCTGCAGCTTTGCTGAGGAGGTTTCTAGCATGTAACTCCCAGACTAGGGTCAACAGCCAGCTGCTACCGCTTACGTCTGCTGAAGTGTGATCAGCTTGCAACAAAAGGTGGCTCCAGCCCAAGAGAACTAGCTTTTTTCTAACCTGGCCATGGAGGCTTGAGTTTGAAGAAGGAAAAGTTACCAAACAGAACACAGCCAAAGTCTTGATGAAAGAAGGAATATGGAAACAGACTTACAGGGCCACACCAAAAGCTTGGCACAAGATACAGGAAGTCTTGGGCAGGGGAAAGGAAGTCATGGCATGCTTTCACAGCAAAAAAGAGGGCCCAGTTTAATACGGGACCAGCCAAGGTCAGAAGAGACATGCTGGGCTGGGAAGACTCCACAGTTCAGGAAGTCAGTCATGAACTTCACAGACAGATCCCAGACCACCGAGGAGAATCTGAGCCGCAGTCCAAAGAAATTCCAGAATAGTTAGGAAACTGAGGCAGGGAAATGAACTGAGGCTTTATTATTTTTTCTTGCATAGCGGAGTGCAATAATCTATATAATAATCATAATCTACCTGCATGTGTCTTTGCTAACGTCAGTCATATGTTTCTGAACAGTTTAACTGAAGGGCCCACAGAGTCATTAAGAAGTGGCTTTAGGCTTTGGAGAGATAAGCAGGTCTTGTAGACTCCACAAGAACAGGCAAATGAACCACAGGTTAACGTTCTATTACTCTCTCTGCAAATACATCTACAGACCCTGAAAAATATTCAGACAAGGATGACAAGGACAATCAAGAAAAAAGAATGGCTTCCATGCTAAAACTAACCAGATTAGGACCTGCAGAAAAGTCCCTGGAAGAGACTGCTGGAAAGGGTGATATTTCCATTTGATATAACCTACTGAAGACAGCAAACATATTCCTGTTTCCTAAAATATTAGCTCAATCTACACCCTGTCTCCCTATAGTTCATGCTGCAAGTTAGCAACCAAATGTGACCTGATTCAGCTCTACCTGAGTGATCCACGCAGATGTGTCGGTGTGGCACTTAGGGGACGTGGTTTAGTGACGGACTTGGCAGTGTTAGGTTTGTGGTTGGACTGGATGATCTTAAAGGTCTTTGCCAACCTATACAATTCTATGATTCTATGCTCAGGGGAGGACAGAGGTGGAGCATCATAAACAGTGCAAATCTTCAGTGATGGGGCAGGGGGATGAATCCTGCAAGGGCCACTGATTCAGACAGGTGTGACTGGCAAAGCCATGAGTAGGCACACTCTGCTATACAGGGACCAAGACTGCAGTGCACAGAACACTCACTCTGTGTTTCCTACAGTATCTAAGACATGCAACTGCAAGATCAATACTTTGTTTTCGTGAGTCTTTTTCACTTTTCATTTCAATTTAAAGGAAAATTTGTCATATGCATAGCTGACAATAGGTTACGCTATACTACATTAAGTGCAAACCCTGCTCTGTATCAGGATACTTACAATTGGGAATCCACCCATAAAGACAAAGAGAGCAAACAAATCCTGATCTGACTAAATAACTTCACATGGAGCCTGCAAAGGAACTCACTTTTGTCCTCAGTCCACACCCTAGAGCAGGGATCTGCCAAACCCCAACTATAAATATTCATTAAAAAGCCCTCTGCTTGGGATGCAGTCACTGAGACAGCCATTTCCTGCCCATTATCTCTTAGGGCAGGAAATCAACAGTTCCACTCCGGCGGTTACCAGGAGCCCTTGCCACCACGCTTCCACTGGATGGCTTAACCTTGCCCAAATGAGGGCCATGTAGTTGTAACCTCCCTGAAGCCTCAAAACAGCATTTCATAGCAGTAAAGCTGATCTGAGTGTAGCTACTCTTGTGTTTCTTACTGAGCACAGCAGCTCAGAGCATGATATTACACCTCAAGCTTTTGCTTGGAGCAAGGTGAATGGGAGTACGCTGGCACCGTGGGTTGGCAGCATCTATAAAGAGAAGGATGTCTGTGTGATCAATGATCTGACTGCATCGCCCCTGACACTGACACTGACAACTTCAGGCTGATCTAGTTGTGGTCTCTGGGAAAAGACTTTCAGCACCCAGTTTTGTTCTTTATAACAACAACAGTTCTTCTGCCACCTTCAAAGGAGCAAGTCCCTGAACTACTCATATGCCAAGAAGCCATATTTTCCATGAAAAACAAATCCAAATATTAGAGGACACCACACTGTAGAACTGCCCACTTCATGAAGAAGCAGGAGGAAAAGCTGTAGGAAGAAATTCTGAAAATTATTACCAATGCACTGTAAATACAGCTTCTCTTCTTACCTTTAGCTTCCAGCCTCTGATCACTTCCAATCAAACAGTCTTTGATGTCTGCACCCTTCTCTATCACGGCATTATGACAAATAACACTGCCCTGAAGACAGCACCTAAAACATAAACACAAAAGCAAAGCAAGAAGATAATTTAAAATGACAGGTACAAAGCAAAGGTATCCACTGGAATATCTAATAAGCCCATAACATGATCCTATAAGTTCAGTTCTGCTCTTATTCCAAAAACTTCTGACTATTCTCCTGATCCTCACACCCAGTTGCTGGAAACACTGAAATGCCAACTGTCAGAACAGGTTTGCAAAAAAGGGTTTCCAGTTTTACCTCCTGTTAGAACAGCTTTCCTCTACATTTCCTTAACAGATTAAATACTGACAGAGGATTCACAGGCAGGACACTGGCCTGGGATATGCGACCTGGATCAGGTCTTGTGTCTTCCACAGACAGTCTGGGTAACTGCAGGAGTGGCCTCTCTGCTCAACTCCCCGCTTGGAGAGAGGAGCAGCAGCCCAGTCCTTCCCTGTGAATTTTGCTGAGAAGATTCATACATTCCAGCTTGCCAGCCACTAAGACAGGATGGCAAGAAGGGGCAGATCAATACCTCAGCTGGTTTGCTTTGTTCATGTTACATTTGAGCACCCAAACACGATTACTCTGCAGTACTAAACCAATGAAACCCACACTGGACCTGCTTTGGATATCTTTACACTCACGTACCCTTTGACACCACAAAGTCTGAAATGCTACATAGGATGGAATTTTAAGTCACCCTCTTCCAAAATATATTTGATTCTATAATAACCAGCTTTCAAATCTGCTGATTTGATTGCCCAGATAGGAAAGAAGTTGAGTCCAAGTGCTGGCTTCCTAACTCCCCTGCTGAGAGATGCCGAGTTACTACTGCATTGGTCTGAGCCCTCCATGCAGTAACGTGGAAGCTATGAATCTTTACCAATACCTGTGATGCGTCCTGAAATGCCGTTCACTCAGCATCATCAGTACTGTTAAATATTATTAAATGTAATTTTTTTCAAAGCTACAGAGAAAAAAAAGCAATTATGCAAATAGTTTGTTTCCTTATTTTCACATGTGCCAAGATAGAAGTCATTGAAGGACAGAAAATTTGAAGGCACCCAGCTAACAAGTGTCTAAAAATACTGTCTAACACAGATCAAAACCAAACCAGCTGATCAGGACGGTGTAAGTGAGATGTATTACCCCAGAGAGATGCAGATAATCTGCTCTCCCATATAAATCCTGTTGTGATCCATGGCATTTAGTATCTTTTCCCCAATATTTCTGATAATATTAATTACAACAATCATGGATATTCTTGCTATCCTCAGTTGAACAGCAGATCTCTATCTGAAGTTTTTCACTTCAGTACCTTTCTGCATAGTGAATTCTACAGTTTAATGACCTGTAGCTGTTCCCCACCTTGGTCATAGGCATCACTGCTCCTCATTGCACTACTGAAACAGCTGCACTGCACCATCAGGCTGGCTTGTGGACAGAGTTGCTACCCTGGAGTCTGAACTAACAGCATAGAAGGGTTTTGATATCAGGTCAAAACCCCAAGTTCTCAATTCTGTATTGAATGAAGAGTTAGCCAGCTGTGGTCCTCAGGAGAAGAGAAAAACATAAATCTTCACTCCAGACCACTGATCCTAAAATTAATTCCTAGTATTTTCCCGCTCACACTTCACTATTATCTAGTATACAGAATTTGCCATTAAACAGATTACAATTCTGTTACTTGTGTGAGTCAGAGCAGAAACCATCTGCCCCACAAAACCGTCATTAATTCTGCAGGAGTAAAAGCAATAAAACCGGACCTCAGCCACAGTGGTTAGCAGTTACGACCCTCCTTGAACAGACTGTCCCCTCTGAACAATTATTCTTTTAACTCGCTTAAACTCCCCCTTCTCTGACCTATAAGGAGGCAATATGAGCAATTACGCTGCAAGTAACCAGCTCAGGTTGCCTCGGCAAGGTTTTTACTAACATGTTAATAAGATAAAAAGCGGCAAAGATACACAGCAGATCCCCGCCTGCCTTTGCTCTCACACTGTCACAATCCGCTTCCTTTCCAATAGCTCTGTGTGCCCGCACAGCGGCTCAGGCCATCATCTTGCGCAACAGCGGCCGCCGAGTGAGAGCAATTCTGCATTTGCAGCTGGGCTACAGGGAATGAACTGGTGGAGGGAGGACGGTCCACCACTGCCATCCTGACTTGGCTTTCAAAAGGACTAGTGAAGGTGATGAGAGAGGTTGCTCATTTCCCACTGAAATGGCTCCCATCCAAAATGCACACTCCAAAATACCTCCTCCTCCACCGCTTCGAGCCAGTCGGATGAGAGCTTTCCCCTGCAAACTTTGAGGTTCCCACCATCTATCACTTCTAAGCATGACAGCAACCATGAGTACACTACACCTCTCAGCATTATCCTCACACAGGAGGATATTCCCCAAAAGAAAGAGGATTTAAGCTGCTGGTCTGGAGTTCAGGCTGGAGAATACTGGATGTGTGTTCAGAGCTTTACTTGGGGATAGTTTTTCAGTTCCTGGAGAAAGAACAGCTTTGTAACCAAGAAACTGCTGATGACATTAACATCAAAGATAAGGGAGGTTCCTGCCAAACCATTTGTTGGGAGGGACAGGCTGGGGAACCAAGATGAACTTGTCTGTGCCAGGTGCTCACAAACCAACCCTTCGCCAGTGCCAAGGTAAAACAAACCCCAAGAACTCTGCCACCCCAGGAGTTTCTGAAAACTTATAAATCCAACCAAATGCCAAAGTTTTAAAACCATACTCAACACTCAGATTACCCCAAACCAGCAGCGTAATCCGCCTTTTATTGCTCAAGTGGAACAAAACTTCAAGAGATAAAAACACAATTTGTGGGTGTTCCCTTCACCCGCTGACAGATGTAACACAGCCATTTTGAAACCACTTGTAAATGCCTTTTTGGGGAAAAAAAAAAAAAAAAAAAGTATGTTATAAAGCCTGCCAAGAGAAGTATTTTGTGTGTTTATTTAATTTTTACTATTTTTTTTTAAGTTGAAGAGTAAGGAATAAACTTTTATTCTCTTACAGAGTAAATATCACATCTCCGGGTACTTTATTCTCCCTGGCTAAACAGCCACTGTGGTTCCTGCCTTGCTTAACAATTAGGTGCTATTAGTCCTCAAAGGTGCTCCAACAGCATCCAGCTTCATCGACACTGTTGTGTGTGCACATACGTGCACATTTGATGTACTGCTTTATAATGCAAACCATATTTATTTTTTTTTTTCCCAAAAATGTAGTATATTTTTAAACTTTTCAGCACGGTGAAAACGGATATCTTCTGACCTTAAAATCCAAAGAGCATGTTCAAACCCACAAGAGGAACTAATTTGGGGCATTTGATTTATGGTTGAAATTTCAATTTGAATATGTTTTAAGTGTAATCACAAACTGAAAGTCTGGCAGCTGGGTGTTTTTCAGAAAATAAATAAAAATATTCAGTGTGTGTCTGCATTCTAGAGAGACCATTTTACAAGCCCAGTCCTGTAGTGGGAACAGATGTAGCTAAGACATTAATTTGTTATACAGGTACAATGTGAGAATGGAAGCATATGAGAGAGAGTGTGCATGTACGCCTGTGTCTGTGCACGCATGCATGCATGTATGTTACGTGCCTGTATTTGAGAAGGGGGGAGAGAGAGAGGGGCTGACTTTTTTCTTTTTTTTTTTTTTGAAAGTGAGAGAACAAGAGTAAAAGGAGTAGTGGCCAAGGAGGCATGGGGGGATTACAAGGATTTAGGTCTTTAAACTGCAGACCACCTAACAAGATCACTCTGAAATGCCACTAATTTCAGTTAAGGCCACAGACCTCCCTTCCTCTGCCCTCCCTCTCTCCCCCATTATAAACAACTAATCCCAGCAGAAAACAACAGAGAGCAAAATGTACACACATTCTGCAACATTCCAGGTCCTTCTTTATCTTTTATTTATTTTTCTAAAAGGTCAGCGTATGTATGGAGGGAGGGGGGAGGGGAAGAAAGCCAAAAAACCTCAAGTCCATCTCTTGTGTGGGCTTGAGGGAAGCTGGGAGAAAGCAAAGTCCAAGAGCATACAATATGGAGCTTTTATAGCACAGCAATTCCTGGACTCGGCTTACTTTCCCCTCCCTCTATTTGTGGCAAAGTCACATAGCTTTAAACCAAAGGACAGGGTGGTCGATTACATCTGAAAGAAATGTAAAGAATTGAGAAAGAATTCCATCTCCTGTCGAAATTATAAATAAGGAAGTATTAGTCCCAGAGACAGGCTGATTTACGCAGCCCTGGAACTGCTGACTTTCAGGCTGAGTATCAGTCTATAAATCAAACTCTTAAATCAAGTGTGTCAATCGCTGCAGCACTGCAATACTTAGGAAAAGCAAGGCACCTACCACTGAAAGTAGGAAGATTGCCAGGGGACTGAGGTGCCGTACCCTTCTTAATTTTCTGAAGTGTAAATCTGAGATCAAACATCCTTTGAGGGAACGAGAAATCAAAATACGCAGCGCTCAGCACACCAGGAGCGGGCTGCAGGAGTCCAAGACACAACCCCCTAATTACAGGCTACCCACTGATTATTTAGGACTCTGTGATTAAAGTGATGAACGCTCCTGGGAGAAAGGGGCTTAAGTAACTGAGGTCAAGACCTCAACTGCAGCTCTCGCCCTAGTTGTGCAAGCTTAGGAAGGTATGAATGTCACAGGTTTGCCTTACAGCAAATCTCCTGAAATGCCAATGGAAGTTATCCAGGTCTGCTAGTTTAATCCAATTGTGCCAAAACCCCGACATAATCTCTGTTGGGCAGCAAAGCAAATGAGGTGTCTAAAATGCAACTCTTAAAACTATACACTCACGAGGAAGAAAGAGCCTGGAGCACAAAGCTTAGGACAGCTTGCTGGTACTGCTCTGCCATGCCAAGAAGTCAGGTCTCTTGTTCTTCCAGATGAGCTACGAAACGGAGAGACTGATTCAGGAGTTAAAAGCAAAGTGTGACATGCCTCGGCAGCTACTCTGCTGACTGAGGGGTAACAGCTGTGGATTCCCCTGGGAGCAACATCCCATTCTGCCCTCACCAAGAAGATAACAGCCACAACTGGCATCTTAATAAAACTGAGAGGTGGCAAGGAGGCAGGTAGAGCTCTAAAACCTACAGCAACCCCTCAATGAATGCCCCTTTAGCTGGTGAGTCGGTGGCTGGGACACATGATCACAGGGTTGAGGCACAAAGACCATGGGAAAACAGAGAAGAGGCAAAAACACTGCTAGGAAATCTGAGAACCCAAAATGTTGCCTTCACCAACACCTTTTACACACCAATACTTTTTTACATGAACACGATTCTACTCGCGAACTCAGGGCACTGTGAATCTCATGTTATACACCCAAGTAAATACCAAAGACTACAATAGATGCCAGCAGTATGTGCTATAATTTATAGATACATTTCAAAGCATGCATTCTTAAGTGAATTTGGGCTTTGATCTCCTATTTTTCCCCCTTGGGGGTAACAAAATCATTCTACCAACCCCACTAAATTCTTCACCCGTCTCTGAGGGTGTTTTCACTAAGGAACTCGTTTCATGTCTCTTTTCTAGCCAAGCTCATCACTGTGGTATGGCTCCTTTACACTTCTTCCCCACACCCTAAACATTTTGCATTACATCTTGCATATACTTGCCAGCACTCGTATTTTCCAGTGAAAGTTCAACTGACCTTAAAGGATTGCCTCAAACCTACCTTAACGTGTTTTATTAAGTGAAACTTAGGCTGCCGGGGGAGGTCGCCTGGAAGGTTGTGCCTCACCTCTGAAACTTCAGTTAAATCCAGCTGATCTTGGAACAAACAAATTGGTGGCCTTTTATGTAGCTGCAAGCTTGGTTTTGCACACTTCAGCAAAACTACACTGCAAGGAGTTTTACACCAGGAAACCCACACGCAGGAAAACCGACCGACCTCCCTCCAGATTCTCTTTCGCAGAGTTGGAGGGCCATGTCCTGCATGATTTTACAGACACTCAGCTGATGCCCAGGAAAAGCTACTGATATCTACAGGAAGGTAAAAAAGCAGAAAAATTACATGTTCACTTCCATCTCTGGGTTTGCTAGCTATACTGTAGTGAGAATCCCTAGCTGCCACAAACCGAGTGGGGTGACGGGCATGCAGAGTAGACAGACACTTTCTCTGGGGTTTTCCAAGGGCAATTCTGGGTTGGGAGCTATAGCCCTCCATAGGACATTATTGGTTAAATCAACTTCTGTATCATACAGGCTAGGTTGACAAGGGAAAGGATTTTCTAAACGTCACCCTTACAATCTGAGCCTAGCTTTTTAGAGCCAAGCTGAACTTGTTCAACCCCATGGCCCCCTTAGGAACTTACAGGCACAATTCTGGCACAATATGATTACTTCTGCCTTTTCCATACACAGGTTGGGGAAGATTGTCAAGAGTACTGGAGACACTCACACCCAGATTCCCACCAAAACCTAACAAAAATCAGTTGCTTGTGGAAAATCTTCATATTCTTCAATTAGACCCATGTGGCTAGCAGGAGGCAGAGGCTTATTTATAGCTCTGAGGTCAGACAAAACTCTGGCCACCTGAAGAAGCAGATCAGCAGAATGAGAGAAGATGTTTTAAAATCCCACTTTTCAGAGCTGATCGGTGCTTTGAGTTCAACACTGGATGTACAAGATGTTTGAAAAATTGGGAAGACCTCCCTGCACTATCAGGGAAACCATCTGCATCTGAGATTAAAGAGCAGGTGATTTATTTAAGACAGACTGATGTACCAGGAAGCTAGCCAGAAAACAACTTTTTTTTTAAAGAGTTGCTAGTAATAATGGTTCAGACATTCACAAGATAACAGGTACTATATGAGAAATATCCTAAATACATTAGATATAGTAGAATTTGACTTCAGCTGAAAGTAGCTGAAAACTGTCCCTGCAAGTAGCTCAACTGCTTCCTGCCCACTGGTTTCCTAGCTTGCCTTCTCTTCTTCAATTTATCTTCCTGAAAGCAAACTCTGCCAGACAGAGGTTGTCTCTATTCAGTATCTTATACAGCATGTGACTTGAATTAAATAGTAGAATGAAATTATGATTCCTGACCAAAAACACTTACAGTTTAAAACCAAGAGGTGTGACAGGAAGGACAGAACAACTGCTATATAAGGCGAATAAGAGCCCTTTTTACAGCCAAAACCTAGCTTTCTTCATTCAATGATGTTTATCCATATCCATGATATACTTCATGCATATATACACACTGAAGCTGATCATGTGCTTTCTCTGAATCAAGTTCTCACTTCCTATGCGCTTTCTGCGATATCTATTCTAAACTCATTCTTCTTTCTAGGGCTAGCACAGGGCAGGGGGGCAATTGGTGGTGTGAGACAAAGTGTTCAGAAGATAAAAGCTATCTTAAAAAAGGTTCAAGGTAGAAAATGTTTGGGAATCTCAGCATAAGAAAATCTTTATTTCCAGCTTTGCAAGCTATGGCGGTGGAAACAACTTCATCTCCTCATTCCTTCTCACGAGGGAATGTACCGTAAAATATATTTTACAATTTCAACAAATGTTGCCTTGGTAATAGGATCATTCCTTTGTACTGCCATTATCCAAGGGGAAAAAGACTACTTATGTCCTGAACCCCTATAAAGGCTCAATTCCACCCTGGTTTTAATTAGAACTTGCTTCAAACCGCTGATTCTTTCTACATCAGGTGCTGATTTGGCACTATTGAGGAAACAACCAATAAACTTCACAATCAATCTGCAGTTAGTAGTCAATCCAGCTCGGCTTGCTTGTTGTTTTCTTCCTTTGTACATTTTCTCATAGAAAGTAGCAATAAATTGGAGACATGTGGTAAACTAGGGTGGCTTTAAGCAGTCACACGTGGTCTCTCCAGTCCCCTCACCGAGTACTGTTACAGCATCTGTGCCATCTATTTTCACACAGGTAGCCAGAACACCTTTAACAAAATCCAACACACAACTTACTGTCCTCATATGACTGAACAAGGAAGATGCCAGTTTTGGCTGACACAACATTTTTGGTGGCAGTCCTTCCTCCATAAACCTGGGTACTTTAGTCCCTCACACAAATCTTTAATCCAGCCTATTCTTTCTGCCCAAGGAGTCAGAATTCCCCAAGGTTTACCACATCTCCCTGTAGGACTCAACTAACTTTCCCTCTGTCCTCAATATTCACAACACCTCCCTGCAGTTTTTGTAATCTGCCACGCTCGGTGTCACCCATCTTGCATTCCAAGTTCCCTGATGCTGCAACACTCTGCAGTTTGCTGCCATTATGTGCAGCCTGACCCAAAACATATCTGCTTCTGTTTTTAACTCCTTCCTTTTCCAAAAGGTAACCTAAGCAGTGAGTCACACGGGGAATTTCAGAAGTTCTTTTTGGGTAGTATGTTTTTGTGTACTTCCAACAACATGCTGAAAGCTTTACAAACACAAGGAGACAAGGTTATTGTTCAATTATTCCTGCCCTTGTACCCACACATGATAATCTCAGTCACATCTGCAATCCCAGTCTTACTGATCCTGAACCGAGACTGCCCACTGCATGGAACGGTGTGCTGCAAATTCCTTTCTGGAAGGAACCCTCTCCTTCTCACACTACTATTCCCAGTTTGGGGATACAGCTCAAGGAGTTAAAGGGTGAGGAATCTTTTGAGACATCACATCAAAGTATATCCACACGATGGACGCCAGGATAAAGACACCGTTGTACAATCAAAGGGGAAACCTTGCAGAGTTCCAGCCAGAGAACTGTTAAATGTCAGCAATGTAAATACCAGAGGAAGGCAGTACCTGCCCATCAGAGCTTGTGATTCTAACATCCCACAAATTACACCAGTGTTGGCAAGCCTCTGTGCCACACAAAGCATCTTTGACTGCAGACTGTAAACCACTCAGGAGCAGAGATGTGTCTCTATACATTACAAATGGAAACAGGGAGACTAAAATGAACATTGGAACAGCTTCCTGAGATGGTTGATAGACCTCTAATTGTTCCTGACTTTCAAATGAAGATCACCATCTTCTAAAGCCAACAGCTGCTAAGTTCAACTCAGCAGGTATTGCTTGAAGTTCTCTGGTCTGTGCCAGGCAGGTGATCAGACATTTCATTTATCTTTTCCATTGCCCAAAACCAATCATCCCCAATGAGCAGTTTTACTGACAAAATTATAGGGAAACAGGTTGAGCTTCCCTGGTACTTCCTAGCTGGGGAGGTGAAATCTTGATGCAAATCTTGGGCTGTTTGCATCTTGCTGTCACACTCTCTGATAATCACAGCAGCCTATTTATGATTTCCATAAGGACATCACTTGAAGCAGTATGCTTTCATGCATTTCCTTGAAAAAAGGAAAGCAAAAAAATACTTAATTTCAGAGACTAAATCTGCCACAGAGCCCCTATGACTGCCAGCATGCCAATCAAGACCATTTCAAAACATGACTTACTGTGGACTCGGTATTTATCTGACCTTTTCATGCTTGCCTCCTCAACTAACCTCTAAGTAGTCCAAAGATCAGGGTGGGTTTTTTTCCACACTGTACTCCTATCTCTTGAATCTTTCCCAGGGAAACGTTGATTTTCCATGACCAAGGAAGAATATACTGTGTGCACATGACAAAATGGCCAAGCTCCTTTCAGTAACTGTATACACTGAGATAGTTTTACTAAAAATAAGAGATTTCAAAAACTTTATCTGCAGGGATTGTATACAGGATTCAACATGCTTTTCACACTACTACTATTTGTAACGTTCAGAGCACTTTGGCACAAGGTCCTGTATAACTACAGCATCTAGATGTCCCTGCTGCTAGAAGCTAACAAAGTAAACCGACAGAACTCGTAAAAATAAAGCCAATATTTGAAAAAAAAAAACCCCAAACCAACAACCCAACAGCCAAAAGAAAATCAAAACAGGAACCTGAAACTAAATGCATCCATCTATATCTAGGTCTTTCAAGGAAGCTGCCGAAGTATAATAAACGAAAAAATTACCGTGCTCAGTTGGCATAATTTGTTGCAAGATCGTCTGCAAGCCCCAAGAGCAGTAATTTCTGTTTTATGAAGAGATCAGGGTGGAGTCATAATCATAGAATAGTTTGGGTTGGAAGGGATCTTTAAAGGTCATCTAGTCCAACCCCCTGCAGTAAGCAGGGACATCTTCAAGTAGATCAGGTTGCTCAGAGCCCTGTCCAACCTGACCTTGAATGTTTCCAGGGATGGGGCATCTACCACCTCTCTGGGCAAGCTACTCCAGAGCTTCACCACCCTCATCGTAAAGAATTTCTTCCTTATAACCTAGTCTTATCTACCCTCTGTTTAGTTTAACACCCGTATTCCTTGTTCTATCACAACAGGCCCTGCAAAAAAGTCTGTCCCCATCTTTCTTATAAATCCCCTTTAAGTACTGAAAGGCCGCAATAAGGTCTCCCCGGAGCCTTCTCCTCTCCAGGCTGAACAACCCCAACTCTCTCAGCCTTTCCTCATAGGAGAGGTGCTCCATGCTTCTGATCATTTTTGTGGCCCTCCTTTGGACCTGCTCCAACAGGTCCATGTCTTTCCTGTGCCGAGGGCTCCCGAGCTGGATGCAGCACTCCAGGTGGGGTCTCACCAGCGGGGAGCAGAAGGGCAGAATCACCTCATTTGACCTGTTGGTCGCACTTCTTTTGATGTGGCCCAGGACACAGTTGGCTTTCTGGGCTGCAAGCACACATTACTGGCTCCTGTTGAGCTTTTTCTCCACCAATACCCCCAAGTCCTTCTCAGCAAGGCTGTTCTCAATTCCTTCATCTTGCAGCCTGTATTGATACCAGGGGTTGCTTTGACCCAGGTGCAGGAACTTGCACTTGGCCTTGTTGACCCTGATGAGGATCACATGGGCCCACTTCTCAAGCTTGTCTAGGTCCCTTTGAACACCATCCCATCTCTCAGGCATGTCAACCACACCACTCAGTTTGGTGTCACCTGCAAACTTGCTGAGGGTGCACTTGATCTCACTGTCTATGTCACTGATGAAGATATTAAACAGTAATGGTCCCAGTACAGACCACTGAGGGACACTACTTGTCACCCATCTCCATCTGGACATTGGGCTGTTGATCATTACCCTCTGGATGCGACCATCCAACCAATTCCTCATCCACTGAACACTCCACCCATCAAATCCAGATCTTTCCAATTTAGAAAGAAGGATGCTGTGAGGGACCATGTCAAAGGTCTTACAGAAGTCCAGATAGATGACAACTGTAGCTCCTCCCTTGTCCACTGATGTAGTCACTCCATCATAGAAGGCCACTAGGTTGGTCAGGCAGGATTTGTCCTTGGTGAAGCCATGCTGGCTCTCTTAAATCACCTCCCTGTCCTCCATCTGCCTTAGCACAGTTTCTAGGAGGATCTGTTCCATGATCTTCCCAGGCAGAGAGGTGAGTCTGACAGGTTGGTAGTTCCCAGGGTCCTCCTTCCTACCATTTTTAAAAATGGGTACTATGTTTCCCTTTTCCTGTCACCAGGGATTTCATCTGACTGTCATGACTTTTCAAATATCATAGAGAGTGGCTTGACAACTACATCAGTCAATTCCCTCAGGACTCTGGGATGCATCCACTGCGTCAGCTCCCATAGACTGCTGTATGTTCAGGTTCCTTAGGTGGTCATGAACCTGAGCTCTTACAGCGGGAGGGACTCTGCTTCCACTGCCCCCATCTTGTGGTCCATCCACTCAAGAGGTGTGGGAAGAGATGTTGCCAGTGAAAACTGAGGCAAAAAAGTTGTTGAGTACTTCAGCCTTCTCCATATCTGTTGTTACCAGTTGGCCAGTCTTGCTCATGGGGGGGGTGCATGTGTGTGTGTAAATCTATCAGAGACATCATCTTCCATTTGCAGATGGCACAATCTCCCTACATAACCAGCTTCAGTCAGGCTGCTGGTGTTCCGGATTGTTCCTTTGCAAGCAAGCTGTAATGAGGGGACTCCTGCACCAAAGACAGCAATCCAGGGCTCTGCTCTACTGCACCACCTCTAGTGCAAACTGAACAAACAGAAGGAGCAGCTCCAAGCTACTGTAGAGACTGAGGACATGTACAGCTACTGCAGGAGCATTCAGATATACAGAGTTTTCAAGTGACCTATAATTCCAGCTCAATTAGTAGATTTTCTCCAACTATGTAACTCAGTGCAGTCATTTGTCACTGAGCTCTGGGGAGCTGTCCAGAGGGAAACAAGAACCATTTCCCCGCTGCAGCCTGTCACCTGAGCAGTCAGCATCTCTCAGCACTTGTGCTGTTGTATAAATTACATCCCTCCCAGCTTGGTCAAGTATGTCCATCATTCAGCACATATGTAATCTTCACTATTTTATCGTCTCATTGATGGAAGAATTAGCTGCACAGTGGGAAACACGTTAAGAAAGAACTACCAATTATTTTGCCCGTGTTACCTACCAACTTCTTTAATCCCCTGCAATCTCTTCTAAGGGTGGGATTCATACCTACTTGAATCACTTCACAGGAGACATATATAATGTAACAGAAGTCCTACACACCACAGAAAACAAAACCCCCTGCTACTGGTCCTCCACAAACTTACTAGCCGTTGTTGGAGAACAGATCATAATTTACAAAGAGTATGCAATGGCACTGTCCAAGCTGTGTTCCCTTGATCTATTCAGTTGGGAAGATGATCATCATTTAGGTCATAACCTGTGTTTCTCCAATAATGAGCTAACCATAACCTAACAATAGGAACCTAGTTTTGTTCTAAAGCACAACACCTTGTGGTGTTCCCATCTGCCCAGAAAGAATCTATTTATCCATTTCAGAAGCTAGTATCAAATGTGGTGAGGCTATTCAAAACCTTTTCCTGGTTTGGAGATGCAATTTGTGGATCTTGAAGCCAAGGGAACTATGGCATAGGATCCTCAAATCACATTACAGTAAAACCATCAAGAGATAAAACTTCACCTCTTTTTTAGTTGGTTGTTGGTTGGGGTTTTTTTTCTCTATATTGACATAGTGAACAGAAGCTGCTGATCACTTTTGCAGCTGAGTTGGGGAAAAAAAAAAAGAAAAAAGAAGTAAGAAAAAAGAAAAAGAAAGGTAAGATTCCACCCAAAGAAGCTAGAGGTGATATAAGTGGTAAGGAAATTACCTTACCGAGGCAGTGCCATGTATAATCATAGCTCTTAATAAATGACCTTAGAATGCAGACCAACTTTTGCATTTGGTTGCTTCCAGTCTCCTGACTTTCAGAAACCATTTACTTGTTCTCTCTTTCTGCTCTGAGTTATGTAAACAGCTTTGTCTTTTCCATATGTGCCCTACTGCAGCCTTCTCAGCCTACTGCTTCAAGCTGGTACTATTGCAATGAACACTGCTGGCACTGGCTTTCAGCTGCCACTCACATTTGACTAGAGCATTAACGCAGCAGCCCATTAGTTTGATGGAGCTGCTCATGTCATCATTAAAATGTATATTCTTTAAATGATGCAGTTTTTATCCACTTCTCAGTGCAGTTCCAGAAGTTTCTAATATATAATACCTTAGACATGTTAAAATTGGCTTATTTGTCAAACGTTTGCTATGCAACAAAAAATGAATTAATTCTGTTAAGGCATTTTATTATGCTCATTTTGACCCATATCAGCCAACATATACTAACTTTCCAATTAAAGTCTAAGATGTTTTCTGAAGTCACTGATTAGATAAAGCCTGAGTTATTTTAGAGACACCTGGGAGAAGAGATGTTTGTAAAGAGAAATTGTCCACTGCGGGAGGTTTAAAGCAAAACCACATATAATTTATTCACCTGTTGCAAATGGACCTATCAACACGTGTAAGAGTCATTAGCATTTAAAAAAAAAAAATCTATCAGATTTAATGAAAGTCATGAAAGAGGGTCAAAATACATAGAAATTCTTCACTGTTACAAGCAAAACTTCTTTCAACAAAACTCATCAGCCAGAATATTTCTGTATCTCGCTACCTGTGTATGCATGACTTCATACCCCTCTAAGTTTAAGACTTACCATGATGCAGTAAGAAACACTTTATGAGCTTAGTATCTGTACTGATCTACACAATACAAATTACAGTATGCTTTGAAATAAACCTCCCTGGTCTATAGCCTTAATTCTGGCTGGAAAGCAATAATGACAAATTTGACTCCAGCGCATCAGCATGCAGTAACCACAGAGCAGCTAAAGGGGGTAAACCCTGGGGACTATGAGGTTTTTTACTCAATGGTGGCTACATTGTTTTCACCAAGAGTGACTAGGGATGACATTGTTTTCCAGAAATTCATAAAAATGTTACCCCAAAAGTTAGTTTATCCCTCTTAAAAAAAATAATTTATCACCATCTTTATGATGCTTGTGGAATTTTGTGGAATGCTTAAGATAATGACTCTGAGCTGAATTTAGGATTTAGAAGAGAATAATACTGTATAACAGTGCAGGCAAACACAAGCTGATTTGGGACTCTTCATAAGCAGCACTATTTATACACTTAACTGCACTGTGATTTAATGGTAGAGCTGCTCACCTCATATGCAAAACCATACCACTATGATTGTGGCATCAATTCATCAATCAAAATGACAGAGTCTCATGATCAAATGAGAAAGGTTCCTGTACTTCTTATGACAGCAGTGCTTGTGATACAGCCATACTGGATCCATTTGCAATTGAACTGGAAACCAGCTATTTTCTATACTCCATGGAATTCTGATTTATGATGTGCTTGAAATTACTGTGGATTTCTATTAAAGGAAAACACTTGGCAGTAAGGTACCATACTTACCTGTAATTTAGTTATGTAACAGTAGTATCCTCCATAGACCCCACATCCTTTGGGGTTTTTTGTTTTTCAGATATGCAACTTTCAGAGCCAACTTGGCATTTTTTAAGAGTTTGGCCTTTTTCCTGAGGCCCTAAGCAAACCTCAAGCCATGAAGGAGCAGCGAATTTATACAGGCCTGCACAGACTCAATCAGCAGTTTCCTTTCCACTGACATCCACAGGAAGCCAGCATGTATGGAAAGATGGGGGCATGCAGACATCAACAATTACAGATAGGCCACTCTTCCCACATTTGGAAATGTAAAGCTCAAGGCTACCTATTTAGGTAGTGTCTTTAACGCATGGGAAACCTCTACTTGCTGGCAGATTTTCCCTTTGAAAAAATTGTTAACTTATTCTATTACTCAGCAGATGCAATGGTAAAGCAAAACTGCAAGATGACAAAAAAGGGCCAAAGAAAATGACATTTTAGGTGAAGCTGTAATGTTTCTAGTTGGTAAGTGTACTGCTTTAAAATACGCTTTGTGTCTCAAATATTTCTGGTATACTCATAGTCCCAGCTACTAAAATAAAGCTTGGAAGAATGACATGCAAGCTTATAAAGACTCATGTGTACACTTAACTCATTTACAAATTCTGAAGATTATATGATCTCCTCTAAAAAAGAAGAAATGTATGTTCCAAGACTGCATCCCTCTCATTCATCTATTTAATTTGTGCATCTGTAGTCTGTTTACAGATTTATTTCTCACTTAGTCTTTCAAAACAATACCCCTGGTATCAACTGCTGTGGCCGAGGATTGCTTAAAGGACAAAAGTTATTGACTCAGAATCTATCTAGAAAAAAACCCTGCAAATTTAAGAGGACTGAGATATAAAGAGATGACATACCCTTCCTCGATTGTAACAGAGTTCATGATGATGCAGTTTGTTATCTTAACTTTGTCTTTTATGGTACACATGCTGCCAATGATGGAGTGTTTAATGGATGTCTTCTCCCCCACTTGTGTGGATGACCCAATGATGCTGTCTGATCCAACCTAGGGAAGAAAAGAACAGAAACTGGCAAAAATACCTGGAGCTCACCAATATCTGTTCTCCATACGCCTCTTCCAAAAAGTATGTCTCAAGCACGCATCAACAAAGTGCACCCTGCTCTACCCTAAGGATCCTTGGCATAGGAAAGGTGTACAAATTTTGGGCCCATCCCATAGGCAGGCAGTTGGACAGTCTTTCCAAGGTCCTTTAGCTTGGTAAAGCTCCATTAGCTGGTCTGGCTCTGTAGGCCTCACACAGTAAGGTAAGCACAGTAAGAACAGCCCTGCTAGTACTCACTGTTTGCCCAGTGAGACCTGTGAAAAGAAGGCTTGAAGCTGGTATTCAACCAAAATACTTCAGCAAGAAGTAGAGCTAAACTACTGACCTCTCTGAGTTTGGCATCTTTTGGGAGGCAAAACTGCTCAACTACCATGAACACCATTAGGGAACAAGAGACTGCAGTGTCTGACTTGGGAGTACGATAGAATTTTTACCAAACATTTTTACAGACAGAATGAAAGGCAGGAACTCGTGGGTGAGCCTACGAGGAGACTCCAGGCTGGATCACCTACACTGTAATTCCACAATTCAGAACCCAGCTTCACTTCCAACAGTGGGACTGAATTTTAGGAAGCAGTTCTGGAAGCAAAGGGTGTGAAAACTGTATTGAAAGAGCAGAGACAGGGAAAGGGGAGACTTACCATGCCTCTGTCGGTGATCTGTGCAGACCCATGAACCAGTGGCTCTTCCAGACCCAGATTAAGCAATAGCTTGGGAACCTGGATGGAAAAACCCATATCACCAGTTAACATGACAGTGCTGTACCTGCATGTTACATAAACACCTCAAAGATTAATTTGGTTTCCACTGCACTAGTGCATCAACCATAAACAATTTAACTTAAAGGAAAATATAGGTTTCTCCATTTTAAATCTACAACCATGATTTATCTTCTTCCCCTTCTGTAAAGGACAGGTATACTTCCACTGCAGTGCACTGCATGTCTCCTCTCAACTCAGCTTCCCACCTGCGAATAAGCAGTGGATCATCAGCAGCAAGCAGGCTGGTTCCAGCTGAACATTGTGACATCCTGTACATTACTATAATGCCATTTCAAATGCAGCTCAGTGTGGTTTACACCATTCAGTAATGCAAGAGAGGGACGGAAGTAATATCAAATATAAACCAGTAAACTGGCATAAACAGATGACTATGTTCAGCCCACTCAATAAGTTAGCACGCTGAGGTGCAGGCAACAAACAAGTATTTCAGAGGTTTAAGAAGGAAGCAACTAAAGTTGATCAAGTGGCTATTCCAGATGGTAGAAAGCTGCAGAAGAAAAGGCTCTTGACAGAGAAAAGGCAGGTGTTAGATAAGCAGACAAAGCAGCAATGGTAATAAAGAGAGACATAGCCCATGAGGTAGCCAAGAACAAATCCATGGAGAGCAATTCTGAACTGGCTCCTGAAAAGAAAGGGGAGCCAGCATTGCAGGAGGATGGGCTATCACTCCATCATTCCTCTCTCTCTGGGTGAAAGAGCAGCTTGAGGCATTCTGCATCTCCTGGCGTCAGGCTGGGTCCAAGGTCACACACCACAGCGAGGTGATGACAGCACGGATGGGGATTACAGGGGAGGTAGGAGTCTTGCGGCAATGCACAGACACAGTGCTGTACAGAGTTATTTGCAGCAGTGATGCAATGTATGCATCTTGGTAAGACAGAGGTGGCTGTCAAAGAAACATGGGAGATACATAAGGCAGCAAAGTGATGAATCAGGGCTACAGGGTCTGAGTCACAGCAAATCGTATGCCTGAGTGAGAGGCTGCATGTGCCGGGACTGGTGTGGAGCTCCACTGCTGTCTGGCCAGCCAGGATGCATGCACTGACTGTCCATCTGGGAGGTCAAATGGAGTATCAGCATAGTGATGGTGCAACGGGGTTTGCCTGAGGGGAGGATGTGGCACTTACTAAGTCTCTTTTTACCCAGGCACCTATTTTTATAGAACTCTTAGGAAAGCTTATCTTTGAGATCTCTTTTGTGCTGTTAAATTTGGCTGAGAGTTGCCAGCAATTTCCAAAGCTGCTATGAAGGAGCTGCCATACAGTATGATTGTGTAAAACAATTTCCTTAGAAAACTGGGATAACAAGAGCTGATGGCTTGGGAGTGAGCCTCAAGAAGCAAATCCCACAGATCTGAAGAAGTTGGGATCAGATCAGAAAAAATATCTCAAGATCTCAAATGAGATGATACTTGCAGGAAATTGTTTGGATATTCCTAATATGACCAGCTCATTTCCCTTCCAGCATGCAAGGATGCATAAACAGTGCTATTTTTCACACGATAAGAATTTTCACAGTTGATGCTTCATTCAGATGAGTGAGATGAGCTCAGATGAGCTCACACCTCTGAGCTATCATTTCAGGCTGCCCGTTGCCCCCAGTAGACATTTCCACATTTGTAGTTCTTTATATCTTGAAGATGGTCCTTGCCACTAGACTTTGTTTTCTAGAAAACAAAGAGTAGGTTAGATCCTTCAGTCCAAGGTGCAGGCACTACAGATAACCACCATCTCACCAGAACACCACAGACTAGGCTGATCTGCCTGGATGATGATGCCTTGGTGAAGGGATGTTGTCCTCACCTGACACACAGCTAGCTAGGCAGCCACAACAGCCAGATCCAAGAAAGGAACACACACCAAAGCATACCTACAGCATAGGCTGGAAAGATTCCTACTATCCAATGTTGCCCTGTGGGAAGGGAAAGAAATGAAGAAAAGCTCTTGCCCTCCTCAGTGAAAAGGTGGTGTGGTGAAATAAATAAAGGATTTTACTGGCCAGAGCAAAGCTCTTGTTAGAAACAGTCAATGGTAGTGCAGCCTGAGGGGTGACCCAAGAAAACTACCAGCTCAAGCATTTTGCTCTGAAAAGGAAGGTTAGATAGGGGGCAGGAGTCAGAGGGAGTGCCTGGGTCAAAGGAAGGTTTAAGATGTGTTTGGATTTAATTCATCTTACAAAGCAACTATTTCCTGCTATTGAAGATAACTCCCTCCTGAACCCACCTGCCCACACACACAGGCTGCAGGCATCCAGAAACCCAGCTGGAAATGAAATGATGTGAGTAAAGTGTTTCCTCACCAGAAGGGCAGTGGGTTAGGATGCCATTCCTTCCTATAGCTACTGGACTGGACTGGACTGCTACTGCTCCATGAGTCTGTCCTTTTGGACAGCAAAGTTATAGGTCCTGGCTTTGCAGCGAGGGAATCAGAATCTGGTCTACGAAGACCAAGATAATAGCAAACAAGACACCAAAAGTCTTCCTTAGAGACCAACAAAACAGGTAAAAAAAAGCAGATAAAATTTAATGTGTACCTTTTATGAGGATTAGCAAGAGAAACAAAATACAGTGGCACTGAAAAAAGGAACTCCTTTCTCACAGCCCCTCATTAAGCTCCATTTTACGTTTTACCTCCGCATAGTTTCCTTAGAAATTTTACCATTCTGGAAAAGTTAAAAATTCAAAGAAAATCCTTTCCAACGTTGAAGGCCCCAATGTGATTTCAAAACACTAATTCTATGTACCACCCAGGAGCAAACACATTTCCTGAACTGACCAAAATGTAGAATATTTAGGTTAAAAAAAAATAACCCCCAAAAAAACCCTCAACACAAAAAAACCCACATGGAGTCTGACTGGCTTAACTCAATAACTTTTTACTGAAGTGGCTGCTGCCAAATGTACACGCACACTTCCCCTAGCAAGCAGTGTTCTCCCTTAACCCTTTGGGCACACTTGCTTCTGATATTCTTGGGAAAAGTTTTCCCTTTCTGGCAGTAGCGATGCCTTCCTCCTCTTCCTCATGTCCCTAACAGCAAAACAAATCACTTTATTTCTGTGCTCCTCTAAAGGGACCAAGGAAAAAGACCTCCAGTGTGTAAACTCACTCTGCCATGCTGCAATTCTAATTTGCATAAATTCATCCATTCATTTTATTGAAAAGAAATCAACTCAATCTGACAGCAAAGGCAAGGCAGTGTCCATTTCCAGGACTCCAAATACAACTTTATTGCTCTCCCAGTCCCCCTTCCAGAAATCTTGAGTCTTTCCCTACTGTACTCCTTATCGGTCTTTCAAAATTAGAGGAAACTGTCCATTCCTGATAGCAATGAAGTGTAGTAAAAAAACCCAACCCAAAACATGTTAAAAGCTTTTAATCATCAGCTTATTAGCAAGTACAGGATTTCTCTAATCCTATCCTGTGATCTTTGCTTTTATGAATTCTCAGTATTGTGAAAATGAAAGCTGCAAATAGATCAGCATTTCAGCTCTGTGTTTACATGGATTGCCACTGTATTGAAACCTTTTCATAAAATAATTGTTTCATAATGGACATCATTAGGCAATCTGAATGTATGGGTAGTTTAAGTCCTCCTCCAAATCATTAATAATCTTTGTCATTATCACTTAGATAAACATCCGTTAGGAAGAGTCCAGTCAGAACTGATCTTGCCTTTAGGACATGGACCATATTGATTAGATGAACTATCAAAGCTACTTCCAGCCTTATCTTCCATACTTCTTGGCTCTTTGGCTGCAGGTCTTGCCACCTCCACGAGTCTGTGGGGTGGGGGTTTTCTTAGCCAAATCAAAGCTATGGAGTGAATTAGTGACGGAACCGTTTCTGGCTTCATGGCCCTATCCTGCAACCAGTAGGGCAATGTGCCTAGATAACATGGCACTGGTTCAGTTCCCACATACTCCTCTGTTGTATCACCGGGAGCCACTCCGGGAGGCTAAAATGTCCCATAAACTCCTGCTGTATTCCCATGTGGCAGTTCTGTATTTCTCTCACCTGTCGGTTGGCTTCAATATACAACCCGAGAGTATTCACTCGGTAGCACAGTCCCTCTTTCATTATATGGACGTAGCAGCGCACTTTTCCTTCATGGAGAGTTTCATTCATATCTCCTCTATGATCATTCCAACAAGAGTTATCTGGAGCAGGTTTCAGCAAGCTATTATCTTCCTTTATGAAACTATAAATGTCTGGAGAACACACACATGCATGGTTAGACAGGATTTAATGAAATACTTTCTGAAGAATACTATTAAAATACTGTTGGTGAAGGGAAATCTTTACTTCACATCATCTGAATGGCTAGATACTTAGCAATCATTACCAGATTTTATCACATGTAGTGAGTAAGTGCTTATTTTTATTCTGCAGGTGTGAATCAAAGCATCAGGACAGATGCAATGTTTTGCCCAAGGTCAAACAAGGAGACAGCGGAAATGCTAAAAATAAATTCCAAGATCTGAGATCCCGTCCAGTTCCCAGTGTAGGGTGGTTAAAGCTTAGTTTGTTGCCCTATGCAGTTTTAGGAACTCCCTCCTAAAATTACGTTTTCAAAAGTGCATTTACCTATACGGTATTCCTGAAGAAAAAATACAGAGTGCCTGGCTGATCTGCTTTTCATTTGCACCAAAATAAGGGAGGACAAAAATATTTATATAATGCACAATACTGTTTGAAAAACACATCTACTAGAACCTTTGCTATCATAAACTATACGGGAAAAACCCAAATCCCCAAAGTAGTGCTTCACGCTAATTCTGAACTCTACCCAATAATTCAGCTGTAGCACACAGGCTTTCAAACCTTCATCAAATCTTTGAGACTTTGACTAACCTAGTGATGCTTGTTCTTTTTTCTTTTGGTCCACTTCTTTGTTGTCTAGTCCTTGCTGCAATGATGTAGGAGAAGAGAACTGTTTCCTAACCAGATGTGGAATCAGTTCACTCCGGAGAGATGTGATTGTCCTGGGAAAGGAGATGCACACATGAAGTCCACAAATGCTAAACCTTACGTATCTTCATTTTCTTTGCATAACTTTATTGGACATTTTTCACATTTTTCATGAGGACAAATCAAAATGCCAGATACTCAAAGACATCTGGCACTAAGACAATGTCCACTGGTCATGTGCTACCTTAATGCATTAAAATACAAAGAAAGATTCAAAATAAGGAAAGAGCTTAATCTTCAGAACTTATTCCCCTGTATTTTAACAGAGATGCCTACAATTTAATACAGCATCACCCTGCAACTCATGCTTATGTGCAGTCGGAATGCAGAAAGTACCAACACTGTAATGACAACTGAGATCCACTTTAAGTGGCTTTAAAAATGGCATTAATTGACAGGAAAAGAGAATTAAGTGCCTATAGAGGAAAAACCAAAGCAGCTCATTTTCCTTGTGATAAAAGCTCAAGGATATATGAAATATCAGATTCTTAAATGAAAATACTTTTGACACAGACATTAATGATGTCCTCCTGCTCACATGAAATGTCAAGAACATTTTAAAGACTCAGTCCTTTAGCCAGCAGAAATCAGCATATTTTAACAAGTTTAGGTCCCGAGTTTCACAATCTTTAGGTGCCTTGATCCAAAATATATCAGTGAACAGAAAGTTTCTAAAGGCTTCAGCTGGCAATACATCCATCTTCCCTGCATACAGACTTCAACTTTTATTATATTAATTTTGACACCCCAATATTGGAGGTAGAGAAATCACATGAGGGATTTGTGATAAAGCAGGAACTTGAACCCAAGCCACTTATGCCTTAAACAAGGACTCTAATCACTAGATTACCTTTCCCCTTGCATTGATTTGTACATTACAATGAACCAAGAGAAACTTTCCCTAGTGGACAAATATCAACATAGAAAGCCTGCTGTACTATGGGATTATAACACTGGTAATTTAATTTTGGCTATTAAAAGGTAATTTTATTTTCCAATAAAGTATCTGGACACACCACACACCCCTCCCCCAAATTAATAGTTTTTACAGTTGGAGTGCATGAGAGACAGTCTTAAAAGAGCTTTAATGTTGTTATTAATTTTAACAATCTGCATTTAGTTCCTGAATTGTGGATTATTTAAGGTAGTGCTTGGGAAAATCATGTGGAAAATGAACTCAAACTTGGCATATAGAAAAGGAATTGCTAAACTTCAAGGAAGGACTAGGAGGACTAACACAGAGGGCTTGGCTAGAGGAACTCAACAAATGATGACCTGCAAAGAAAGGGGAGAAAGAATGGAAGGCAGCAAAACTAGAAACTAACTGAAGGTTAAATTTAAAACCAGAAAGTACTAGAATGAGTATCCTGAAAGTGATTGTGGTTGGCAAAATCTCTAGCAAATGGGGATCTTCAACAGTTCAAACTTTAAGAAACGTGCAGCTCATGACCTGGCCAGGGCACTGTTCAGGTCAATGATAGTGAAGCAGACCTAAGGACCAAAACACTCAGCTCTACAAACAAATACTTGACAATCTTTTCTTTCAGTCTTCAGCTGTAGGTTGTGTCATGCATGTCCTCTGTCCTGTGGGATGATCTAACCCACCCCAGATCTGAAATTCTGCTTTTGTTGTTTATTACAGATATGGAAAAGCTCTAGCCTTCAGTCTCTCCTCCTTGAAAATAAGATTATAATCACCTTCAGATAGCTGTATTTCAGGAACTAATGAAGCAAAACACTTCATTCTTTAATCACCAAATTTCTCCCTGCTAACCACTTACAGGCGTGCTCTGCCATGGCCGCCCTGGCCCTGCGCTTTGACACACGTGTGGCTGTGCAGATGGGCAGTTTACTAGCTTACAATGTTTGCCTGCAGCTGTGCCATTCAGCAATGATTTCCTGCTTGGGTTTTATACTCCATCCAAAACCGACAATCCTGTGTTTCCCTCAGAGGCTGGCCATGGCATTTATAAGATATATTACCTATAAAATATCCAAGTATTTGGCAGTCTTAAATAGTCTGATGCAGAGGACAACACAACACGGTAGGAAATGAAAGCAGTGGAAAGGGAAAAAGACAAAGTTTTGCTTGCTTTCTGATGGTTTAATCTTTCTTAGCCAAACTCCTGCAGCTTTCCTGCAATTCTATGAGGTGCCAGCCACATTCCTTCGGCAGAGGTGGAGTAAATTTCTGGGTCATCCATAAGACATGGCTCAGAAACCCACCCTTCTTACCGGAAAAGGAAAAACAGGAAGGTTTGCCTTTGCTTGCTGTTTAAGCAATTTATTTGCGACATTAAAGGGATTTGCCTTTGGAAAGTATTAAAAAATACGTAGCAAGGCACTCGGTGACAAAAACTTGGGAATTTTTTGGGACAGATCTTGCAAATGTGGATATACGAAGTGATAGCGTGAGAATATTATCTGTCAACAGAGGGGGAAACCAAACATCTGGCTGGGACTAGGAAAGGAATTTAAATCAAAGGAGGCATAGGACTGAAGACTCTTCATCAAGAGAGAAAAAAAATTAGCAGGAGTTTGGAAGAACCAACTAGCCTGTAACCTAGATTCAGGAGAAAACAAACCAAAAATATTTCTGGTCTAGTGTGTTAAAAATTCTTACAATCAAATCCTGAACTATACATGCCTATATTACGGAGAAATAAGTGTAAGACTGTATACACTGAAGAAAGCAGTATATGCTGAAGAAAGCAGTCTTTTTATTATTCTCTTCAGGTTTTAAAACTTGGCATCCCCCTGGTTTCTAAGTTTGTTATTTTCTTTAGCACCAAGAAGTAAAATTAAATACCCACTGAGATCAACACAAGGAAAAATCTACTATAACAAGGAGAAAGAGAGTGGAGGGGTGGGTAGAAGGAGAGAAGGGCACACAAAATTTGGCAGATATCGAGTTCTAAGCCAACCTGGAGTAACCATGCTCTGACACCTCACAGCAAAATCCAGACAGCAGAGAGGATAAAAATGAACCTGCTTTTGAGGAACATTTGCCAAAATAAACATGCTTTCATAAATTCTAGCCCAAGCCTTTTTCATGATCTTTCATTCCCTAAAATCTGATTTTTGAAGTTTTATCTGTCTGTTTTCACCTTGAGAGAAAGTAGTAGGTTTTCAATTGAACCACTACAGATTGAGGATGCGGTTAAAATGCTGCTAGTAAAGGAAGTGGGGGGACAACTAATGCCTGCAGTACCTTATGGGGCTTCAGTTCACGCAGCAGGTCCCAAGAAAGGGGGACGTTGGCAAGTGACTGTGCCCACACTGGGGTAAATGAAGACAACAGAGCATTTAAATTCATGGTGCATGTGCAAGCAACAGTTGGGAATTCAGAGAAGATGAAATTTTTAAAAGCAAAAGAACCCCCTGGAAAGGTCTACATTAAATATACCTAAGAGCTCAGGGCATTTGCAGTCAGCTATGCAGACTGTAGACTCGGAACTAGGCATTACAAACCTAGGATATTCAAGGTTAATTTTATTTAAAACATAAAACAATAAGTTACAAAAATGGATACTTGGTCAGACAACTATAATTTTACCAAGTACTATCATTACCAGAGAGACATAAGTAGCATGCCTTCAGAATCCCTTTAACCCTGGTCCCTGTGCACTACGTCTTCCCAGCGCTCCTGGGATTTTTGCATGTCAGCAAAGACAGAGATAACGTTCATGCTAAATTAAAAATTTTTACTTGTGAAGAACATTAGGTGAAAATACCCTAGATCTTTAAGTTTCATATTTAAACACAGCTATGCAGAGGTTTTCAGTGAGTTTTAACCACAAATAGAATTAGAACAGTCTGTGATATGGCAGAATTACATTTGTATCTGTGTATATTACATTATAATATATTAAGTTACATACATTAAAGCCCACAGAGGGCCAACTTTTACTTGTTGCTGAAATGCAACTGCCTCTGGGATGAAGGAAGCTTATTGAAACTTCAGCAAGAAATGAAGAACAATGGAGCCAAATGAAACACAAGAACAGTTTTGGGGAAAAACCCGAATGTTGACCACTTAAACTTAAAAAAAAGAAATGTATTTCACAATTATGTTTCAATGGGCTGTGATTTCTGCTCTTAGACATACATATTGCTGTAGACTCTGTCTTTCATACGACACAGAAAATAACGGTTTGACCAAAAGTGGTAAAGGAAAAATCAGATATATTATAGCAATAGAAAAGTCTATTTATTTAAGTCTAAGTTTAGGTGACCTTGCAAAAGTCTAGGTACCAGGAGGTGCTGTTTGGCTTGACCCACAGCAGGAATGGGAGCATCCACAGCTTTTATTTCCTGCAGTTAGTTCTCACCAGCTTTAGACACCCCGAACACAACTGTCAGTTCCATTTACCGGCTGTCACTCATTTTCATTTTCCATGTTTAATGTTAAACACCATAAAACAGTATTAATGAGTATTAGCATTTTAATATCCTTCCTGTTTTATTAATCTGTGATGAAGCATGAAATCTACCACTGCTCTCAGCACCCACCTGTGAAATCTGCTGTTACTCTCCATGCAGGGGGTCTCCCTTGCTATCATTATTACCACAATCAGCTACAGGTGCAGATAGTGTTTGCGATTCCCCACTACAAACAAGCAGATTATTAGTCCTTTTATACCTATTTCTGCCCCCCCTTTTTTTTTTAAACAGGCTGATATTAACTCTTGTACAACTATGCAAGCATATAGGAGGTTGGGTTCTGATCTTAGCTCCATGGCCTTCAACAGAGATTCTTCAGATCACATCAAAAGCAGAACATGAGGCTGTATTTCAGACTGGTGCTCATAATTAACATTAGAAATGTATACATAAACACAACTAAACAAATCCTAAGGCACTTACAGTTTTGGCCAAAAAGAAGTTGCATGTTTATGCAGAACAATCAAGATGTAAAAAAAAAAGTGAGGGAGGAAGAAAAAAAAAAAAAAAAGAGGGTGTGTTGGAAGAAAAGAGAAAAGTTAATTCTGAACCCTGTAGGTACATAGTTCATGGTTCTCATCGCTTAAAGGATAAAGCCAAATAACATTTAAAAATTCCGTGTAAGCTGGGAGCTCTCTTGTTGAATCGCAACGTTATTTTCTCCTGATCCTTTGATGGAGATTAAAAATTTCCATGTGAATACAAAGAAAGAAACAACAGTTACTCTGAGATTTTTTCCCCCAAGCATTTAATGCTCCAAACTAGAGCAGCCAGCCACCATTCCCATCTCCTCCCCCCTCCTCAAAGAAAAAAAAAAAAAGTCAACTCACTTTGAAGAAAAGACAAAACAGGGTCAGGGCAAGGGGGATTAGGGAAATGATATTTATATCATGGACCAAATTAAAATGTCAATGCAAGAGGCAGGCAAACAGCCCTTGCCACATATATACACCAGGCATGTTTCCTCAAGGAAACAGGAAAGAGATTTGAAAAGAGTTAATGCAGTCCTGAGTTAATACCACCTGCCTCAGACTCAACACCACTTAAAAGACAGTGTTTGGGTCCATTTCCCACAACGCGGTTTTAAGAAGCACAATGGAAAAAGTAATTACAGGCCTTTTCCCCTTCTTCTCACTGATTCACTGCTAAAAATGCTGGAATTTCTGAGACATGCTAAGAATGTGGAGAAAGCGGAGAAGGGCTACTTACAAAAGGAAAAAATACCAAATGATAAATTTATAGGGTGTGCCACATACCTGCAGAAGGTTAATTCTGCCTTTATATCTTGCAGTAATCTTTTTGCCTTTCTTGTGTACCCAAGACCAATTATAATAAAGGAAAACTCCAAAATAATCAGGCAAGCCAATAAACTACCAGGCAATCACTTGTGCCTAATTCAATAATCTGCAACACCAATCATAGCATCAAGCAGATGTTATTTCTTGCTAAGTTCTATTTGTCCTGTTCTATTCTCAAAATTTCTATCACAAAAAGAGCAAACAATATTTTTCACTCACACACCCATTTCATATTAATTACTTATTTGTCAGTGTCTATTATTATTTTTGGAGCTAAAAGCCTATGGAGAATGCAAAGAAACTTTGAGAAATGTTCTACTAAAAGGTAATTCCACATGACTGCATTTGTGCTTCATTTGTCTTTCCATACTATTTTCTAACTAAAACCTTTAAGTCTGACAGCAACGTACTCCCAGTGTTCAGAGAAGCATGTGGGACTGTTTCAAAAGCCATTGCAGAGCAAACTGATATAACTGCACAGCTTTGCTTTGTAGGCTCAATTTTATGACTTCGCAAAACTGCAGAATCACCACAGAAATCCCTGCATTCTGGGTGATGGAGGGAAAGCAGAAGACATGCAAGTGACGATCACAGACACCATAATGCAGAGAGGATCCAGATCAAAGTATAGAAGGGGTGGTATGGATGCAAACCACATAAAAAGCTGTTCTCAAGTTCCACCAAGTCTGGATGCACTTAAAGGAGCAGGGATCTAACCTCCACTTCTGCCAAAAATCCCTTTGGGAAACAAGGCAGCTTTCTGAAACATTGACCACAGAAATTAAAACTCCTCAATTACATACTCAAATCCTTTGAAAGCGTGCATGCATTCAGCTCGGGTCATCTAAGTAACCTTAACTCTGCCCACTCGCCAAACAGCCAGGAACACCCCACAGTTCCCGACTAATACAGCTTTTGCACGGGAATGCCAGCAAGTTTAGACATTTTTAGAACTTCTCTCTGACCAGAAGTCTCTGAGGCTGTCAGAGGCCACCCAGGGTGTTTGGCAGGTTGTACATGCTGCTAAGGAATGGATCTCATTCATTCCCAGACAGCATCCCATTCTTCTGAAACAAGCGCACCTGCAGCAAATGTGATTCCTTGCCAGAACTTATCTTTCCCCATTCTCTCCCACCTCCGCCTTTGCAGCCATCTGTGTGTGAGTTACCAGCTTTTTTCTAAATGCCTTTAAAATTAGGCTCCTTTTCTGAAAAGTACACTGAACAGTGGCGTGCTGATAATACTCCTAAACAAACATATGCATATGATGTATTTGATAAAGTATATGTGTATCCAGAAAACTGATGAACTAATGTAAACTTCAGGTGCATAAATATTTAGTTAGTCAAATGCTTCAGACTTATCTGTATAAAATGTGTCAAAAAACGTAGACATGGCTGTAGCTTCACATGGTATGTCCTTTCACCCTACGCTACTGAGGCTGCATTAAAGGCACCATTGACGTCCTCATCTCTGCTCTGTTTCTCCATGCAGATATTGTGTTTGGCGGTCTGCAATCAAACAGACCCGTTCTCAGTTCGACTTCACAACATGCCATCCTTCCAGCAGTCTGGGAGATAAACGGAAGCTCTGGTGTGTAATTCAGTCCTGCTTCTACCTGTACAAGTCCAATTTCTACACCCACCCCCCCAGCAATCATTCCACCTTAATTAATTCCTAGCCTCACCTATTGATTACTAATCCTTGCTCCACCCCTCCCTGCAGGACAAGTCTTCTGTTCTGTTTACAGTGGCATTTGCAACTTCATCTTCTGTCCTGTAATAGGACTAAACTTTTTTTTGTCACTATCATTTCCTGAAGAACTTTACGATGAACCTTTCTGGTCAATGAATTCTATCTCCTCTTCTTCATCAGCCTGCTGTTATTCATAAAGTTCTTTCCAGGTAGTATTCATCTGGAGAAGTTTGGTGCAAGATGCTGCGTGTGCTACAGTTCATCTCTGCATTTTCCCTCTCATTGCAGAGGGAAATGTCACTCTTCCTTCCCATTCAGGTCGTTGACTTCTCACAAATTGGTAACTTAACTAGACATCACACAGCATTTCTCATAGACTGTCCTGTGGCTGTTCAAAATTTTATACTCCCTTTCTTTATTTTTCACTTTAAGTGAAGAAATTCGTAGTTGCTCCCCTTTGATCCAAGACTATGTTCTAAGATCAGCCCTTACCTCATACTCCAGCTACTCATCACATTCAAAATGGAACTTAGAATATTGTTATTGATTGATTGATCATTTATTGACTTAATGAAGATCTCTCTTAGCTACTCCACTCAGGGCTGTGTGCCTTACCATCCTTAGTAGTATTTATTCTCTCTTATATATACAGAAAGTTAAAAGCCTCCCATCACGATAATTCGATGCAATAATAAAGTCAGCAACAGTGTTATAGGCATCTTTGTTATTGTTCATGTTTCATTTGACTGGCTAAGGCACAATGGAATTTGACACTGAACTAACACCTAGAATACAAAAACCATGAGAAGAGGAATAGCAGGAAAACAAATAGTATTTTCTCTCTTTTCCAAAAATCCAACTCATGAGTAAAAGGGGACTCAGCATTTCAGAAGGATCAGTCAGTTACTGAGGTGGTATGGAAGAAAAGAGATTTAGAAACAAACCAGAGAGGGGAAGAAAGGCAAACATTATCTTGAAAATTCTTGAAAGTTGTACAATCAGATCATCCGAAGAGAAAATACAAGAGAATTATGTTTTCCACTGTAAGAGAAACAGACCATATCACATATAAGGATTCTATCCCCACAGGGAGATGTCCAGCGGCAATACCTTTATCAGTACAGTGCATTTTCTTCCACACCGCACCGCTTGCATGTAAGATAATACTTCAGGTGAAATTATTATCTTACATGCAAGCAGTGCGGTGTGGAAGAAAATGCACTGTACTGATAAAGGAATCACCGCTCCTCCTTCGTTCAAAATCCATGGCTCAATATGAAGACAAAAATCAATTTGGCTGAAGGCTACCCAAGGAAACTGCAACTGCATGAAACAGTGGAAAAAACAGTTAATTTTTAATGTTTATTATCAGATATCAGAGCAAGCCCAGCTGAGGCCACCAAGAGGGCCAAGAGCATGTGATGCAGGAGGAGAAGCTCGGGGAGCTGGGTTTGTTCAGCCTGGAGAAGGCTGCTGGGGGATCTGATTACAGTTTTCCACTACCAAAAGTGAAGTGACACAGAAGACAGCCAGACTTTTGCAAGAGATGCATAGTAAAAGTGCAAGAGGCAGCAGGCGCAAGCTGCAATGAGGGAAATTCCAGCTGGGACAAAGAAAACAACTTCTCAGTGAGTGGTACAGTCCTGGGGCAAGGCCCAGTCCCCATCCTTGGAGATTTTCAGAACTCAACTGCAAAAAATCCCCTGAGCCACACAAATGTTAGACTTCCTTGAACAGCAGGTCAGACTAGAGACTGCTAGAGGTCCTTCCACAACCAAATTTTTTCTATGATTCTGTAATTGAATAACAGTTTTCATGCCCTCCTTACATTCACTTTTCATAGGGAAACCAAAGGGTAATAATCTTATGCTGCAGATCAGTCAGAGGACAAGACATTTGAACATTTATTTAGAAAAATCTGCATTAGGAGCAGCTTGCATGCACAGGATACTGTGCTGTGACCAAGCATGCTTCAGGGTATCTCAGGCACATGGCCACTATGGCATATTGTGGTCTCACAGAAAGGTTTGTAGTTATTCATTAGGTTAATCAGCTCCAATTCAGCACATACAAAGATAGGTCTACTCCCAGGTAGTACGCTAACAAGAACAGGAATCTTATGTATTACAGAAGTAATCTGCTGAAAGTCATAGTTTAAATCTAGTTTGGATCATTATGTTTTTTTCCCCCTGAGGTTGTAGGAGCGAGCTTGATTGGTACCATGGAAAGATGATAATATTAGGTAATGATACCCTGGAGGAGAAGGACATCAACAGATTTCAAGTCTTGGCATTTCTAGTAGGGAGCAGAGAAAGCTCCAACAGCTGGATGTGTTTGACAAGGAAAGGAAACGGGAAAGATAAATTGCCATTTCACATTCTAATAGATTAAAGGCACTAAGGAGGAGCTTGAGTTTGGAGATTTTTTTTGTTTTTTGGGGGGGTGTTTTTTCTTTTTCTTTTCCTTGTTTGGAAAGCTACAATCTATTTGCAATGTCTTTACACAGTATACTTCCTGTAGGAGCTATTTGTTTATTTACCCATTTTAATCACAAGGGAAGTATTCATTATAAAATCTCTTTACAGCAAAGGAGAAACCTTCCAGCCACACGGCTGACACATGTTAACTCACAGGTATTCACAGAGCAGGTTCTGTTTTAAGCCATCTTTCAGGCAGCCACACAAAGACCACCAAAGCTGGGTGTTCAGCTCTGCCAGACCTCCCCCAGCCAGCAGCCCTTGCCAGGAAACACAGGTGACAGCCTGAATGATAAAAAGGCATTTAGAGGGGAAAAAGAAAAAAATGTACTGGTTTAGTCTGGGCAGCACCTTAATATAAACCTGTAGGGGCCTTTGTGTACAGCATAGCACACAGCCATCCAAGCAGGCGCTTTAGAGACCAGTCACTCGCACCTCCAGTATTCAAAGATCTCATAGTGCCCTTGCCATTTACTGGGGAGGAGAAGGGTGACTCTGCTGCAGCTTTTCTCACGGCCACAGATCTCAGAACACAGCACCGAGACAGAAAACCTTCCTCTCCCCTCCTAGTGCTGGCCCAGCTGAGGCTTTCTGGACATAGCAGAGGGGAGCTAAGAAGAGAAGCTTGCACTGGGATTGCAGCTGAAGCAGTTTGGAAAGGCAGAGCACTATGACCTCACACAATTTGCTCTTATTTATTTCAGCAGTTCAAAAAAAAAAAACACCCCAGTGTTTAACTTTGCAAACAAACCATACTGACTTTGGCTATAAAGCTTACTGCAAATTTGCTCAGTTCAGAGAAGAGTTTCTCTATGGGCAAATTCTGGCAGGCAGCTCTCCAGGGCTGGAAGAACTGCAGAAGAGCTGATTTGTTTCCTTAGCTCCAGCTCAGCCTCTTGCAGGGTGCACCCCAAGAGAAGGGCTCCCCAGGGAAAGTGGATTTTCCTGGTGGCAAGCAAGATGTTAGCACTCAGCATTCCCAGGACAAGGCACTCTGAATGCTTACTCAGACCTTTTGAAGCGACCACAGCGCTGCTGTTTTTCATTCTTGCCTTTCCAGTACCACACGACATTCCTGCTGGCCACAAATGGAGCTGCCTGCTCCCCAGGTGACTGTACAAGGGAAACAGTGGCAGCTTCTACACCCAGCAATTCAGAAGTACTAGACTCAGGACAAAATGGTGATTTGCGAAACACATTACTGACACAATAAAAAACTAACCTTGCTTTTAGGAGGAAGAGAGAGGGGAAAAAAAGAGGGAAGGACACCACAAAAGTATGTGAAATGTTCTAATGTGTAAGAGGAAGATGTGTGCTATCAAATTTGTTTTAGATACATGGACAGTCTTTTGAAACAATGTCCATAGATCTCCTTACATTAGAAAATGCAATTGCCACTCTGGTGCATAACAGAGAAGCCCTAACATCTTAGCAAACACACAGCGGCAACTGCCTTCCCAAAACCTGAGGTGACTAGCTTTCAGAGGTGATGCAGTTGGGTGCCTATAGATAAATTGCCCAGCATTTCCTATTGTAAGTTTCTGTCTTCATTTGTTTGTAAACTTTGCCAAAGTTTAACTGTTTTGGCTGAAAATTACCCATGCGAGGTGTTTGCCTCAAGCTGAATTTTTTTTGGAGAGCTTCATCAAAAATGTCTCAGCTATTTCCAAGAACAAAATTATGGAAAAAAAACCCCAACAACTTTGTTTTGTCCATGTTAAAAATATTTCAATTGCTCCGCTGAAAAGCTCTTGCACTTCCATGCCTGCAATTTGGCGCAAGGTTGTCTTTTCGTCAGGGCGTTACATTTGTAAACATAAAAAGTGCCCATATTACGTCAAGCTGAGACTGAAAAACCACTGTTTGCACATGCTCAGAAGAGATCTGTTTTGCAGCTAATTTTTGTTGAGTCCTATATTGAGCATGCTCCACTCTCTTTCTGCAAGGTAACTGAACTACTCATGCACTACTCCACAAAATAAGTACACTCTAGGCCAAGGTTACAAAGGCTGAGCTGGGTAGTCTTTAAAGTTTAGAGCATCTCATCTCCTTCTGGTAGCTGACCTGAAAGGTGATAAATCTATGCTGACAACAGCAACTCCATTAGCAAGAGTCACAGTAGCCTCACTGATTAATTCTAAGAGTGTCACTATATATAAACATATCTATACACACTTAAAAAGAACATCACAGTAAAAGTTTGGGCACTCATATTAAGAAAAGCTAGAACTATGTTGCTTATACAACCTTAATTAAGACCTGGTGTGTACGTATTATGACACAATCCTTAAAAAAACTCACCTCTTTTCCTCTCTCCCCAATCTCAGATCTCTTCTTCACCCAATGTAAAGATGGACTATGCCCTGGGGATGAATCAAGGTTGTGTAATGAGGCAGAAGAATGCCTGCCTCATTTGTTAGAACATGTGTGTTAAACGTACAAGGCAGAGGGCTACAAGAGGAGAAAAGAATTGGTAACATTTAAGGCAAATGAATGATGCCTGAAGAGCTGATTATTTTTTTTAAAGTTCCTTTCTGTCAGAGGAGTTTACAGATGTTGCTGAATGCAAAGCATATATCTAACTTCTGTAGGTTGCCACTGACAGCATGCTTTTGATTTGATCAGTGTCACCCTGTGACAGCTATCATCAATGGAAAAGACTCTTTCAATATTAAGAGATCTCTGTATAATATTAAGGACTGAAAACCAGCATACTTAAAAAGATGCTTCAAACTTCAGCTAGTGTGCCTTAGTTTCTCCTTTTCAGAACAGGGAAAGACTGCTACTTCGTTAATACGAGTGCTGGAAAGACAATTAATAAAGCGTGTACAGAGCATTATAGTATCAGTGATGAGCTCAAATAATCCAAAAGGAAAGTATTTGCCTTATCTTCAGAACAGGGTTTAAACGACAAGCAACAAGTAATGCTAGTGGCCGTCACCTGAACTACAGAAGTTATGTGCAATATCGAACAGTAGCATTGCCTTCAGTGAGCACCTCGGGCAACAAATGAAACAATTGGCGCAGAGGGAAAAAAACCCATAAAGTTTCATATAACTGCAAACCGTACCATAATATAGTTTCGTGATGGACTTGGCATTCCTGTGTTAATGGCTGGACTTGATGATCTCAAAGGACTTTTCCAACGTGAATGATTCTATGATTTTCTGTGTGGCAGATATAGAAGCGAAAGGTTGTACATGGAGCCTCAGCTGTGGCACTTCCTAACTGCCCAGTGCTTAACTTTGCAAAGTTAGTATTTTTAAATGTAGCTTTTTGTGTCCCCAACCTGTAACTACGGTTTGATTAGCATATTGGTGACAAGCTCTGCACTGATGAAATTTGACAAGTGATTTTGGGGAGGTAACTTGTCAAGTAAGACCACATACTGCTTTGTTTTAGGGAGTCTTGATCTGGCTTTGGATTTTCTGGTCTACCCCAATGAGAGATGAAAACAGCAGCCTCCACATGTCTGTATGTTTCAGCTGTGAGTAGGGTGGAATGCTTACACATAACAAATGTTGTTATCTGTACCTGCACAACTGACTGGGCACAATGCCATTCATGCATACATATAAATGCATATTACGTATACTTTTAAGTGTATACACAGGATATATACACACACATCTTCCACATTTTTAGTTCCAAAGCAACTTTGAATTTTCCACATTAAAACTTTACAGGGGAAGAGGTTGCTTTCTATTTATCATCCCCCCCCCCCCTTTGCCCTCCCCCAAATCAAGTATTTTCCTTCACCAGGCTAGAGCTTTAGAAACATACTGGAAAAACAGAATACAAACTACCATGCAATTTCACTTTGATCACATTTCTTTTACTAGCAGCTTTGCTGGGATTATTAGCAAGCCAACTGTCAGCGCACAGTAAAGAAATATCGGTGCACGTCTGTGCAACACGCTGGGCTCACAAAGCACAGGCCTAGATCCTGCCCTCCACTACAGATGAAGTTCACAGGGGAAAGGGAATAAGGACTCTCTTCTTCCATCTGCCCTGAATGCAGCAGTGAGGCAGGATTCCAACCTAGCACTCAGGATAGTGCCAAAAAAGGGACTGGCTACTGTGCTGGCTGCCACCCCAGGGCCCCAGGGGTGTGAGGCCCGCCAGCTGTGGGGTGGAGCCGTGCCCCCAGCCAGCTACAGCCTCTGCTTCTGTCTAGCCTGCTGGCTCAGCTCGAGTAACGATCGTTTTAAGAAAAGCAATATTGTGCAGTTCATCGTGCGGTGCAGGTGTTCACCTCCAACTATCCCTGCCCTGTGCTGGCAGAGCAGCTCCTGCACCATACGTGGCCTGCGCTCACCTGCCCCATGCCACAACACGCAGCACCTGTAAGATCCTCAGGTTAGCTTTATTCTGAAAAAGGAAATGTTTAGGAAATAAAAGCTCTCGCCTGAATACACGAAGATCAAATTTTTAACTGACCTCCCTCCTGTGAAAAGATGTGATACAATTTGGCAGACTCATCTGCCACATGAAGACCAACCTCATCAGCTCTAACTTCATTGATGCAGAAAGGAACCTGGGGAAGAACCAAAGACCTGCAGAAAAAAATCTCCAGGGATAGTTACAATCAGCAGAAAATTCAGCCCAAATAAGCTGTTGCTTATTTACATTGAGATCACAGTCCCCGTGCAGACGGGGCTGGTAGCAGGTATGGTCTGTGATGTCTTGTGAGTTTAGTGGGAACAGACCCAGAGGTTATCAGTGCTGGGTATCCGCTGTGGATGCAGGGGTGAAGAGTACCTCCCAGGGCAGAGCTCTGAGAGCTCCCCTACGGGCACCCTGCGCAGGGGCTGCCAGTGCACTGGAGCTGACTAAGGAGCACCAAGATAACCAGCCTGTCCCGGTGCTGCAGGAGTGTGCAGAGAAGGGAAAGAATAAATTTGAGCTGCAGGGAATAACAAACTGCTAGGGACAAGAACTTCTTCAGCTGTTCCCCAAGCCACTGTGGAACCACAAGCTTTTGACCTTGGTAAATTCGGACAGGAGAGGATTGTCCTACCCTTGAGGACTCAAATACACTAGGATCCAGTGCTGAACTAGTGGATGAGAGAAAGATGGACATAGGGATTAACTGCTAAAACACATTTTTTCTTCCTAGAAGAGGAAAGAGAAAGCAGTTTAATTCCCCCAAAAATAAATTCCAGGGGTTTAAAAAAAATATTAGTGGCATGATATTTTTTATTTTTGTCTGGACATACATATTTGAGGGGGTTCTAATAAACAAACCATTTCCTCTGACTTTTGTTCAAAGGCACTAGCAAACTCTGCTTTTTAAAACTCAAGAATTCGTTTGGTTTGCTATAGTGCAATAAAACTTCAGGCAAGAGAATCTACTATTCAGTCCTTTTAAAACAATTCATAAAAATGTATTAAAGGACTATGAATTGAGTTACAGACTACCAAACAGTATTTTGACCCCTCCTAACATACCCCATAGTAGAATCTCACTGCTGCCAAACAAATACTGATTATTCTCCAAACAATCCCACCCAGAAGAAGAAAACAAGTGCACAGAAAAATGAATGGACCTGTCTAGTACCTCAGAGCAAGACAGTGGCTGAGCTGATGATAAAATTTTGGCATCATAACTTTATTCTGGAACTAAACAATAAATTCAGCCTTTTGCTAGATGGGTCATATCACAAAGTTGTCCCAAATCCTAAACCAAAATTCATATACTTAGACCAAACTAAGATTTAGACATTTCATGTTCTCTTTTCCCTGTTTTCATATTAGTTGATAGTGACTTTGGACTTTACATACAATGCCTGTATTAACCTGATCAAAGTGGAAGAATGCAATTTACCTTTACAGGTGCAGCTATATACAAACTACATTCACCTGGGGAGAGCTTCTTGGCACATCTTTGCAGCTAAGCTGGGACTACACTGAGCTTTTATCCCATTTGAAGCAACAGATCCCACACACATAACTACATTAGTTTTCTTTTAATTCTTTGACCTGGAAGTAATCATAATTTTCCTATGCAAAATACTGAGCTACAGCCAGTTGTAGGATCTCTATTTTTTACTGCTGGGCAACATCTTTTCTGCTTTTATACGTCAAAATAAAAACTGAAAAAAAATGTAAATGCTTCACTGAGCTACAAACAATGAAAAAAGGTGTTCTGCCTGCCATCAAACCCTGCTGTTAAAATATTAACACAATGTAAATATTGTAATATTGAGGAAGTACACTGTGTCAGTACTTCCTGGCACCATACAAGAGCTTCACTGTTCATTTCAGTCCCTGCTGTTAGTTTTAAACATGCACAACTTAAACAAGGCATCTGAGCTTCTCCAGTCCTGGTGCAGAATTGCAGAGAGGCAAGATCTTACTCTAGGTTCTCTCTGGACTGAAAAACAAATTATTAAAAAGAATGCTTAAACCCAAACAATTATGTAGATGTCAGTACTTTTGAAGCAAAAATATTCCACGAGGTCTTTCAAAAGTCCTGGCATATTGCTGCCAAACATGGAAACGTCTTTGGGTATGCACTGTCCTCCCCTTCCTCAGAGAAGAAAAACAACTGCAAATGCCTACCAATGCCAGAAGCCTGAAAGCCCAAGTTATTCCTCATGGCAAAAGTCCCATTACCCAGATTTGCCCGTTAAGCACATTACTTGCAATTGATGGTCTCTCTCAATTGACTGAATAAGCAGCATGTGTGTAATAAAGGGAATGAAGCAGCTACCTGCCATTGGTAAGCCAGATATTGCTATCAGGTCTTAAGAAATGCTGTCTACCTGCTGTAATTATGTATTTGTCATAGAAGTGTCACACAAAAGCAGCACAGCTTCCAAAAATAGTGAAGACAGAGAATGAACTCTCTATAGAAAAATTTTTTAAAAAATCTATAAAAATAACTGGTCATACTTGCAAAAAGTCAGTAGATTTCTTCTATGGGAACCTGGGGGCAATTAGAAGAGTTCAGAGCAGGATTTCACTCTGCTGGCTTTGGTTAATACAAGGTAAAATTTCACCACTGACAAAGCCAAAGAACTCAGCAGTTTCAATGGAAACAGCATAAAGCCTTGAAATCTGAAGTTACTACTATTTATGCTTAGAGGTTTCATCGTGTCATACACTGTGGCACATCTGACAAAGACTGTCCTTGTCCCACAAACCTAATGATCTAAATTCAAGCCAGCATGAAATATCATGGAGAAAGAACTGAACGTGTGAAATGTCTAATATTCTGGAAATGTCTAATCCCAGAAAAACAGGGCTAGGATTTCAAGAGATGAGTCCTACATGTTGTATTATGACAAAAGAAAGGCGTAAACTGCTTCATGCTACCACAGGAAGTACAAGAAGTCCAAACTGTCACCAACGTTCTAAAATACACTGAATAAGTGGCTTATTTCAGATTAAAGCATCTGCTGCTCCTGAAGCTTTCTTACCTTTCAGACATGTTCCCATATACAAATGGGAACTAAAATGACTTGCACAATGCCCCCACATGCCAGTCAAAGTATCGGATAAGCTTTGTTCTTATGCACGGTAAGAAATTGCCCTGCGGGTTAACACAGATTTTCCACTTAATTTTAACTCACAGAACCTTATTCTGGAAGAGCTCCTTCAATCCTGTATCCAGCTGCATCACCAGATTTGTATATGGTCCAGACTAACACAAATCCCTCCCCCTTCAATGTTTTTTTACATGTCAGTTTATCTGCTAAGGAAAAGTACTATGAATACTATACTTAGTCAGTCCCTTTATCTCTCATCTCACTTAAAAGGGGAGGAAAACTCTTGAGAACTTCAGTGAGCACTCAATATATGTAATGGCCAAGAGAGAACTAAAAAAAGTCTAGGAACAGGACATCTTTCCAAAACTGAACTACTTACTGTGAGGGGAGCTGTTCATTTGTTTGTTTTTTAAAGATAAACAGGGTTTTTTTTCATCTGTTTCATGAAATATTATAGCTAAGATCTTTCTCCACTTCCATAAATGGATGTTTTTCTTACTCTCAGTGGGTGGTCTCTGAGTTTTGACAGAGGAACATCACAAGCTAAAAACATGGGATGCTACAGAGATAGCCCACCTGCAGCGATGGTGGATGTGAAGGGGGAGAGAAAAGGTGATTGCAAAGGCCAAAACAGACTGTGGTGGGGAAAATCAAAGGTCAGAAATGTATTCACAGCCCTAACAATGGGGGAGCCCTGGTGAAATGAACAGCCAAAAAGCACAGATACATTCGGAAAAAAAGGGATGCAGAAAAGAGGCAAAAATTTTGGCTTTCACTTATGCTGTTACTAGATAATTCCATTTTTTATTTTTTTTTAAAGGTCTGAATAAGAAACTGACACATAATGCTTGGCATTCCTTTTACTGTAGTTAAAGCATTTTAAAAACTGGTTTCTTTCACATTTCTGTTTCACACTAGCTAATTTAATGAAACAAAATCTTCCTTTAAAAGCTCTGTTATGAACCATATGTCAATGCAAACTCCTGCTACTGCCATGTGTATTGCTTGGTTTCTTACCTGTTTTCTACAAGGAAGTCTACCACATATTTCTTCAGACAGTAGAGATGAGCATCCATCAGCCCTGTTCTGATGTGCATTCTGGGGTGCCTGTAAAAGAAAAAAACAAAAAGGAAAATCATGGAACTTCACTTGTGTGGCCATTTACAAGAGTTTGACTTTGCAATTAAAGCAGTGGATAGTGAAAAGTGTGCAAAGGCAGGTATGTTCCTTTCCATCAACTGCTGGATTAACAAATGAGAACAGTGCAGGCTGCCATTATTGGACTGTGTCTATAAACTTACACCTGCTGGCCCTGGGCTGATTTGCTGCGAAAGAAAACACCTCCTCCAAGGAGTCATTACTCCTGCTACATCTTCTTATGTAAGTGGAAATTGCACATTACTGGGCAGGAAGCCAAAGTAATGGGCCCAGAGTGCTAAAAGTTACAGTGGGTAATGTCAGGGTACAATAATTCAAAGCTGCTGGCTAAGTGCCTGCCTTAATATGCAAGGCTGTGCATGTTCTGCTAGCAAACACAACAACGCTACTGTATTTTTTCCAACACTTCCTGGAGGGGAATAGGGGAAGGAGATGGGGTCTGCTCACCTTTCCTACACCACACATTACAAATGAATGCCAAAGCTCAATTACAAAGAGTTTGCCTATCGAGCCCAGTAAGGTGGAAAAGACCAGTAAAATTCCCACTCATCATTAGCCAAACAATGGCAAACAGGGAATTCTTCACTTTCAGACCAGTGGCAGGTTAATATTTCAGAAATTCAGAAATCTTAAATAGCTTCAATATTTTAAGAACAAAGTTTTAAATCATAAACACTCATTGATTACTTCTATTACTTCTCTTTATGCATTCTCTGCTCTTAGTGGAAACCCTTTTTGGAACTTTTCTCAAAGTAGCTAGTTATTTTATGCCAATATTACTTTCCCTTCCACACACCTTTAGCCTTGTTTGAGTGTGTTCTGGCTGCCTGAACAGTCACCACCAGGTCTCAGGGCAGAAAAACCTCAAGAATATTTAGCTTGCAAATTAAAAAAGACAAAACACAACAGTTGGGGACTACACTGGGCTGTTCAAGAAATCTGTAACTGCACTCACAGTCCAGAGGCTTTGTAAGGAGAGATATTTTAATTCACACCTGAAATTGTCTCTTTTTTCATTTTTCCTCCTTTGACGCCTGGATTTCCTAATGAAGTTTGAATGAACATATCTCACCAATATATTCCATCCAACCTTTGTTCACCTAGTTCAGAACATGCTATTCAGATAGTTGTGATCATGATCACTTTTATCATTTAGTGAGCTCAGCAGAGGGATCACTCACAACTAGGGCATGCATCTCTCCCCCTGCCCCCCCATACTAGCACACCAAATATTTGGTAACACCAAACGAGAATATCAGGTGTTCTAGTAAGCCATTTTTCAGTATTTCTCAATTAATGCATTGAACTACCTGGGTACTTAAATCTTAACGTTTTATAATTTCAGTGGCATTTCTCAAGCATGCCATTCAATGCAAGTTAAGCATATTATTAACTTTAAAGAAATTCTTTAAGTCCCGCTTGCAAAGGAAAGCTCCTATAATAGTAGTACAACACTCTGCAGTAAAGTATGCGGTACTAAAAAATTATATATGCACTTTTAGTAGATTACTTCATTAACAAAACATGAGCTCACCTAGCAATGCTCCAGTACTGATGTTATCAGTGGCCCAGATGTTCCTGTGGAAGTCAGCCCAAATAACAATGTTCCTTATGCAAAGAGGATAGGGAATCCACTAATTTTAATGAGGTCTTGCAGTTGGAAGTCAGCAGACTCCCTCCTGCTCTGCATCCTGGAGATGATTTCCACATTTTGTGTATTTATGAAGGAGAATTTTCATATCTACTCTGAGAAAAAGGGCTCCCTTGTATTTATATAATGAATATAACAGTTTATTGAAATGGGTGAGAGACAAATGGAAAGAAATAGAGCAGGGAGGAAAGCTGGGAAAACGAACAAAACAATGTAACAAAGCAAGAAACATGTAAAAAAATAGAAAGGGATGCAACATGGGAAGGAGTGGGAAAAATAGGATGAAAAAACCCACAGTTCTTAACTCGAAGATGACAAACAGGACACAGTTTCTTTAGTGCCAGAATGCCAGCTTCTTTTCTCTCTATTCAAGATCTGTCACACCCCTCCTTAAACACAAGGCCAGCAAGGCTGCAAGGACTAGACACCAAGTAGAAGAGTGTAAAACAGGAACTCCTCAATAAATGCTGGTTCTGTTGCCAGTGTCTGTGCAGCTTTCACACTTAGAGTCTCCCCACCTGCAAACTGGAATAACACTGTTTAGCTACACCGCAGGACACTGAGGATTTGTGGGCTGAAGTTCGTGTCTCCACGCAAGTATTGTACCAAGTGTTTCTGTAGCTAAGCAACTTTATAAGACAGTTATACAAAATCAGTGCAAATGGACAGACAGTAGCATAGTGCTATCCTAGCTGCAGCTCCATCACACACACAAACCCCCCGC
>JAVJGJ010000030.1:24342001-24354815 GCA_035590215.1 Microhierax caerulescens
AACCCCCCTCACTCCCCCAACCCCCACACCCCCCCCCCCAGCCAGACAAGATGTACTGAAATGCCACTCTGAGTTAGCCTTCAATGTAGAATATACTAACAATAACAGAACATCATGCTGGACAAGAGGGAGGTCCCACAATGAAAATCCTCTGAAATACAGACCACCTAAGTGATTTGCAACAGAATAGTCCCATAGATTAATATTATAATCACAGCTTCAAAGGTCAAATAGGCAAGTTTGGGCACATGCATAAACAAAGCTGCGATTTCTGTAAACCAGATTCAAGGAGAGAATAGCCACACTAAACCAGACTGATAAGAGCACTCTATCATAGCAAGCCACTAAAGATGATGCTAATTTTCATTGACTACTGCTTAAAACAGTTTATCTTCAGGTAAAAGCAAAGGAGCCAAATAATCTAACAGATAACAGCAAAGTCCATCACCATTTCAAATGAGCATCTGGTTACTAATATTGAAAGCCACACTCTCTTCTCATGCCTCTGATCTCCCACTCCATCAGTTAATCTTTACAACATATGAAAAATAAGCCTGTTGCAAGGAACAGCTGATACAGAGAATCAAATAACAAACAATGCATTTGCTGAGAGCTGATGCACCTAGACTTATCACTCTGAGGAAGATAATACAGAAGGCTTTCAATAATATCATCAAAGCAAGGGAGAAGGTACTAGAAGGGGCTGCCTGCAGATGGTTAAGTGTTAATGAATGCTGGGTTGGGTGGTTTATCAAAAGAAAAAGACTGGATATGTATCTGAGAGGGTCACCATTGAGATGGAAGTTTAACAGCCATTGTTGGAGCTCTTTAATGAGCAAGGACTGTCAAATGTGAACCCTCTAAGAATCATACCAATTACTAAATGAACTTCGGTTCAATCTAGCAAATGTAATCAAGCACAAGTCATTAAAATACATGGTAAAACTCCATTGGTGCTGCCACTATAGTGTCTATTATTGTCTGTGCTCCCATGCAAGGGAGGGGGCTGCTCCCAGTTGTAAACTCCGTGTGTTATGTTAAGTGATGGGAGATTTTAGCCCTAATGATGAGGCACGGAGGGCTCCCTGGCAGAAAGTTGACAATAAGAAGGCTCAGAGAGATCTGTGAAGTCAGGGAAAAATCAGCAATTAAAAGACCAATTTCAAAGAATGCAATTTAATGTGTAAAATTAGCTTTTATTAGCACATAATTCCACAAAATCCTGACTTAGGATGAGAGTGCATAAAGGTCTGCCAGAGTCCTTAGAAAGGTCTGTGCCCGTAATTCCTGACAGGCCATTGTGAAATAATAAGCAGTACTAACAGGATTGATGCATGCCTCGTACATGGCAATGCTTTGTAAGTGGAGCCCAGAGCTTTTCTCTCCCTGATAACCTCTCTCAGGATTTCCTCCCTCAGGGAAATCAACCACTGATACAGCAAACTTCCCTTGTTTCAAGGCAAAAAAGACAATTGTTTCAACTGTAAACTAATTAAGAGAGGTTACCACCAAGAGCTGGAGGTTCAAACCAGCCCTGCACTCCCACTGACAGTGTGATAATGCCAGGCCGGGGTCAAAATCATAAATCTGAAGGGAGCACACACAATGCTTAAAGCCAAAAAGCCTCTCTACTAAGCATGGGATATTGCCACATTAACCTCACCACCTCACAAATAAACTAGCTGAGAAAGAGAAATCCCGTGGCCTCTTTCCCTTTAACTTCATACAGCTGTTGATGGAAAATATGAAGGTCTTTAAATAAACTCAGGGACCTGGGGCTGTCCATATTCTAACACTAATCTGAGCAATGACACAATAAAAATCCAATCATATCTGCTATTAACCTGGCTCCTGAACAGATATCCGAATTACATCCACTAGGGGCTTATGGGGTATTAGTTCACCTTCCTCCCTATCCCTCCAAAATAAGTAAATAAATAACAGCGCGCTAAGTGCAAACTTAGCATTCCATGCTCATTTCTTTCCTAATTAATTGCATATAGCTCACATAGTCCATGTAGCCAAGCAGTTTTGCGCATTCTTCCTATCCCCCAAACTGCAAACTGTATTCTGGTGTGAAGGAGTGTGCCATCCAGTTCAAACACACGGTGCTGACCCCTGACTGTGCGCACAGAGATGATGCTCTCCTGTTCATACAAAGCCAGCGTACAGATCAACACGAAGAGAAGTCTTACAGCAAAAGCTGCCAGATCACCTTTAATGTCTCAAGCATTCCTACTTTTAAAGGGTGGGTGGGTGGGTGTGGAAATAATCCCTAAATCGCATTGCTCATTTACGGGACAGCTCTTGGCTGTGAACTCACTAATAATAAAAGACCACTGTTACATTGGCTCTTCAAAAATCCCGGACACCTTATTACATTAAAAAAAAAAAAAAAAAAACAAAAAAAAAAAAAGAAGAAAAAATTAAACACAGTACTTTTGGCCAAAAAGCTCCCCAAGCACTTAGCCAAATGAATGTCCCCACTGTATCCCAGTGCTCCTTTGCCCACCAGTGAAATGCTGCCACCTCCGGGCTGAACGGCCGCGGCTGTAGCGGCGCTGGCCGGGCCCCCCCAGCCCCCGCCCCTCTCCCGCCGCCCGGGGCGGGGGCGCAGCGTGTGCTGGGGGGATGCTGCTTCCCGGGTGGAAACGGCTGGTTTGGTTCTGGCTACGAGGCACACACCTCGGTGATGGGAGAACTGACGTGGAGAGGGGCACAGGGAGGCAATCACCCAAGATGTCAAGCCGGCCCTGACCCTGACCCCAGTTTCCAGCTCAGAGGCACCCCCTCACTCCTTCCCTTCCTGCCGTTCTGTAACACCCTTCTTTTCAAAGCCGTCATTTGGTCCCGGGAGGACCCAGCACGGGAGGACCCGGCACGGGAGGACCCGGCACGGGAGGACCCGGCACGTTCGCAGCCTGAACCAGCTGCCCACCGGCAGTTCTGGTAGCCACACACCCCCCACCCTCCTGGCTGCTGCTTCCACAGGCTGCAGCAGGAATGGGAAGTACTCTCCAAATGAAAATGTTTTATTGATCTAGTGACCTAAGTTGCTTGAAAGCCTTCCGAATAATAAATATTTTTCATTCAAAACCTTCATCGCATGCCATTTTTCTTTGTTGTATTATATTATTAATATACCCATGAGACTATAATACAAACTATGAACCTACTTCTGACAAAAACATGCTGAAAACTTTTTGGTAAAGGAACCAACTTTCATTGAAAGCCAAAGATTAAATCATTTTCTCTAGTATAAAAAGTATAGGTTAGCAGTCAGAACTCAGGATTAATATTTGTTCAAGGTCAGAAATGGTTTACAATAAGCCAGCGAGACCTCCTGTAGCAAGTCGTTATCTTGGCACCAACGCGCTGCTTCAACGTTAACACCTCTCCTGACTTCGACACTGAACAGTGAGGGTGCCAGTGGCTGCGCAGCCCATTTATCCCATGACCTTCTGTAAAATGTTTTTCGTCGTCCTGTTTCAGCTTCCCCACAGGGAAACGAGCAGCAGTGACTCCTCACCCACCCCAAGCTGGAGGAGCACTCCCATGTCGCTGGATGCACACACATCCCTTGGGAGCACACCAGACACAGCTGCTGGGGAAAGCATTTCCCTAAATTTGGTTCTAAGGGTCTTCTCTACCATACTGAGTGCTAACAGCTGTAGGAAATAACACAGGGGCCGGGCTCCCCACAATGCCCCTGCCCCTTTTCTCTTTCTCTGTCACTGGAAAAACAGAGTTCATGCAAATATGTTATACTAGACACCTTTATACTAGATTCAAGTTTGCTAGAATACCACAATTGCTATGTAGAAACTGAGAAAGCAAAAGAGAGACCCAAAATGATAATAAGTCTGGAGCTCGCTGTGAACAGAAGAGAATACACTGTGAAGGAGGGCGGGGACTGCCAGAGACATTATTAATAGGTTTTACCCTTGAGCTCTGGCAGCTACTTGTTCTATACACAGAGGAAAAGGATTAATCAAGCCTTGCACGTAAAGGTTCTTTCTATGGTCTGCCAAAATATTTAAAGCAGTATATACAAAGTGTAAGCCTTATTATTATACACATTCAATGTAATCATCTTATGCTACAGTTAAGGCCAGGATGACAATAAAGTAGATTATTGTGCACTATAACCAATTCAGTTCCAACACAACGGACATGGCTTAGTCATTTGGTTCAGATCTGGTATTTGAGCTTATTTTTCTCATGCTGGGCTAAACTATGATTTAAAAGATTTAATCCAGCTTTGGGAAATGCTTTCTTTGCTAAAGAAGGAGAAAGAACTAAAAAGTCTGCACCTGGAAACCCTAATAATTTCCAATTTTCAGCTCATTTTGCTTCCTGCTTCATGAAAACTCACCTTAGTAAATAATTGTTCCCTAAAATCACCAGGGCTGAAAGGATGACAATATATAAGATGAACAAATTTTAAGCAAACAATTGAGGCTGGAGGATTGTCCAGAGGCTACTGAAGAACAGCAGCTCCTGCTGATCCCTCCTACACCAGTTCCCTAAGGGCTAAGCAGTAGACATATGATATATTTTCTTAAATCAAATAATTACAGTAAATGCATGGGAAACAGTGAAACTGAATACTAGGTCAAAGCTGCAGGTCACTAGCAATATATAGCTTAAACACAGCAAGGCTGCCACAATTTCTTTATGTCACTGGCTTAGACTCAGACAAACAAAACTATACTTGGCAGCGTGACTGGCTGATCATAGCCTGGCTCAATGAGGCTCCGAAGACCTCCACCTCCCAGGTGAGGTGGGTTTTATTCAGAATCTATGATCTGCAAAATCTGGGAATTCAAGGTAATGGCATACCTTTGGACTACTAAACCACACAGGCAAAAATAAATCCTCCACACCCCAACCTTAAACTACAAGTAAAAGCAGAAGTGGAAAAAACAAAGTCAAAATAATCATTGTGTTTCCCTTTCACTTTACAGGGCCCAGAAGTAGGACAAACTGGTGCTGTCACACAACTTCGGGTTTCCTGTTGTGAGCAGCCTTCCAGGTACCTCATGAAAATCACCTACTTCTGTACCACTAGTTCATTAAAATGAAGAATATCTCTTTAAACCTGTTACTGTGGATAGGCCATACCTGATCACTCACTTGCCTTTGTGAGGATCTTCACCGGACAAGCAAGTGGGCTCTTAGGACAGAAGGTGCGTGTATGTGAGCCTTTCTTTAGAAGATACTTGCATTCAGAACAGTTACGTTTCATGGGAATGGATAACAACCTGACAAGAGTCTGATAGAAGGTCATCAAGGTTAGAAGGAAGGAGAGGGAGAGAGACGAGCAATACCTGTTGTGTGTTAGACAAGGCAGCATCTGGCTGCCCCCAGCACCTACAAGTCTAGAAAGCAAGATGACACGTGCTTTGAATCCATATATGGGAAAAATTCAGGTGTAACGGTTTAAATTACCAAACCCTACCCAAATCCAGCCCATGTAGGATGTCTTCCACAGTAGATCTGACAATGCTCGTTTCCTTCATCTACCCTAAGTGAATTATACTCAGCTCCTGCTCCTCAAGGGTTTGTAGCTTCCTAAGCTGATGCTTTGACCTGTTTCCTTTTATTTCCATCCCTGGAACATACTGCTTCTGCCTCACTTTTGATTCATAATAAAACTTTTACAGTTTTATCTATTCACATCTCAAGTAGACTGAAACCTGAACACTTTAGCATTTGGCAACATAATAACCACACTTCACCCTGATGAGATCCCAACAACCGCAAGCGTCCAATATTTAATCAGATAATGAAAACAGCTTTATCTCAGGCAGAAATTAAAGTGGGCACAGAACCTGGCTCTGCTGCCACTGCAGTGGGAGCCTGCCTGTGATTGCCAGCACACAGGCTGCTCCGTATCTTAGCAATGCTGACTGGGTACATGGAAGAAAGATATATTTTAGGGGAAACTACACTAAGGTATGAGCAGTCAGACTTGATGAGTCCTGCTTCCCTACAGAAAAACAGAGGGGTTTCTCTAACTTGGCCACACTGAAGTCATGACTCAGTCCATATATTCAGATACATCCTCAGAAGCATACTAGCCTGGATTTAAGGCAACATCAGCCTTGAGCCACGAGATTTCAGGACAGGGGATTTCAGCCCTGTGAGGGCTCGGGACATCATCAGCATTAGACTCAGCCCAATTCTGCAGCGAGAAAATACCCCAAGTAATAGGAACATTACACAAGAAATAGAGAGATAACCTGTGTTCTTTTCTAGTTTAAAGTAACCTATACTGTTTCATTTATCACCTATAATTTTGATGGTATCAAATAAGAACTTCATTAAAACAAAGCCTTAAAATTAGAACATGTAGCATTCTTTTTGCACAGTGACAGCAGAATTTAAAACTAAGAATTGAAGTCCAACTTGAGCCACTTTGCAGACATATCTTGTCTTTTCAACCCCAAAGAACACTATGATTAATTCTTTTAATAGCTAACTGGCATTTTACAAAATACCATTAGAAACACCATGGGATGATGAACATAAGTATCAGGGGGAAAAAAAAAACAAACCAGGAAAAAAGGCAAGACACAGAAAAATCTATCATTACCACAAGAGTAGCTTAGCATCCACCCAAAGTCCCAATCTGCGTTTGTTTTTTTAAAACATGTAATTACAGTGGTTACAACCACACTGCATTAGTTTCTGGTTAGACCAGATTACTCATGATTTAAAATTTCCAGATTTGTTAATAGCTATAACAGAAGTTGTTGTTTCATATTACTGTAAGAAACTGAGCTTACATCTAAAACGCTTTCAGGAGGATGCTAAAGTTGGAGCACTACAGCATTAAGCCCAACTGAACAAAAACCTACACTGTACTGAGGATAGAGCTGGACTTCCAGATCTTTCTCCATCTTTCACCCACTACAAGGGCCTGAATAACAGCTTAAGGTTGAGCCAGAGGGAATTTCACTCCTTTTGATCAGTGATAATATGGCAATTAGAATACTGCAGAGAACAGAAGACAATCCTGGCAGATTCAATGCAGTGAGATGGTACTTCGCAGTAGGTTTAACTTCCTTCCCTGGGATGGTTACTGCTGACTGAGAAACTTCACAGAAACAAGAGTCTTGCTCTGCACAGCCCAGCACCTGCTAACTCACTTCACACAGTAGATAGGAGCTGCCTTTATAATAAGCAGGAGTCTGATAATTAAAAAAAAAAAAAACCAAACCAAAAAAAACCCACCAACAATAAAACCTCCAAGTTCCTGAATGCAAAGCTGTCCAGACAGCTAGTAAGACACTGTGTACTTTTACAATTTAAGTACTAATGTTTTAATTTTGAGGGTTTTTTTGGCTGCAGTTACAAAGTTGAGGTTTTGGCCAAAATTATATTGCTGTGATAAGGAGACATCAGCACAGTACTTGTTTGTCTGGAGACAATGTGGCTTCAGCAATGAAATAAATAGGAGAAACATCAGTAACCTAGACTGCAGTGGTCCCTAATAGCAAAAGAGTAGCAGAGAACCACCCTCCCCACTGTTCACAAGCTGATACTGAAAAGCAAGAGAGAAAACAGTGACTGACCCTTCTGTTGCTTATGCCACCTGGGGTAGCAAGTGAAAACTCACAGCTCAAAGCAATGAACTGGCTATGGCAAGTAACAGAGTTCAGATGCCTCCATAAAGCTCTCTACAAAGACCAGAATGGCAACAAATCCAATCCTCTTCCTTTACAAGGCTAAACCCATGGTAGGACAATTTCCTCAACTAAAAACATTTTGCTTAACAGAAAGAAAAAGAAAATGAGTAGTGGATGACCTGAAGATTATAATTTACAGTTTTACGTCAACCTCAAATACTATTTAAACAAAACTTCTATTCCCTTCTTGCTTGGAAGAGACAGGGACTATTCCGTCTGTGGTTGTGGACTGTTTCAGTATTATCCAACTGCATAAACGAAACTAGTGTCAAAATTAAGTTTTAAATGGCTTGAGGTTTATAGGAATTAAAGAAGGAAAAATTAAATTTGAAACTCTGCTTGTTTACTAGCACTAATTAAATATGCCAGATTTCTGGGCAAGCTTCCTAGCCTGTGGCTACTACGTTACTGGCTTGTAAAACAGTCAACAAGTACACGAGTACAAAGCACAAATACAATAACAGAGATTTCGTGTACAGTCCTGCCCTTAGTTTATAAAGGAAAAATGTATTAGAAACCATCTGTAACTATAAAGACCTGTGCTAACCCTCTAGACTATATTAGTAATATTAAAAAGTGCCAAGTCTACAATGGTTGCTTTTGCAGAGAAAAGTTAAAAAAAAAAATATCAGAGAGAGGTAAGAGCAATAAGCACAACTAAAATGAACAGGAAGCCTTAAAAGACTAGTTTACTTCTAAAAGTCCCATGCTTCTGGGCTCTGCTCTCAAAATAATTTGTTATTAAAAACAAAAGGAATTTTTGCACTTCAACAGAAGAAGTGAGTCTGATTATTCACACCACGGAAGCCACACTCCTCACAAATAGTAGATTTTTAGTGTATTGGAATTCACTAGAAAATAGGTTTATTTTGAAGAGCTGGAATTCCATATTTAATGGGAGCAAGGGCTATATCCATAACCGTACAGTCCATTTAGACTTCAAACTTTTAGGACAGGTAGTATCTTTGCATTCCACGTTTTAAAGGAACCAGCACAATGAGCTCATAGTCTATGAGGAAGTTACAAACCAACGAAAAAGAACAAACTAAAGCCAACCTCAGACAAAAGGAACCTCTGGAGACTGCTCATCTCAGCACAGAGGTGAAATAACACAGAATAAAATACCGTGGTACCTGCATCATCCCCAGGTATGTAGGGGCAGGAGGAGAGACAGTAAGATTCCATGGCCTCAATGCTGTTCTTTGCACATCCTTCTTTCAGGTGAACCTCCTTATTTACATGCTGTGGCTAAAGCTGCCATCTTTGCAAAAGTGGCAAACAACTCTTAGTGAAAAAACACTTGAGGACAATCTGCTGCCTTGACAACTTTAAAATGAAAAGCCTTTCACAGCAACTCAAATTAATGCGTGTTCCCAGTGTACAGTAGCCTTGCTCAGCTTTAAGGAAACCAGGAATTATGCTTCAATAAAAATTCAGCCACACAAATATTCTGCTATAAAAAGAGGCATAAACATATAACTCTCCAACTTCCAGAATCACGTACATGACGCAAAGGGAAATGATATAAAAATAACTAGGTTTTTGTTTACATCTCAGATTTACAACAGCAATTCCAGAAACTTAAGTTCTTCCACAGAGGCATTGATTTAATTAGCTTGCATAGCATGCTTTATTCGTATTCAGACCTCTGACGTACACTGATAAAAAAGAAACAAATACACCATGGACACATACAAAATAGTTTCCTAAACTTTTTCTACGCCCAGGTGCAGGTAAGAATTCTCAAACACGCTTTCATGGGCTTTTCCTTACATGCAAATGATCCTTTTTTAATATCTACAAACTATGTATGTTTTCAATTAAAAAACGTGACTGGATCGATTGGATCATATATTCTTGCAAACCAGCCAAAAATCAGATACAAACTGAAGCCCTGAAGGAACTTCTGAAAGTACAAACCATACTGCACAACAGTTCCACTTCTGGCAAGAAGAATCACCTCTCCTTTCGAACTGAAGCTAGAAGTGACAGCAGTGCATAAAAACATGCTGTCATTCAGCACTAAAATAACTACATTAATGAACAGTACTCAGAAATCATAAAAAAAACCCCAAAAACGTGACTGGTGAAAATCTCAGCTTAGCAAGTAATCACAAAATGATAAAGTAACAGCAGAGCACTTGCTTCTTACTGTTTGATAACTACTAATCTCAATTTTGGGTCTTACTGTTCAACTGGATGACAAATTAGTTCCTCAGATATGTGAACACTGGATTATCTTCAGGGCACAAACAGTGGCAGGGAGGGGACATTTTTCCTTGAGGTGACAAGCAAGACTACTAAGAATTTAGTAGTTCTCATACACTTTTCTTCTTTATTTTGATCCACATTAGTGCAGACTTTGGCTGCTTGTCCTTCTTCACGTTAGGCTTAAAAGCCAAAACATCCCAGAATTTTGGGAACAAGTATTTAACCAAGAGTGTAAGAAAGACACTAATATCCACTTCTAGAGACAACGTGCAAGTTCAAGTCAGTGCCAATCTGTAAGGAATGCTTCTGAGGCTCATCAATTTTTCTCCTCATAACTTTGTCTAATTTTACATAACCATGCTCTACTCAGTCTGCAGCAAGCAGGGATCAACAATTTGGACCAGCAAACTTACACTCAGAAATCCGATCAGCCTTTGCAAAGACAGGGCCCCAACATCTTCCACTTTTGCACACTGAAGTTGTCCTTGACTCTCCCATGCACACAGCACAAAATTGGTTGTGGCCTTGAATCACTACAGTGCAGCACAGCTCCCATAATCCCCATTAATTTCAAACGTTTGGATGCTGAATAGCTTGGTTCAGCTTTCACTCTTCACCATACAGTAACTTTTCAGGCAATGACCAGTGATGAAAAACACTCACCAGCTACATGTCAACATATCTGGAAACCTTAGGAAACAGCAGTATCCTAAGATACCCAAGACCTGGATATTTCCGTTGAGACTTTAATTAACACTTATGGCCAGTTTTCTCACTGTCATTGCAGGAGGAGCCAAAATCTGCAGCAGGTATGCAGGCATGTAGCAGGCAAGAGACTGAAGCCTTCCAGAAGTCCTGAATGGAATCTGCAAGTCATCTCCACTGCAGACACGTGTTTTCGTTTAGGAAAATTTAAGAACTCAAAGGACAGAAAGAGCATCAAAGCAAAACCAGCCTTTGCATTGTTGTGCTGCAGTCTGCTCCGAGCTTTCTGTCACTCAAAGATGCATGCTCAGTACTAGGTATCTTCCTCAGAGATGCACAAATTCATATCCTTTTATCCACACACCATTCTCATATGCACGAGTTCATATTGTTGCATCCACCACCTTCAAGATGGTAAATCAATCAGTTACAACTTCAAAACACAGAAATGAAGCAGCAGGTAAAGTGACAAGACTCCTGCAGCAGGTTACTCAACTGTGCTACAGCTCTGGTATTTGGGATTTCTGCTGTTTGTGGCACTCGACTTACAGGTTCATTATATCTTTAAAAAGCCACTACTGAGCAGAGCAGTGTTACCTTGGTTTATTACCATAACCTGTCATTCAGAAAACTAACTCTTCTTTATGGAAAAAACTGTCATTAAAAAATGAAGAAGCAGTTCACACACAGCAGCCCAATCAACTCAGATGTTTTACAGCAGATCACTTGGAAAAGATAGCTGTCATGCTTTTAAACTGTTTAGGAGAAATGAAAGCAGTTAGTCTTTGGAATGATCACCTTCTGAAAGGTAATTACTTTTCTACTGTGAAAAGTAAGCTATTTGAAGAACTATAGAAGATTATACTCCTGTATGATATTTGCATTTTGCTGGAACCTGAAAGTGCTGACCAAAGCTGTACATATGGGTAGCAAAAACACAATTCTTATTCCAGAATTTAATTTTTTTTGGCCCTCAGGTGGCCAAACTGGAAGTGGAGAGCAGCGAACAAATGCAAGGATTAAAGAAACATAAACATTGCTATTTCTCCTTTATCCAGAGCAATATGGACCCAAGAAAGCCCAGATGATACTGCTGTTTCTGCACCACAACTGGCTCCTTCTGAGTCCTTCTGGCACTTCCACAGTGTGCCCTGAGCCCCCACTTGCTAGCTCAGGAGCTGCTCTGTCTCCCCAGCTATATCACTGCCAGCCCAGCCTGGCCCCAGCAGCACTCGCGTGTTAGCTCAGGTGCACTGCAATAAGCTGTGCCAGACTTGAGCCCGCATTTGTAAAACCAGTTCATGTGCACGCAAGGAATGCCTATCTACAAATTTGATCGTGTGCACTCAGGAGTAGTGGCTTGTTAATGCAAAAGAAAACAGATTTCATTTGTCATTGTATGACCAGTGCTTTTGTATGAAAAACTGGAGAATTGGTACATTGGTAAGAAATCAGAGACAATGGAGTGATAAGAATAGCAGCACACAACAATGTTAACACACAATAAACTATACAATAATACCTTTAAATACTACTGGCATCTGACATGAAGAAATACAAGTGCTGAAACTGAAAATCCAGGTTTAGACACGATCTGTAGCTCATGCTGTATGTGTTAGATCAGCTGCTTCCTGCAGGTCACTTTAACAAGTACTATTCTGACTCTAAATATAGGAAAGCAAATAATTAAATACCCTGTACTCAGAGCAGCATTTTACATTTACACTACTGACATAAACATTCACGGGTTATGCCCTTATGAGACAGAACAGTAATGTTGTGTTCATTTTAAAAAGCGAAGAAAGTATGAGAGACAAACATTAAGTGGACTTCTCAAGACCACAAAGAAGCGAGATCTCTTTCTGTATTAATTACACAACATTCTTAATGTGAACAGGTGATAGCCCATCAATTCACATGTTAAATTTTACCCTTTCCAGCACTAGATCACCTGTAGAACAAGAAAACTCTTCCTTTGTAAATACAAACGTTGCTTATTTCAAGGGATCTTTACAACAATCAAAAAGATTAACACTTCTGGGTTTTTCCAAAGACAAGAATAGATTACTGAGAAGTAAGGTCGGAGAACGTTTCTGCAAACCCTTTAAGTCAACAGTTGTCCAGGACATGAGAAGTCATTGTTTCACCTCAGGCACGAGGTTATCCCTGTCACATTATGAAAGCATGGAATCTACACAACATCC
>JAVJGJ010000030.1:24362612-24373973 GCA_035590215.1 Microhierax caerulescens
TTGGGGTTGCTTCCCCCCCCCCCCCCCGCCTTGCTTTCCTATGATGTATTTAAAAAAAAATAATAATAAAAAAAGACTTCAAAGATCATTTTAAGTGTTGCTTTTGTTTCTCACATGAGAAACTCAGGGCTTCAGCAGGTCTAGACAACACAGTGGTTAAAACATCATTAGCTGCCAACACTTTGTCTTCCTAGAGCTCCCACAGTTGTTGCTACCCTGAAACTGCCTCATCTGAAAATACATGACAATTTCCATATACTGTTTTGCTTCCCTCAGAGCTTCTCCAACATGGCAACTGTAAAACAGAGAGAGCGCACAAGTACCCACAGCAGGCAGTTTCAGATGTCAGAGGCTCACCCAGGTGGATACTGGCCCAATACTTCTGCGTGATGCTTCAAAGCATCTTAATTTTTTGACCTTCCTTTTAACACTTTGCAGATCTTCTCTCCTTGTGCTTCTAGACTACTATATCATCTGTGGGCTTTACTTGAAGGGTGCAATAGCTGTGCATAGGGAAATGTAAGAAAGACAGGGAGACACAGATTTTTATCCCATCTGTATATCACCAAGGCTATATTTACCAAACACCAAACAGTTATGCTCAAGAAGATCTGCTGAAGACAATGTAACTGAACAGGTGTTCCTAAAGGCAACATTTGGCCTGCAGGATAAAGCCTGATTAATTTAGCTATAGGGTAACAGGAATGAGAATCCTCTGGTTAGATGAACCTGTAAAATCAGAGGTCAACTAAGATCACACATGTTACAGCGATTTCTAAGTTGTTATACCACAGCCATGCTAGTGCTAGGAGAAAGCCGTAAAGACAAGCCCATGACTAACAACAGATAAAAATATTCCTCTCTAGCCCTACACAGATCTATTAGTCTTCATTTGTGCAAAACCACCGAATGCAACAGTACTGAACTTCCTATACTATGCAGATCAGCCTATACAGAACCATACAGAAGGCTTGTCTGCAGCTTGGTCCCTGCCATGCCCACGAAAAACCCATGAGAGCCCCACTGGAAACATGCTGGGACAGGCTCTTCCCATCACAGCAGTTAACAGGCTGACTCTTGACTACCTTCCTTCTAGGGTAATCCTTAAACTCAGGCAGAAGAGCATTCATCTTTCCATGGGTACACAGTACCTTCCTCGCATCTGGTAGCGGGATGTTCAGGGAAAGATTACACCTACCTGTGGCCTACAGCACATCCAGAGGCATTTTCACAGAAGAGATTTATCTGAGAGCAGACCCCAGATGTCCGTATCCTTAACTTACAGGGTTCACATGGATGAATTTCCCAGCTCTCAGATGGCTGCCCCACAGGTGTCTAATCTCACGGAGGTGAAAGTCTGTCAGCCTGGGACAGACTACAAAGGCTGGCCTCTCAAGGAGCCAGCAGAGCTTTCCACAGAAGATGCCAGACAACGTGCATCTGAGAAAACTAAAACCACTGCTGAGAACAGTGTAAAGAGCAACAAGCCATCTTTCCTTCTTCTACTAATGGATATGAATTACACTGTGCAGGAAGCTCAGCTAGTCTTGCGTATTTAATAAGTTCATCCAAGTCCCCAGTGCAGTTTAATGGTGGATATAACGTGGATTCTCTAATGAATCCTTTTGGGCCTGCACAGACAGCTGAGATTCTGTACCTTATATGCAGAAGAGTGCCATGAAATCCTGAGGGCCTAGCTCAGATAGACTGTAAATCCATTTGGGACTTTGCCAATGAGACTAGCATTTCATTTATGGACACAGGTCTACCATTTCTGAATCTAAACTGTATCTGAGCTATAGCAATACTGGCTTAATTTCAAGGAGTTACCTTTGCACCCATTCCTTTTCTTTCCCTGGAATTTTTCACAATAAAGGTATCAAATCAGCTGGTTGTAATGATGTAATGAGTAATAAAATACTGCTCCCTGAATATTGCAGAAGCTGCTTTTCCTCCTCCCTTCTCATCCTATTTTGTCTTTAACCATCACTCCTAGTCAACATCTATTTTCCCCCATCCCAAGTTCAGCTTCTGTAACAAGGACTCATAAGCTTACTTCTGAAGGATGGATCTTTTAATGACAAGTTCTTCATCCAAGTCAGCTTCATTAACCATGAAGAGCAATCTTTTTCCTGTGTCATCCACTCCAATGAAGTCGCGCTGCTCCACTGAAGTAGAAAATCAAACACAATCGTTATATAACCCTGTCTTAATGCAGGCTGGAAAGACAAATGGGACCACCAACCACCCCCAAAATATGAAATACTAGGTTTCAAACTAACCCAGCAAATCAGTGAATTTACAAAAGTTATCCACAATATTTATTAACTTCTTTTCAGTCAGGGTAGCTGATACACAGCATAACATTCACAACTCTGGCCCTGCAAGCTTTTTGCACCCTTTTTATGAAGATGCCAAGTACAAGTCCTGACACGCAACACTCCCATGTCGAGCTGTGCTTTCCTTCTGCCTCTCTCTCTTTTTAAAAACTGCTATCTGAATTTACACAACAACAAACCCAAGGCAAGCAGAGAGTTCTTCAAAGTCCAACTGCTTCTTCACCATCATAAATCACTCATTAGAATCAGGTGGTCTGGAGAGGATTATGATTTCAGCTAAGACATAACTATTCTACAACTGATCTCCTATTTCAAATAAATACTGATAGCAATAGAAAACTTAAATCACATACACAAAAACACATAAAAGTATAGATTCTAACACTCCTAACTATAATCTATAACTATAGATTCTAACACTGATGTTTCTGGGTGGGTTAACTTGCTTTAAAGACCTATTTATAAAACTGCCACCCAAGAAAATATCTAATAGTTACATACATCATTGTGGCAAATCCCACCTCCTGCAATCACTGACTGTGCATCAATAGTGACTCTGGTCTACTGACATGTAAAGCATTTGTTTTTTGAACAGTTTTCCACAACATCTGAATGCAGTGGTGGGAGCTTACTGTAACTTGCACTTTGTAGTATGAGCCATCACTCTGGTGGCAACCATCTTTACAGGAACACAGACTGTACAAGAATGCCATGGTACACTTTGAACAAAACCCTCTTTTCTCCCACTAAATACTATTATTTTGGGCCAAACTGGCAAATATTCAATCTCCTAAGTTCTAAGCTTTTAACTACACTGGAGTAACAGCATGCTCTGTAAGTAGTTAATTCTCTAAAATCTTTTCTCAGCCAAACTATTTTAACCCCATTTTCCCCAGTTCAGCCCTGTTCTTTATTTTACCTTTATCTTTTCCTTCAGTTACTATAGCAACATTATCAAAATAGAGTCAAATCTCCGCAGCTGTTGAAAGTTCTCCTATTGGATTGGGAGTCTTTGATCCAAATGATCAAACATACCCTCTTCACAAATCCCCCCACCCCTTCTCAGAAATTAATCATACAGCAAAGAAGTACAAAAATAGGCCTGAACATGTAACATTATAAGAAATTAAGTACATTTAGGATAAAGCTCACTTGCTGTAAGAACTCAGAAATAAGTCTTGAAAGCAGTGCTGACACTCATGCTAAGGAGGGGTGATGAAGTTTGTGAGCAGGGACTAATCAACCATTGCCACTGCCACCTAACTGGGATCTCCCGACAGGCTAGAAACACAACAGTGACCAATTTTCCTCCATCAAGTTACTTCTCTCAAAGTTCAGGTCTTGGCTGCCCATTTCTAACTGTTCCCACAGTAACATAACATATTCCACTGCTATAGCAAAGCTCTACATAGTAAGAAAAAAGGAAAAAGTAAACTTGATAACAACAGGAGCAGGTACATGGTACATGCCACCAAACCGGTTTCTCTTGCTCGTGTGGATAGGTAAGAAACAGACAGCAAAACCATGTGGGAGCACTCTTTTTTTTTTTTTTTTTTTTGTAGCAGATGCCAGGTCAGTTTAAAGACAAAACTTATGACTAAAATCAGTCATACTCACGAGATACACGAGTGCTGTTTCAAATCATACTGCCATTACTTAGTAAGTAATAAATAAGCAGAACAACAAACACATAACTCGTTTACAAACTCACTGCAAGATAAGTATGAGAAAAAAACGTTAAGGCTGCAGTGATGGTAACTACAAAATTGTTTAAAGTATAAAAATGGAATGCAGGATGTGGTTTTCCTCCTCACAACAGAAAAATAAGGATCTGACATAGCTATTGCCATTTATAAATTACCTTAGAAATTAGATCCCCACCAACTTTAGGGGATTTAAAGACCTAAAGACATCATAACACAAAAGAATGGAAGTTGAGCAATTCAGAGATGAGAAGAAATACTTTTCAGTCAGATTTTCTAAAATGCTTTTTAATCAAATGTAATTAATTGACACTTGGGAAAAAGACACCTTTGTTACAAAGATTCACTATCCCCACCCTTTCAATTAAAGGGAGAGAATTCACACGATGCAGCCTGCAAGACCACCAAGAGGTCTTCTGGCAAACACAGGGAATACCAGTGATGACATGCCTGCTGCTTTCAAGACAAGAAAAACAAGCAGGAAAGAGTCACCATCCCCATCTTTTCTGCCTTTCTTTATACAGAGAAAGGTTCAGAAACTCTTTTCCACTCAATCCCTTGCAGGTCATCTTTAAGCACATGGCTCCATTCTGGGTGTCTGAACTCCTGACACACTGTTTATTTGGGTTACCACTCACTAGCACTGCCTTTTTATCTTTTATTGCCGTGCCTCTTATTAATCAATTAAAAAAGCCAATGAGATTATTATTGTCAATATAAAAAAATATAAACGCCAATGAACTCACTCTGCAACTTGCAGCTGAGTTATGTCAAGCATATCAAGCATTTCAGGAAACCAACAGTATGAATTGATAACTGCTTAACACTGCAATTCATGTTAACTTAAAAACTGTTCCTTCTATCACAGTTCTTGAATGTTCAATAATACTGCAAAAGCAACAACTTTGTATCAGATTCCTTGACATATGTGAAATAAAAGTCTTGCTCCTTCTCAAAAAGTGAATGAATTTGTAGGAACAGTGAAACAATAAATAAAGCTGCAGATGTATCTAGTGGCTTGTCAGGGCTAAGGATCCATTTCAAACACTTGAACAGTACAGGGCAAGTACACAGAAGCATGTATACGTCACATTTAGAGAAGGCGCTGATAACGCCACATACTATGAAAAGCTGCCTAACACATTCCATGTTAGTATCTTGTCTTCAGTTGCTTATAAGCTTCATCACATTTAACTGTTTGGAATTAAATTTCCAGTGCCAGGTGCCTGCCTTAAGAGGAACGCTTGGAAAATTCAGTGAAAACAGTTCAGCTGCTTCTAAGGCTAAAGAAAAAAAAAAAAAAAGTGTTTAGCATAAGCTTAAATGGTTAGGTGGCCCTTCCCTTGAAAAGCTCTGGTATTCCACTTCTTCAGCACTTTGTCAGACAAGCAGCATGACATTCAGTAAGCGCTGCTAACCTGTGTATCAGGAGTGTACTTCTTGCCATCTGACTCCACTATAAATCTTTGAAAAACTGCCGTTTCATGTGCTCTTTCAAGACACTTATTTTTGCTGCAAAATTTTTTGCACGTTATTCTTAAGGAAAGGTTGTTTCAATTCCTCAGTTCCTAGAAGTGATCAAGCAGCAGTGACATCTAAGGTCTTCTGTAAACATGAGGTGGTACAAGCAAAGCACACAAGCCATGAGACTCCACAGCCACTCTGTGATGACTGCTCCAGGGGAAAGGGCTTGATCTGCTGTTTTTGCAACCTGTTTTATACAAGGAAATAAAACTCATAAGCTCACAAGGGTGAGAGGAAAGAAAAGCATAAAAGTGAGGACTCTGCAAGACAGGCTGGAAGCAGGGGAGGGAAAGCAGTCCCTGAAAACTGGTAGAAATTGGGACTACCTGTGAAAGGACACTGGACCACAAAGACAGGAATCAGAAGAGAAGGAAAAAGGGTGACTATGGGCAGATAATGAAGCAGGTTGAGATGAGAAGTCAAAAGTGGAACAGGGGATGGGATTGGTAGTGAAAGAAAAGAGTAATATATGAGAAAGAGATGCTGGACTCTTGACAAAGATCCTTGAAGCAGGAGACTTAGCAAAGACAGTAAGAATGGAGGGTGGTGATGGCAAGAAGCCAGCATGGGAAAAGAAATAGGGATGAGCTAGGACTATGTTGACAGCAATAGGATGCATTCAGTCAAGTAGGAATGAAAGGCAGGACGGTCTGATGCTCCCTAAAACGTACTGCCCCTCTCCAGAACCTGGAGAAGAACCCCGTCCTGTCTTGGCACTCCCCTGTTTTCAGCAAATGATTGAAAAAGGTTTGGTAGGGTACATGTCTCATCCAAGGCAGTTCATAGAGAACAACTTACTAGTGCTATCCATGACAGCTCAAGCCAAGTAGTTTTGAGTAGGAGACATTAACATCAAGCCCCACAGAAAGACACTGTGGGTGTCAAATCACTTCCACATAATGGAATTTTAATGTTTTCAAGTTTGGTTTTTTACAGATCTGAGAAATCATACACAAATTTTAACAAGTCATGTAGGAAGAGTTATACTACAAAAGTCAAGCATACAGACATTAAAACCCAAGTGAATGAAGAATGTATGTGCAACCTGATGTGTTTACATTTGTGAAGAATCTTCAGATGATCTTGCTTATCCTCACAGACCTCCTCATCCTCGCTCTGTGCTCAGAGCTCACATACTAGGCAGCTCTATGATGTTTAACCACCAACTCATTAGTTTATAACTCCTGAAAGCTCAACTCTGTGGCTGCAGTAGTGCTCTTGACAATGTTTTATGTACCATTATCACTTAGATTGCTTTTTCAAAAACAGAAGATTCAGAGCCGTTTGAGAGTCCAAGTTCTAAATGCTTTCAGCCCTACTAACCTTACACTTTGTTCCAGAAAATCTTTTCATGCAGAGTCTAAGCAGCTTTCTTTTAAAAACACATTTCCTCCACTTTCAGACACACACGTAGTCCAACTGTTGGCTTGCATTTCACTCCCCTCTCAAACAGTTTAAGCTACGCTTTCTTATTCATATTACTGTAATGCCTCTGAGCTTTAATCATGGACCAGGACCCACTAAGCTGGCAATAATCAAGCCTCAGCAATTTAACAGATATCATTAAAAGAAAATGTGAGGTATGGTATGGGAATAACTGTATGGTATTTAGTACTTTCAGCATATAAGTAAAACGGGGATAATAGCCCTGCCCTGCCTTACAGCAGTGTTGTGAGAATAGATACACTGAAGATTACAAGGTACTAAGATATTATGATAAGAGGGACAAGATAAGCATCTAACCAAGTCCTTGAAATCAGTGGGAGTTTTGCCTAGCAAAAGGCTCCTGCATGTGATCTCAGAAGAGTAATTCAGTACATACCACAAGAGGGGAGAGTTTCTAGAAGTATTTGTTACCCATCTAATGCTGGTCCCTACAGTAAGTGGTAAAATTCCCAGCTATAATTTGGCTGATGCTTAGCACTCTTGAAAAACCTAACGGTTTTAATGTTCATATGTAACAAAAATTTAGGGTTTGATCCAAAACTCACTGAAGTCACCTGGAGCTTTTCCCTTAACTCTTGTGAGCTTTGGATCAGAGCCTGCAAGATTACATGAGTCTAATACTTAATTCTGAGCTGGAAAAAAAGAAGTCACACCCCCACCAGGGAATCTAAGGAAAAATAGGGTATCTGTAGCTTTTTTATTTCTTTCGCTCTGGGACTGATAAATAAACATATCATACATACCAGTGGTTTCGTGATAATTTATTAATAAATAAATGTATGTATTCCTATCTACATACCTGGCTTTTTTTTCCCTTTCTGTCCTGGTACCATTTCTGTGGGTTCATGAGTTTTCTTCATCAACATGGAGAGAGTAGCATCATGCGTCCGAAAGAGATCCACAACTTTATATAAATCAACATCTGTGATCAGATCGCAGCTCAACACCAAGACATCCGTCTGTCAAAGAAGAAAAAATAACCCAAACCCATTCAGAGATACAAATGACCACATATGGATTAGCATTTGAGGACTCAACAACAAAACCACCCATAACTTTTTCCCTTTTTTAAAAAAAATATTTTTATTTGTTTTTACTTCAAAAAACACAAGGTCCATACTCTTCCAAAAATCGTTACTGGTTTTTGCCAGTTCACTTTTCTTGAGTCCTGCTGTTACTGAATTAGTTATTTGGTTAATGCTTATCCAGCTCTGGACTATAAGAATATGTGAACATCTAAACTGCCATCATCTGCTCCTAAGGGAAGGACCCTGCACAGAAGCCACGGCTTTCAAGACTGCCATGAAATTCTGCAGTATTTACTTTAGTAAATTTTAGTTACATAATGATGTAGAAAAGAAATCTTTCTGAAGAAATCTTTTTTAGCTGACTTTGCATCTGGCTACAAACCACTGGAAAAGATATTTAAACTATGTTATTTTATTGGAGGGAAAAAAAAAAGCAAAGACTATCTAGGATGTGATTTACTCAGTAATTGCACTGCGATGGTGGGCTCAGTTTAGAAATACATTTCCTAAAACCAGCAAGACCATATTAAAAAAAAAAAAAAAAAAAAAGAAAAAGAAAAAAAAAGAGGAAGTTAGGTCCTATTTAATTTTGATCTCAAAGGATTCCAAAGTGCCTTACAAAGTATTTAAGAGAACTGCTGCATATATCACAGAAACATTGTCACATATTGAGCGAGACCTAGCAGCTTCATTAACCATGCACACTATCAATATACTCTTACTTAGAAACAATTTTCTGTATTTCACGTGGGTTGTGGAATATACTGCCAAAAATCTACTAGTTCAGCAATTATCTTCATTTAAACTAATCCTAACATAATATTTGTGCAGCATGGCCTACAGAAAAGTAGCAAGTTTCCACTTTATTTTTTGTTAATGATCAACCTTCTAAAGAAGATAGTGTTTCTTTCTTGACATTTACCATTTTCACTTTTTGTGCTGCCATTTACTATGGTAAGTCCCCCTGCAGAGCATGACATGGCTTCCTAGTTTTGTCTTTTAAAAAGACATTGTTAAATAACGATAGGCACTAGTAAATACTTGGTAAAACCTGTATTAACTCATGGAGGATCAGAAATTCTACTTTTTCATTAAAAGCGAACCAGTTTAGCATTGACCTTTTTTAATAGAAAGATTTATTACAGAAAGGTTTGCTTTACAGACTATCTAAATACTAGGAGATTCCACATTGTAGGTGAGACTAACTGAGGTCTGGTATATACATTACTTGACAGGTTCTCCTACAAATGCTAGCCAATTCCTTGTGTTTACCAATAAGTCATTGGAATTCATCACATCACAAACCGTTAGAACTGCTGATTTGGCATGCTGTGCAAAAGGTCAAGCTCTTCAGTTTCCATTTGATTTCTCCCCTCTTTACTGAGAAACACCTGGCTGCTTTACAGGAAGGAACAATGTGCAGGTTGAGAATTTTACACATTCAAAACCTGACTTGCATTGCCCCTTTTAACGTATTTTCAAAATGTGTATTTTATATTACAGTTTTGCCCAGGAGAAGTGCTTTAATTATTACTTCTCTAAAACAAACAGCATGCACATATTGGGAAAAAAACCCCAACCTAAACCACTAATGCAAGCTGCCCTGCTCCAACATTCCAGTATGTACAAAGAAAGTAAGAAAAAATTCAACTTGGTATGGAAGTAAATCTCCAGCTTCATAACTGTAAATAGTGAAGAAACATATATTAAATATCCCGGAAAAGCCTGCAAAATTTTCAGGTATTTTATTTTTACAAGAGCACAACTGAGTTGCAATATTTGCACAAAAGGCCAAAAGGTATCCAAGGCACACATAAATAGACCTGTACTTTTCAAACTCAGTTTGTAGAAGGAAGAAATCACCAGCTTCAAATCTAAATGCATTCAGTCCAGCAGTGGAAATAAGAAATAATAATAAAAAGAGAGAAACAGACAGACCAATGGATTTATCCTAAGGAACAAGTATCTGGATTTGTAAAACAAACCTTGTAATTATTTCACATTTTACTAAACGCTTTAATCTGTCACTATAACAAAAATCCAACAAGCATTTCATGGTTGTGAACCGGCTCCTGGGTTTTTTCTCTTCACTATAGGACAAGCTTTTTGCAAAAACTGAATGCAAGACCCCTGAGGAGCATTCGGGAACAGAACCACCAAATGTCTGGTTGCCATCTGTTCTACCCATTTACTCTCCCAATATGTAAATAAACGTCAGTGAGCGCAGGGACCAGTGAAACACACAGTTGCTCTGTAAAGCCCACATTTCTGCCTCTCCTCCTGATGAGCAGAGCAGTGGCCTCAGAAGCACGCTGAGAATACACCATGAAAGGCTCTTTTGGGACTTGACAGCCTCCCCTTTGAAACACACACCCCCCCCCTCATAAATAAAGCCCTCACTGTCTAATGGATGCACTTTTTTTCCAGTGTACAACTCCTGAACGAATAAACTAATGGCTGAATGAAAAAATAAACTATCCTAGAACCCTAGCAGACGTGTGTGTTTTTCTTTACGTTTTTAGGGTGGGTGTAGAAGAAAGAAAATAAATGGTAGAGCTTGCGGGTTTTTTACATATATACATGCCAAATAAATACAGTGCACCTTTCCCAATGAGCCACTGATACAAAGAGAAGTACGTACTTACTACATGCACTCATGTGCTAACAAGGGGTATGTGAACATACTTGACTTCATGAATTATGCAAACACCTAAGTACACACACATACACATTTCTTAATAAACTACATGTAACAATGATTACATCAACCCCAAACTATTATACAAACAGATGATAAGAATCAACATGAACTGATTAAAAAAACCCAGCAAGCACACACCCCAAGCAGAACCACTTGCAAAGGCAGAAAAACACACGCACAAATGCACACTCAACACCCATTACAACTACAGGAAGGACACGGAAAGGGTCTTAACTCAAGGAAGACCATCTAATGGATCGGACATGAAACAAATGCTTGGAATTTCTGGCATTTTCCTGCTCTGCCAAACTTGGTATGTGCCATTTTGTTTACTGCTTTTATGACACAGAGAAGCCCTTGTCACAGACCAGGGCTCTACCACAGAAGCTGCTGAACAGACCAGGTGAAAATACCATCAAGGCTAATAAAAAAAGAGAACAACAAATTACTTTGGGTTGGGGAACACAAGAAAACACTACAGTGCTACTCAGGTACAGCAGCCCTAGCTTGCTGGTAGCACAGCTTACGTTTTTTTGCGAGCTTCACAGAAAAGAGGAGAACATGACACTCCTTGGAAGAGTCACTTGGGCCTCTGTAATCCCACTTAATCTCCAATTTTA
>JAVJGJ010000030.1:24374073-24390795 GCA_035590215.1 Microhierax caerulescens
TCCCCACTTGACCTACACTCCACAAAAGAAATTTATGCACTGAAGTTCAAAATTTAGACTTGGCTGCTGATCAATGGAGAAAAACGAGGTTCTGCAGAGATCATTCTACCTATGATCTAATTTCAAGAAGATGTTTCTTTGGTCCTACTGACCACAGATGGACCCTGGGCTTCCAGTCTAGCTATCACTGAACACTGAGCGTTCAAGTCAAATCAAGTATGAAAACACGGCACTTAAGACCTCCAGATCTCGGCTCTCCCTTTCTATAACACTGGCTAACGGCACTTCACCATCAAACGTTTCCAAACTGTGAAATACTCACATATTATGAGATAACCTACATATTCAATCTGGATAAACGCAGCACTTTAACATAAAACATCAAGAGATTCATACAAAATAGAGAAAAAAAAAGTAAAAAAAAAACCCTCAAAACTAGCATGTCAACAATTATATTGAACCCAGCGCAATATGGAAAATCTACACAAAAACAAGACAAAAAAAAGCAGAATGTTTCAAGAACTGAGTTCAAGACAACCAATTTAAAAATAGAAAACATGTTTTCAATGGAACTAATTCATACCACAGATCAAAAGATGGATACAATTATATGGTGTAATATACCAGCATAAATAAAAAGCCTTGGACTTTCTCACACCCTGCACACAAAGACAATGCTAAAAACTCTTTTATATTCAGCAGTAATTGCTGGATCCCTTCCGTTCAAACAGGAGATATCAAGGTTACTGCAGATAGCTGGCAGCAAATGATTGATTTTTAATGGCATTTACTAAGCTAAGTATGGACAAGGGCAGGACCTTGTAGCCTAAACTGCTGATGGCCTCAAAAACTGCAAACTAGAAGATGAGAAAACACATGTTACAAGGAAATCTCCAATTTGAACAAAATCAGCCTTGAAAGATAGAGGGAAACAAATGTTAGATTGCATTATAAACAGAAAAGAAGCAAAATATCCATGAGCAGTAGACCCAGCTAACAGAACTGAAGACAGACAAAACATCATACTTAAATACTGAAAGTTTCCAACTGCAGAGTATTACAGCTGAGACTGACAAGTGGCAAAAAAAAAAAAATAATCAAAAGATTAGATAGACACTGTTCCTACACTCAGCCTATGTTAACACATGCACAGAGAACTTTGCATCACTTCCTGCGGTGTCACCATACAACAGGAGAAAGAGGAACAAGTTATAATTACTGCTGGAATTAAGACTGAGTTTTATACACAATAGCCTGGAACTTCACCCACATGTTGCATTAACAGTGGGGTTTGCGTGTAATGCTTTTATTATTCTAAAGAGTGGAAAGGGAAAGAACAGTCTGGCTGTGGGCAAGCATTTTGATTGCTTGTTAGTGTGCTCCAGGCAAAGCCTAAGATACCTCCAAGCAATTGCATCACTCACCACTCTTCAGATCAGAAACTTACATCCAAGGCTTTAAAAGAGAATCCCTTTTTATCTTAGTCTCCGTTAAGAGTCCTCCAATTTCCACACCTGTGACCTCTTTGAAGATCTATGGCTGTTGCTGTAACTGGAGCAGGGAACTTCATTTATTTTTTGATGTCTGTAGGATCTTGTTAGCTACCAACCAAAATGGCTACCTTTGGCTGGGAATTCCCACTCTGCTTTTGTAATGGCCTTGACAGCAAGATTCAGAAGAAAATAATGATTTAGTACTTTGTTAGCAGACATGAAGCATTTACCTACTGTGCACTCATCCTGCAGCAGCAAGTTTGCTGTAGACCAGCACCTTCGGAACTCTTCTCAAGGACAGAGGGCAGTGGAGGCACAGGATGTGCCTCTATCTGAAATCCAGCAGCAAGTCCTCCTCATTAAAAGATGGAAGAAACTTTTTTTTTGAAAGACAGCGTGTAATGTGAAAGAAGCTTTTTTTTTTTTTTTTTTTTTTTTTTAAGAAAACAGAAAAGTCTAATGCAGGAGCCAAGGGAGTCTCTTTTAATTTCTTGGATGGCCCTGAATTCATCAGGTGAGGATATCTTAAGGCAATGTGAATGCCTTCACATATGTAACCTGTCAGCACCACTGTTTATCTTCTCAAAGAAAGCTGGAAGAAAGATGCCAGAAGCTGGGGAGGAGACCTAACCCCAGTCCCATCATATGGCTCATCCTATGCGTTGTATCAGATGGGATCATACAATGAAAACACCATTTTAGGTTATCTTTGTATCTCAAGAGCTACCATCCAAAATCAATATTTTTTAATTTACATACATATAAGTTAGGAACAGGAAAGATATTCAAGCCCAGAAGGCATCCTGTCTCCTCCCAGGAGGAAGTCTTGTTACCTATTGCTCAAACTGACACATAGGGTGGAAAAGGATAATTCACAGTTACCAGGAACCAAAAGCAAAAGTTTAGAGATGAACACAAGTTCATCAGCTTCTTAAAATTGTTTTCAAAGTAGGACACTGATATCACACTGAACTGTAAAAATTCTGGTCTGGAACATAATCTTTGCAATCCACCTTTTGCTCTGGCTCCAACTAATGCAATTTAGTCCTACTTACACAGTACTCCAAAAATCATTTTCCCAGCTTCCTCCTCCAACCACATCACTCTTCTTCACTGGTTCCATTTTCTGTCATATCAAGCACAAGTTGTTTATCCTCCTTTTAATAGCCTATCCTTTCCACTAACCATGCACTTACCAAATCTACTTCTGCCTTACTTCAATAAAGGCTGCCAACTCTATCACCTACTTGTACCTTCTAAAGGAAATGGTTTTAGGCTCCATCAACTTTTTTTTACTTTTTTTTTTTAAAATAAATCTGCTACCCTTACACTTACAGAAAACGGACAATTATCAGACTATCAGTATGCAGCCTGTCCTGCTAGGCTTGCTCATTTGTCTAAGGTCAGGAGTCATCTCCTGGGTTTATGTCCAGAACCTAAGCATGCCACAGAGGAGACTGTTTTTCCCCCATCTAAAGGCATCCAGAAAGCATGCATCATCACTCATGAGAACCATGCCTGCTAAAGCTCAGGGAAGCACCCCATAACCCAGACTGAATTCACCAGTTCATGGAGGGTGAGACTGGCAAGCTAAATTCTCCCCTGGCTCAATGCATTGCACAAGCAGACTGCTTCACAGGCAGAACTCTAGAAACAAATGGCACTCTCCTCGTCACTCCTGTTCCTGGAAGGCAGGTTTCCAGGACTACCTGGACGGCAGCGCTACCAGATCTGCTGTGCAGCTGATCTTGGACTCTGCCTCACATGAACAGAAAGAACACCGCAGTCGGGCTCCAATCTCAACAGCAGCAGCACAGCAGGCTGGCTGCCAAAGCCCAGAGCTCAAGCCCAGGCTTAACGCTTAATGTAAGCAGAGCCTTAGGCAGTCAGGTGCTGTAGTCATACAAACAATAATAATAAAAACTAGTCCTAATGAAGCTTAACCAGCTCAACTTATTGAACAGAGAGAAGGCCTTTGCCCACAGCCTGCAATTACCTAAACAGCAGATCTCTCAGCCACGCAACAAAAAGCAGGCACAACCGGATTCAGTGGCTAGGAATCAGTGTTCAGCATAGAAATAAAAGACAAAGTGGTTTAAGAGGGAGAATAAGTATAAACTGGAATAAAATACCAAACAATGTAACAGACTCTTCATCTACTAGAATATATGAATAAAACCTTGCTATCTTTCAGAAACACATTAAGTCATCTGTAGGTTTTGGGGCTAAGAGCCCTAATTACCATGTGCAAATTCCCTTACAGACAAGAGGATCATAATGGTTCCTTGCAGTCCCAAACCAGACTACAAATGAAAACCGTGACATATACAGCATGTGTCCTCAGGAATCATTCTGCCATCCCACTGCTAATATCAGCATGATCTTAAATTAAAAAAAATGGTGTGAAGCTCTTTCCAAGGTCAAACCAAATCATTACACAACACCCAGTTTCAACCCTGCTCCAACAGAAAACCCACATGCTAATGCTCTGCACAGCACAGGCTCTTTGAAACACAGCTCAATGGCATTGCTATTTCACACTAGCCTGCATGAAGTGAGAGTCCACCTGTTGAAACCTGATTAGCTTTGTTCAAATGTGGTGGTTTTCCCTGTAAAAACTAATCATGCTGTGTTAAATAAAAGTACTGTTTTGAACAGTAGATATCTGTACTATCCTCCACGCACTACTATTTCTCCTCTAGCACCTCTCCAATTTTTCCGGTGATATTTGGTCTGCAGCAACTGCTGTTGTAACAAAAATCTTATGAAAACTTCAAGACCTCCACTGCTGTTTCCAGCACTATTAGTCTACATTCAGAATTTTCATCATCATCCCAAAGGAGCTAACAGAATTTATACTGCAGAATACCTAAATTTGCTTCAAGAAAATCTGAATACACAATTATTTTTCCCTTTTCAGCACAGAAATGATAAAAAAAGTATAGGTAACCTATATGGGTTTGGGGTTCCCAGTTACAATAACATGACAAAACTGCAATATTAAACTCCAGGCATCCTACAAGTCAACTGATCTTCACCATGGCTTTCATCAAATTAAACAGTTACAAAAAAACAGTGCTGAGCAAGTTGACAGCCTCTAGGATACCCTGTGCTGTTCACACCACCATCTCCCCATTGTCAGTGCTACACTACTGTACCAGGCTACAGAAACAGACACAGGGAAAAATCCTCTCTAGCACAGTAACTCCATGGGTTGATGTTTGGCATCTGCTCCTTCCTGCATTCCCCAATAACTGGAATTATGTACTTGGGTCAACACAAGCAATTGTGTTTGATCTAAACAATTAAATTTCCTCTTTCAAATGATGAATACTTACTGTGGAATATCATCTGCAACAGCGACAGCTGTACAGCCCACAAATGCCATGAAAAGCCCCAACCTCCTATGAGGGAAGGGCTGTTCAGATCCAAACATGGGGAAAATACACAAGTAGAAATCACGCAGGCTAGAAAAAGTGAAAAGGCTGCAGACAGCAATATTATTCCAGAAAAATGTACAAACAGTTTGTGAATGCCTCCTTGCAAGTATCACCCTGTCTGAAGCCAGAGAGACCTTGAATCTCATGGGGAAAGGCTAAGGACATTGGCAATAACAAGCAAAAAATTATTGAAACATCAGACCAGATGTTTTAGATGTTAAGATCTTAACACTGTGAACAAGTACATCACTGAGCAACATCAGAGCCCCTACACAACTCCTCCTGCTCTGTGGAGTCCAGGACATCAGTGATGCCTCCCACCACCCTTCAATGCCCTCGCCCAGGCATGGGTGATGGTCACATTTTCAAGGCTCATACATGGCACAAAGTTCTTTCCTCTCCACTGACAGCACCAAGGAAAAATGGCAGCTGGAAGACACTAACTTTCCCCCCCACACTCTTAAAATCTTAACTCTGTCTTCGGAAAGAAAATAAGAGGCACAAACTCATTTCGCACAAACTTTTCATTTCTTTGAACATTCAACACAGAACATTTGAAAACTATAAACCTGAGTTTGACTTATTATGTAAAAGGCTTTGTATGCCTCATAAATAAGCTGATAACAAAGGATGTTTAACTCTTCTTTGCCTTCATGTGTCCATGAAAGTGTTAAGGACAGAAAGTGTAAAATGGTTTTTGAGCTTCCTTTACTACAGCTGAAATTTTCCTTGAACACATAGCATAGTAAGTTATGTACACAAGAAGACTGTATATACTTTAAACAGGGAAAATGAAGGATTATTTACAAAAATGAACACTAACTCCTATTTATTCCCACATAATGAAAACTTAAAGAAAATTAATGAAAAGGAAAATATTTTTACCAGGACACTTTTAAACAAAGTATTTCAGCTATATACACGTGCAAAGAGCTTACTGTATCTGCCATTAGAATAGGTTGAATCTGTGTACTTCATCAGAAATCACATAGGGTCTAAATGAAAATATATACTGCAATATAGGAGGAACGCTGACAATTGACTTCTACATGGAAACGAGAGGTATTGGTTAACATAATGAGCACAGGCCTCCAGTTGCCAGGATCATGAAAAGGATAAGGACATGCAGTGGAAGATGCAACAGCTGAAACTGACAGGCACATCAGATCTATCAATGACTCCTCACAAAACACCTAAGGTTTTGCCTGCATGTGTAACAAAGGCATCTTCTTTAGCCAACAATGTGCAGAACAGCAAACGCCCTAATAAAAATTCTTGATCCTAACCTATAGGGCTAATTGCCTCATTCAAACTTCTGGTGGTTTAGCCTTGATCCATAGTAAACCCTGGCACAAAACCAATTAATTAAAGTAGCTACATTCTTCTAAAGCTGAGTAACTTAAAAAAAACCAACCAAACAAACAACAAAACAAACCAACCCCCCAAAACCAAAACAACCAAAAAACCAACCAAAAAAACCCACCACAGAAAACACACCAACCACCACCACCTTTTAATTCTCTAATTCTTAGCCAGCCAGAAAAAAAATAAAGATCAGAGCAAAGTCCTGGACACATTCATCAAGCACACGGTCAGGCAGCACTGTATCATTCCCCCCAGCAACATCAGCAGCCTGAGCACCTGACAGTATAGCTGCTTTCTACTAAGGCAGTCAGCTGTGCTTTCGGAATGGGACTTGAGCATGCGATCCCTAATAAATTCTGCCTAGTGCCTCATCAGAGGTAGAGAAGGAAACAAGATGCTACATAACCCGTGACCCACCATCTGATACATCTGCTTTTCCCACGCAGCACTAACAACGTTGTGAAAGGCAGAATCAGAAAAACCAGCAAGGCAGCAACTTTTATTTGCATTTTAGACATTCCAGTGAATAGTATTTTCTGTTAGGTCTGCTGGAAAAAACTGATTTAAGTTGGTTTTACTATTTCAAAATAGATAAACAGAATATTTAGTTGAGTCTTGCTCATATATATAAAGACCTTACCTCTTACAAATGAATTTCTTTTGTTTTTTTATTTCCACTGACAGTATAAAAAAATACATAACTGTATTGTGGGGACTGAAATTTTTCTTTCCATGCTCACCAAACTCTACTCAGCTGTACCAAAAGGATTCAGATTGCACCTTCCAGCCGTTGCAGCAAGCTTACTTACATCATGTGTTTGCAAAGGAGATTTTTCAACAGAGGAAGTGAAGCGCTTAGCCATGCCGTCCAAGACTCCACGGATCAGTGACCCTCAGCAGCATACAGACCACCACCGTGACATCACACTTTCCACAACATGGCTCCCAAAGATGCACATACCAAGAGAATCTGGAGTTTCAATCTTTGTTTATTTGTTCAAAGAAAGTTGGTTTTTCTTCTTCTTTTTGGTAGCTTTTTAGGGTTTGTTTTGCTTTGCTTTTTAAGAGCTGTATTACTTTCAAATCTTACTTTTTGAAACTGAGAAAACCAGGTGGACCACCTGAGATGAAACATTTCACACGCAAGCACTCACAAGTGATAGCAGCAGAAGACATGCTGATTAATTCACACCATATTAGTCAGGGCTTCCATTAACACAACTAAGGGCTCATAAAGGAAGGAAAATGTGAAATTGTTCCATCGCTGCTACTCTGCTGGAACACCACATTTTAATCACTGGCTGGAGTATAGTTGAGTGACACAAGGGAGAGAAATGCTTAACAGAAGATGAAAATAATACAGACCGAGTGAAGACAAATGCTTGATCCAGGCACACCCAATCCACCTCCTGTTTCAGACTGAAACACAGATTCATGATTTAACCAGGTTTCTCAACCTGCTGCCTGGAGAGGCCCCAGCCTGGGAGGTGGCGCCAGACAGCAGCTGTGTGGGTCTGGTAAAATTTGGCACAGGAAACAGAATGGTCAAATATTAGAGATGCCTAAATTTCAGAGGAACTCATTTATAAACTACAGTGACACCTCCCCACCCCTTGCCTTTCCCCCCCTCCCTTTTTTTTCCATCAACAATAATCTACAACTCACAAAAAGGTCTGCAGCAGTCTGATGAATGGTACAAGCAGAAAGTCACAGAAACACAGTTCACAAAGGGGTTTCCTGAGTCAGACGTTAGCCTGCTGCCATTTCAGGTACACGTTACTTAGTTTATTTTAAAAAAAACCCAAAACCCAACAAAAATAACAACAAAAAACCCCAGCTTCTCACTCTAGTGTACGTTTAGGGGATTTTTGTCTTGATTACTCCTTCTGGAAGACTGTTTCACAATTCTATTCTGCAACAACTAAAAACCTGTAATTTCCAGCCTGTTTTCTCACAGCAAATTTAAACCCAATTATATTCCACTCTGACTATCTCCTCTTCTAGTGTTTATTTCACATTGGTGCATCTGAGTTCCACACCTGTGCAGTATTCTAGGCAAAAAAAATCTTCCCATTGCCTTAAGCAATAGTACTGATTTCTCATCTTTGCCATAACAAATACTTTTACCTGATACATTCCAGTCTCGCATTTACCTTTCCTTCCTACATCAGAGTGGCTGCCCACCATCACTCTATTTCAACTAGTACACTCTAAGACACTGCAATTTACTCTTGGGCTCCTAGCTCCTATTACAATTTCTTGTTACTAATCCCCAGAATTATGAGTTCTGCAAAGTCTTGACACTATTACTGTGCTATTAACATGGCAAGTCTCTGCACATACATTTTGCATACTGGTCCTCTGAATGATCCAAAGGAGGTCTACCAAACTGCAAGAGAAGGCCTTTAAGAATGGTAGTAGAATTCAAATAAATGAAGACATAAATCTGGACTGAAGAAGTCACAAGAGCAATGTATTGGAGGGAATAACCCCACTAAAAAGCCCTGATGGACATACCAGAAGACTTTACATTGTAACTTGAAAAAAAGTGTGTCCACTAACACCAGACAGAGGAAAAAGCCTCCCAAAGTGAGCCGTGGATTTCATTACATGAAATTTCAAGAGACATCAAAATAAGTCAGGTTTTTAAAAGGCAGTAGACTACCCACAATTATGGGGTGGGTGGGGGGGAATCACCACTGAAATATGAGCTGCCTACAAAACAAAACTACAAAACCACATCATCTCCTACCACAGCATGCAGCAGACAGCACTCGCATCTCTTCTCCTGCTAGAAAGCATATCAGATATCACCACTGAAACTGTCAAACTGTCAAGACTCTTACTAATTTCCCTATTATTCAGACTGAACCATGTCAAACCTCCAGCCAGTGCTGCTTACCAATAGTGATAGTTATTGAGGACAAAGCAATTATACATGATTTTAAAAAAAGAAAAGCCACACCTCTTACAGAGACCTCCTTCTATACTGTTCTGGGCAGTTAGTAAGCTTTAGATGCTAAAAAACAATAAATAAAAACAGGAACATGGAAGTTACAAAATTACGCCTTAGCACCTGCTCTGTCACACCTGTGATACCATCCTTATTTTACAGCAGCATGCTGAACATACTGTTTTACTAAAAATGCCAAACACTGATCTCATTTAAAAGCCTCTTAATCTTGAGACCTATAAACACCCCTATGATGGTGACGTTGCAGTTACAACAGCATTATTATACCATCAACTGTGAGTCTACATAGTCTACGTACTACCACTTCCAATCCTATGTATAAATGAGAAAAGAATTAAACCTTTGCAGCTTCACTTTCATTTCCATATTTTCAAAAGCCATTCATTATCAGTCCTGCAAAAGATGGGCAGAAAACTAGGAACGTAAAGAGCCAAAAGAATAAAACTGACAGTGATATTAAATGTATACAAAAAACCAAAGACTGGATATTAAAATGATAGCCATGGAAACTGCCATAAGGTACAGAAGCCATAGCAGGATCTTGAAACCAACAGCGTTCTAGGGAAATGTTGGGATGGTCCACAGGAGAGCAATTAAAGGATCTGATCAATGGTTGTCACAAAGTCCTTAAACAAATTGTTTTCACATCCCTGTGTAAAACAAAATATTTAATAAATAACTAAGTAACTCCTATACCCACTTCTTGCTTTTTAACATCATCAATTTAAGTACTGGACTTAGTGCAAAACAATGATAAGTGTTATATTACCCAATAAAAAATAATATGAACACAAGCAAAATAAAACCCCTATCAGTTTCTACTTCATATGCTGCAAAATGATTTTTCAGTTACTTACATTTAGACAGACACACTCTCAAACTGAGGACCTTTTTAAAGTCACAATCTAGCACACACTGAAGAAAAAAACACAGCACTCAATTCAGGTAATGGACTGCAGCTCTACTGAAGTTTCTATTTCAGTAGTTTCCATTTAAAACAGCTTCCACTTGTGTTTAATCTTGTCCTGCTGGAAAATCCAAGGTGGGGAAACAAAGTATGCAATATGCACACAGTAGAGAAAGATGATCTTACATATGAAACCATGACAGATCTGAGACAGACGTCCAGTTTCCAGTACTGTTACAAATCTGTTTAACAATCTTAAGTAAATACTGCACCTTGTTAAGCCTTAGTTCTCAGCTGAAGAGTTGTGAAGACATAACGGTTAATAGTGTTAGTTATTCAGACCCCAGATCTGAATGTTTAAGTGAAAACAAACAAAACAACCCACTACAAAAGTCAGTTAAAGACCTACTGGTAAAGACCAGATCAGACTGACAGCCAGGCCCAGGAATCCAGAAAGTGCAATTTAGACCAACTTCTTCGTTGTTTATTATCTCTCAAGCAGGTGCCTTTAGGAATCAGGTTTAGTGTATCACCTTTTGGTGTGTGAAGGTTCCAAGAAAAGGATACATTCAGAATTGTAATGAACATAAAAACCCTAATAAAGTTGCTACATTGTCCATCAGGTGTAGGTTGATGGAATATATCAATTTTCCATCAAAAATAACCAGAAGAGTTCCAGTAGGGCGAAGAGAACACATCTACTGTATCAGCTCTTGAAGTAAAGATGTCAAAAGTCCTGTGTGTGTGGAGTGGGTGAACAGCAAACAAAAACTTGAACAGGCTTTTTTTGCACTCGTGAACTTCTGAACAACCAGGGAAGAGTAAGACTGGTAGTCAGCTGCTTGTTACTGTTAACCAAGACAGTCCTACCTGCCCAAGCTACCTTCCCTCAGCCCTTACTGACTTTGCACATATGTATTCTCATGCTACTACTGAATGCAATTCTGTAAATCTCATCTCGACATCTAATCTGTAAAGTATCAAGCTTCACTAACCAAGGTGCAACACAACAAAAAGGCCTGCAACTGCAGGCACAGCAAGCAGCAATGCTGCGCTGGTGGAACTCCCTCAGTCAAATGCTAGACAAGGGAGCAGGTTATGAGATTTTATGCTTTAGAGTGGTCTGACATTTATGCATATCTCAGAATTTGTGATCAGTTCAGCTACCCTTAGATGTATTTCTTACTGTGCATTTACAATCTTGGCTGTACCACCTGTTGCTTTCATTGCACACAAGCAAGCTGTCTATACTGTGCCATGTTACCTCATTTTTATTTAGCATAGTTGCTCTTCTGTCTGTGGGCAGTTAAGTCAATTTGCAACAACTAAGTTTCAGTAATCAGTTTAAACTTCTCATCAGACTTTTGGCATGGGTTGCAAAAAGTAAGCAAACTATGTTTGTTAAAACAAGCAGCAGTTGTTTTCACCAGGGAAACTCATTCTTCAGCAACATCCCTCTCCCGCTATAGTAGACACAGCCAACATACAGCAGCTTTTCAGCGACCTCAACACTGTGTAGTTCTCTCTCCTATATCACACAGGAGAGGATATACCCTGAAAAGAGCGTACCAGTGGTATGCATTTACTAGAGGAATACTCCAAAATACACAGTGCAGCAATCTGCTCAGGAACTTAGTACAGGCTTATTTCAAATAAGAGACCACTTTGTCCCCTCTGGCCAGACAAGCAAGACTTGGAATGGAATAAAAAGGGCAGAAGCACTTGCTGCTGTTCAAACACAACAGCTGCTGAAGAAAAGGTGAATGTTTTCCAATACTACCTCACATCTTCTCTAAGCCTTTTTTCTGAAAAATTAACAGAAAATCAACACTGCCGCCCCCAAAGACACAGTCTATTTTCTCACCTCCACAAGCTTTATTGTTGTCTTCCAGGCCTCCCCCTAAGCAAATTTGCCTGAATTACCAAAAAGAGGGTCACTCAGTCAGACTGATCGCCGTGATCAGGCAGTAAAACTGTAAGGTTAGGGTCACCATTTGCAGTGCAGAAATATTTCCTTACTGCATGCATTTAGTTAAAAAATACTGCCAAACCAAGTTATGACAGAGAGCAATTCTCCACATGACAGAAACATTCAATTAAGTTAAACTGATCTTGTTTATTTTGCTTTTCCTTTTTGTATCTTCTCTTTGCCCTCTAAATTATTCTAGTCTGTGCATTAAGTCCTCACAGAATCTCTTGCATTATGCCATCTAGACACCCATATCTACCTGGAAAGTTTCATCTTGTCTCAGCTGGAGTCCTTCTCCTGGGACTACACAGCCTGTTATACTGCAGTTTATTACCTTCAAAAAGAGCCTGAAGACAAAAAAGACACCTCAGGACTTAAAAGGTTCACTGATGTTCTGTTGCAACCTTTATTTAAATAGCCAGTTTGGCTAAGATGGCCTAAACAGGCAGGGAAGAAATCAGAAAGATTAAGTGCATGACAACGACAAAATAAAATTCCATCCCAGATCATGGTAAGAGCTTCGAGCAACATTTCTGCCTTACACGGGAGTGTTTTAATTGTGCAGCTGGAAATTAAGATTCCATAAACTGGCATTTTTATTACAACAGCAGCCCTTTATCACATTTGGGCACTGTTTACCAAAGAGCTTACCATATAACCAATACAGCAAAAGCATAGGAAAAGCAGAAAACTGAAGCACAGAGCAAGTCTCTTGCATAATGGCACAGACAAGCTTATGGCAGGGCCAAGAACTGAACATAAACTTCCTTACATACTGGTATACTGCCTAAGTTGACAACAAACATTTGTGCAGAACTACTTCCCCAAGCATTAAGTGGATAACAGTGATCACATATCATATCAAAAACTGTATAAACAAATGCAACCTTTTAATTAACCTGCCAGAAAGCTCACGCTAAGAAGCAGCCAGTGCTCAGCCTGGATCTGCTCTAGTCTTCCTAGCTGTCAGTTCTAGTCATTTACAGTCTTTGTTTGAGTTCCCCCATGAGGTGACCTTTACAAAATTCAGCTTTTCTGAAGTTTGGTTACCTGCAATATCAATACGTAGGACAACTCTTAAAACATGATCAAGAAAAATGATTACAAACAATTGCCTTCCACTCAAGTTCAATAAAAGACAGTAATACCTTAATTTTCTGGTGAATATGCCTCAGCGAATCTGCTGTACCCATGTCCATGTTGTCACTGATGCACACAAAATCCAGCTTCATTTTTGTGTCCAAGTTTAACATCTTTTGGATTTCCTTCCTTGTAATCACAATGACCTCTAGGACAGAGGAAAGTGGGATCAGATCAAGCAGAAAAAAAAACCAAAACCCATTCATCACAAATAGGATACACTCACTTTTTATTTACAAAGGCTGATGGAATTGTCAAAAGGCTTGAGTCACATAACTGGGCTCTACAACGAACCAAACTCTTCTGGCAATACTAAGTTTTGAAGAAGAGAATTAAACTTAAAATGAATATTAAAACAATTTCTCCTGCTTTGTGGAGGTTGTTACTGAAAGGGATGCATGCATGTGAGCGGCATGAGTCAGCAAGACAGAACAGAAGCGCCTTCTATCATTAGCAAGCAACCTCAAACGATATGATCTCAAACAGACCAATGAGAGCCTGCATTAATGTCACCAACACTTCAGAGCTTTGTTTTTTGCACACCCTGGTCATGTATAATTCTCTGTGGACAATACCACCAGCCACAGTACTACAATACAATGGTCAAACTATTTCTCAGCACCAGCTTCGCAAGAGAGTGGTATGCGTAATATGTGAGTAACAACCTCATTCCATCTTCAAAAGAAAAAAGGTAAATGCGTATTTGAAAGTTATCAAGAATGGCATGAAAGCACATTTTCCAAAATGAAGAATGTGAGAACAGAAGCTCTGCAAAGAAAAGATTAAGAAAAAAACCCAGCAAGACACCTTTTCCTGTGGCCTCAAGAACTGGAAGGAAAAGCAACAGTGAAACCTTCAAATTAAAATATCCCACACTCCCAAAACCCCAACACTGTAACATTGTATGTCATACATACAGCAAAGAAGTATGGGAAGTAATACAGCCATCAGCCTAGGAAGCTCCTGCAATAAGACAAAAGCACGCTAAGAGTAAAACTATCAATTAAACTGAACTCATTCCGAACCTGTTAACAGAAAAGAGGAAGGAACTGCAAACATGAGAACTGTGTGCCAGTTTGGTACCTGAGATATGGGAGGGCTGCTCTCCCACTCCTGTACCACGTGCCAATGTGGATTCAAAACAGGCTGAATAACTTGGAGAAAGCACACTGAAAGCAAACGTTGAACTAGGGAAATAAGTAACCAGTACAGAAGGAACTAGTGTCAGGTGGAAGTGGTAAGCCCACACAGTTCAGCATAAATCTAGTAAGCAGGACAAAGGTCTAAATATTAGAAGGGATGAAGCACTTGCAATTAGGACAAAAGGGATGCAGTGAACAAGCCTGTGAAACACCTAATTACTAACATAAGCAAGTATGAGGAGCTAAAGCCTTACGTAATATTTAATTAACATTATGATCCAGGGAGAGAATTCGTGCCATTGATTATTAACACAGAAATTTACAGCTTGGTCTGGGGCCAGAAGCAAGGGAAGAGCAGGAAGGTGACAGCTTGCTTATTGAAGCCACATATACAACCCTGCACGTCCAAATTTTTGTAGGGGATATATAAGCTGAAGAGCTATGTGTGAGAAAGAAGAAAGACCTGACTGTAACACCAGCTACCAGTGGGCAAGCATCAACTGGAAACTGTTATTTCTGAATAGATAAAGAGCCACAAAGTGCAATATTGGTTACAGAGCAGCTTTTGGTTACTCCTATATCTGTATCACAGGATAAAAGCACGATCCTAGCAAAAAACCCAAGAGACAGGAGAACAGTCAAAGAAAACAGACATTCAGGAAACAGATTCCAACAAATAGGCAAAAATTAATTCCAAGAGAAAAGTAGTTCTTAAGGATTTCTTAATGAAACAAAATACAGGCAGAATCTTAAGTTTGCTCTTTCTTTTGTTCCTTCACACTGACACAGTAAGAGACTAACACGGATAATCATGATCTGATCTTTACATCTTCACAGAAAAAAACAGTCAGAAGAAAAGCTACAGTCTCAGGATGGAGTACAGAATAATCACACGATCATACAAGAGAAGCAAAATCAGAGATGCAGAAGGCAAAGGACAAAAGTGAAAAAAGAGACGTGAAGTGTATCAGGAAAATTTTTTATACGAAGCAGAGGGAATATCACAGAGAGATTTGGTCCACCACTCAAAAAGTAAACAAAAAACTAAACCCAGAAAATACTGAAGAACCTCACAATGTGCTAAATACTATTTTAGTCTTCCCATGAAACAAGGCCCACAGGTGAGCATTATGAGTCTGTCACTTCCCCCTCTGTGCTCTGTCCAAAACCCAGCACTTAGCTCTACAATGCAACAAGGACTAAATGCCTCAGACAGAGCAAGTAACCCTGAACTTCAGGCCAGGCTGAAACAACAAACCAAGAGATATCCCAAGAGAGTCGACACACTTCTCACGCTACTTACATTAATCACTGAGAGAAAGCAACGAGTGAGAAACTCCTGGTTAACAACACTAGGAAAGACATCAAAGCTGGGAAAAGCATATAGATAGGAAAAGCCTTGGTGAGGGGAAAAGAGGGGGAAGGGGGCGCTGGCACAGGAGCGCGGCCTAAAGTAAAGGAAGGGATGTGACATGGGCCAACAGCACAGCTCCAGTGCAGAGAGGAGATGTCCTGCCCCCATCAACAGGGCACCTGCGACCAGACATTAGAACAAGAGGGGGCGACAAACGGGAGCGGCGGAGATGACCACGGGAAGCATGAAGAGACCAGGGTAAGCGTGTCGCCTCCACTCCCCACCAAGCCACCGTGGTGCCTCACCTTCGAAGCCGGCACGCTCCAGGAGGTTCAGCGGGTACCACAGCAGGGGCCGGTTGCCCACCGGGAGCAGCGGCTTCGGGATGCTGGAGGTCAGGTCCGTCATACGGGAACCGCCTCCCGCCGCCATCACCACGGCCTGGAACTCCATGCTGCAGAGGGAGCACAGGGGCAGAGCCTCACTCAACCACGGCAGAACTGGGCAGGACCGGCCCGGGACAGGACAGGCCGAGCCGGGCCAAGACCGGTTCGCTTCAACCTGGCCCAGCTTTAGCCGCCAGCATTTCTCGGAGGCGTGCGTCGGCTCCCCGCCTCCCCCGCGTCCCTCGCAGCCCGTGCGGAGGCACCCGGCCTCCCCCCGCCCCGCCGTTACCTCGGCTCTGGCGGCCGCCGGCTCCCAGCGCCTCACTGACAGGACAGCAATGGCGGCGCCGGCGCACACCGCGCGTGCGCGCGGAGAGCCGAGCGGGTCGATCGCGGACAGCGGCGGTAGAGCGCCGATAGGCTCGATCCGCCATTTCGCCTTGCTGCAGTCTGCTTTTTCCGGCCAGGGCAACGAGAGGAACACCGAGGGAAGGATCTCGGGCTGCAGAGCGCCGAGTCATCGATTCCTGCCCGGCTACAGGAGGGGCTCCC
>JAVJGJ010000030.1:24420702-24445045 GCA_035590215.1 Microhierax caerulescens
CTAGAGGTGAAAAAAGAAAACCAGTAATGAACCAAACCTGAAGAGCCACTGGCGCAGGGCTGGAGAGTCTGCCCCCGGCGCAGCGTGAAGCCGGGAAGGGCCAAGCATTGGCCGCACCACGGAGCCAGGACACAGAACGGCGCGGGGAGGTGGCACAGCTGTGCCTGCCCCCCCCTCCCTCCCCAGGAGCCAAACAGCCCCGGTGCCCGCCTGCCGCCCGGGCACCTCGCACCCTGCACCCGCTGGGAGACGGCTGTGTACAAGGTGATGCACTCACGTCCTCCATCACCAGCATCCATGTGTGTCCGAGCAAGCGTCGCCCCAAGTCCCTTCCTTTGCTGTCCTCAAGCGCTGGGCTGCTGCTCCTCCTTCCGTCCGTCCGTCTGTCCCAGGGCTGCGAGTCGAGCGGACATTCGCCTCCCCCCGCACCCTTCTCACTGCTGACGATGCCGTGGGAACCTGAGAAATGTTCGCGTGCCTCCTCCTCTTTTTTGTCTGTGGTTCTGTTTTGTGTGTGTGTTTGTTTTTTTTTAAATAATAGTTATAATAATAATAATAACAATAATAATAATAGCAATAATAAAAATAATCGCCCCAGCCCACGACAATTTCAAGTATTCCCCAAATAAAAGACAGAATTATAAATAATTATAACTTTACAATTTAATAATTGACACATATACTATAGTATTTACAGTATCATAAATGCTTTTTTTTTTTTTGTGTTACTTTTAGTAAGCAATCCCTGAGAACAGTTACTTTAACTTGTTTTTATTGAAGTATCTTCACAAATAGAGGAGTTCGCATGTCTCGGGCGGGCGGGAGAAGCGCTCTGCAAAGCCATTGCTTTTGGTGACGCATGAGGTTCTAGTGTCGCGGGTTTCTTTGCTCACTTTCTTCTTTTTTTTTTTTTTTCTTTTTTTTTTTTTAATTCCCCACATAATTTTATAAGTTTTTTTGCACTTTGCAACCTTCAGATCCCTCCAGCAACCGCTTCCTTCAGGAAAGAGGTATTAGATTTCCAGGTTAGCTTTTGGTATTGGCAAGGGAGGGCAGGGGGCTGAGCGAACCATCCTTTTTCCCCGTGGTTGCATTTTGGTTTGTGCCCAAGGAATCTCTGGATCCTCTCAGCGTGTGAAATGGTTAAATCCAAGAAAGAAGAAAATAAAAAATAAGAAAAAAAAAAAAAAAGAAAAAAGAAAAGAAAACAAACAAAAAAAAAAGAAACAGAAGACCAGAACAGAGCAGCCTCTGCTGATGGGAGGAAGGTGATCTCTGCTTTCCTTCCTTCTCTCCCATGTCCCTGTGCTGCGGCTGGACCCTGCCAGTGAGCGTGGCGGGGGCCAGGGCTCACCCAAACCGTTCCCGCACCAGCAGCATCAGTTTTTTCTTGCCTTTGTAGATTTGTTTGAGATTGTCAATGAACTGGGCAAACTGTATGTGCCCGTCCTGCGCCAGGAGAAAGGTCTCCCTGGCCTTGCTGAGGAACTCAATGAACTCCCCGTAGTGCCGCGGGCTGATGTGGGTGAGCCGGGAGTGGGTGGTGTTGATGTAGGCGCTTATCGTCGCGTCCAGCAGCTGCCGCAGAGGGGCTTTGTCGGTGGACATCAGCTTCCCCGAGTTCCTGCGGCCAGGGATGCCGGCCAGCCCCGGGGCCGTCATGGTGCAGCGGCGAAGGATGTCCGAGAGCACCGTGGCACAGTGCACGCTCTTCACCACCAGTGGGATGATGGCTGCCAGCTCATTTTTGCCCAGAGAGTGGCTCAAGGCGCAGGCCCAGAGCACGTCGTTGATGGCCGGGTGCGTGTCCTGGTTGTAGGCCAGGTTGAGATGCGTCATGGCCAATGAGGCCAGTTTGAACGCCCGGAGCGGGTAGCCCCGGTGCTCCATGTAGCGGGCGATGGTGAAGAGCTGGGTGTAGGTCATGCCGGTGGAGGCGGCGTCGATGACGATCTGGTAGGCAGTCTCGAAGGCGATGTGGTCCTTCTCGCAGAGGGTCAGGGCGGACAGGGCGCAGTTCTGTGGGTCCTTCATGGCACACTGCAGGGCCAGGGTGCGGGCGCAGCTGGCTAGCTCTTCCCGCTGCGGGTAATCCAGGCTCAGGCGCAGAATGGTGTTGTGGGACATCACCGTGGCCGCCACAATGCTGGTGGCTTCCGTGGGAGTGAACAACGAGTACCAGCTCTGCAGGATGCTTACCAGGGCCCTCACCCCTGCAAGAAAACACTGGGGTCACAGCACAGCCCTGGAGCCTGGTGCAGATCACAGGGCTCCTCCGAGTCACCAGGTGCCTGGAGCCAGGGCAAAGCCAGCCTGTGATGGTGCCGAGCTGCTGCCTCTGCCCCAACAGGGACAGGGCAGAGGGGGACAGGCAGAGGCTACCCTGTGCTGCCATGCTGCAGGGCACAGCGGGCACCGCTGGCCTGGCCAGGGAATAGGGGACCTGTCCCGGTCCCAAACCCAGCCACCGCTGTGAGCCCAGCACTGCCAGCGGGCGCTCCGAGGTGCACCCAGTTACCAGGAAGAAATGGGAGACCCCAGAGAGCTCAGATGCCCAGGGCAAGGAATGGCTTGAGGATTTCTGTGCTCAGCCCCATTCTCACTGCATGTGGGATGGACTCTCCCAGCGCGGTGAGGCACTCACCCACTTCGGTGGCGCATGTCACCAGCCACCTCACCATCTCCCGCCGCCGCCAGTTGAGGGTGGACAGGGTCATGCGCATCACCTGCAAAGCAAACTCAGGGTGATCAGCTGCCCCACGGGGCTTCAATAAGGCCACCCAACACATGGTGCTTCCCAAAAATCCCTCTGTCCTGGCTGGCTCCCGGCTCCCCAGTGCTGCCTCACCTCCTCCCAAACCACAGCAGGCACAAGGGCCTGCCAGGCCTGAGCTCCCCTGCTCTGGGCCGTGCAGGGATGAATTTACTCCTTCCGTGGGGGCCCACCTGCTTGGTGGAAGACCATCACCAGTGCCACTGCCACAGCAGGTGGGGCAGAAGGGCCACCAGCATCCCCATCCCATACCTGGAGCCCCAGCTCCAGTGCCACGTTGAGCAGCGTTGTGTCTGAGTTGCTGTCGGCCGGCGTGGCGATCTTGAACGCATCCTGGGCCAGCTTGAAGATCAAGGAGGAGGAGTGGATGTTCTTCTGGATGGCCTCCAGCACTGTGCGTAGGCGCAGCATGTCCCCTGGGTGGAGGCAAGAATGGTCAGATGGCTTGGCCTCCCCCCACCTTGCCCTTGCACCCCATATCCCACCTGCACTGGGTGGTGAACACCCCATTCAACAGGGGCAGCCCCTCTGGACACACATGCAGACAGATGCACAGGGATGCTGGATCAGGCCCTGCAGTCCAATAGCAAAATAGGGCATCCTCCCCAGGAGGTGACACATCCTACAGCACCCATCCTCACTCAATATCAACCTCTCACAGGGAGGACAAACAGCCCAGAGTGATCCCAGACACATCCTGGAGCATCAGCAGACATCTCCAGGCACCTGGGTGTTCTACCCCGGGCTTAAGCTTGACAGCTGTAAAGCAGACTCTTCCCAACAAAGGAGACATGTGGGGAGATGCTCAGTGCTGAAATGGCTGTAGAAAGCTTAGTCTCCATTTAGGAACATTAAAAAGAAGAAGAAAAGCTGTTTGCTGCACACATACTGTCCTGCCAAGCAAGTCCTTTCCCTCTGCAAGGCTAGCAATGGCTGGGGCAGGGTCACCCAGACTTGCTGCAGCTTGGTCCTGGATGTCCCAGGTCAGGAACACAGCTCTCATGACCAAGACAGGCTGAGATACCCCAAAGGAGGGATTTCCTAGCACAACACCCAGTGATGCTGTGGATTTCCTGCCACAGGAAGCCCAGGGTGCTAGAGAGATACAGGATGGCATTGGGAGATGGGGCAGGATCTTGGAAGAGGGACCCATCAAGGCATATTAATACCATGATCCTGCCTCTGGCTTGGGAAATGCTCCTGTGGGACACAGGATGGGGAGAGGGACCTTTGGCATGGGTGCAGACCAGAGATGTAAACACGCCAAATCACATCCCTCTGCTTTGTTCCAGGTTCTTGTGTCTACTCCCATACTCATAAACTGAGCAGAGGAACCTCAAGCAAAGAAAACCACTAACGCGCAGCGGTGTGAAAAACCTAGTGCTGCACCTGGGCACACAGGGACATGTCAGGTGACTAATAGCCTGCCACCCACAGCAGCCACTTGCACCGCCACCAAAATCCAAGTGTCCCTAAAACAACTCGTCGGGGCAGGGGCAAGAGAGGCTGCAAGGACACAGGATCGCATCAGGACATGCTGCGACAGGGGAACACTTTGGAAGGGGGCGGTGGGGAAAAGAGATGCAATCCAACAGCCCTACACCCCTAGCATAAAAACCTCATCCCCGTTAGGTGCTCAAAGGGAGAAGAAACTCATGGATAAGCCAGGTACCAGCTCTCCATCACGGTACCACAAGGCAGGGGCAGAATACCATCAGCCTTGGAAAAGCAGCCAAGCAGAGGAGGGCTGGAAGGAGAGAAGAGGCTGTCAAGGCAGTGAGGCTGGAACTTTCTGACAGCTCATTTACCTTCCATCTTGCCGGGGAAGTGGCACCTTCCCCATCAGGCTGGCAGTACTGGGAGCTGGAGGCTGCCGCAGACTGTGTGGGACAGCAGCAGGCAGCGGTAACCACCTGGCTGGCCAGCCCTTATGGGGCACAAGGCATTTGCCATCTTGGTGGGGTTGATTTCTGGACAGAGGGACATTTATTGGAAAGCCTGCGCTCGCCTTCATCACTGTGCCTGGGCAGGGACCAGAGGGGCCTGAGAGACCAGTGAGGAGGTGCTTTAGGAGCCCTCTGCAGCTAGGACCAAGGTGTCCCACCCAGCACAGCTGTCCACATCTCCAGCCCTGCTGAAACCCACATGTGGTTTGGTGCACTGGGAGGTCTTCTCTCTCCTACAGCCTGTGAAAGATCATTACCATAGGGCAGGAAGAGACAAAGCAGAGGTAAAAGGATAAGCAGCCTCAAACAAAACCATACCATGAACCCACGACACGTCTGGCAGGGCTTAGCTGACCTGGCAGCTGACCATGCTGTGGGGAGGCACAGTCCAGCATCACTCAGGGGTGCTACCCAGGTTCCACGCCACTGTGGCTGGAATCCCTGCAGGGTTGCTTGCACCTCCTAGGAACCTGTCGTCCCAACCTGCCGGTCCATGAGCTTTGGGGCCCTTTGGGACAAGAGTCCTGGGGATCCTCGAGTCCAGAGGGCTCCGCTGAGGCCAGCTCGCTGTGCCCTGCTCGGTCAGGCTGCCAGTGGGCCACCCAGCTGCTGTCTGCCACTGCTGAGGGAGCAGAAGCAGGAGCTCCCTCCGTTCTCCAGGAAAATTTTCTCATTGCTCTTGTGCAGCGTCATCCCACCACCCCTGTCCCAGAGCTGCCCCCCCACCAACCTTTGGCTGCTGTGAGCATGGTGGAGGCCAGCTCGCACTGCTGCGACTCCAGGTGCCCCAGGGTGAACCAGCGAGGGTACCTGCTGGGGACCACTGATACCAAGTGGTGGGGGTGAGTCACATCGCCGGATGGTGCCGTGGTCTCCAGGACAGGCAACCTGTGGGGCAAATGGGAAGAGGCAACATCAGACCCCAGCCCAGCCCCGGCTTTGCCTGCTCTTCCCAAGGCACTGGCGAGGCGAAGCGGGGGCTGCCTGCAGGCAGCTGCCCACAGCAACGCCTTTGAAAGCATCCTGCTGCCGTGCACGTGTGGGGGCTCCCGAGGCTGCATGCTCAACACATGGGCATGGGGATCAATCTCAGACTGACTTGAAAGGAGGAGAATGATCTGTGAAGTGATTTATAAACTTGTAAGGAAAAGCACAAGCCCCAGAAAAAAAAAAAAAAAAAAAAAAAAAGGCAAAACCCCCACCCAAATCCCTACTCCCTCCCTGCTCCTTTCATGTCAGAGTGCCCAGAAGAACTCCTGGCTGTATCATCTGGTTCTTCTTAAAATGCCCGGTTATGATCAGAAGCAACGGCACATTTCCCCAGGGCCTCTGCAGCCGGGTTAGGTTACCTGCTTTTGTGGGGATATATAAAAGCCTGGAAAACCCAGGGGAAAAGAAAATCTAAGGAAGGGGAGCAGGAGTCTCACATCAGCGGCTGTGCTGACAAAACTATGTTGGCTCTTAAACCCCCAAGTCAGTGCTGGTGTTGCTAAATTGATGGCCAGCCAAGGTGTGCAGGAGGGAAATCGTCTCAGTGGACATGGAGAGCATCTAACTGTCTCTGCTTGCCTCACTTGCAGACTTGGGGTACCCACAGGGCAGCAGAAGCCTGGTTTTCCCAGCCCAGCCCAGAGACACCCCAACACAGGGAGTCCCAGCTGGGAGCACAGGATCGGCACTAACAGATGCCAAAGGAGCGATGCGCACCCCTAGGGCAGTTGGTCCTGGTCCTGTTTGATGGCCTAGAGGTCAGTGCCCCCACACACCACAGAGGCCCTGGGCTGGTCATTAGGTCTGACTGTCCTCCTGAGCAGCTCTTCCCAGGACAGGGGAATTTCAAAATTTCCCCCAGTGTTGGGGAGAGATGGTCCATTTCACCAAGGAAATGGTCCAAGAAAGATGAAGCTCTGGGCTGGGACTTTTAATGGTGTCAGAGGGAGAGGGCACTGGGATGCTCTGGGATTGATGTCCCTTCAAGCATTGACTTGTTTGAGAAATTCCAGCTTTTTCAAGACCCATCCAGCCTCTGCCAAAAAATTTCAGTACATGTGCTGATGTCTGAGGTGTGTCACATACTGGGAGGGAGACAGAGCAGCTCTCGGCACTGGCCATGTCCCCGCTCCCAGACAGAACTGGGCTTTAATGGAGAGCAGAGCGTGACCATGTTCTCTGCCCAGCTCTGCAACACCCTGGGGCCCAGGGCAAATCACCTGCCCATCAGTGCTGGGAGAACAGCCCTTCCCGTGGGCAGGGAGGGCTGCAGGGTGCCTGAGGACTGGCAGCCAGCAGGCAGATGACAGCACCATGTCTGCCTGGGACCTGGCCTGGCAGAGGACACCAGTCATCAAGACAGGCAGGTGGCAGTCCAGCCTGGGGTGAAGGGCTGGGTGGAGGCTGGACCAGCAAATATTATCAGACCCAGGCAAATCCCTATGGATGGGACTTGTAAACCAGGAATCACCTAAACAGAGAGCAGGAGCCTCTTTGCACTGCTGCTGTGCCCGGGGGCCCTACACACTGCACAAGAGCTCAGGGATAGCAAACTCCAAGCCTGCCTCCTCTCCCATCGCTGCTCTAGGGTTGCAAAGCATCCCAGCTTCCGGTGGGGCACAGAAGAAGAGAGGCAAAAAGGGGGACAGAGACAGAGTAAAACATGCACCAACCTCATGGCCCGCAAAGCCAGCTTGTATGCCAGGTCTGCGTCGTGGGGCAGCAGGGCAGAGAACAGGTATTTGGCAAAGGTGTGCATGGGGACGCTCTCACGGTGGATGACTTCTCCCAAGCCACTGAAGGGACCACCTAGGCAGAAGCAGAGCCCGTCAGCCGTAATAAGCACCGCAGGATCTGTAGCTGGGGTTGGTACTACCCCAAAGCTTTGAGGATCTGCTCAGCGGCTATCTGGTGCATTACTCAAGCTGAATTCAGAGCAAAGGGCTGCTCTTTCCTTTTCTAAAAACCTTTCCAGGTCAAAATCCCTCAGAAACTCAGGCCACGTCTCAGCACCCTTCTTTGTAACCAACTCCGAGGTGGCCTCACTCCCAGAATGTCAGCAAACCCTTGTTTTACCAGATGATGGAGCAGAGCATCCATCCTACAGACTCAGCACCGCACCCACAGAGGAAGAAGCCAGGATGGGGTCAGCCAGGTGTAAACCTTGGAAAGGGCACCCCAGAGACGTTACCAACAGTCAGCTAAGACACAGAAGACAGCTAGATGGACCAAGCCCTCACCTTCCAGCAGCAAGATGCACTGCTTCCGCAGGGTCTGCACCAGCACTGGGTCCAGCTCCAGGTCCTGCAGCCGGGCAATGATCTGCTCCTCATTGCGGCACACTTTGTCCTGGGCATAGAGACCTTCGGGCATCACTCTCTGCTGACCCATCCCCATCAGGGCCACCTCTAAGGCCAGGGACAGGTAGGACTCGCCACTGTCTTGGCTGCCGGTTGCAACGGGCACATGTTGATACACTGGGGGTTTGGAGTCCCCGGCATCTGGAAGAAGGGGGAAGAGATGCAGCAGGGTGAGAAGAGCCTTCCTAGGTGGCAGAACCACGGCAGAGAGAAAAACCTTCCAACTTCAGAAACAAGCCACACTTCTGTTGCTGCCTGCCTTTGGTCACCCAGAGATGACGGATAAAAGCTCCCTGCAGGAGATGTGGGCTCCATCCTCCCTCCTGCTCTCACTAGGAGATGCAGGAGACCCAAGACATGTGCAACAGGGTGCACGGCTGACACCAGAGCCTTCCCGTGGGCCAACACGCCTCAGCCCAGCTCTGCTAAGCCGCTCTCCTGCTCTTCTCTGGCTGCAAACCCTGAGGCTGGGAAAACTCAGGGGCACTAGTTCTCCCTGGCTGCACTGCAGCTCTGCCCTGGCTGCTCCTGCAAAGGCAGAGCGACGGGAGATTCAGAGCCCAGGGGTCCTGAGCCCCAGACCCGCACCCAGGGTCTGCCTGACAGGCTCAGCTCAGCTGCAGCCACTGGGAAGGGAGCCAGGAGGAGCACTTGGTACCTGAAATTTCAAGGCAATTTTCCTCTTCCAATCTACAAGCTTCGGTCAGGGTGAGAAAGAGGCAGCCGATGGGGTTCAGAGGGTGGCCTACCCAGCCCTCCAAGTTGGTGATGGTTGTTGCTCCTCGCTGCAGCAGCTCTGCAAAAAATGGAACAGAAAGACAGTAAAAATGAGGATGTTAAAGACAGGTTCTGGACCCAGAGGGGTCTCTGAGACCAGAGGCCTTTTCTTACCCCATGGCCTGGTACATGGGGACCTCCAGGGTCGACTCAGGTGTGGTAGATCACAAGGGCAAGAAGCAGCTCAGAGCAGCCACCATGAATGCTGCCACAGTCAAAGGGAAGAGCAGGCACCCAACAAAACCAGGTGCCCCTAAGGCCACATAAGATGCAGCAGCTTGTTCTCTGTTCCAGGAGGACACAAGGGACTGCACAGTCCCAAGGTGGGGTCTATAAAGTCAGACCTGCAGCTTATGGACTCATTTGCAATGGCAGCCTGAATGTTTTGGAAACACAAGCAGAAGTCTCTCTGGAGATGACAAAGACTCTCGGTGAGTCTTAAAAGCTCCATCTTTTGATTATCTCAAGCTGGCTGAGCTAGCAAGGTCCAGGAGTCACTGACTAGCAGCAGCCCTGCAGTAACTGACCCCGGCTCCCTGCCAACTGCAATTGCAAAAGGAGAAACACTGGGTTTGCCTCCTGGTACAACTTACTCAGTGAATGCAAGGTGGAGGTAGCACACACAGCCAGTTACTGCAGCTCTGCAGACAAGCAGCTCCTTTTTAATGCAGTTATCACTTGCCTGTGCAATCCTTACAGGCAACCAGACACAGTGATAGTGGGAACAAGAACATCCATACTCCAGCAGCCTGAAGAAAGCACATGGGCACACCCGTGTCCTTAGCATGTGGGTACCAATGCAGTTTGGCTCGAGCAATCAGATGCACCAGTTTGTCTTTCTAGGGTGTGAATAATCCCATACAGCTCTGCCTAGCATCAGCCTCTGCCACTCTGGATGAGGCAGCACTACCCTCTGAGGCAGAGAAGACTTTTTCAAGCAGCTGGTACACCCCAGCCAGACCTCATGAAACACTTCTCCCATAGCTCTACTCGTACCTTTCTTCTGATGCTTATATATTTCCAGCTGCCTTTGCTGCTGCAGTCGCAGGGTATTGATTATGGCAACAGTTAGTCGGAGAGCTTCTCTGGGATAGCCGTGGGAGCGCAGGGCATCAACCCGAGCGCAGGCTGTCGGGACGTGTTCTGCAAGGCAAGGACAAACACGGGCATGGCTGAGCCAGACAAACACAGAAATTCACGGGGTGGTACTGATGGAGGGAGAGAACCTGATGGCATCAGGCTTCAGCGCATTTTGTTCTACTGATCTTCCCCATGCCCCAGCTAAACTCCTGCTCCCTGTGTTGAATTGATCCCTTTCTCCCCGCTCCTGGCAGAGATGCCTACCAGGAATACTAACGGGACTCCTACCACGTTCAACCCACAGCAGCCACGTCAGTACCTAAATCCCCACCTCCACAAACCTTATCTAATGGAAGCATTTCCAACACACCATTGCTGCAATACGACAGCTCCCAACACAGGCTTTTACAACTCTGCCACTCATTTCTCCTAAAATCTGCACAGCTTACAGTAATTCCTCTCATTGCTATGCACCTAAAAACTTCTTGGTGTCTCGTCCAACACCTCTCCCTACCCTCATGGCACAGGTGACACCAAGTGGGGTGAGGCTGTGCATCTAGCACTGCGCTGGGGGCACTGGCAGATTTGGCGTGATGTTTTGAACTGCTTTCTTAATGCCTCTGTGGAGTGAGCTCTGCAGAAGCCCCATCTCTTCTGCAGCTCACCTATCTGTTTTTTTTATTATTAGGAACAGTTGCATGAACACACTCCCCCCCCCAGCCCCAGGACTCACAGTTGCTTAGGAATTCATCTGCTCCTGCTGCTCATTGCTCACCTGAAATCACAAGCAACTGTGGAGAGGATTATGACTGAGTGAGAAATTAGCAGGAGCAGATGACATGACATGCCGCATAACAAGCAGCGAAAATCCCATTTTCTTGCAAAATGTCCTACCGAGGCAGGAGGTGGGGTGGAGTGCGGGAAGGCAAACACAGAAGATCTAAAATTATGGTAGAGGAATAATTTCTATTCCTGGAAGAGCTCAGAAAGCTTTGGAAATGCAGACAACCACCTCCACAAGTGGTGTTTCCACATCCCAAAGGTCACTCGCAAGGAATACACAAGGAAGAGGTTTCAGAACAAAAACATCCGTAAAAGAGCTTCTTGTTGCTCCCTCTATTCATTTGCTAAATGGATGAAATATTCAGCTTCTCACTGAATTCATCACTAGAAGTTGCTGATGAATCACACTTCTCTCCCAGCACCGAGTCCCTGATGGGGTGCCAAGAAAGCAAAAGCACAAAATCCAAAAATCACAGCAAATCAATCAGAAAAATAACAGGCACCAACCAGCTGGGCTATAGGGCTCATCAGAACCCAGATTATGCTAGGGGCAGCTGTGGCCACTGTGTCCCTGCTAGATGAAGTCCAGGGAAGCACCAACCCACCACCACTGCCGAAGGCTGCGTGAGGAGGAGATCTGCTGCCTGCAGCAGCTACACTAAACTCTTCCCAGAGTGGAAATGTCCTCTCCTGCTCCAGCTAAGCTGGCAGAAGTGTACCAACAGCCTTCAAATGGGCCCTTTATAACTGATCTCCTGGGCTTAACAGCATCTCTGGATGACTTTAAATATTTTCTTCCCATTTGGCTGGGTGACAGCAGACCCTGGCTCCTGGACCGGACACCAGCACAGTGCTGGGTTTTGATCTGTTCCATGTCCCTACATTCGCCTCTTGGGCTGTAGGGGTGAAACATCCACCTTCCTGGAGGTGGGGGGGGGCTTGTGTCTCCCATTTTGGGCTCAGTCTGAGGGCTGACAGCCACACCAGGCACCCCCCAAGCCCTCGTCTCACTCATTCCCATGCCAGACACGAAGCTGTCAAGGTCTGCAGATCTGCCCAGGGTTGTGACTTTGCAGTAGAAAAGTTGTGTGGCATGAGGTACATGACTACAACACAGCAGCGTACTGGGTTTGATGCATCCAGCACGCCTTAAGTTCACACGAGACTTAATTGTATTGTCTGCTAATTGCCTTTAAGGGAAGACTAAAGAGAGGGAGACGGCAGGGAAGAAAAAATCCAGAGGACACAGCTGTGCTCCCCAGCCAGCTTTCAAGGGACTTTAAGTGTTCCGTCCCCCTGTACTAGGAACAGTGACAGCTTGCACTGGGGACAGCTGAACAGTGGCGCGATGAAAGAGGACATGATGAGCCTGGTCCAAGCTGCCCAAGGGGGACCTAGACTGTGAAGATGTGGGGCTTGCTACAAGGACTGTGGCTGGGGTCTGGGAGGAATTCAAGTTCTCCTTGCCCTACTCCTCAAGCTAAGCGCTACGGAGGCAATTTCACCCTAGGATGCAGAGCTTGCAAGGACCCAGGGTAGCAAAGTTTCTTTGATGCTTTGGGTGGCTCTTCTCCACCGGCAACGCCACCCACCCAGGCCATGCGAGGGGCTGCTGGTTTGGATGCTCACCTAGCCACAGCGGCTGCCCCTGGGAGTTGAAGAGGAGGCTCTCGCCCTCCCGCTGGTAGGAGGGAGACACGTAGAAGTCACTGCTAATGATGCGCTGCAGGTGGCTGTCCTGCCAGTGGAGGTCACAGCCCTCGATCGCCCGGGTGAATACGGTTCGTCTGGGCCTGGCCAGCGAGTCTGCAAAGAGAACAACCATCAGTGCCTTGGTAAGGCATGGGCAGCCTGTTCCTGCCCCCACACACGACCTCCCTGGACAGAGCAATGTCTTTACAATGGCAACAAAGCTCCACCTGGTTCCACTCCAGCCGTTTCTGAGCTGAACAAGGGCTCTGGCTCCTGAGCTGCAGCAGTCTGCCTTCAGGTAACTCCGCTGCCCATCCCACCTCTGATGGCAACTGCCATCTCCTTAGACAGCATTGCTAAGCAACTTGCTGGAATGACTGCCTTGGCCAGAGAGGTGAGAGGAGGCAGGGACTACCCATCCATTTGCCTTCTGATGATAATCCACTGCCACATATGAGGCTGAAACCCTGAAGCGTGGCAGTGCGTTCCTACCCGTGACGCTCAGCATGCTCACAGGGTAAGGGCTGGCCTTCCTCAGCATTAGTCCTGCAAGCACCACCAGCTCTCCTCTTCTGCTCCAAAGCAAAGTCCTGGCTTCACTGAACCACAGCTGCTTACATCAGCAGCACCTGAAGCCGTGAAGGGAACCGCTCGAGTGTGTCTCATCTGCCTCTGGGTGATGAGGGGAACCATTGCCTTTTAGCAGCCTCTGTGGGCTGCGTGAGAGGGCTGGAAGTGGGGAGAGAGCATCACCGGAGACCCCACTGCTGCTCTGCAGCAGATGTCTGTGCTCCTCTTCAGAGCTGCTCTGTAACTTCAATAACATTTCCGAAGCTATCAGATGCTGTATGAGCATTTCACTCTATCCAGACAGATCAGACAAGTGGTTTGTCGGGAGGAAAAGGCCTGTCTGGAGCAATCCTGCTATCGCTCCAGCCATGCCAGACCATGAGGGCCAAACACAGCTGGCAGGCGGCAGAACAGGAAGCCCCAAAGGGGGATGCAACACTGAACGTCAGGTCCTGCAACCCACAAGACGGGCTGACTTAAATGCATTCAAGGGTGGAAAACAAAAGACATTGCTCCAAGCTGATCCAAGGAGGCTGGATAAACAGGCTCCGGAAACGATGGCAACAAGCAATTAGCCTGAATGCTGCAGGCACCCCGAGGTGGAGAGAAATTAAACAGGTGTTTGTACGTAGAGAACAATGCTGCTCACTTTACTAGGGAGGATTTCAGGAATCAGCTGTTCTCCTTCAGTGATAAAAGAGGCTGGCAACAGTCTGCAGCGGTATTTGCGTATGCACAAACACTAACCCCAGGACACCTCCAGATCCATGCTGCTTTTGGTCCCCTGGCTCGGAGAGGCAGGAGCATGGGGACATGGGGACATCCTCAGCATGCACTTCATAAACTCCCTTGCTCAGCCCCAGCAACCTGCCCTGAATGCTGGAGCGAATCCTCGGCAGAGCCGGGAACACCAGTGGGGAGTCCCGGGGCTGGCACGGGACATGGAGCATGGCCAGGTTTAAATTCAGCTGCTCCCCAAGGATGTGCATGGGGAGACACAGCGAGCAGCCGGGGCGTATGGTCCTGGCTGTGGCTCGGGTGGGTTGGCAGGACGGCCACACTCCCAAATTGCTGCTGAGGGACTAATCCCACCCAGAAGAATGACATCTCCCCCCTGGCATAGCTGCTGTCCCCCTCTCCTCTTCCCACGTTGGCCACACTTAATACACCAAAGGGCAGTTCCAGGGCAGCAGAGGGAGGCACGGTAAGAGCAGCAATTAATGTCCATCTACTTCAGGCAAAAGCGGGGAAAGTGCTTAAATATAAAGGGATCAAATGCTTTATCAGGGGTTGAGAAAATATATTAGCACAAAGGAACAACCCCATAATTACATTGCTTGTTTGTATTCTGCACTTGAACTGCATTTAAAGTTCCTGGCGAATGACTTATCTACCACCTGAATCAAAGCCCATAAGCAAGGCTCAAGGGCCGGGAAATGGGCTTGACACCATCTCCAGCTCCTCACTCTCACAGCCAGGGCTTCCGAGCTCAGCTCTGCTCCGATTCAAGCAGCACCAATTTTCTGTAAAACTCCATACCCAAACCTACGCAGTCCGCAGGGGTCTAAACTCCCCCGAGGTCAAACTGCTTTAAAATGGCATCTAATTTGATGTTCTAAATACAGGTGACTTCACCCAAGATGTAGCAGAGCCAAACATTTCCACGTGTATCCAAAACCAGAGGCTGTAAAGCCGAATGTTTTGTATTCCTGTGACCCCCAGAGACATCACCAGCAGGTGAACTGAGGTCTCTCCACTTTGGTGCGAGTTTTGACCCAGATGCAACCCCTGTGGCCATCGGCTGGATTTCCACTCCCTGCCCAGACTCACCTTGGCTGTGACCGGAGCTCTGCGTAAGCGCGTTGGTGATGTTGGGAAGCTCATTACCGTAATTGCCGTCTTCCAGGGGACAGACGTCCATCTCGCCCCACTTGCGCAGCTGCCGGAGCCAGCAGGATTTCTCTTCCAGCTTGCAGTGTGGGTTTAACACCACGCACACCCACAGCGCCCCTAAACAAAGCCAAGAAATCAAGGAGGTGCCACCACCGTACCCACGGGGCAAAGCTCTTCTGCTGCCGCGCTCGTCGTGAGAGCCTGCAAGGTTTCATCGGCGTTGGTAAACTCATTTCAGCATAATGCACAGACCCAGGAGGGGGATTTAGACAGCTTTTAAATAAAAGTAAAACTCCTCTGTAATGAAGCTAAATTAAAATCTCATGAGATGGGGGACAGTGAGGAGGAGGGAAGGAGAGAACGGCTGTGTACGAATTTGTGAGTGCTTCTGTCTGCCAGGACAAATCTAGTGTTTGAACTACACATCAAAGCATGCTTAAAAACACCCTGGCAAGCTGCAGAGTCTGTATCTCCAAAGACTAACCTGATTTTGATCCTACCCACGTTCCAAGTGCTTTAAAGCCCACTCCGAATGCTATTTCATCTGCCATTGTTCTTCAGGCCATTTGCATTCAACTATTTAAAAAGGAGATTTGGTGTATTTTCTTCCCTTTTTTTTTTTTTTTCTTTTCTTTTTCTCTTTTTAATCCCCAGTAGCCCCCAGCCTGCAAAGGAACCTGGAGCTTGGCTTGATGTCTCGCAGGCAAGAGCCCCCCAAGGCGTGAGCCCTCCAGATCTCACAAGCAGAGAAGCCCATCAGTAGGACGCCCGTGCTGACACACTCTGGGACAACGATGGGATCTCGCAGGCCTGACGATGCTGTCCTGCTGCATGAGAGGCAAAACCAGACCCAAGGACATCTGTCATCACCAAGATCCTTTCATAAGACAGGGCTAACACTGGTGCTGCTAACCCAGCCTTGCTGACTCTCCTGGGTCACCCACTGCTCTGAAAGGGCCTGCAGCAACCCAGGTAAATGGAGAACCACGGGTTCTCCTTTAGCTAATTGCATTTCTGCCCGAATTTCCTTGCAAGGCTGCCAGGATACAGCACGTCCCCTCCCTTGTGCCTGCTCCGTGGGGTGGGGTGGCGGTGTGCTGACACAGCTACAGTGTGTGGTGTCCCTGGGGACCCCCTCGGGCTGAGCAGCCTGTGCTGCTCCTCTCTCTGCCAGTGTCAGATCCTGCCACGCACGCAGGACAGCTCAGCCTCCTGCAGAAACACCCTCCACTGCCACTCCTCCATGGGCCTGGCAGAGACCTGGAGCACCTTCCTCCTCCCCATCCACCCAGCTGCTCTCCTCACCTCTCCGTCACTCCCAGAGCCAAAGTTCCCATCCCAAAGTGCCAGCCAGCGGCAGGACATCACCCAACATGGCTCTGCTGCATGGTACGAGCCCAAACCACCTCCCTCACTCGCTGTGTTTTGTGTGGCAGCTCCCCAGCTGCACAGCCACGCAGTCGAGCCAAACAGCCCCGAGCGAGGCTGTGACTCTGACACAAACAGCTGGAGCAGCCGGTCCCTTTTCCAGGCAGCACAAGGCAAACCCAGGCTGAGCAGGGATGTCCTGGCTCGGGCTCCACTCCGGTGTCTCCCCACTCCTCTGGGTTATAGCTGGGCTTCGGTCATGCTTTTGGGGTGCATCTCCTGGGTCCTGTCCTCTGCCAGGTGGGATCTGGGGACACGTTTGGTTCAAATCATTAATAAGGCGTGGAAGCTGTGCACGTCCGGCTCCTCAGAGCAGGCTGGCTGGGCAGGACAGACGTCATGGTGTCACAACGCAGATGGTGGCAGCAGCATCGCATCCAGGAACGGGCACAAGAAAGGCAACGGCAGGCACTGAAATCAGCAAATATTCAAAGCAGTGCTCGCCTGGTCCAGCTCCATCCACGTCTCAGCTCCACTGCTCCCACAAAACCCTGCTCCCTTCTGATGAACAGGCAGGAGTAAGACTTGAGTTGCAACATCAGCGATTACTGCATGTGCAAGAGAAGAGCTATCTCCTTAGGGACTTTCAGGGCCCATCTCTCCCACAGCAGGTCTATGTCACTCGCTCCCAGGCTCCATGGGGGTTGCATGGACACAGCGTCTTTTCAAAAATCAGGTCTCTGCTCCAGAAAATGAGTCTTCCTTAAGGCTCTGGTTATTGCCCCTCACCTGAGCAGGGAGCGCCTGTCTGCTGCCACTCCAAGGGCATAAAACTCCCCCCCTCCTCAGGTGGTCATGAGCTAAATCCTGCGCTAGGCTCCTGGGGATGGGCATCCCTGGGCTCCAACTGGTTTCGGGCATCCCCTTCCCACCCATGCTCCGGCACACTGTCATTACCCCTCTTCCCCTGTTCTGGGGCTGCTTGTGCAAAAAGCAGCCTCCAGCAATTTCAGCTCACGCCTCTGACGTGTACAGAGTGGCTCGGCTGGCAGGCGGTAACAAAACTTGGTGCTCCGGCTCCACTGTCCCCAGGAATGGGATGCGCTTGCTGGATTTTTGGCTCCCACAGCTCGGCTCATGACTTTGCAGCCTATTTTTGGGAGCCCTCCGAGGCATCCTTTGCCTGCCAAAATATACTTTGCCCCTGGGCTCTCCTGAAGAAGGGAAGATGTGGTGGGAAGGTGGGGACAAGGAGGGAAGAGGGATTCACATCTGTCTCAGCCCTGATAGTTATCTGGAAGAGAGGGGTTTTCTGAGCCCTATGGTCAAGTGACATCAGCTGACAGCACAAGTGACTCCTGTTCTGAGCTGAAACGCCATGCCGGGTCAGACTCCCTGTCTGTTCACATGCTGCAGAAACCTTCATCTGAACTTTCTGATAGCAGGAGGTTAAGCGGGGAACAAAGCAGCAGATCACGATTAAGCTAAGCCTCTAAACAAAAATGCTTTTTGATGATGGGGTTGGGCGCGGGGGGTGGGCAGTGTTAGAGCCTTCCCAGCCCAGCGGCCCCGGCTGCCGGCCCGAGAGGACAGGCACTCCAATCCCGCGCCCAACTTTCCAAACCATCAAAGAAATTCTCCCATTTCCCACAGGGTCGCTCCCCAGCTTAATCTGCTGAAATTCCCCACTGTAAACAAGTGGCTGAGATAAATAAACCCGTCTCCAGGCAGATTAAGGTCAGGCTGCACTTCAGCTGGTTTTTCGTCTATTTTTTGTAATTAGGCTTTAATCGTAAGTACTAATGCGCCAGGGCAAATACTCCCACGCCGCAGAGCTCTCCATCCAGCAGGTCTTTCCTTTGGGTCCCCAGCAGACGGGGCAATAGTTGTTCAGTTGGCAGCACATGCGCAAGCAAACGATGCTGTTTTAATTTTAATTTATTTTTTTTTAAACTCTGAAATCCTGCAAAATCCTTCACATTTTCCCCAGCATAAACCCACAATCTTCTTTAAGGCTGATCTTCTTCCAATCCCACGCAAGTCTGTGATGCAGTCTTTGCTAAAATCGATGATTAATTATTAAACACGTGCCCAAAATAATTTCCGCAAGGCCCATTTTTCTCTTCCATGTGGCAACAGAACGCGGTCTGTGCTGGGGCTTCCCATGGCAGCTGGCAACACCCCCCTCATCCCTCCCTTCAGCAGCAGCAGTAGCACCAGGCAGCTTTGGCATCCGCAGCCCACGGGTAGTCGGACAACGTGCCTTCAACCACCCCGCACACCCCGGCTTCCACTACCTGCCCTGTGATGGTTTGGGACATCTCTCCACATTGCTGGTGTTTGTTACTGGTGAACACCAACTCACTGCAGCTCTGGTCCCTCTGTGCCTCTACCCTTCCTTCAGAGGGATGCTCTGTTCCTACAGCGAACGCTGCCCAAAGCCAAATCCAAAAGGCTTCTGTAAGACAGGGGGAATAATCTCTGCTTTGAGTACGGTCCATGCCCATCCTGCCCTGGAGCCGCTTCTTGGACCATCACCATGTCCTCTGCAGGGGCTCCTCTTCAGCGTGGAGATGCACAGACCCTCCTGTGTGACGTGCCTATGCCAGGTGACCCGCTCACTGTGACGTGCATTGGCTGGCACCACGCTTCACCTGCTGTCACACGATCCAGCCTTAGTGGGGCCCTGATGTTCCCTAGCCACCTTGCCATCTGCTGATGGGGACGTGCTGTCACCTCCTCCTACTCTGCCGACCAAAACTATGCACACCCACCTGGTCCTTGCATGGTTAAATCAGGACTGAAACCCAACCGCTCCCGCCTTGTGTGTGCTGGAAGGGAGGGAGGGCTCTCAGCTTGAATATAGCTGGTTTGAAATCTGGCCAAACAATCTGTAATTCTGGGTAAATTCCCTCCTGTGTCCAGGCCTGTCCAGACACCCGCCCATCCACGTTTCACCTATGTGTTTGCTTTCTTCCACGTGGAAATTCTGGCTTGGTGGATTTGGCCACCTCTCCAGGATCCTTGCATATCCAACCATCTAGCTGCAGCATCCCAAAATCCTGGAAATAGCTTCTTGGCAAGCAAGCACAGATGAGCTCTCCAGAGCTGGCATGTTTATTTCCATCCAGGGAACTTCACACAGAAGCAAGACATCCCACCCCTGCCCAGCCCTTGTCTGCGCAGTCTCACCAGGCTCTCTGCTCTCTCAGCTAAGTGTGCATTCGTTGGGCACTTGGTAAGAGGGTCTGTGATCCCAGCTGCAGTCTCAGATGCTCCAGACCCTGGACCACTCTCATCCTTCTGCCAGCTCTATGACACCCCTCTGGTCCCAGCCGATGAGCCCTTGCCCTTACACAGCATCTCCTACCAGCAGGCTGCAGAGCTCAAACCCACTTGTAAAACTATGGCATAAGTCAAACTATTCACTCAAGATCCAGATGTCCAGGAGAGCCTAGAACTTCTGGGTTAACTCTACCACACAACCAACCTCCCCGGGCTAACGTCATCTAAATGTTTTATTCTAATGATATTACGGTGTCAGCCAGCTGAGCCGATGTCTAAGGTGCTTAGCTAGAATTACCCAGAACTGCATTTCCCTTAAAGCCAGGCTCTGCACTGGCCATCCTGCCCCCCTCACCCTGGAAACGTGCACCAGAGCAGGTAGAAATAGGTTAGATGGGATGAGACTTGAGAACTGCCTCTCCCTGTTCGGATCACGGCTCCTCTGGGAACAGCACTTCCATGTCCAGGCCGCATCCAGCCCCAGGGGCTCAGCAGCCCCCGTGTCCTCCCCCACAAAGGCTTTGGGGCAGCACACTGAAGACCAGGCTGCTGCAAGTATGGGACCAGCCACCATCGTGCACACCCACCACCCTTAACCCCTTCACGGGAGAGGGGCTGGTTTAAGGTGTTAGAACTGTGTAGTTTGGGCCTGATCCAGCTGTCCCACCAGGATTTTCCCAGCAGAGGATACAATAAGCTCCTGGCATCTCTCAGGGCCTCTTCCCCCCAAAAAAGAGGCCCAAAGGACTCTGGAACAACATCTGCTGGCCCAGCGGTGCAGGCAACCCTGCTGCTGCTCTCTGCAAGGCCGTGACCCTTACCCAGCTCATCCCAGAGCTGCCGGCACTTCTCCGTTATGCCCGTTCCCTGCTGCCTCCAGAGGGAGAGCCGAGGGTCGGCCATGAACTGCTCTGTTATCAATGTCAGCATCCTGGCCCCGTTGGAGTCCCTCATGCGCAGCATCTCCCGGACCTGGAAAGGACAGAGAGAAAGTCTTTGGCAAGACAAACCATGGTCCTTCCAAGGTGCTTAAGGCCTGGCTGGTAACCCACAGCTCCCTGTCTGGGGGTCCAGACTGTAAACGTATACATATATATACATACGTGTGTGTGTGTGTGTGTGTGTGTGTGTATAACGTATAGTTGTGTGTTATAATGCTCATACAAAGTCTATGAAGGGGCTGGTTGGAGTCCAACCGAGCAGCAGCCACAGCCTAGGCTGTGAAGAGGACCAAGTGTTTAAGAACATGAACACAAGGCCCTTCTGCAAAGAATGAGAAGGGACCGTAGGCTGGTGCCACCTCTCCGTGGTCTTGGTAGGCTCTGCAGGGTTGGCCTTCCCCTCACTGTGCTGATGGGGAGATGGGGGAAAGCCCTCCCTTGTGCAGGGATCACGGCAATCCCATCATGTGGGAGGAAGGGACCTGCCAGGAGAGTGGGTGAGACAACCCAGGCCTGACCCAGAGCCTGGATTACAACCGCCTGCTCCGTGACCGGGCGAGAAGGCACTGGAGCAGAGATTCCCAGCTGTGACAGGCACCCTGCCAGGGCAGCCGGCGAGCTGCCGGCTACGTGACACACCAAGCAGAGAGGGGAGAGAGCAGCCGGCTCCTCCTCACCTTGGCAAACATGGAGTTGAGCTGCTTCCCCGAGCCGTAGTACCCTCCCTGAGATAGGAACATCTTCACCTGCTCTCGGACCTGTTCCTCATCCAAGTGCCAGCAGTTCTCGTCATCGATGCTGGCCCCAGCAGTGGGGTCAGGAGCACCTGGGGGGGTGGGAAAGGAGAAGAAGAGACAAGTGTGTTTTAGCAGCAAGGTCTGCAGTCCCACCAGCAAGAAATGGACTGACGTCTATTTTATGTGGACCCACCTCTATTCTACCAGCTCAGGCAAGGCAAAACCAACCAGGTTCCTAGGCAGTGAGCCCCAGCTGGCAATGTCGTGCTCTCCCTCCACAGCAGTGGCAGCAGGGGAAGGGATCCCGACCACAGGGCTAATCCCTCTGCGCCCCATGTGAAGTGAGGCCAAGGAAGAGCAGGGACCTGCCTTCCTTCAAAGCCCTGGGGGCACAGGCAGTGCAGCTGCAGAGCCTGGAGTGCTCCCCAGCTCCAGGGATCGCCTGGGGTGCTCTTCCTCCTGCTCCACATCACCCATTTGTTTAAGCATCAGGAAAGCTCCAATTCCTGCAAGCCCTTCCTCACATTAGGAACAGTCTAACAAAGGTACCACTGCATCGGGGCTCCAGAGCCCTGCGTTGAACACCTGGTCCCACCTCTCATTTGCTTTGGGACAGGGGACAAGTCCCTCCGCATCAGTGTACCTGCCAGGGAGAGACCCTCCACTGGAAAGAGCAAAGGATCGATAGTCCTTCAAAGAGCAAACTGTGACCAGAGCAGGGCCTTTGGCAGGCACGCGTGTGTGTTCGCAAGCTGTATTTCATCTTCCAGAGAACAAAAAAAGACAAAAAACCCCACAGGTGCTTTGAACAACAGCCTGAATCCACCTCCCCTTGTTTTGCCCCCTTCAATTCCCATTTTTCCTCCAAGTGCTGCCCTACCTCCCAGCAATGCCCCAGCTTCTCAGGCTTACTGGGCAGGCAGCAGCACGACTCCAGAAAGCAGCCAGGAGCACAAAAGGGAACATAAACTCAGATTTTCTGCTCTCTGCTTTTCAGTCCTGCTCTGCAGAAACTCCTCAGGGAACACCAGTGCCAAGGAGGGCCTGGCACTCCACTTTGGTCTGCTTCTCCCATCTTGTCTCCCTCTTGAGCAAGGAAGAGGCTCAGCAGGGGAAGAGCGAGGTGCTGCATGGACAGCCAAGGGATGCTGTAGCTGACATGTTCCCAATTAAATCTTAATGACGTCTTCCCCACTCGACTGGGATCTGGTTGGTGAGCAGACATCGCTTTCATGCAGAGACAACTCGGGATGCTGCGCACAGCCCAGCCCCATGTACTGCTGAACCAGGAACTCAAGTGCAATTCATGAAAATCAAGCCCCAGGATGCCTGCTCAGCAGGGCAACTGTCTCTTCTTGGCTTGTAAGTGAGAGGACATCAACCCGAGGGGTTGCGCTCCTCCGGCAAAGGGTGAGAATGCTCCTGACCCGGTAAGATACAGCCATTTGTATTTAATGTCCTTTACAAAATTCCTTTAATTCCTGCTAACAGTCACTGCCCAAGAGTGGTTCCAGCAAGCTCTAGGCGCAGCCTGCACCATGCTGAAGGGCCAGGATGCCGCTGCTCCCTCTGCAGAATGATTTATCATTGACAGAACCACGTAACTGGGACAGGAGCTGAAGCAGCAGAAAGGAAATCACGACCCCTGGATGAGCACGAGGACTTTCGCCTACAGCCCTGCGCATCCCCTGATGCCGCTTCCCTGCCACCAATGGCCAAACCCCACCATAAGCCACGAGGGACCACCACACCAGGGACAGTCCATCCTGGCCTGTCAGCTTTTCAGTGCCTTTTCCTTCCCTCCCCCAACCCGGTCCTTATCTTGCAGATAAAGAGCAGACAAGCCAGCGATTATCCCCTATCAGGAACCGATGACTAATCTGTCTACCATGAGCGCTTATCCGGCCCCATCTCCGAGGTATCCCAGACGATCACACTCTTAATATCCTCCTCGCCACTAACCCACCCTCTGCTCCCAGCTGCAGCTGCCCAGACTCGGCCAGGTCATCTGGGCTGCCTCTATAGGGATCACCTGCCTGCATCTAAATGGAGCAGGAGGGCGTGGATGCTTCGGGTGACCCCATCCCACCGAAGGTCAGCTCATTCTTGGTCCCTCACTGAGGCCACTGCGGCAGAAGATAAAGGTGGAGGCGTTAGCAAGATGCAAAAGGTGGATGCATTTTTCTGGGGTTCCCAGGGCTACCCTCAGTGCTCGCTGCTCACACATAGCATTAGCAACGGAAAGCCCAAGCAGCGAGGAAAGTGTGCAGGAAGCTAAATAAAACCTCTTCCTCCCACGCAACACATTGAGCACTTCGCACGTTGGGGTTCAGGCTGCAGCCAAATTAGCAGCGCACCTCCCGCGCCTCCAAATAAAACCCAAATTTGCTTGTAAATGTATTTTGCTCTCCTATAAAAGATTCAGAGAGAGAGAGGGTTGTAATAGCAGATTCCCACACGTGCAACGCAACCCGGCAGATAACACGCTGCCCAATTACGCCGGGGGAGCTGGATAAACATTTAAGAGCAAACAATGGGATTTGTGCTGGGTTTAAATATTAATGGCAGGATTTGTCCACTTCCCCTTGCCAATGTTCACACCACCGTGGGGGCTTCAGCAGCGGCACGCCGTGACGCAGCCGTTGAGTGATTCCGTGTCTCGGCTCCAAAGGAGCAGGGAACGGCATGTAAAACAGCCTGGTGCCTGCGTAACACATTTCTCATATAGCAGCATTCCTGCTCCAAAGAGCCCCGTTTCAGATGTGCTGGATCTTGGTCCTGCCGGATTCAGATTTAAGGAAACACCATTGCACATCTTGAGTGGAAAGTGTTTCACCAGCCCATTTACACTGGCTGTAGAAACAGAGATAAAAAGGCAATCCATCACACTCCAAGCAGGACACCCCCACCCTTTGCTGCGGGCTCGGGGTTTAACTGTTTAAGAGCCAAGTGAGACTTCCCCAGGCAGATACAAAGACTGAGAAAGAAGGACTGGAAAAATCTACAAATTAGAAAACTGTGAGGCCAGGCATGGAAAATTCAACGCCTTGCTCAGAAATTAGCTGCCCAACACCAAGAAAATAAAAGGCACTCCTGGACTGGAAAGCAGCAGGTTTGCAGGGCTGAGGAGGTGGTCGCACCTCGTGGG
>JAVJGJ010000030.1:24445145-24460553 GCA_035590215.1 Microhierax caerulescens
TGTGGTCGCACCTCGTGGGTCATGCCAAGGCATCGGCACATCCCAAACCCAAGATCCTGAACCCAAGAAGGGGAGATACATCGCCAGGCGGCATGGGAAGCACTCCCAGCATGTCTCATCCAGAGCAGGAGTGGAAACACAAAGAAAAAGGGATAATTATTATTTTTAACCAGTGCCTGGAGCTGATAAACAGATGGTAAAAGCAACCCAGGGATGCAGGTGGCTGCCCTGGCATCTCCCTTACAGTTGTCACAGCCAACTGTGCCCAGCACCCACTGGTGGCTCGGGGTCTGGCCATGCTGGCCCAGGGGCTGGTGGTACTGGGAGAGCTCTGCCAGCCAGCCAAGCTAGAGCCGCCCGGAGCAGGGCTGGCCATCGTGGCAGAGCTTCACAAGGGACATCTCATGACTGCACGTGGTGGCGTTGCCGAATGCCTCCGGGCTGCCTCTCCTGCGGCCAGAGAGAAAACAGACGTGAAGAACAGCTCAGGGCAGGGGGTGGGGAGGACAGAGACAAATAAACAAACAGCAGAAAACCTCAGAGAGAAAATAACCAGGCACCAGAAAGGAAATGAACTCTAACGAGGGATTAAAAATAGCAGCAAAGTGAGGAGTCACTCTCCGCCAAGGCTCCCAGTTCGTTTTCAAGGGAAGGCAGGTTGGATGGAGCCTCCAGGGCAGCCTGAAGATTCACACCCATCTGACAGTGATGGGGCAAGCGAAGTCAGACTGGCTCCCAGTATGGTGCTGGGAGATCTCTGGTTTAGCTGGTACCAGCACCGGGCCCAGCCATCTTTGGAAGCTGCTTGTCAATCACCACACATGCTCTGAGGTCATTCAACCACCCTGGTGGCTCTGCAAGACAAAAGGAAAGAGCCACCGGTGGAGACTTTCTCTCCAGCACTCAGGTGTGTTATTTTCCCTTAAATTCACCTCAGCTCAGCAACCAGGAACATGAATCCCTTGGAGACCTGACCTTCTCCTCCTCCCCAGCGGGAAGGCAGAATTTCAAATAGATTTACCAGTACTGACCTCCAGATGCTGTTGTGGGATGACCTCAAAGTTAAAGACTGCCTGAGGACTCCTCAACCATTAGCCCTGGCTCAGTGTGACAGGACAAGCAGGCAGGGACTTCCCGCATGGCCGACCTGGCAGCTGACTTGCTGTGCACATGGAGCAAGATGGGCCAACAGGTGAAGGACAGTACTAGCCCAGGAGTTTAAGGAAGGGCTCAAGGTGGTCAAGAACACATCTGAGATGAATGTGAAAAAGATGAGGCAGATTGCTCCTTATGGCTTTTGCATAAGCAGATTTGGTTTTCCCATGCCAAAGCCTGAGGAACCATTCACTCTAAGAGTGTTCTGAAGGTCCTCTCCTCCAAGGAAGCTCCTGAGACCTTGCAGGACCACACAGGCCCCTCGGTGATTCACACTGACTCTCTGCTGGCTTGTCCTCAGAGGGAGCTGCCCTGCGCTCTGAGACAGCAGAGGTTTTGTGGCTTTTCCCACTGCTGGCTAAGAGGAGCATCCCGAGCCTTTCCATGGCATCAGCTGTGCACCACAGACACTGTGTCACCCACCAGCATTTCCGTGGGGCAGACAGACGGCCCTGACGATGTCTCCTGGCCTCAGGGCAGCAGCTCTCCCCAACATGCCCTAGGGCTGCTCGGGCAGGGTGAATTATTGAGCTGCAAACACCGGGCTTGCCAAAACCTGCTTCTCCTTCTGCAAGAAATGGGGAGACTTTGCCGATAAGGCACGAGAGACACCTCTTAAGCCCCAGATCTTCTGGGTCCACAGGCACTGTCAGTCCTCAGAGCTACCTCTCCTGTCTTTAAGCTTCTAATTACAGATTTTAATGACCACTGCCTCTGGCCTTGCAGTAGTTTCCATTAGCCTCCAATCTTCCCTCGGCCACAGACTGCTTTTGCCCTCAGGAAGAATCCAACATTTGTCCCCAAAGCCCAGACATCCTGATCAGGCTCAAAGGATGTATCTGAGACAGCAGCTTTCCTTCTATATACCCCACACTGATCCTGTCTTCCTCTTAAAATAAATTCATATCATTCCCTACAAGCACACACCAAAACACAAGAGGAGATGAATGCCACTTCCCAAGTCTGTGGGATGGCTTGGACCCTGCACACCCACTGCTGCTGGATGCTGGATCCACACTGTGTGAGCAGGAAACCCAGCGCTGCTGTCAGGACTCATTGGTGCTTCTGAGTTCCCCTCCTCCACAACTGCTTGCTTTTGTCCCTGAAATCTCCCACTCCACCTACAATTCCCATTTCAGCCCTTTTTCACAGCTTTGCCCTCTCCAGTACCTCCTGGCCCTTTCTGCAATACTTTACTGTACCAAAGCAATCGCTCATTGTTCCTCATTTGCACCTCAGAGGGACTTACTCTTCCCACGTTTCATGGTGGCAGAACATGGATCCCACACTGGCAAAGCTGCACCTACCCCAGCACATCCAACCACGGCTGGTGGCCCTGAGCCACGTCCTCAGCTTGCATTTGCCCCAAGGCAGGCTGGCCCCACGGCGAACCTACGTGAGCCCTGGGCTGATGCTCTTGAAGAGCAGAGGGAGCAGGGTGCCAAGGTGGCCACCACCAGATGCTCCTCACTCTGTCAGAGGCCTGGCTGTTGAATCCAAGTTCTCCAGCTGCAGGTCCTGGCTGTCTGCAGCAGCCACCCCACCAGGAAAGGCCAAGCAAGTCACATTAGCTGGTGCAATGACAACCTTGCAGCCTTGCTCCGTGCCGGACAGTCACGCTGCTAACTTTGTCCCCAAGCAGGAACACACTTGGGGAGGAGACCCAGCCGCAGTGAAACCCACCCCTGTCTCCTCACTCCAGCTGCCACTTAGATGCCAAGCGTGGAAGTGTCAGACACGTGAGATGCTCTCACTGGGAGCACGCAGCCCTTCGCCGCCAGCTATAAGAGCAGAAACGTGACCCACTTGAGCAGGCGGAGGTCAAGTGGGGAGCAGAGCAGCAGGCACACCTAGGCTCTCTGCTCAGATCGAATCCTTCGAGAACACGCAAGCGCCTTGGCTGCGCTCCGAGACTCCATCATTACTGCATAGTTTGCATTTCCTTCTAGGAAGGCAGCCGGGAAGATCGGCATGCGGTACACAGCCCGCGGCTACAGGCTCCTGCAAGGAACAAAGCTCTGAAGCCCCGAGACAGCCGCCAGACAATGGCCTGTAATTTTCTTTGCAGTTCAGGCACTGCAGGGGGAGAAGGAGCAGCCCCTGAAAGCCTTTTTCACAAAACCAGACGATCCCCTTGCACAAGGGACATTCCCCAGCCAGCCTGGAGTGCTCCTCCATCCCAAGTGCTCACCAGCCACTTGGAACAAACAGCCCTTTGGATGACCAGAAGAAGATGGCGAAAAACTGATGCTGATCTAAAGCTCAACAGACCTCTCCTCAGAAGGAATGGGGTCAAAAGGAAAGGATTTCTGGAGAGGCTATTCTTTCTCCAAGGTGTAATAACCTCAGGTGTCCAATGCACACACTGGGTTACTCTTCGGCCTGCCAAAAGCCACCCTGGCCTCAACCCCAAGGTGAATGAAGGGGTGACCCCAAGGGTCTGAACTAGTCGTGGCCAAAAAATACGCACATAAGCCCATAAAGCTCTATGTAAAGCATACCTTGAAGAATTTCAAATCCCAGGATCAGTGACCCTCTATGAATGCATGAACCACAGCGGGGAAGGCCCAGATGGGGGAAAAATTTGGATCCCCTTCAACTGGAGCCCCCAAAATCGCTCTCACACATGCAGCCCCATATGCCTGCAGTCCTTCCTCGCACCAGGCTTGTTGCTCAGGTAGCTCTGCGATGTGATTGCACTGCAACTGTGCTTCACTGGCAGGACGAGGAGGGCAAAGCTTGCAACACTGTCCAGGATCGAGAGCCAAAGCCCTGGACAACATCATTCTGAACCTGAATGTGAGCTTTTTTGAGCCTTCTTTTTCACAGGGTACAACATCTATGAGTTTTAGATCGTCTCATCACCCTAAGGCTGATGTGCATCCCCCCCAGGATGAGACAAGGCTGTTCTGCTTGCAGAGGCATTTACTCACTTGTGACCCTGGCTAGGCAGCCACAGGGGTGTCCGATAGGTGCCACCTCCTGCTGGGTAAGTCAAAGTGTCTCTGCCGGTTCAAAATCACATGCTGGAGTGTGTGAATTTGCATGAGTCTGAAGGGACAGAGAATTTTTGCTTTGTTTTTTAAAACCACTTGTAAAAACAAGAGGCAGATATTGAACCGGAGCCAACATCTGTATCTTTGTAAGACTCTCAATCACCAGCCTTTTGCTGACTCTAAAGCAATAAATATTCAGAGTCTTAAAAGCTTTTCTTCAATCTGCTTAGGAGAAAGCAGCCTCAAACAATGGCCAAGAAGGGATCTTGCCCAACCTCAGCTTCAGTGGATCAGCTCAGGGAGGGAATGGACCTCACCAGATTCTTGCAGTACCATAGCTCCTCATTCTTTTTTAATGGCAAAAAATGAGGACATCCCCCTGCCTCAAAAGCCAGTAATTTAGAGCACAACCACCCATGCAGCCGATGTAGCCCTGTGGTGGAGACAAAAGCCTCTCCCAAGGTAGAAGCAGGAACGACCAGAAAGAGGGAGTGGAAAATACCTAAGATCAGAGCAGCCATCGCCCCTACCGTGGAGGTGGACCCCTGGCCTCACACCTCTACATGTGGATTCAACCAGTTCAGATCCTATTTTAGGCTGCATATGAGGCTTTTCATCTCCGGAGCACTTAACAGGCATGTGTTAATCCCCAAAACGCCCTTCCCTGGCAGATAAGTGTTCATTATCTCCACTCTACAGCTGGTGGGACAGGAGCTGTGGGGAGCAGCTCATTGTTACAGCCCCTGGGCAACCTCAGCTCCTGGGCTCCTTGGGAAGACACAGCAAGAGAGTGCTGAGGAAGGGAGCCTCAGGGCAACTCTCTAGGGAGTCCGGGCCACCTCCTGGGCCAGTGGGCAACTGGAGCGGGGCTGGGATGGGCACTGTCCCCCAGCCAGGGCTTTCCAGGGGTTGGAAGTCAAAAGCATCTTTCAAACACAAAGCCCCAGGACATGCCTCCGCTGCTTTTATGCAGTAGGTCAGGGCAGCAGTGCTCATTTATTATGGGTAAATTAACGCCCATGGAGATTAAAGCTTTATCTCCCAGCAGCTCAGCTGCATCTGACTTAGAAACATGCAGGGCTGGGCTGACACTGTTCCTGCACACTGGAGAAGCCACATCCCCACTGCAGCCTCTGCTCCCCAGGGTGCCAGCACCACATCCTTCTATGCTGGGGACTAATCATGCTCCCTTCCTCCACCCTTGGCTTCTCTGTCCTGCTCCGAGCTGTGCCTTGTGCACTGCCAGTCTGTCTGCTCTGCCTTTTCTTGCCTGTTGAAGCCAGTGTTTGGCAGATAAAGAACAGGGGGCAGAACGGGGATGCGTGGCCAACACCGATGAGGTCCCAACACCCATGCATTAACATCAGTTTGACACTGCCGCCCCTCTCCGTGCAGCAACAGCCAAACATGGCAAAATGAAGGTCACCACTATCAAGGTGAAACCACCAACCACCCCAGTCCCAAACGCAGAGTCAGTCACGCCAAGCCACTCAGGGGGGAGGAGGAATTACCGTGCACTTGGTTGATCTCGGAGTTGGACGACAGGATCTCATCAGCCAACTTCTGGGCGGTGGGCAGCACCTCGGTGTGGTGTGCTGTGATCAAATACTGAACAAACTTCTGGAGCTGGTCCCTGTTCATCTGGAAAAGGGTCTCTGAGATGGGAAGACGGAGTTTGACCTGGTCTGGCTTGCGGATCCTGTACAGTGAAAGCGCCACAACATGGGCGCAGTAAAAAATGTCCTTGTTCCCGCAGCCGCACGTCACTGAGGTGATTTTGCAGCGGTCAAAGCTGATGGCCACCTTGTAGGTCATCTCTGGTTCTGTTGCAGTTGCTGGCTCCGTTACTGTCCCACTGAGGTGGAACCCTGGAGAGGGAAAGGAGGAGAGGGAAAGGCCGCGTTAGCTTCCCTCTGACCACAACCACCCACGCAAGCTCTGCCAGGAGGACTAGGCTAGCCAAGGCTGCTCACGCATCGCCACGTCAAGGAGCGCACCACCCAGCGCACGCCGTCCTGGTGGCTTACACCCGGCAACAGCCAGCCTGCCTACAGACACACTTCTGCACCAACACACACGTGCAGCCAGACTCACTGGCGAGTTTATTTAACAGCCAAAACCTCAGGGGAAGAGCAAAGCTGCTCGGTTCCCATTTGTTTAAGAGTCTCTCAGACTGTTTCTCTCCTGGGAGTCATCTTCATCCACGCCTCCCTGTTGCTGAATTTGCAACTCACGCGAGCGAGTGCTGGCAGGAAAAGGCCAGGTTTTCTTTTCTTTGATGAGGCAGACAAAAAAAACCCACAAATTAAATGCAACCCAACTCCAGCTTCAGTCCCTCAGCCAGGTAGAGCACTCCAGGGCACGGCCACAGCTCTGAGCTCTTCCACGCAGTGGGAGCAAGGAGCAGGGACAGGAGCAATGCACAGCCCAAACTGCAGGCTGGGGAAAACTGTTCCTTGAGCTCCACAATATTTTGTTGCTGCCCTGAGAGCTTGAGCTTTCCCTGAAATACTGCTGCCAGGGAGCCACCTGCTTGTCAGCAGGATCCATGTGCTGGGCTGCAAGGACAGCCCAAATCCCTCACACAAACATTACGTTGCCCCCGACAGACCCCACTGTGCCGCAAGGGGGTACAGCACCTTCAGGCACAAGCTGTGAAAAGAAGTCCCAACAAGTCCCGAACCCAGTCACAGGCACAAAATGGGCTCAAAAGGTCCTCTGGGTCCCAGGAAGGTGGATGTACCAAGCAAGTGAGAGATAAAGTCAGTGAGAAAAGACTGAATGCCCATCAACATCAATCTGAAAGCTCAGGGAGTCCTTCCTAGGAGCCAACTGACAAGAGGTCCAACACCACTTTGCACTTGCCCAGTCATCTGGAAAAGGGACATCTTTGTGTCCCCCCTTCATCTGCCTTGTTCCTCCGAAGAGAATGAGGTGGCACCAGGAGGTTAATTAACATGGCCGGGGCCAGCCAGTGCCCGCCTGCGAAAGCCTGGCGTGGTACCTGGGACCCACCTGCCCGTCCCAGCCCTCCTCCCTGAAGAGGATGCTCACTTTTCCCCGTGCCACTGCAACCTTATTAAGCCCGTGTTTGTACAGAGGTCCCTGCAGAGCTGCCATCCCCCAGAGAAGGCGGCAGACAGAAGAGAGCCCTGCAATTAGCGACAGAAAAGGAGAAGGGGTGGGGGGGTGAAGATTAAAATACATTAACTGCATCAAACCCTTGTGCGTTTGCCAGCTCTCACAAAGGCTTTCCGAGACAAATTCTACCAGAGGTTTTTAATAAATGGCATCAAAACCAGCTATTCACTGCCAGTCTCTTTAAAGCCTCGCCAAAAACCACATTCAAATCTGATTAAGCGTCAAGGAGATCTGCTTTTACTTTAGCGTAGGGGAGGGGGAAAGCAGACCTGTTCCGTTGCCATCGCCTGAAATCCACCCCACGTGGCCAGCAGAGCAGGAGGGACAGCCCGGCACTACCCTCTTGCTCGCACGCTGCCGCCGTGGAAGTGCAGCTGCAGCGGAGCCGGGCTCGAGGCTGCAGGAGCAGCATGGCCAGGGGCTGACGAGCTGCTCTCCACCGCAGTCCATCATCCCCCAGCAGCCAAACCATATAAATCCCAAGGATAAACTCCAAAGTGTTTATGTTTTACCACTTCTCTGGTCTGCGATGCTTGGCAGGCGGCTCCGACTCAGTGCCAGTTTCTCCCTAGTTTACTTTTTTTGAACAAGTTAAAAGGATTGGAAACCACATTCCTGAGGAAGAATGTATGTATATATGCATACATACACCCGTAGGCACATGCGCATATATACATAAAACCCTCCAAGACAAATTACTAGCCATAAACACTGCCTCGAAACGCTTACTTCTGCAGGATCATGGGCCAGACCCCACTTGGGGCTAAATGGTGTATGGCTGGAGGAACTCGCTTAATCAAATGACCTGTTTTGGGCAAGTTTAACTCTGAAAATACATCAATCATGGCGTGAATCCGGCACCCTGAGAAAGGAAATTTGTCTGGATACTTCCAAGACTGCCCTCAGGCATCCTAAAAGCTGTGTTCCCCCATCCACTGCGAGAGCCAGTCCTTGCAACTGGCAGCCAGGGTCTGCATGCCAAACAGGACCATTCAGCACATCGGCAACTACCCAGTTCAACTGGTACTCAAGCCCTAAGTCAAGTATTGGTTTAGATTTTAGCTGTGGTGGCAGCAGGTCTATTGAAGATAAACTAGGAACTCTATACAAAACATTTATCAAAAGCTTAGTCAGAAATTAAACACAGTGAGAGCGGGAGAGAGACGAGCTGGCAGGAACAGAGGCATTATTTGGCAACATTTACATTAACGGAGGTCAGCCTGCAGCTACCATGCTGTGCCCTGCTCTATGGCCAGATCTGCAGCCCGGCACCCATGGGCACACCAACTCAGCAGCGATGGGTGTCCCAGTCCCAGAGAAGAATGGCAGTTAAAAGGTAGGTGATGGTAGGGTTACTCCATCGTCCACCAAAGCACTCACTCTTGGTCCACACAAAACCCTGATGCTCCAGTCACCAAGAGCCTACAGGACACCCTGGAGAAGGACAGCTGTCACCATACCCTCCTCTCCATTCATCTCACATCCTAAAAGCACACGGGGCAAGCAATACCAGCACTCCAGCAGAGAAAACACAGCCCTGGCCACAGACGCGGGGTCTGGATAGTGCTGAGAGCAAAAACACACTCTCCTCCACGTCCCCCCTGCACGTTTCAATTTAAGACATTCCTACAGCCGAGTGCTTATCTAGGACTTCATCTTCTGTTCCTTAACATAAGCTAACTTGGTGTTTGATTTGCTGCCAGCAAAGTGACAGTGCCAGGGCTTGAAAACCATGGAAAAGAACTAATTAAACACCATCTTTGTAACTACAGACTCATTACACCCCACCAGAGCCTAGCTTTGTCCCAAGAAAATGTCACCGCCTCCCTGCCCCAGAACAGCCTCCCCTACTTTTACCACGGATGCTTCCCAGTGGATGTCTCTCTGATTCAGGTTGCAAAAGGAGCTGAGCGTTCATACATTGCCCCAGAAAGAGCACAGAAAGGTGCCACAAATGTTCACAGGCACACAGGGCACAACGTCTCCTTCATAATCCCGCTTACCCCTCAAATGGGGACAAAACACTGGAGCAAGGATCTTCCTTGCATTAGTGCCACAGGACATTGTACCTCTGACTTAAATTAAAAGAGACTCTAGAAATGTCTTCTGGGAGTTCAAGAGCTCCACATACCAAACTTCATCAACTGGGCAACGTTTTCCTCTTTGGAGCTGATAAACTGCACAGGCTGGGAGAAGCACAGATTCACAAAGCATCCCTGGGCTCTGAAACAGCTACAAAGGATCAAGCCTTTAGCAGGAGCTCCAGTACAGGAGACTTTGCTCTTAAGACGAGACCATTAAGGCTTCAACAGAAGTATCTTTAACCAAGATGGAGAATTCTTTGATCTCTAAACCTACTCAACCAAAAGGAGCTTTGCAAACTCTTTCAGTTTTCTAAAAGCAGCCAGGGTCTTTCAGCTGGGTGTTTTGAACCCAGATGTCCACAACCCACCCCTCAGGAGAAACTACCAGCCTGTCCTGCAGCTCCAACTTGCCACCAGGCCGGCTGTGGAAACCCCTAGTCTTGGGTCCTCCAGCAAATTGCTGAAGGTAAAGCCAACGTTCAAGCTGGTTACATCAAAATACCTAAAGTTCAGAGATGGGCAGACCACAGGTGGAAATTTAACCCCCAGAAACGAGCAAAACCCAGACATAATCCCTTCCCTTGTCATAACTGTTCATCAAAAAGCCCTCTTAACACCCACGAGGAGGAGGAGGGAGAGGAGGACCCTGCAGCTACAACACTAGCCGGGAACTCGAGAGCTCAGCTCTGCTCCCTCCAGCAGTTGCTGCTCACAGCCATCCTCCAGATTTCACACCGCATCCCAGGCAGAAGTCACAGTTGTCATTCGCAAACTTGTGCCATTCGGAAAAATCAGCCTGTTCTTCCCAGGTGCAGCACTCGCCTGCCTTTCACAGAACGTTAGCGCGATCCGACCCCAGGAGGAAGGCTTACGCGCAGGAGCAGCCACCCCTAGGACCTAACACTGAACCAGCAGAGACCATCCCTGAGGTCGCTGCCCTGGCATTGCTGTGCAAGAGAGGATGGGGACCAGTAAAGCACAGATAACGTGGGGTGCATTCCATCACGTCACTGTGGCTCCTCGGTCTCCTCTGCAGGCTTTTCTCGGTCTTTGTGGAAACCTCAAAGCAGGGCAAGGAACGGTTCTGCAGAAGGAAAGATGCAACCACATTGAGCCCCCCAAGTAAGGACCGCTGGTAGGATGCAGCCGGACACTTAGACATAAAGAACTCACCCCCACCATCTGGCTTGAGGTCAAAACCTCAGGTGACCTCCCATAACTGAGGCTGGTATTTTGGGCAGCCTCCGTTAGGAGCAAGGTGATGGAGAGTCCATCCACACAGCTTCCTGAAGGCACCAGCTGCATTCTCTTGCACGCCGGCCAGAGAGGGGTGGCTGCAGCAGACAGCAGCTTGGCTCCTCACTGCTCTCGTGCCTGGTGCTCAGCACCCAGGACCCCAGCTCTAGTCAGACTAAATTCACTTCAAATTTGTGTTTGGGCAGCTCTGCCTTTAGGCAGGCAGGAGCTCTGCAAAACCAAACGGACACAAACACATGGATATTTATGGGGCTCAGCAGATGTAGACGAGGTAAACTGAAATTCTCAGTGCAAGTCGTATACACTAGGTTAACGTGACCCAAATATTTTTTAAAAAAATTTCCAAACCACGGAGGAAAGGTATTTTAAACTAAAGCGATTCCAAGCTCTTTAGTGATTAAATGGACTGCAGCTCCAGCTCCTAGTGGAAAAACCATTTGTTTTTCCACTGTGTGAAAGCCATAACTAGCAATGAATAATAATTGCTGCACCGAGTGTTATTTATAAGCCATTCTCAGCCACATTTCCGTGCCTCGAAACAGCAGCTTTCTAAACATCAACTTAAAATCGGTCAATATTTGTAATGTAGACAACACCCATGGGAGGAAGGTGTTGGTGTGCTCATGTGGTGGGAAGCAGAGGTTAGTAAAATCTTCCAAAGCTTTCCAGCTTCGAGATCAATTCCTCCAGCCGGCTGATGCTGACAATTGCTCAGTCCCTGACCTTGCAGTTGGAAAGGAGATGGGCTCATGAACTCATTTGCACATGACAATGCTCCAGCAAAGTGAATCATCTGCCTCCGATAGTAACGGAGAGTACGGCTCGCCCCAGCCCTCCCGGGCTCCATTCAACCAGCACGGGGCTGGCCTTTTGTGCTGCCAGTGCAAGAAAGACTCTGCTGAAGATGTGTGCAATTAAACCCACTTTTCTTGTTGCTCTTTTGATTCAGCTCGGCTCAATGAGAGGCACCCTAGGCAGGTGTTGTCACACACAGATAAAATGTGCCTTTTCAGAGAGCTGGCAGACAAAAAGGAAGAGGGTAAGGCTGAATCAATTGCCATGTCTCCCTTGCAAAATAGGGAATCCAAGGCTTCCTGCAAGTCAATGAGCTGAGCTGAGCTGTTAGGAGTTTACATCCTCCCTCCTCCCCAAAGCAATTTCTTTTTGTGGCCGCAGGCAAAGGTGTTGAACGAGACCTTGGCAGGGATGAAGGAGCAGGCGACGGCTGGCCGGGAGGATGCTGTCCCCGCAGAATGCAGCTCTGCTTCTTCTGCTGTACCTTTTCCCCTGGCAGCCCTCCTCCCCAGTCCCCACCATGCTCCTGTCCTTGCCTGGTCATTACCACCCTGCAAAACCACCTCTGGCTTCACAGAGCTAACAAAGACCATTAACAGCCCCCATGCAGGAGCCATGCCTGCAGCGGAGCTGACGCTGGAGAAGCTGTAACAAAGGGATACAGCTGAGTTGGAGAGGATGCACCATGTCTGCAAGTGTCCCCACACGTACCTACAGCCTCGGAAACCAACTACCACGCTTTAGGAGGAATACTGTCTCTCCAGGTAGGCCAGGGAAGAGGCACGAGCTGCAGTTGTAAAGAGAGGAGATGCAAGCGGGGCTGTTTGTGCTGGAGGGAGCCGTAAGCTCCTCTGAGCAGCTGAGTAAGCTGGAGGGACGCTCTCTCTGCCATCTGCTCTGATCCCACAACACCTCCTGCAAATGAAGAGTCAATCCGCTGGTTTCTATCCCTGTTAACCTCTAATCAGCCAAGAGGACCGGCCTCTGCCTTGCTCTTTATCCGAGCCAGCTAATGCGTGAAGTGCACTGCGCTTCCCATCTGCTCCAGCATTACTAGAGTTAAAGGACAAAGCCGTTTCCCTGTCCTGAGCATTCACTTACACAGATGCCCTTGTATTAACTCAATTTCCCAGTGATTTCCATTATTACCCTTACAAGATTTCTAGTGTTTGTTTATCTAGGAGCCTGAAATGGAGGGTTTTTTCCTCCCTCTACCCAGCTCGGGGGGTAGCTGGACCATGGCTGTGCTACAGATGACTGGTCCCAGTCTGTGACATTCCCCCCAAAATATGCAAAACTGTTCCCCGTTTTCTCCCCAGCTTGGAGTGTTCTTTGTTGCCCATTCACCCCTGAAGACCCAGCTTTTTCGGGTCTTTGCTGCCAGCCCCAAAGCGAAGATCAGCCTTTCCAGCATCACCTTCCACATCCTTCCGCTGCCAGCTAGCAAATGGGTTTTTAATCTACCCAGATGCACAACCCTTGCTCTGAAGACATATGGTTTGGGGGAAGAAGGAAAAAAAATATAACCAGTTTTAAAGCTCGGACTGATTTTCTCTGCTAAGGTGCAGCCCTGCAAGCTGAATTCCTCTGCTAGCAGTTCAGATCTAACACAAACCAACCCGAATGCCGGTTCTGCAGCAGCATAAGCTATAGAAAGGGCTTGAAGAGAGGATGAGTTCACCACATCTTCGCTAACATGTGCTGCCCACATAATAACTGGTGGCAAAATGCTGTCAAGTCTCTGCTCTTTACTGCTACATACTTACTTTATGCTATGGTAAGCCTGAATATAAAGAGCTTTCTCAAAACCATGAGAAATTAGAAAGATAAGGATGTGCAGTACATTTTTTGATGGAAGTGGTGAATGTACCATCTAAATCGAGAGAGAAAAAGCAACATATCTCTGTGACCACCCCAAAAGCATCTCTCTCCTCTCTGCATTCACGAGCTGCTGCCTCTGAACAAGGAGCAATACAGTTCCTTGGGGCAGCTCAGGTGTTTTCTCAGCAGATGCAGGGTTGTTTTCAAGCATGAATGAAAACATCCACAGGGAGGAAATTCACTTTTGCTGGAATTTCCGGGCTCGTGTGTCCCATCAGTTGAGGCTGCCACAGAGCAGACCCAGCCCCATGCTGTCACCACCCCAGCTGCCTCCAGGAAACTGATGGGAGATGCCAAAACTCACATGTGAGGCTGCACTGGGGTCACCTCCCGACTTCAATGGAGCCACCCAGATTTCCAGCAGCTGAGAAGCTGGCTTCTAGTACATAAAAGGGTTTTAATTAGGAAATGCCTCTTATCCCTCCATGCAAGTGTCACCACAATGGGATCACTGATCCTCACTGCAGCTGAAAGCGAGCGGAGCCGCACTCCTCCCTTCGTCACCTTTTTTTATGTGGCATTTTGCATAACTCTTAGCCCCACAAGAACATAACCCCAACCCCTAAAAGCGAAGTGCCTCCCACGCCAAAGCTATTAACCTGTTGCTCCTGGCTTAAGGGCTCATCCCTGGCTACCCTCTGGAGAGGGAAGAAGTTGCTCCAGAGCCACAGACACCCTTTTCTCTCTACCTATCTGCTCCCTTTGCTGACCTGCTTTTCCAAGACATGGCCTCCCTCCCACGCTGGCCCTTTTTCCAGGCTTCACTTTGGATTTTATCTCCAAATACACAAAGATAAATTGCATTCAATGCATATTTTGTAACTCAAAGCTGCCCCTGGAGCAGGCCACCTCCAAACCAAAACCCAAACTTAATCCACCAATATGGAAAAGCAAAAGCAAAAAAAAACAAGGCAGAGAGCCTCCTGACTTGTCTTCTTCCCACGTTTTGGTTTTGCACAGGCAGGACCAGCAGCCAGCTTAACAAGGACCAGAATCAAACCAGGGCATTATGCGGAATGGAGGGAAGCAGGACACCACCCCGATCCTCCCTGAGACACCAGATCTTAAAATAGCAGCTCTACAATTTATAGGGAAGTTATTAGTTATAATTTTCCTGGCCCTCAGAAGCCTTCCAAGGGAATGAGGCAGCCTAGATTCAATATACAAAAATCTGCTCCAAATTCTTCCCCAAAAAAGATATTTCTTCCACTAAGAATAGCTTTTTTTTTTTTTAGGGAGGATTAAGTCTGACTTTCTAAGTTATTGGCAATGTTGGTTAAACGAACGTTATATTTACAACACGTTTCGATGGCATTTGTGGTAATGGCCTCAGCAACAGATTTTCTGAAAAGGTCAATTAACTTCCTTCCAAAACCCTCACCTTTAAGCACAGAAAAGGGCTCTGCACTGAAACTGCTCCCCCAAAGTGGAAAAATCTTTGAGATGACACCGTTCTGCCACTTCTGTTCACCATTCAGGGGCAGGACACCAGGGGCAGGCACCAAGATGACCCCCCTTCTCCTGTCAACTTTTACAGCCCCCATTTATATATATATATATATAACATATATAATGGATTTCACTAAGGAGACCACAGCCAAACATTTTTTATATTGTAGAAATATTATTATACTTAAACGGCTTAGCTTACTTCAGTAGCTTCACAAAAACTTAGTGGTTTCCCCCAGCCCCAAACCAATAAAGCTTAAATTTTGGAGCCTATTAGGGCTGCTCCATATAGGGAAATTAACTACTCATTGCGGAATAAATTATTCAGCAATTACTATTCCAGATCAGCCTCCTCTGTGGACTTTTCATTCCAGAATAATTCTGGGAAACTTTTGGAGTGTATTCCTGAAGGAAGGGACTTTAATTCCAGGACAGGGAGCCATTCAAGTGACAACCCTGACCAGAACAATCCCAGAAGAGGAGGTGAAGGGTGGTGTCAAGCTTGGGAAGGTTGATGATGAATTTCAACATCCAGCAAAAATTGAGGCGAAGGAAAGTCATACAACTTGATTTTGTGTCGAAACCCCTTTTTTTCTAGCTTTCGTTCAACCCATAAGTTGCGAAGTGAGAGGAACCATCTAGTGAGAGGT
>JAVJGJ010000030.1:24460595-24490505 GCA_035590215.1 Microhierax caerulescens
GAGTGGGGAAAGCGAATGATTCCTGTCCCTGGATCTCTGCACAGAGCTGGGAAAGGGGGGGACCTCCAGCAGGCCCACACTTTGGAGAGGAGAACAATTGCTGTCACGTTGTTTCCCACATATCTATCTTGGTTCTGCGCTCTTCCTGGAGTCCTGCCCTTATACCGAGGTTCCCCATCCCTTGTTGATCCCTCACAGGAGGGATGCCAGTGCTTACATGTATCCCTGGGGGGTGCACAAGGCTTTTGTTTGTGCCCAGTTCGTTGAGGGTATCTGAGAAGCATCAACTCTGACAGTGGAAGGACCTGCAGAGCATCCAAGTGTGCTGTGGCAGCTCCCAAGCCCAACTCAACCGGCTGGTGGATGAGTTTTCCGCCTCTTTCACAAGAACCAGGTTTTTATTGGGTATCCTCCAGTTCTACCAAACTATCCATCACACCCAAAACTACTCAGACAACTACAGAGTCAGCTCCACAGAGACCAGATGCTGTGCCAGAGCAGCCAGACTCTTTGCCATCTCCTGGGCATGGCCATTACCCCAAGACCCACAAACAGTATCACAAAAAGGATCCCACCACCCACAAAGCTTAACACACTTCAGAGCGCAACAGCAAGGCAGCGTGCTCAGGCACTGTAAGAAAAATCAAAGAGGGACAAGACCAACCCAAGCGAGGCAACCACATGCAAGTTCTCAGTCGCTAGTATCTCCTCTCTGGTGAGACCCCACAGCAAAGTTTGGGGTCACAGCTGATGAGCAGTCAAATCACCCAATCCTGCATGATGAAAACCCTCTGCAGAACAGTCACCACGCTCTAAATAACACTTAAAACCCCCTTTTGATCACATTAGCTTTCGCATGACCCTTCTGAAAAGTCAGGAAGGCAGCAGGAGTTCTGCAGAGCAGAGACTTCCCCAGCAGCCCTCTCTGCTTGAAAGGAAGGCGGTTGGGAGACAGATGCCTGACAAAGATGCTCTGCTCTCCTGCATCAGCAGTTTTCACCGTCTTTAGCACGCAGGCATTTCACAAGATGCAGATTCCCATGCCGTGATTTTAAGCCCTTCAGCACTACCCTTTCTCCTTCTGGACACATGCTGCCCCCAGCAACTCCCAGCCACACGTCACCCAACCTCTGGCTTTAGCAAGGAGCCTACAACTGGAAAGCTGTCCCAGAGGATCCACCATGCATGAGAAAACACGAGCCCTTCTTTTCAAGTTCAAGATGACTCCACGGCTTCACAGCCTTCAGAAATACAAAGGGCCACAAAACCTGATACCCAGGGAGATGTGCACCATCACTTCAGTGGGTCAGGAGCGGTATATGGGCTGTCTCTGCGAAACTCATGTTTCTGATTAAAAACTTCACAGGTTTTTTTTTCCTGGAAAAACATTGTTATTCAGTCCACAGCCCAGACTGCAGGCTCCTCCATTTGCTTTTGGTGCAGCGCAAACATCTAAAATGACACGGCACAATGACAAGATCTGTCATCGGGATGGCTGGGGCTACAGTAGAAAGAAAAATGAGAGCAAGTGATCCGTTCCTTCTCCCTGGAATTCATCACAATTAAAACAAAAGGAAACCTATATTGTGCAGTTAATGCTAAATACACAGGACCAAAAGGAAAAGGGAAAAGTGTGATGTGAGACACTTAGTCGCAGTTTTCTCCCGTTATGTGGCATGACATCCTTCTGGTGGTGGATGGAGAGTCTCCAGCTCCTCTAACCACAGACCTGTTTCGGTAATTTAAGTCCTTGGGAAAGGGAAAGCCCTGCAATACTTCAGTCAAGTACCTGTGGGCTGGCTGAATACAACCTGAAAGCCCCACCGGAGTGACACGCCACCCCTGCAGCCTCCTGCAGCTCCTTGTTTGCCCTGATGCTCCACGGGATGAGCCAGGCAGGGCTGGCTCCCTGGCAGCAGACACCATACGCGCTAGAGGGTTATCAGCAGATTTATCTCAATTTGGAATTGAAAACAACCAAAACCACAGTAAGCTCAGCATAATGAAACAGAAACAAAGTGGAAAAAAAAAACCCAAACAACTGGGGAGTTGACTCCTATCTTCCCTTTGAAACGGGAAGCCAGTGATTTGAGAGAAGGTGGTTTTAGCCACATTCTCAGCAAAGAGTTTTAGGAATCGCCATAATTAACCCAAGTATTACATGGTGCTCCCACTTAGACACTGGAAAGCAGTGAGGGAAAATCTTCCTCTGATCCTTCAACGCGGGACCACCTCCACCCTTGCAAATGGGGGGGGGGGGGGTGGCGGAGGGAGCAGCCACATGCTATAAGTGACGCATCTTGTCTTGGGGGGTCTCCCAGACAGATGGCAGAGCACACCCGGGGAGCTGCACCCTGCTGGGGATCTCCCCTGAGATCTGCTTGAGATCTGCTGCCTTTTCCACCTGATGCTGAGCAAGGAGCAAGGTCCCTCTTCCCCTGGCCAGGAAACCTGGGCAGCGGGGGACGGTAACAAAGGTGAGCACTGGGGGACAGCCAGCTGGGAAGCACTGAGCAAGGGACACAAGGAGCCCACGCTCCACCAGTGTCCCCAGGAAGGAAACCTCCATCCCTGCCTTCCCCCAGGTGACCTCCTTGGACTACACCTGGAATATCTGCAAGGTTTTGGGTAAACTCCCACAGTTGGGCTTTCCAGGAACCGCAGCTGCTGGGCTGAATAAGGTGCATAATTGCAAACTTAATTGCTGTAATGAAAGGGGTCAGAGCTGATGCTAGGAAAGTCACCCTCACCAAGACGAGACCTGAGAACACAACCATGCAGGTGGATTCCGTCCTACCCTGATGTCAAAAGCTGCTAACCCCACTTCCCACAGCCGCTTAGCAACTCCCAGTTCGCTGCAGAATGCGCATCAGGCATCACGTACCCTCACACCTGGCCTCTGCAGATGATAAAACAGGGGCCATTTTCTCCTCCAGGAGGTGCCATCTCAGCTTCTGTTGGACTCCTGTGAGCCTCCTCCCAGGATGCCAACCCACAGTGCATGCCAATGAACATCAACCATCAAGCCATTTAGGGTGGAAAAGTCCCAACCTGTGAAGTCACAGGAGAAGCCTGGCTGTCACAGGCACTTCAAGAAGATGCAAGCATGATCTTAAAAATACACAGAAAAGTATAGAAATGAAACTCAGTTCTCTTTCCAAAGCTCCTAGCATTTTAAGTAGATCCAAACATTCTTGCCATGGCTCAGGGTTTTCGAGCACTTTGGTTTAGATGTTTGGTGATGATCACCCTGATGCACACACAGCCAAGCTCCACCATCATGTCCACATTCCCACAGATGGGGTAGGTGCGATGCTCAGGGCCAGGCTGCCTCCAACTGAACACACCATCACCTCGAGTAGGTGTCTGAACGAAGCAGCCGTGTGTTTCTGGCATATAAAGAGGGCTGAGACCTCACCTGCCCCACACACTAAATGATGATGCTGGCCTGGGAAAGCAATCATCCTTTTGCTGGGATTGCTCAGTGACATACAGGGAAGATGTGTCTGCCTAGTCGTGCTGTGTTTCAAACCTACCCTGGTTTGCTAAGGGAGATGGCAGCCCCAAAGCTCCCAGCAAGACCAGCTTAATTCCCCCCGAGCCCTTGCTCAAAGACCTACTTGCACGACCTTACACCCAATGCTTGTGACACAGGCAACAGCGATATTTTACTGGCTCTGACACCGATGCGCCTGCCTCAAAGGCGAACAGTCTCTGCAACAACACACATGCCAAATTAAAACAAATGCAACCTTCAACAACCTCTCTCTCTAAAGAGCAATTGCCATTACTTATTAATTTGCTTCCTCAAGATAAACAAGAAATTTATTAAAATCTGAAATAGATGAGGAGCACACGGGGCAACAGAGGGACAGGAGGTTGCCACTTGTCTTTGAAAAATAAATACTTCTACGCTAGATTACACTTCCCACTTGCTATTTCCCCACTGCGTGTTTCCTCCGCAGGAGATGGAAACCCCACAGGCCTTCTAAGGCAGGTCAAGGGTTCAGTCGTCTTCAAGGGGAGGAAGCACCACATTTGGGACCTAGCAGGTGAAATGTAAATAACAATCGCAATTTTGAAATAAAAGTTTAGTATATCTTAGCGATGAACACATCTGTCTACAGGCTGCTCTCATGGATCATGACCTTGACATCTTGCAGAGAAGGTGTGTTCTTTTAAAATCAATTCAGTTCCTTGTTTGGAGAAACCACTCCATTAAACAAACTCATCGTGGATGGAGAGACCAATACTTCTCACGAGAGCTGAGAGCAGAGCCTCACTCCATCCAGCCAACGAGCAGGTGATGCCCACAGGCAGAACTGGAGGCACAAAACTCTTCAGTACAGTTTCCTGCATCATCTGCACTGAGAAGAAATGCTTGGAAGGATGATGAGGAGCAAAGTTTCCATCACGCTCACGATGTACATTTGCAAAAGCAAAATGTCATCTGCGGATCTTCCACCCGTGCAACAGCCGCTCCAACAGCCTTGCTTTCATACATCCCTCCCTGTTTCTCCAGTCACAAGGAAAGGATAAAAAATGGCTGTCGTCAGCACAATGCAAGTTATCAATCACATCGGTACACCAGGCCAAAGTAGAAGCAAATCACATTCGCAGTATACTCGGCATTTGTGCAGGCACAAGTGCGTGGGAGGTAAGAGGGAGAGAAAATGAACAGCAAATAATCAGGACACCTAAAATACAAGTGGCAAGCTCGCAGTCATGGCTGCCTTCAGTCCTGGTGTTTACTAAAAATCAACCTAAAATGCAATAGCACTGAGGAAACCTCTGGGGCCGTCACATCCACACCAACCTGCAGGACCTTGAAGATGCCACAAAGCCCTGGATTCCTCAGTCTTCCCCTCAATAAACATATGAAAACCCATGATAACATCCTCATCATCTCCAATCGCCTAACTGGCAAGCAGTGCAGCCTTGAGAGCTCAGTGCCGAAAGATGTCGTTGGATTTGGGCAATGGATAGTAAGTGTGTTGGGGGGGAGACACCACCAGACCAGTAAGTCTGGGTAAACTAAACTAAAAAAAAAAATGAAAACCAAACCCATTGCTACATCAATCCCATCACACTGTTAAACTCAGCCAGCCACAACCATTGTCCCCTTCTCCTACCATCCTGCGGACCACGCCAGCCCTGGGGGCTGCCCTAGGCACACCTTTGCAATCCCCATGCCAAACACTTGGGAAACGCTATCCCAGCTCAACCTCCCCCCCAGAGGATGGGATGACCCAAGTGTCACCAGTTCACACGGTGCGGTGGAGGCTGGAGCAAGTGGCAAAGCCAGCACCGGGTGGTCCAGCCCCTTGCTACCCTCCACCTCCCAGCCCACTGCTCACCCAGCCTGCGCTCTGCTCCTCGTCCCCGGGGCGGGCTGCAGGCATCACTCAGTCTCCAGGGCAGATGCTGCTGAACCCAGCTACTGCCACTGAAGACGCCAACTAAACTTACCTTGAAATTTTCGGTCACCTGCATCTGCACCAACTGGATATTTAAACTGACACTTCTGCACGTTCCCTTTGTCTGAAGCCAACAGATCAATCTACCTCAAATACAGGAGATCTCTTTTCAACACTCCAAAGCTAACGAAAAAAAACCCTCTGGTGAAAGGACAACACTGGATCAGAGAAGTTTTATTAGCCCTTAACCATGCAAAGTTGGAAGCTCGTCCCCTGTTTAATTCTAATACTCTCTCTGTTAAACATTAACTGTATAAATAATCAAATACTTCACATGACAGAGCCATACTTCCAATCTGGGGCCAATAACCCAGAGGGTAATGAAGGGTGTAGTCTTCTGGGCTGAAGGATTTCCAGCACTCTCCAAAGAGCAGAACAAAGACAGTCCCTTCCCCCTCCACTGCCTTCAAAGCAAAAGCTTTGATTCGCTCTGCGAGACCACATCAAGCCAGAGCACAGGCATGCAAACGGTATGTATCTCATCACCCCCCTCCGCTCCAGAGACACACGTGAAACCACCAGCCACTGTGTGGTCTCAGCTCTGTCAAGCGACCCAGGTCCCCTCCTAAAACACTCACCTCTTCCCAGCCCCTCCGGCTGGCAGCCTCCGAGCATCCCTCTCACCCTCACTCCGAGCATCCCTCTCACCCTCACTCCGAGCATCCCTCTCACCCTCACTCCACGCTGCCGGGGAGCTGACATGGCAGCAACCCACCCAGCCCACACTAGTCCCAGACACAGACCCTTCCACCACCACCCCCAATGCTTCTCCAAGATGAGCATCCTCCTGGAAAACAACACTTGGGTGAGATGAGACGGGAGCTCCAGCTCTCTGAACACCTGGGGTCTTCAACCCGGCTTACAGGGGCCGGAGACTCAGTACCACTGAAACCCACCCCAGTTCCCATCGCTTGTAATGAGGATCTTGACTGCCTGGCGCCTCTGAAACAAAGCTCTCGCCCTCTTTGGGCTTTGGTTTCCCCAACTCCAAAGCTTGGATAATGTCCCCTCGGGGCCTCGCACGGGTATTTTAAGGAGCAGCCTGAAGTCTGGCTTGTTAGGAAGTGACTGGTGCATTTGCAAAACGCTGCAGAAAGAAAAATCTGTCAAGGAAGAAAGCCCATTTGGAAGAAGTTAAAAATGAAAAGCTGTGTTAAAAGTATACAAATCTGATGCTGACCAACCCCCCCTTCCCAAGGTCAAGCTAAGGTAACTTTTTGGAATATGTAATCATCTGATGTCCAGGACTTCCCCAGTTTAGACTGACAGTCTCACTTCAATGCTGACTGAAAAGCTCCAAGTGTTGTTTGACAATCGAAGTAGCAGGAGCCAAATGGAGAAACGTTTGACCCACAGCCCTGCCTAAAACTGCGCTTTCAGTTCTTCTGAGCTGAATTCAGAAAATTAGTATTGCCTTTGCCAGAACCCAGGAAACCAATTCTGCATTAATTATTGTTCTTGCTCTGCAGACACACACACACAAAATAAAGACAATTGCAAGGCTTATTCAGAACTGGGGATCCAGCACCAGGTCTTAGCACAAACATTTTCTCCTTCAAGTGTTATTCAGCCATCCAGCTCCTGAAGAAAGCCCTTGACTGTACTTACACTGCAAGGTAAAGCATGGACTCACCACAACCCATATGATTTCTGTCCACATTGCTAAGTTTAGCCTCAGCACACGACATTTGAGCTGTATTAAAAATGACCTGAGGTCGAGCAGGGGGTGTATTGTCCAGTTTCTGGCTGCAGTGAGCATGAAGCCCCTCTAGAAGGGGCACAAAGTCTTCTGGGACATTTGCTGGCACACCAGCCTCACCCCGTGCTCTGCTCCACCTCTGTTCACACAGACAGTCCGTACACACATGAGGGCAAGCGGATCAGACCGAAGGGCAGGCTTGCCTCCCAAGCAGGGCAGTCACACCAAGACTTGCATCTTCGAAGGAGTCAGCAGGACCCCTCCCTCTCAGCTGCATGGACGAGAGAAAACTCATCTCCACCGCTACACCCCCTGCTGCATGGCGGAGTGGTGCTGCATACGGTTCATCGTGCCACCTGCACATTAGGAATTACGACCAAAGCAGTGCAGTCTGCAGTTGTGCTGGTACAGGGACTTCCATCAGCAGCAAGCTCCCCTGCTTCCCCCAGCAGGACCCTGTTCTACCTCCTCTTGCTGAATGGGGAGAGCACAACTGGGATGCACAAGCACAGGGAAGGGCCCCTGGTTTCCTAGCACATCAGCCGTGGGGTGGGGGGACCCAGGTGTTGCATCTTGGGGAAACATTTTTTCTGGTCAGCCTAATGTTTTCAGTTTGATCCTCCCAGCACCCCCATGAAGCACACACAACATGTACAAGAGCATGAGACAGGGACACCCCTTCAGGGGACCCCAACCTACCAGCACTGACTGGAGAAGCTCCAGTTTAAGCCCAGCTCTTTGCGGACACAGCCCACCCCACATACACTGACACAACTTGAGAGCATACAGGGTTAACATGAATAGGAGGAAGGTCCAAGATCCTTGGGGCTGGGTCCTTTCAGAAAGCCACACTGGGAAGGGCTTAGCACTGCTTTACAGCATCCACAAGCAGGTAACAGCAAGTAATTCAATGTCATTCAAATTACTGATGTGGCACCAAGGGAACGACCCCATGCGAGCGCTGGACAGGAGCCCCTCAGCCTCTCCTGGCTCCCTCACCCACGCTGACATGCTTCACAGGCAAACTGCCCACACCAAGAAGCAGCAGCCTGTTCCAGGGCCAATTCCCACTGCACCTCCCATCCTTATTTAAAACAGGAGATAGCTGGTTTCCCTGTTGTACATGGTGCAACGCCAGCCACACTGAACAGGCTTCGTCTAAAACACAACCCGCTGCCTTTCCAAGCCAAGGGGGAGATGTTCTTCCAGTCTGCAAAGAGTAACTTCAGAAACCCTTAAAGCCAAGCTCTTGGTCTTGCTATCCTTGTCGTAGCCAAGACAGAGAAAGCACCGCAGCTCCCCGACAGATGCTTTTTCTGCCAGCTCCTTCGGTGAGATGGAGCTGCTTACAGCCCGCTTCCATCTCTGCAGCAAAGCCTTCTAACCCAGTCACGCCAGACAGGGACGTGCCGATGACAGGGGCACTGAAATTTCAAAGGACAGTGGCCATCGATGAAAGACACTGTTGAACGGACTTCTTATAGGAAAGGTTAAATCTTGAGGATTATTCCCTGACAAACCCACCCCATAGGGAAAGATTGTTTTTAAGGTCAAATAAAAGAAGTAAATTCACCCAAATGACCGTGCCCCAGCCTGTGGTGGCTGTGACCGCCGAACCCAGCTGGAGCAGCACAGTCCTCCATCTGCTGCCTGTCCTGTCGCTCTCCTTCCCCATGGCAAATGAGCAGAGAACCCAGGAAAAGCTGAGAGGGCAGACAAGGGTCCTTCTGAAGAGGACCAACCCCACACCTTGTGGGGCTGATGGAAGAGCCCTGCCAGGAGTATGTCCAACAGTAAGAGAGCTCACGGTGAGGGCTCTGGGGAAGCATGCACACAAGCCTTCCTTGCATGTATTCTCTCCCTAGACACCTCCTGACACTCACATCGGAGGCATGACACTCACCCAGCAGGTCACAGACCAGGTGGAAGGCACAAGAAGCCCCAAAGCAGGGCAGAGTCAGCAGCATCACACTGCACACCTTCAAGACACAGGAACCTGGGCTGGAGGAATGCAAGACAGCTGGGATGCTGTGGTGGAGCTGCTGCCACCAACATCCTCCTACACCAGCTCCAGCACCACCGGCAACAGGCGGTCCAGACCTGGAAGGTAAAGCCAAGAACTGCAGCAGGAGAAGGGCGGATGCAGAGACAGGAGAGCCAAGGGCTCTTCACCTCCCACGCAGCCGTGGAACCGCGGCCAGAGAGCCCCTTTTTGACTTGCGGTTCCTCATGCTGACAGAAAATTCAAAGCTGATTTTTACTCCTGACTTGCAGATCCTGAGGAGGAGGAAAAAGAATAAAAAACAGCCAGGCCATCTGCTCAAGGTCCCTGCAGCAGAGGAGAGGGCTGCACATGGTGATTCTCCAGGCAGAGCTCTGGTACGACTTTCAGGTTGACTTGGCTGTTTGATTTCTTTAGCGCAATTTTGGACCCAGATGTTTTATAACACACGCTATCGAGCACGTACATGTGAGGAAACCAACTTTGATTTGAATATCCCTGAGAGCACATTGCTCTTATTAAACACACTCTGCAGAGCTATTGCTCCATGCAGCATTAGACAGTACAAGACGTTCTGGTAGACTACAAAAATTGGCCCATAAAAAATAAACACTTCTGCCTCACTAAGGGCATCTGGAAATGACCCAGAGAGCTTGTCTATTTTCATTGGTAGCATTTTTGTACAACAGAAGAAAGAATTTGATTGTGAATTTAGAGCAAATGTTCCTCAAGCGCTTACAAGGAATCCTTCTTGAAAACATCGGCAAGCATGCCAGTCGCCCAGCTCCCCCCGCGCGAGAGCTGGAATACCACGATGCAGTCCCATTTCATGCAGGCTTTCCCCGACAAACACTCCTTCCTGCTGCCTCTCAAATAAATCACATCCTTGAGGAAAGAAACTTGTCTCAACCACCGGACTCACCTGCTCCCACAAGCATCCAACCCCACCACAGCACACACGTGGCAGGGGAACACAGGCCAAAGCAGCAGGCAGGCAGCCCTCTACCATGATGCCCCTTTGACAGCAAACCGTGGTTATGAAAGGAAAACCCACTCACACCGTTTAGAGTTGATACGTTGCTATTTTGCATTCCCCGTGGCTATAAATTCCTGCCCTGGCAGCTGGATGCAGCAATCAATGGTTCAAATCCAAGAAGCAGGTTCCTCCTTGGCATTCAGGGGTGCACATGTGAAATCTCCCTTTATGTGCTGGAGTGACCGTGGTCATTTCTGGAGCTTCAGCCCATCTACAGTGGTGCTGTCTCACATCACCACAGACAGTGGTGCATCCTGCCACACTGCCATCGTAGGACAACAGCGTGTCAGGAAGCAGGAGGTCCAAGAGAGCTTAACTGACCTGCTCGCTCTGCTGCAGTAGCAAACCAGGAGCGCTCGCATCCATCAGTGGCGGGGTCCCAGATGAGCAGACAGGAATGAGCCATGAAGGGACAGCGTCTTCTTCAACCATCTCTTGTCCACAGACACGTTGCTGGTAACTCGTTTCTCAGGGTTCTCTAAATTCCTGCTCCAAGCCCAGCAGAGAGGAAACAGGAATGGTGGCGTCCCCCAATCCAGATCCTACCCAGGGACTGCTCTGCTGCCTGCCTGGCTCCTTCCTTCTCAGCAGAACGCTCCAAAACTGAACAAACCTGAACTCTAGCATCGTGACACTGCTCACGAGGCAGACTCCAGGCTCTCCAGCCAGGTCCAACTGCAGACACTACAGAAGTATGTTTATTTTAAAGTGACTACTTGAGCTGCAGTTTGCAAGAGGAACGATCCTTTTTTTAAAGTGCTTGCGGTTATTGTAAAAACTGATTTTAGCAACAGTTACATTTCAGGCCCTCTTTAGAGAAACCATCTGCTGATCTCCTAAATGTGGCGCAAGCGTCTCTGCAGACTTCTGCAAAGACTGCACGCTGGAGACACAGCGCACGGCGAAGGGCCATTTCTCAAGCCGCACAATTAGGAAATATTGGAGTGAGACAAACTGACCTAGTGTGTCCCTATTGCACAACGCCATCCCATGCTTCTTCCCAGCCCTCCTCCAGTCACTATCCCATTTTCTGCCTTTGCCCAGAGCATCTCCATTTTCCCATGTTGCCTGCCAGCCCCAGTCCCACCTGCCTGCCCAGCTGGGATTAGGACAAGCTCCCCTCAGCAGCTATTAGAGGAAAAGCCTGCTCTGCTGCAGCTTGCCCCAGGCTAGCACACAGGGAGCCACTGGCTGGGGATGGCCAGCATCCAGCCCTGCCTCCCCGGGGAGCCATGTGGGAAGGAGCCTTGTTCATTGTGAAGGGACTCGGGTAATTACCAGCCACTGGAATCAAAGAAATCTCTGCTGAGCACATGCAAATTCCAGGCAAAATGGGCACCTCCTCCCCCTTCCTCTTGCACTGAACTTGATAGCAAGCTCCAAGAAAAGCTCCTTGGACTTAATCAGCGGGGCAAAATGAAGATTCTTCTCCAAGGTCGCTCTCCAAAATGACAGGACCATTTTACACTGCTGTTTTCACCCCCCCGGCTAAAAGCAACCAGTTTGAGGCCAACATCCCGCATGGAAATTGAAAGCGTGGATGATTAAAACCCTGACAAAATTACAAGCAAAACTGAAAACAGGGTCTTATATTGTGAACTGTTGGGCAAATCTTAATAATAGCTGGTGCCACCAACCCCGCCTCCAGTAATCCCCATCCTCAGGCAAACTGCTTCCAGACACCTGCTCGGCAACACAACAGCACCCATCTCAACTCACGCCTCGCCTCTGCCAACGCTGAAATCAAAGCAGACTGACAGCGGGATAATTTAGGGGAAAATTACATTTTCTGTATAACTTTCATACATTACTATATTTAGCATATGGAGAAACAAAGTACATGTATTCAGTAAATATATATTTTTATAGCCATAAAATCATAAACACATATGTATGTTCCAAGAAGATCTGAAGTCTATTTTAAGATGCTCTTCACATGTGGATCATTAAAGCCTACAATAGAGTTCCTTTGCCATATTATAATAAATATGGAAAGCGAACACACACTTCTCAGCTCTTGTAGGTCATGAGAGACCTGAAGTTGATCTCGTTTCTCTTCTGGTCGCCCTTCTTAGTGCTGTTTCAAAGGGAAATTGGTTTCATATGTGGGCTGACTGCTCCTCACAGCATCATTTTGCCTGCAAACCTAATTTAGTGAGCTGCCGAATCACTGTAAAATAGGCAAGCATCAATTCCAGACCTCTGAAACCTGTAGGGTCAACATCAGAAACGCATTACTTGCCTGACAGACTGCTAGCCTTGCAAGAGCAGCAAAACCAGCATCTTTCCACCTCTTGTGTTCAGGAGGCATTAATCACACTTGCATTGCTCCAGCTATTGGAATTTCTGATCCGGGCTGATTAATTTCCTCCCTGTGCCTGTTTCAAGCTGCTCACAAGGTCTGGGATTTGCCTTTGGGGAGGGATGCTGAGCTCCTCTTCCTGCTCCCTGCACAGCCAAAGCCGGGAAACAGGACAACTTTCTCCACCTTACTTCCTCAAGACTTCTGTCCCTGGGGAGTCAATGAGGTTTTAATCAGCACCTGGCGCTGTATCTATCAGATATGCTAATAAGGTACCTTACCTTAACAAACACCCTCAAGAGCAGACTCATCTATCTTAATTGGTAAACGCTTCATTAATAATGCAGCTGAGGAGTCTCAGAGCTAGAAATATAAATAGCAAGTTCTGATGCAAGGGCTTTTTTTTGTTCCAGAAGTACAGATTCAGAAGGAAGGTCTCTTTGCCGTGCTCTGCTGCAGACAGAAGAGCCCTTTGCAGGCTGCACAAAAAGCCTCTTTTCTGTCTTTGGGGGGTCCAAGTTCAGAGCATCCCTTCTGAAAGGAGAAAGCAGGCACACTGGAAGGCATTCCCGGGCTGGGAGGCACCCAGGAGGATGGGAACCCATCAAGCACCATCACAGAGGTCAGCGTGACAACACCACCAAGACAGTGGCTTCCAGCCTGCTGATCGATGACAGGAAAAGCATTAAAACGCCTCTTCAGTTAAGTCACAAATTCCAGTCCTATGATTAACGCTGCTCTTAGCCAGGGAGCAAAGCAAAGGCTCAAACATCACAACCAGAAGGGACGTCTGAAGAAAAAGATCTTGTGTGTCTGAGACTACATATTCTGCAACAGGATGACCCCAGGCCTACCACGTTAATCTCCAGCTTTCCATTTTAAGGACTTAGCCAGAACAAGGCAGGGGAGTCTCTGAAACCCAGCTCTACTCATGAATGCCAGGGGTGTTGAAATAATAGGCTTGAGTTGTCCTTTTTCTTATAAAGCAGACAAAAAGCCAGACAATTAGGGATTTTAAGCATACTCAGTCCAGCCGGAGACTCGATCTTGCTGATCTTAATCAAGTTTCTCAGAGCAATGGCCATTATTTATACCAAGACCATTTTTATTGCCCTTCTTTTAAAGCTCTGCTTATCAGTCCCTTCAAAGTCTGAATGGGTCAAACTAGGGGTTTAAATCCAAATGTAGAAGAAGAGAATACTGGAGTTTCTGGAGTTTGGATATAACAATTGTTGGTAATATCCTCCTCCTAATGGTATTTGGAGGATTTAAATAAAAAGGAAGTGTTAGATCAAATCCCAGATAAACAGGTTCTGGCAAAAATTTAAACACTGCAAGCAAGGAAGTTTCGGCCACTTTTCTTGGGGAAAAACTGCGAAACCAGTTTTGTTCCAGATTCAACTACCATGTCCACATCTTAATTATATCTAAGCCACCCTTCCCTGACCTCATCTCTGACAACTCGTAAGTCTCCCTCTACATTATTTATGGCATCGTTCTACAGCAAATGGCTCTTCCAAACAGTCTGAGGCTTCTTTCAGATGTTTTTAAAGTGGCTTTAGCATCAGGCTGCTGTACAAGTCCAGCTCACAAACTTAAAGTGTGGCTTCAGGCCCTGTGCTTAAAGCTCCTTTGGGAATGGCTCCTGGGCACATGTGAAAACTCCTGACAGGAACAAAAAGGCAGGCCAGAGATTGTACTTCCAAGGGAACACAAACAATCAGACCTGGAAATGCTGTTTTTTTCCCCAAAATCCTCTTCCAAATCCCATTTAGTGCTTGTGGGATAGGGACAAGAAACTTTTAACAGGGCGCTTGCCAAAGGTAAGTAACTTGGGTTTTGTACTCATTAATAGCAGCAGCTCAGCACCTCCTGGGGCAGCAGCAGCAAGATGGGATTTTGCAAAGGGGTCTGCACGGACACAACCACCAATCTCAGGCAGAGGGGCTCACTGTTCCCCATCCCGCCCGGTGCCTCTGGCTGGAAGCGTCTTGCCTGAGACAAACCCATCATTGTGCAGGATGCTCTGCAATGCCAGCCCGGCAGGACACCAAGGACATTGGAAACTGATTTCTCCATCCAGCCTGAGCTCCTGCCTCCCGACCCACTGATTAATGGTTTTCCGCCACAGTAACTAATAGGATCCTCTTTGAAATCCAAATAACCAGCATTAGTGACCTCAGAGCCCTGCCTGCTAACTGCATATACTCCCTGCTTTCAATTCCCTCCATCTTTTGTAGCATCTTCTCTACCAAAGCTTCCTTTCCCATGGTTTTCTTTTTAAACCCCTACACCCCTGTTCTGCTGACTGCTCCCTATCTGCCGCCCCAGCTACACCCGTGTGCAGATGTGCTGCAGCATCACCCTGACCCAGTGCATCCTCCTCCTGATCCCCTGAGCCTGGGGGAAGGGTTCAGGTCAGCTGCTGGGACCCCACAGCAATGTCTGTGCCCGCACAAAGACCGGACCCAGGAGTTACCGCAAATGCTTCCCTGGCACAGGCAATTGCAATCTGAGTGTATCCCAGGGCTGATTCTCAGGAGCCAACAATTCAAAGATAAAATTCACTGGGTTTCCTTGCCACTCCCACCTAGCTGAGCAAAAGCCTGTCTGTAAGAGACTAACATTTAGGCAACCAGCTCTGACTACAGTAAATCTCCTTCTTTCCTCCTTTTTTTTTTTTTTTTTTAAATCCATAACCACCAGCTTTAAAGCTTTAAATCAATATCCCCTCTTGCGATCTGCATTCAGTGAGGAATTATTCACATTGAGAGCTTTAAAAATTAAGCTAAACCCTGCAGGGCCCAGGCCAAACTTAAATCACAGCAAAGCTTTAAACACTGGATCAGGGACACAGCATGAGCCATGTCCTGGTCTTAGATGCAAACTAAATGTAGAAAACAAAGCCGCCGTCACTGTGTTAAAAGGAAAAACCATAAACGGTCCATGCTGCGGCTTCTCCCAGGGACACAAGGGACAAGGGCCCTCCTTCCATGAAGAGAGGTCAGCCCACTCCAACCAAACTTCTCACAAAGGAAAGAAACTAATTGTCCACACAAAGGAAAGAGACTTATTGTCACTTGTTTGAGGGAGAAAATGGTATCTGATCTATCCACCCATTTGTGATGCTGGCCAGAGGCAGCTTTTCCCAAGGGATGCTTTGTGGGCACAGAGGGCAGTGCCCTGTGCTCCCTCTGCAGCGGTACCCAGTGGTACCCACACCCGTGGGAACTGCAGGTCCTCAGCATCGCTCACCCACTGCCGCTCACTGCCAGCGACAGCTGGCCCCAGGCTGGGCAGAAAGTGCCAGATGCTGAGCTGAGAGCGCACAATGTCCCTGGAGGTGCCAATTTGAAGAAGCAATTGAAGAAGATGTGGGGAAATAAAACCCCACAACCTAAAAGAGCTCCTGTTTGTGCCCTAGAGGAGCACAATGGCAGTAAAGGGAGGATGAAAGAGCAAGGACTCGCAGTCTCACTGGGAAGAGGAGTTCCCATCTTTAACTTGAGATGGATCTAATCTGGTCAAAGACAGGGCCATACATTACAGGGAAGACGTGTTCCCCCATCTCTCCTCGCACCACTGGGACACAGGGATGCAAGCACCTGCCTCCATACAAAGATGCCTCAATCCCACCCCGTTACCCACCTGATGCTGTGATGGTGGCAGAGGGTTGGGTATAACCAGCCCAGGAAACGTCAGCTCCATTTCCACCACACCCATAGTGGTGTCTAAGTGAACAGTGAGATCTTCCCCTCTACCCTGCTTGAGGGATGGTATGAAGGAGTTAATCTGAACGGTGCAGAGAGCATCCTTGATCCCACAGCCACCAGCCCAATGTAAGACCCAACAAAGACTGGCATGGGCCAAGGAGCTGGAACAAGGCTAGAAAATGGGTACCAAGTAATGCAAATCAGGAGGCTCTCCTGGCCCCGAACGTCCTCATTGCCCTGCCACATCTTGGCCTCCTACAGGTATGAGCTGCACAGGGGACCTCTAGGCTTGAAGCCTCCACAGCACAGAGGTGGTGCCTCATGTCCAACCCTTCAGATGCCCACACACAGCCACTTCCCCAGCTCTCAGCCACAGGGGTGACTGCCCAGGTCTTAATATTTGTAAAGTCCTTAGGAAATCCTTGGAAGGGAAGAGCAGAGTATTATTATGAAATAATAGCTTTTTATTCTGCTCCATCTGAAAGCAGCAGCTCTTTGTTCAGCCCCGCGCCGCCTAAGCCAAGGGTTAAAACTTGACTGGCTGGGCTGTAAGAAGGCCATCCCCTGCCGTGGGGGAGAGGCAGACTTCTGAGGATCTGAAGAACAAGATGTCTTTCTAACCTGTTCGGACTCCAATAAGCAGCTTTAGATCTAACAATAGGGGGCTGAAAACCCAAATGCCCCAAAGCCTGGAGGCAATCAGGCCTGTTTAAGCATCCAGGACTGACATTTCTAACACCACCTGAAATGTGTATTTTCCTTTCTGTTTCAAAGCCTTATTTTCCAATGAGATTATGTGCAGGATAAATACTCTTATATGGTGACAGCAGGCACTGCAGAAGAAAATTGGGGATAATGGTAAATGCAAAGATTTACAGATACTTATCTCAGCATCTGCAAGAAGTATTAGCTTTGAACGCGGTGTTCAAACACAACGTCAATCACCAGAACCCAGAGAAACTGCAAACTTGCGTAGCTGAACTCAGCCCTAAAATAAATAAAATAAAATAAATACCATAGAACTAGGTTTTTAGAGACCATATCTCCAATGCAATGTACAAGCAACACACATGAAATGCCAGGCTGACAAAGCACAAGAACTGATGAGCGACCAAGAGTAATGACCCTGGTGCACCAGGAGCTCCTGTCCTGGGCCAGGGGCACCCAACCACGAGAGACCCACGATCTGGCTGAAGGCTCGACCACCGCCTGCAGATACAGTGGGCACAGACACACCGTGGCTGCCATGGAGTACATCGGTGCCAGTCAGCCCAGCTGGAGGACTGGCCACACAAGCACCCTGGGCTTACTGCAGTCACAAAGCAGCACCCACGTGCTCAAAACATCATGCTGCAACCCCCTGCCTTGGGAACTGTGAAGCCTCAATGGTTTCTGCTGTCACCATCCCCCTCCATACCTCCCACCTGGGAAGGGGACCCTGAGCTCAAGCTGTGGCAAACAAGCCCTGGCCAACGCCGCCCAGGACAACGTGCCTACACACAGATTTGCCAACCAACAGCTGCTCAATGCACACACCAGTCCCACATGTTCCCACGTAAATAATTCATGCAGCAAGGAGGCCCCTGCAATACATTTGCCCTGACACTGACCTAGGAGGAATGGATGTGCAATCAGGTCCTTAAACTTTAATGAATCACCTCAAAAAAGAACGCAACAGTCACCAGCTTAAAAATACACTATCATTAGCGATTTCAGTGGAAAGGAGAGATGGAGGAGGAGGACAGCTCTTCAACTGTCCAGATCTTCTTACCTCTCAAGGCCCAGCACATACTGGTACCTCTGAACATGCGCTGGACCTCCTTCAGCTGAGCAGCCATGCTCTGAAAGCACAGGATCCACTGTCCACTCGTCAGCTCCTTCCCCTGAACTTGCTTTCAGCACTGAACATCTTTCACACCCCCAAAAGTTAGCTAGGCACACGACTGATGCTCCAAATAAACAGCCCGGCATCTAACAGCATATCTTGGGCTACAGCTATAGATCATCAACAGAAAAACCGAAACTGTGATCTAAAATCTTATCTGTCACTGCAGAAATGCGGCAGAGAAGGTCAACTTTCCATCATTCAGCAGAGAGATTCAGCGCCAGCACATAAAGACACACAAAAAATATCACTGTTGAGTTAAGACAACTTTGGGGTTTCTGCTTTGCAGTCAAATATCACTCAGCAGCCATTAAACAGATTTTTTAGCCATCAGTGGAACATTAGAAATTCCATGAATTTGAAGTTTATTATTTCCACGATACAGTTTATACTTTTTTCAGGATTTATACTCCTTGGCTTCACTCTTTCAGCTATAAATAAAACCATTTGCTAAGTTGGCTGATACACTGCAGCCCATGACTGGCACATTATGCAAGTTGGCTGAAAAACAAGATGGTTCAAGGAATCGCCAGAAACACTAAATCCAGTTATTTCAAATCCATTTTGAAACATCTAATAAATCTGTAGGGATCACCTGATATACAGAATTGGCTAAACTCAAGTAGCCGCACTTCTGCACAGCATCTCGTGATGTTTATGGAGTGGCTGATGTGCATTTCACAGCTTTCAATCTCAAGTCCTTCACAGTCCATCACAAAATATTCATGTCTTTGGATAGTCTTCAGAAAAGAAACTAGGAGAAAGAAATGGCAAAAGAAATCCAGCAGAACAGCCTTATAGGATTCCCCATGCCCTCCCACGAGAAGCTGGGAACAGAAAGGAGACCTAGATCCTCAGCTTCCCATCTTGGTGGGACGTACCTGGCAGGAACAGGATGGGGCATGCAGAGGTCTTTGCACCCTAGGGATCCCAAGCAAAAGACATCCTGTGTATCACTCAAGAGACCAGCCTCCACTCCCCCACACCTCCTGGAAGACACCTGCTTCAATAGAGAAGATACAGCAGCTTCTTAGGAGAGAGAATAGTGTTCCCCTTCGCCAGCTTTACACCTACAATGAACCTGTTTCACAGAGTTGCCCCTGGGGCTTGTTCACACTGTTTCTTTTGTACACTGAAGACATGTTAGTTCTCATCCCATGTTAACAGCAGCACTGAGTGGCAAGAGATGCCAGAAGGGGAAAAGCATCAAGCGGACCAGAGTGCTGCAACTTTGATCTTGCCTGAAGCCATTGTATATACAGGCTCATCACAAGCAAAAAGCAGATCTGGAAGGTGCTCTGGTCCACCAACAAGCTCTGGCAAAATGGTGAGCCTGCACAGCTACTCCCTAAGTCAAAGGGAGCTGGAGAGCTTTAAGCCTCTTAAGGCTGGGCCAATGGCAAACACTGCACTGGACTAAATCTGTGCAGCTTTGGGGTGGATGGAAATTCTGAAATGTGCCCAGCTCCCAGAGTTCCCTGGTTAGCAAGAGGCAAGCGATGAAAGACCTGATCACAGGAGGAAAAAAAAAAAAATAAAGATATCCAACTCAACGTTTTTATCATAGCACTTGTAATCTGTGCCTTGGGAACTACTTGGAAACAGAGAGTAACTCTAGCCTCAGGATACGTCAACAGATCTTACCCCAGCGCACAGGGGACTGACGGCAGCTTTGCTTCTCTAAGACGAGCAAGCCAAAGGAGAAAGCACTAAAGTCATCTCACTGGGAGAGGGCTGTGCAGGAAGCCCTAAGCTAGAGACAGGCAAAACAAAAACCTTGCAAAGCTGCTCAGACAGGTGATGATCAGCGTTGCAAGAGCAAGGTGGGCCCTCTGGCAACAAACTCAAGGTGTGTGGTGGCCCCCAGCCACGAGAGAGCAACTTGAGCCCTGGGGAAACTGTGAAACCTTGAGCCTTGAGTTGGGCCAAGAGAGATGCAGGAGAATAAACCAGAGCACTAACAGATGAGAGCCACGGTGCAGGGCCTCCCTCCCCAACTCCCCTGCTCCAGGAGGTCGCACGTCCAGGCAGGAGTTAAATATTTTTTTAATATTTATTAAAATATTAAAATTTTAATAATTAAAAAAATTTCTCATAGCCACCAAAGCTGTACTTCTGAGTTCTAGTTTGGGGCGCTCTGACCCCCACGACTGACAGCTTGGGTACATTCCCTTATAGCTGCACGTTGGGTTTTCCTTACCTGGAAGCATCATGATTTCTTGGAAGTCCCTCCTCTCCCTTTTTATCTCCCAAACAGCAGCAACAGATAGCTGCCAGCAGCCATATTTTATCCATGGAAATGCCAGCCATTTTGGAGCACGCAACACTTGATAAACATGAAAACCTGTGGGATGTTTTCATTGCCCTGCCCTGCCTGGTGAACAGGTGACGAGATGACAGCCGCCAACAACACGCTGCAATGCCATTCACCGCCCTGCTGCCCCCAGCCCCTGCAGGAGATCATTGCTGACCCCCACTGCAGTCTGCAGCACCCAAGGCACAAACCAGCTCCAGATACTTCTCCACCTCTGCTCCTGCCTCTGGAAGCCAACAAACAATCATTCCGTGCTCCCCCCTGGTGCAACTGCTCAGAAACCGCTGAGTTTGACCTTACTTATCACTGGATGTAGAGCAGTTCTGTTTTCTAATCCCCTACATCTGCATTTTGCACAGCCCTTTTCTAAGGCTCTTCAGATTTGCTTTACAGTTTATCACCCTGCCCAAGCAAGATGACGCATATTTAAACTTTCCACTCAAAAGAAGCGCTGAGGAATGAAACCCTTCAAAACCCAATAAACTGCCTCAGAAAATGGTCCTTACATAAAATGGCCAGCAGTTTTTTAAGTCGCAAACTTAATGAAACAAAGGATGATCTTTTCTGTTGGAAAGACTCCTTGTCCCTGGTACCACAACAAAATAATGAACCACTTGAGAACTTTTCTTCTTAGCTTTGCGCAAAAACTAGGACGATGACAAACAAGTGCTGAGTTCAGAGTGAAATATTTAACAAAAAAACCACACCACATTTCTGTTTCCCTACATGGAGACAGAAAAAGGCTTCCCAGCACAGACCTAACGAACAGTCCCTTCTCCTCTACCCCAGCTCAAGAAGTCTTTGTATGTCTTCAGTTCAGACGACCCTAAAGCAACCTAGATCCTACAGGTCCAGGCTGAAGTTTCCTTATCAATACAACCCGGCAGCCAGAAAAGTTTTGTAATAATCTCTAAAAGCTCGGATACACTTCAGAAGTTTTAAGATCCCTGGATTCAAATGAGAAGAAAACAAGCCCAGCCTGGATGCCAAAGTTACGTGTGGTGGAAAGGCCCCAGAGAAGCCAGGCAACACAAACACCAAAGAGGACAAGATCTAAATAAGATCTAAGAGCAGCGATGCTGCTGCTACCTGTCTGCCCACAGGGATGACCTTTACATCCTTCCCCTTTACAAGAACCTCAGCTCCACACCCACCCACAGGCCCCTGGGGACCTCCATCACACAGGAGAGCACTGGCTCCGGTTCATCTGCGCTTTGGGGTCTGCAGGGTCTGGCCAGCACAGGTTCACCATTCCAAGCAACAACAACAACAGACAGAGAGCCATTTCATCCCGTGCCTTCACACCATCAGCCTGCTCCTCCTCCTTGCCCTCCACACCACAGGAAGCCTCGGATCCTATCCAGCTCCCTGAGCATGGTTCAATAGGAGGGCTCTCCGTGGGGGCTTCAAAGACAAAACAATGCCAGAACAGGAAAACCCGGGATAAAAAACAGGCGGGCAGCTCTACTGCTCCCATCAGGCCTGCAGGAATCCAAGGATGCCTCCGAACACCCACAGACAGGGGTCCCCCAGGCAGGGTGCTAAGCCAGGAGCCACGTGGCCAACAACCCCCAACAGCACTCGCTGCCACCCACATCAGAGCCTCAAACGATTATTCATATATGTGGCTGTGCTGAATCAGGGAAGCCAGAGATAGCGTTGCAGCTCCAAGGAGGAGCGTACACACGGCCTCCGCTCATGGTGGAGATGACCTGACCTGTTAGCAGCCCCAGGCTGAGCTGCACTGCACTGGTGGGGCAGTATCTTCAACGGGAAGGTTTGGGCAGGATAAATAGGAAAGGGGAAAGCCAAATTTTACTTGGCCCAGCAGCAGACAGAGGGACCCGAGATGATGTCCTGGCCCAACACACAACCACTGCTGGGAGAAGAACCCAATGCCTTGCTCTACCAGGGCTGTTCTTGCAGAGTCAGTGCTACCGGACCGAACCCCTGAGGCCTCAGCTGAGCCCTGGGAAAGTGTTGGGAATGTCTGTCAGCCATTTGAGCTTGGCTTATCATCTGGAGAAGGCAGGACCCTCCACAGTGCAGGCAGATGCTACAGTCACTCTGATTCCAGAAGGAACTTCTACCACTACATGTGCAACTGCTTTCCTGCACTCTGCCCCAGTGATGTTCCCACATCCCGCAAAAAGATCCCCAAACATCCCCTTTAAACTAGGTTATCTGTTCTTACTGTAAGGTTCAAGCTAGACTCTGACTACGTATGTAACCATTGCGCTGGCAGGGCTAGCTGCCTCAGATTTGAATTCATCTTTTTTAGATCTAAAGAGAAAAAAAAAAAGATAAGCTCTAAAAAGAAAAAAATGCTTTTGGTCCCCACTCAGTGATATCTTGCTCTCACCTGGGTTTGGCACACAGATGCACAGCACTGCCAGCACCTGGGCTGACAGAATCATGGAGTCATTTAGGTTGGAAAAGAGCTTTAAGATCATTGAATCCAACTGTAAAAAAAACATGTATGTGCACAGCCAGCCACACAGGTCACCGCAGACATACTCAGTGCTCACACAACCACAAACAGCACCAATGGCCTCATCCTGTTACTTCCCCTCGCTGATCAGGATATACTAAAGTCTGTATTATGTATATACTTCCCATTAATGAGAAATATATACATAAACATACATATATACATGCAGAATATGCTCACACCAGCAGCAGAAAAATGGTCCCAAGCCCCCCAGCCATTGCATCTCCTTCCCTGGGCAACCCCCAGCGCAGCACCACAATTTAGATGTGGTGCTCAGATGGCTTCAGCAACGATAACCAAACACGACACCCAGTCACCCTGATTTTGCTTGTAGTCCAGCTGTCCTGGAGAAAGGACAAGCCATCCCACTGCCGAGCTAAGACACGATCAAATATTTAAATGAACGTTTCTTCTTTGGGTCAGCTTCGCTTTCCTCCTGCCGACGGCTACCAAGTGGCAGCACGATCTCCTTGCATTACCGTGACAACCCGAGGATGGGTTACAGCCATCACCAGGCTGCTGAATGGTAGCGTTTGGGTACTTGACATGCTACAATAGGATACGTTTGCCTTTTTTTCTCGAAAGGAGAGGCTGACATTGTGAAGCAGTTAAAGCCAGACATCCAAGCGAGGCCATCACCGCACATGGGCTCAAAAGGCTTTGTCTGCCCTTCTAAGAAATTTCATAATATGCGAGGGTGAGCAGTCAGCAAAAGGCTTGGATCTCTCGACTTATAATCATCCCCAGTTTCCTCACAACGGCCCTGAATACATCTTTGATTGGTTATGTATGAGAGGAACCGTCCCCAGCGTGGTGCCAGACATGTGCAACACAGACCTGGGTTGGACTCTTGAGCAGGAAGAAGAATTGAATTCAGCAGCCATGCTTGAAGGGGCGGGGGGGGGGAAGTGGCAATTATTTATTCCCAAATGGTTGCAAGCTATTACTGGTTCAATAAGGGCTTGCCTGGAAATTAAAGGCTGGAGCACTTGCAGTGTCGTGTCCGTCCTGTCCCATCCCATCCCCCCACAGATGAGGTGAAGAGCCAATTCCCAGGCTACAGCTCTTATCCCCCAGAAGGTCATTTCCACCCAATCCTCCACTTCTTGCCCCAAAGGTGAGGGCCACCCTGCCCTGGGGGAGGGGGAACCATTCCTCAGAGCACCCAGCCACCTCCAGCATCCAGCCGGGACCCCAGCCCAGCCCCCCACCCAGGGATGGGGAGGGGAGGGGGGGGCACAGATCCAGCGCTCATCCATCGCGCAAGTGGCTTTCCTGTTGTTCTAGGCAAACAAAAGCCGAGTGGCACAGCGGGCCCCGAGAAGGGTGCCTTCCCTTTAATAAACGTGATTTCAATCCCAGTGAATATTCATAAAATTACCCCTGCTCTAATTTGTATAAAATGACAGCCTGCAAACCAGGGATGATTGAAGAGGACCAAAATAATTTTGTTTGATTACAATCTCCCCTCCCTCCTCCCCCCCTCCCCACCTTCATTATCTTTTATGTCTATTTAAACTCTGGACACTGCATATTCATCTCAATTCTCCCTCCATCTCTCCTTCTGGTTGTGGGCTGCTGCTGCTTTTATTCTCGTACCCCCCTCACCCACCCTCAGGCCCCCCCCAGTCTCTCCTCCTCTCATTGTAATTTTCTTCTTGCTTCTGTTGTGCATTCAGGGATTTGAGGAGGTTTTCGGGGGGGGGTGGGGGTAGACTTGATTTAAAAAAAAAATAAATAAAAAAAAATGTGTTGTCTGGATAGAAAATTGCATTTGCATGCTCAAGGGGCCTAAGGGCTTCTCTGTGGGCTTGGCAGAGATCCTACCTCAGGGAGGGGGGGGGGAGGAGGTGGAAGATGCTGATTTGATTTCCTCCTCTTCCCACCCCTTCCCCCTTTCCTTTCCATATTATAAATGTCTGCCTGATTTTTCTTTTCTTTTTCTGCATGTGCAAACCACTTGAAGAACAATGGCACAGATTAGAGGCCTTCCTTAGGGCTGTTTATGAATGCAGTTGTGGAGTTCAGCAAAGCAGAAACATTACATACAGTAATTGGACATTTAATTACTAATGAAGCTAGCAACTGAGGATTTTTTTTTTCCAAGGGTCTGAAGCAATGTGACAGACCCTCCAACTGCAGGTTTAATTATGGTTGGAGATGGGTTTAATACTCCATCTTACACTCTACTACCCTCTTGAAAGCCCTTCTGCCTTTTATTTGTAATTTTTATGCCCCTGCCCCCTCGAGGAGGGAAACATCCCAATGCTCAGGCCACCAGACGGGCTGCTGCTGCTGCTCCCAGTTGCTGCAGAGCTGAAGCCAGCCTCAGACAAGTTTCCTACAGAGCTAGCTCGCCTAGGAACATGGAGGGAAGAGACCTGTTTTGGTGGCCAAGAACATCCAGAATCGATCACTCCATGACTGATCATGTCCCAGTTTTGGTTCAACCTAGTTTTTGTCATCTCAGCCGGTTTCAGTCCCTCTTTTTAAGAAATCAAATACTCAGATCATTTATTCCCAGCTGGAGATATTTCTTTTCCTCCTAGTATTCAGCTTCAGTTTTCTTTTTCTTCTTCCCCTTCACCAAGTCACTGCCTCCTCCAAAGCCCCCATGGGGCAACTGCAAACGAAGGCCTTTGGGGAAGTCCCCATGCTGCAGCAGAGCCAGAGCATGCCCTGGGCAGTGTGAAAGCAGAGTTTTGTCCCCATGAAAGCTTTTCTCCCATGAAGTTTTGCTCCCCTAGGTTTATAATCAGGCATCTGTGCAACACTGGGCTGACTTCAGGAGGAAGAGGTGAGCAGCTCATGGGTCTAGTGGAGAGACTAGGCTAAGCTCATTTCAGTACCTGAGGTCTCAATCTTACCACTGGCAGCACATCTCAGACCCCAAAATGATGAGCCAGTCTGCACTGGATCACAGCATTCACCTCTACCTTGTCTCCAACAGAGGCTGACAACCCCTAGGAAGACACAGTGAGAGCTTCTCCCCTGCTTCTGGCAGGAAGCAGCTTCAGGACTTCCTGAGCTGGAGAAGTCCTGAGCTGGAAGTTGCATCTGGACCACCTGGTTTAGTACCACTGAAACGGGGCTGCAATAGGGCTAACAAGCATGTTTGGAGCTTTTTGATCTCGTTCTGCCTCACTGAGCTTCATTCATTGCTGCTCCCATTTCCTTCTTCAGGTGAGAAGGAGAATGTGCCAGGCAATCCCACCTCCTTGTGCAGAGTGCTAAGCTCCAGGGAGCAAAACCTCCAGCTTCTGTTTATCAGAAAACCTTCTAATTGATTACAGATGAACGCCGTGCAGCAAAACTGTTGGATTTTAAGAGCACAGAGAGCACTTTTATAAAATGTCATATGCATATTGGGATTTTTCTTTCCTGGTTTTAATGACAAAGTGCAAATCTCGGGGAAAAAAGGCAGAAGAAGGCAGAGTAACAGATGTGAGGAGATGAAAAATGTTCCCAAAGAATAAGTCACCCATTTCTTCCTCCAGATTTCCCAGCACATCCCCCTACTTCTGCAAGATTTTATGTTCTCAAGGTTTGTTCCAGCTAATGTTCATGTGTGTTACAGAGCATATGACCAACACTCAAACAGGGTCCTGGCCATAGATTCAACTGACTTTCACAGTCCGCACATAGCAGGGCCATCTCTGGTCACAGGGTGCCAAGCCAGCAGGAAGGACTCACGTCTATGGGAATATTGAGTCAATTTAGCTAACTCCACTGCAAAATGGAGCAGTCAATTTCCCAATCACATGGCTGGTGGTGGGATTCATCTCCTACTCACTGAGGGCCTAAGCCAGCGGACAGGGCTCCTCTACCACCAACTGCAAGAAAATCATCTACATACCCCAAATGACTGGGTTCACATCACCTCCAGCAAGCACCGGTCTCTCCAGTGACTATTAGAGATCTTGGAGAACTATACTGAAAAAGACACATAACTTTTAGATGGCAGACAGCAGGCAAGAGGAATCCTTCTCAAACAGCATTTGCTTGGGTAATAGATGCAATTTTCCCCCAGGATTTACCTTCCAAATGTGGGATTCAGCCAGTAAGCATATCAAAAGTTCACTGGCACCAATGAGGGGCCCTGCTGTTCTGCTTCCGACTTGGATCTTAGACAATTTGCCCCTGGCTGTTTTCAGAAGCAGATACCACGCTCCTTGGACCAGGAACAAGAGTCTGCACCGAGCCTTTTCCTAAAATTTTCCCAGTTCCTCAGCTTTGACTGAATGCAAGACTTCTTTTGTTGTACAGACACTGGCACAAGCAGAGGGTGTCAGGGGATGCAGCAACCTGAACCTGCCCCCCGCCCCCGTTCACCTTCCTCGCACATGAAAGCGGTCAAACAAAAACTATTTCCACGTCCCTCAAGATGATTTTCAGCCTGTCTTTCACACAGAGATGCAGCTGATTGACTCAGTCACTGCTTTACTAAGTCTTTTTAGATCCTTTTTCAAATCAGGCTAAACCATGGGAGACCACCACAAATTGGGGCAGTGCAGGACCCCTTTTGGAAAGGACAAACAGCCCATACAAGCCTGCATGGACAGACAGCATCTCTGGCCAGACTGTGCTATCAGAAACTTAAGTGCAACCAAGCAGAGAGATCTTCTGGCCTGTGGCTGTGCCCTTACCTCCTGCCACCTACTTCAGCATGTGGTGGCCACTTTGTGTTTCAAAGAAATGTCAAATTTCTTCCAGGGTTGTCTCCAAGAACACCTCAAGCACCAGCTCACCAGCAGCAGACCCCCTACACTTTGGGAACTCACCATTGCTGGTTCAGTGCTACAGAAACGCTGGTGGCCAGACTCATCTACTTCCCTGTGTACCAGAAAAACATGACCAATTGACTCATCTCAACATTCCAATCATCTCAGAGACCTCACGGCACCAAGAACATCTCCTCACAGTCACCTGGACCCCAAGTTCTGATCACACCCACCAATTTCTATCAATGTCAGCTGTTATTTAAGCTATTTAAAAGCAACAGCAGTGAATGCAAAACACAACCTAAATACACATTATATGACAGAACATAGATGTGAGCTGCTTTTGACCAGCACAGCTCCATGCACCCCCCCTGCTGTAAGAAATCATACTTTGCCCAAGTGACTTGCAACTGCTGCTGTCCATCTGAGAGCCCTTAAACAGGGCCTGCTTTATAGAGAAGGATGAACACCCTCCTGCTGAAGTCTGGGCCTCTTCAAGATGTCTCAAGTCAGACATTCAACGTTTAATTGCTTTTGAAGACCAAAGAGCCCCTCTCCACTCTACTCCCCATGTGTTTATCTTCTGCAGAAGTCAGCTGCTGAGTTTGCACTAGAAAGATCAAATAACAACAAAAAGAAGTTTTAAGTTGCACACACACTGCCATTAATCATATTTCCAACATCTTCCTTCCCTCGCTGCCTTAAAAATACTTATTTCCAGACCCTGGCCAACCTGCTTCCTATAAACGCAGGTATGGTGCCCATCAGAGAAATGGCTTCTATGGACAAAATGTGTCATCAGGTATGAGAAACTATTCCCTTACTCAAACACATCCACCAGCATCAGTGCAAAGCATCAGAGCAAAGGTGCCAGCAGGAAAACAGGAGGACATGGAGGGTCAGCCCTGTCCAAAGTAGCTCCAAGGCTGGAAAGGAAAGGAGAGCAGAGCCCCCTCCAGCCCCTGGGCCATGGGAAGTGCCAGTGGGAGGGAGCTGGCTCCTCCAGCAGCACCGGTGCCTGTCTGGGATCTGGGTGCGGGAGCCTGAGCTCACCCTGCAATACCTCCCCCCGAGGTTTTGGGACCATTCGCTTCCAGAAAGACCAGGCAGCTGTGTTTAGGGAGGGTTTCTCTCTTTGAGGGCCAACAGACCTTTCAAGCCACTTCAAAGAGGACACATCTGCCCAACAGTTGTCTTTTTTCCAGCTGTCCCATGGTCCAAGAAATCCATCACCTTCCCGCACATTGCCAGATGCCATGCCTAGAACAAGGATGCCCCCTCCAGACCCCACCGGCAGACCAGACTTGTGCATCAAAACCTGTCCAGGTCAGAGCCAAAACCAGAAGGCAGCCCCATCTCCCCCAGCTCTCCCAAACTGGCCTCCCAAGTCCACACTCGCTCCCAGGGATTTTGAAGCTGAGACCCATCTTTGCTTCTTTGCTCCCAGTTGAGGGTGCCTGCTGTGGGGCACAAGGCTGGGGTGGCAGTGGGACCACCACAAGGTTCACAAAGAACGGAGAAGAGAGGAAAAGCAGAGCTCAGACACCCAGGCCAAGGAGATTTGGTCTCCAGCAAGGCCAGAAATGTCAAGCCAGTGCCACGGCATTGCTGAGTGTGAGCTGGATGGGGGCCGCGGGGCCCTGCCCGTTAGGCACTGCCGGGCCTGGAGACGGGACCGGGATGCACAATGCAGCAGGGCCCCCAGGATCCCGGCTCCGCATGGGGGGCATGGTGCTCGGTCCCCCTCCCAAACCACTCCCGCTTCAAACTCTGGCAAAACCCAGTCAGAGACATCTGCCACTCACTGAGAGCCCGCTGTCGTGACGGAGAAGCACACCGCTCTCAAGCTGGACTCTTTCAACATCTCTAACTTGCTACAGCTGTTCACTTCAACTGCTAAAAGCCAGCGTAAGCTGATTTTGCAAAGAGCCCGTCTATGTAAACTGCGCCATTCCTCCAACATAAATAGTATGATCCTGGCTTATAATTTCAGCATCTTGATGTTTTCTTGGCCAAGAGCAAGCCCAAGGAACTGGAGATGGAAACAGCTTCAGAAAGACTGGTCAACCGCGCAAGACAGCCTGAAAAGGTCCCAAAGGAGACAGCGCTCACAGCCCCGTGGCCAAACCAGCACCTTGTCCCCACAGCACACACCCATGCACCCACAGGCAGGAGGGTGCTTTGCACTGGGGCACACACTGCACCCTGCAACGTGCTCCTCGGAGCCCAAGGTTATCAAAGCAGATGCAATGAGAAACAAGAAAAAAAAA
>JAVJGJ010000030.1:24490605-24520618 GCA_035590215.1 Microhierax caerulescens
AAAAAAAAAAAAAAAAAAAAAAAAAAAAAAGAGACAAACCAAGTGCAAAACCCACTTAAGAGTCATGAATATCCCTAATCTAATCCTGCTTCTAATCTAATCCTGCTCATGGTAAAATGAGGTCTCAAAGTCTGGATTTTTAGGAACAAAATGTTCTCCTTCCTGTTGTAACACCTGGGAAAGGCAGATGAGCAGAGCATGTTGCTGTGGAGCACCTACAGCCTCCACTGCCACCATCCTAGCACCTCTTCGTTTTGCCTCAGTCCCAAGCAGTCAGGACAGCTTGGTGACCCTGACCTCACCTGGATGAAGCACAAGGAATGAAGGATGAAGGAAGGAACCTCACAAGGATGAAGCACTCCATTTACACAGAACCCATATCACACACAGCATCTCCTGAAGGACACAAGGACCTGCACACCCTCAAGACAGCAGCCAGGCTCCACTGCGCCACTCACACACTGTATGTGAAGTAGTCTTTAAATCCAGTGTCCTACTAAAGTGATGCTTCTCCTTTGTTCCTCGGTGCAAAAAGCATGCTTTGAGCTAGCTAGATTTCAAAGCTCTCCACTCCTCACTGCAACCAGAGATAAATACATTAGAATGCAAGGAATTAATAACTTAAGACAACAATTCTGAGTTTAATAGAAAATGTTCCTCCCACCTCTCACTCTGAAGAGGAGGATGGCTGTTAAACCTGTGCAAAACTTGCATTAATTCACCAACTGTTTCCATGGCAGAAACGGGTGATGCAGTGAAGTTGGTGACTTCACTTCCTGAGGACATCAGATCTTGCACTATACTAAAAATACAGATTTGTATTTCAGGTCCACAAAGGGATGCTGGGTTTTAAGCTTCCATGGAAATCTCTAGGAAGGCATGTACCTGAGCAGGAATCAGGAGAGCAAACCCTTTGACAGATGTGCAGGTTACTCTTTCGCCCTGACATCAGTACCTAGCTTGTCAGGTAAGCCACCTCCTTGCTTCCTTCACTACCCTTCAGAAAAGCGCGATGCCCACATTGGCTGCTTGTGCTTTGATACTGAAAGCAAGGAGCAGTTCAGAGAGGAGATGGGCAGAAGTTTCAGGAGATTAAATTAATCTGGTCCACATGCAAAATGACTGCCAGCAAGAGGCTGAGGAGAAGACACAGACGTTAAAGACAAGCGAGAAACTCACAGCTTTATTTCCAGGGCAGCTGGCAGTGACACGGAGTAGCCATTTTACACACCTGAACTATCTTCAGCCGCCTGCTGACACTCCTCTCCCAACTGTGCGATTTGTTTTCAAAGTTATTATAAAGAGAGATCAACATCAACCTGCAGAAATCGGGCAGCACCTTAGCTATTTTTGGAACAAAAAGCACAGGACAGAAAGTGACCTCCTTTGATGGATAGAGAAGATACCCAAAATAAACGATCTTTTATGCTTTTCCATAATTTCTTTCCCTTTTGTTTTCATTTAACATCTTTGATCATTTTAAAACAAGACCCACACTCATGAATTCTCTCCTAATTAAATGTTCTAATTAAAATGCACCACACTCCATAAATTCACTCTGGTTTTGAAAGCTGGGTTTTAGTCTGGAGGGCAAATAACTCTGACCTCAAAGTTGAAGGAAAAAAAAAAATCCCAACCAAATCACTCCACATTCAACTGATACAAAACCATGTTTACAAAAAAGAAATCTACCCCAAGACCTAGTGGGTAAACAGGAACATTCACCCCCCACTTCACGTTGCCAAGATGACACTGGCAGGCAACATCACCTCTTCCAAGTCCATACATCAGCTGGCATAATGGCAGGGTCTATCCTAATACAAATATTTACTCTGATTTCAACTTAAGTAAATACCTGTAAGGCAAGGTGATGTTTACAGCTCACTACGATCAGTTTAACCAGTGTCCTAGCTGCCCTGCCTAGCGCTTCTCCAGCCCTGTGCTGTAAATCCTCAAACGCCCATATAATTTGGGGAACTACCGAAAGACCGAGCAGAGGGTACAACAAAGCAAAATTCTTCTTCAGTAAATCTGCAGTTTCACAAACTTCTGCCCTGAGGTTAAAAGCACAGACTCCAACAAGAAGAAAGCCCCTGCAGCCACCAAACACGACCATGCCTGTTATTAGGATAAAATGTCCCACCTCCTTCCTGAGAGACTGGAAGGATGAGTTCAGCACTTTGTATATTTTCCCCACCGGCTATTAACCAGGACACCTTACACAGCCGTGCTGTACACTAGACAGATGCTAAGTGTCAAACATGCAAACTTCAGATCAAGTCTATTGTACATATGAAAAGCTCAAAAAGAAGAATTCAGAGAGGTCCCATGGCAAGCTTTGGCCTCAGCCACCCCTCCCAGGCAGCTTGTGACACCACTAACCAGTGCTACCTCCCTCCTGCAAAAACAGGAGGCGGCCTCCAAGGTGGAAAGAGGATTTCAAAGCAGCAGCTTCATTTGGGAGAAGACTCTTCTACTGCTGATGCCATGAGGGCACAGTGCTGTACACTTCCATGCTGCACAATCTCCCTAGCGCTGCCACCCACGGGCCAGCCCCTGATGCTCCCACCCTGAAACAAGCCCCTACAGCACCTTACCAAAAGGCACCGTGTGGAACAAGAACTCTGCAAAACCATGTTTCCCTTGCTCGCAGTTTGGACACGTGCTTTCCTTTAGTTTCCTGGAAAGAAAAAGAATCAAACAGGCCAACCGATGACACATGAGCAGACTTGTGCATGTGTGATGACATCCCAACAGCACAAAATGGCATGTACCTGCTCCCCTACCCTTCAGCTGGGATCCTTCCCTGTTTGCCAACACACCCTCTACATGTTATACAGTCATTTAGCATCACACACAGGCAAAGCTTCTCCCTCCAGGATTTTTCATTCTAGCATCTAACTGATTTGAGGACTTGTCCTTACAGGGACCAAAACACTGGGAAACACGACGACATTAGCCAAGTATTACAACACACAATCTGCATCTTTGCAGGAGAAGAGCGCACTTTCCCATGGCCCAAAAATGGATTTTGTTTGGATGGGCTTCAGAAAAAAAAAATAAAATATCTGCAACCAAGCCTTTTTTCATCCCAAAAAGTCTTTCTTTTCCCCCACCCCCCAAACATTATGGTCACATACCTAAACATGAACAAGGGCACTGATGGTAAGGTAGGTACTTGATGGCAAACAAGCACTAGTAATTTCTTCTTCCCAGTATAAAATTTGCTATGAATCCTGCACTGATTCCATGCTTTACCACAGCTTCACCAGAAGACAAAAATGGGGTTTTAGGGGGAAAAAACCTTACTTTAATCACAGAATTTCAAGATGACAGCTACACTGCAAAAATGAAACACATTCATGAAGCCCCACAGGAAAGATCAATGGTTTTAGGTTTCAGGGAGATTAGACTGTATATTTTTAAAGTTCCGCAATGTGAATTTGGTTTAGACAAAAAGAAGAAAGTGGAGGAGAAGTGTAATCTATAACACTTGTTCTTTCTGAGTTTGAAAGCCATTTATTATTTTGGAGACACTTCTGCAGCACTATTCCCAAGCGACCAAGAATGTGATTTTTACAGCAGAATTAACCATTACAAAAGCAGAAAGCCCAGCTCCTGGCATCCTGAGGAGAACTGGAACAACCTGATACCGATGCTTGGAAAAGAGGAGCTGATATCTTCCATTTCATTCCCACTACAGGCTTTGCCACCAGCCTTGCCACAGTGGCCACCATGAGCCCCAGCCTGATCCATAAAGGCTCTCTACAAACTGCCCTGGAGAACTCAGCTCCTTCCAACATGTCACCCTTGGCCTCTGCTACAGGGGAGGTGATGTCCCACTGGCACAAATCACTTCGAGTTATCATAGGGTTAAATCAGGTGCATAGTCCATAAGCTAAAACAGGGCTCATGTCCTCCTGTAGCCCTCAGATCTTACATCCAGATATTCCCTAAAACTGGCCACTCTGTTCGTCTTCTGAGCTTCTACAACTTGAAGAATATGTTGGCCCAGAGAGTCATTATTTAGCTAAAGCACAATTAATCCAGAAAAAAAGCCTTGCTGCATTTCACATGTGCTGAATACCTTCATCCTCTGTGCTCCTTCAGGCTACGCTGCCCATGTCCTTCCAATTTTGCAATGAAGCTATTCTCTGCACTACCCAGCTTGATTGGACACCATAGGAAGCTAAAGAGACAAGAGCACATCATCTTCAGCCCTTTTCTGTTGCAGACCTCTTCACATTTTCCCAGTGGAAATGTAACCCCACAGCATGAACATCAGTTTCCTGAAAACTGGCTGGGTACTCTTAGCCTGGCTACTGCTGCAGGTCCTTTAGGGTAATCCTCTGACCTCCAGGCCCTCAGGCCACAGCCACTGGGACAGAAGAAGAGACACAAAGACGGAAAAGGAAGGTGGGGGAGAAAAATGTGAATTTGGAAGAGAAGATAAATTACAAAAATACAAATGAAGGAAAGATACTAAATCCTTGCCACGAGCATCAACAAAAACCTATGTGCATTCCTCTGATACCTCCTGCCACTCAACAGCTGACCGGCCAAGCTAAAAGGTACTGCAGAAGGTGGATGTCGGAGCCATTCGCAACTTCTTGCCTTGTGATAGTCCCGCCAGGTGCAAGTTTTGTTAAAGTTAATGTGCCACAGCAGGGGTGCACAATTACGGGCAAGTTCTCAAAAATAGCAGGAGACAAGTTTTTCACCTAGCAATTGAACAGGCTCCCTTTCTTTGTCCAGCAGCACTGAATTTAACTCAAGTGAAATTCATCAGTTAAGGACTGTGGGGAATGGGCTGTCTCTCCCATCCTATTTACTCATCTGACAAGGAGGCAATGTTCCCGTCTGTGTGAAAGAATTAGTGCCAACAGCACAAACATCCCAAACCCAGAAGGCAAAGCCCACCTCCCCAACTCTTTGGTGGCTGCAATTAATAATATACATCTGAACATCAAATGAGCATTAAATCAGAAAGCAGCCTGGTTTCTACAGCACCCCAAGCCCTGATAACCCCCCATGAATCTCAGCAGGGCAGTCTCCCAGAGTGGCAAGGTGCAGAGCTCCACCGATCCCACCAATCCATTCCTCATCACACTGCGTGCAGGAGATTCACAGGAGTGAACAGGCAAGTACTAGCGAAAGCAAATGGCCAGGTTCTCCCACTCCCCAAGTCTCCTGAGGTGCTAGGGAAACAGAAACATCAAAACAGATCCTCTTGCAACACAGGGACATGATTGTAAGAGAGAGGCTTATCAGGGGACCCAAAGACCAATACCAAGTGGCAGAAAGAGACAGAAGTATAAACATTAAGAGCCCTTTCCCAAACAGAATTAGTTATTCAAAGAAATCCAGGCAGATTTTTTTTTTAAAAAAGAGAGAAGGAGAAGCCTTAGGAAACGTGGTCAGGAAAGGCAGAGGAGGACTGTTCTCTGAAGACTGTCTCTCTCCTCAGCCATCAGAGGAGAGCACCTTCCCTCTCTGCCTGCACACTGTAGCAGCAAGGATGAGGGATCTGCATCAACGGCCAACAGGCAGCTCACAGCCAGCTCTCCCAGGGAAGCAAGCTCCAGGATACCTCCCCCAGCACAGCAAGGACCTCTCCTGATGGACGAAATGGAGAAAGGCTTATTTATTTTAGCTGCTGTGAAATATCTAGATGCCAGCTTAGAGAAGGGGAAGCATCTCAGCTAGCTAGCCTGCTACTCAGTTAGCAAGGGCAGCACACCAGCTCTGCTTGGCCTCTGATTAGGTTTGCTGCCCAGGCATCACCTAATTGTCACTCCAGTTTATGAGCTGAAAATTTGTGTTGACTGGATGAATTTTTGGCAGCATGTCTGGAGCAGACAGGAGGCCTAGACCTAACGAAAATTAATTCAATCACCTTCCCTGTCTGAAGTGCCCTCCTTCCCACTGGCAGCAGCGGGTCTACAGGAATGGGATAGAGCAGCAAGGATCGTTATGGGTCCGAACCGGTGATTCAATCCCAAGCATCAAAGAAGTCTGCTCACTTTGAAATAAATGCACTTGTTTAAAGTGCCAGATGGACCTCATATGCTGATCTCCTTCCAAAGCAATAAAGACTACTTGAGCATACTGTTCACCTGACCCTGGGGCCAACACCACACTGAACAGTGTTCCCTTCCTACAGCAGTGGACTTCTTACCCTCCCTAGAAACATCCCTACCACACTCCAAATCACTAACTCCTGCTGAGGGATCACAAAAGGGAGCCTATATGAGTCCTTGAACCCTCGCAGATCACTCAGATAGAAAAAGTCTTCCAAGATCAACCACCTTGAGCCACTTCAGCCAGGATTCATCTTGTCTTCCTTTATCCTAACTGCTCATCCACCCTCACTCTTCCAATCAGAGCACCCCCAAAGTGCCCATCTCCTTTCTTAACAAGACAGAGACAGTCTGCTGCCAGATCTCACCTAGGACACACCACGGACATCCCCATGCACCTCCCAGCCACTCCCATCAGGCTGCCAACATGCTCCAAACTGGCACATTGTGGGGCTCCTCCAGCTCATCACCACTCCACAAACCAGCAAGAGGCTGAACTGTTGCACAGGATAAGGCTGAAACCAAGCGAAACATCTGCTTTCACTGCATTTGAAAACAGCAAAGCCATCAAAGTTCAAATTTAGAAATCAAGCACGGACTACTGCATATCTGGTTTTGCTCAAATTAGACTTAAAAAAAAACAAACCACCAAACCCAACACCCCAAACCTGTGACTGTACGGTGCCCTAGCACCCCCACTCCATCCCAAACACAGCAGGCGTTTTTCTACATTACAAATTCCAAAGGCAGCTAATTAGCCAAGACTCAGCAAACTCAGGTTAAAAAAAGAAGCTGCTCCAACTCCGTCAGGGAGGCAGATGGCAACGGCGCGATTCAGACACTGCAGGCTGCATCAGCAGTTTCTCCACCCGATGGTGTCTGAACAGGGAAGGACTGCAGATCGGAGGCAGCGCAGCGGTCCGTCTGCCAACAGGCCACAAACAGGTGACTCACTGCCATGAAGAATTCTTCCCTGGCTCATGCCTTGCAGCCTGGGAAGGCATCCAATTGATTTATGAACTTGCTAGAAGTTTTCACCCACCATGGGCTGACCCTCATGCAGCGGTCCCAACCTCACACAGAGGCATAAACACATTACAGGCATAGACTGGGCATTTATTGGGGTTGTCCAGAGCCTAGCATTTCAGCCTGCCTTTCCCCAGATCTGCTTCCCACCTCACTCACTGGGATGCAGGAAAAAGTTGGGGCTACTGCCAGTGGTGGGGAAAATGAACATATGTCATGGGCAAACCTGTGCCGGCTACAAGCTGCAGTGAGACCGTTGACTGACTATGCAGCCCAGCTGACTCTTCAGAATAATCCCTTATGCCAGCAGGAACCCAGCCAGGTAGACACAATTTAATTAAAATGACGTCAGCTCACAATGCAAGCATCAGAGGTCCCTCTGGAAATGGTGCCCAGTGGCTCAGATGTTGAGCAGAGACTAGCAGAGGTCAAACTTGCTTGGACTCCATCCATCCATGCTCCTGCTCTTCCTTCCTCTTGGTTTTAAGCAGGTCTTCACTTCAGACGCCTTCCCATGTGCTTTTCCTAATGCCCTGAGCTGTCACCAACACCAAAAACCATCAGATTACATTGGGAGCAGCATATCCTATTTGCAGTGTCTACTATCCTTAATGCTGTCCCACTCCTTCAGGACTGGGAGGTGCATCCCAGCTGAGAAGGAACAGCGAAGGCACATCGGCAGGGGATGCTTTACACACACTGGGAATTCCAACAAAATCTCTCTTGCACTAGCCATGGAAGTAAAAGCCATATGGTGGAGATGGGATGCTGCATTTGCAGAAGAGCACTCACCCTCTGTGCCTGGACAGACCACAGTCAAGACACACTTTGGTTTTTCAGACAGTCAGTAAAGCACTTGCAGGTTCTCCTGCTGCCCACAGGTATCACTCCTAAACCCCCTGCCATCTGCAGGCTCATTGCTGCCCTATTCCAGCTCAGTTATAGACTGGACGTTGCACAGAAACATCTGTCAGCAGAACCCATGTCACATTCCCAAAGCGTCTAGCTGGAAAAATGAGGATCAGGTGACTGGTTTCAGCTAGATGAGACCACAAAAGACCACATTCTCCAGATGCCATCATCACCCAGATCCACTGCAGCAGATGTTCTCCCTGCCGTTCCTGTTCACTCTGCACTAGGGATACAGACAAAGAATCGCAACTCTGGGAATCTGGGTGGCTGAGGATGGTCCTACCCCCTTGACCAGGATGCAGGATGTATCTGCTGACATGTCCACCACGCTGGGCGAGGTGAGGAGACCTTAAGCAGTGGGCTAAGCTACCTGTTTGTGCTTCCCAGCACAGGCACAGAGGGCAGCTTCCAGCTGAGAGGGCGAGGGTACCGGTGCCCAGCACATCGAACCGGGTCCTGGCTTCACAGGTGGGCAGGGTCTGGGGTCCTTATCTGTAAGCTTCAACAAGGTCCAAAAGATAAGGAGGGACCAGCTGCCCCGTAAGCAGTATTAAAGTCTCTTACATCCGGAGGGTGCTCCAGGACTGATCGATGGCAATCGATTCCTGCACATCAGCAGGATTTTACAAGTGCCTAGTACTCTCCTGAACGGGGCCATTAGCACCTACAATCTCAAACTAATAGCCTGTAATGAAGGGATTTTACCTATGCTAATAGCAGGGCAGAAGATAAACAGCAATTTCACTATCAGTGTTCACTGGGGACCTTCACCTTGCCATGGCAGAGGAGAGAAGACAGAGGCAGAGATGATACTGGTACCCTAGGAAGCCGGGAATTCAGAGGGACAGGGAAAGAGCAGGTGCCCAAAGAGCCCAAGAAGAGGGGTCAGGAAAAAGGTATTTTTATCATAGAGAAGTAAATGACTAGGATGGGCAGGCTGCTCTGGCCTGCCCAGGGGGGTATCCAAGACAAAGGGACTAACTGAGCATTGACCAAACCCAAGAAGAAATACATCTACCCAATCTTTTAATTTTAAAAGCTGAGTATTTCCACTGGCATTGGGAAAACATGGAAACCACATCCTCACCCAGCCCTTCAACGTCCACAAAACTGAACCAACAACAGGAGTTTCCCCCAGTCACACCATCTCCCTCCCAAGTGGATACCCTGGTGCCTGGTAGGAGGGTTGGGTTCACACCAATGCTGCTTCCCCCTGGAGACCTACCAGGGGTGGGCTTCTCTCTCCGCCCAAGGCCAGGCACCCAGCAAGAGTTAACTCCATGGCTGGTTCCACCTCCTGCTTTGTGGGTTTAATACGCCTAGAGCTGTCGCAAGGGTGTTAAACTCCCACTCTTCCAGTTCAAAGGCAGCTTTGCAGAGCTGAGCGGTCTTAAAATGCACAGCTTTTCAGAAGTGTGACCTTTTCACAAGGTTTCCAATTCAGTTAAGATTTGTTTCCTCCCTCTTCCAGCACGTAACTAATGGTAGTCATGAAACACCTCCTCCAAGGCAGCAGGCAGGCGGGCCAGGCTCCCCACCGGCCTGGAAATGTCATGACCAGTTACTGCAATAGTGTTTCTGCAAAGGCGCAAGGGCACGGAAAGTCACCGCACCATCATCAGGCATCCAAGCCCTCGCACACCAGGTCTCCCACACAGCTGCACGCCACCCCCATCCCATTGCTCTCTCCCCAACAGGGGGAGCAGCCGGTGCAGGTTTGGGGTCCTGGACCCACCACATCCCCCTGCGCAATGCGGGATCAGTGCTGCCCCAACGCACACAATTCCCATCCACCTGTGGCAGGTGGGGAAGGGTCTCCCACTTTCAGAAAGCTGTTCAAATCCCTAATTGCCCTCCCCGTAAAGCCCACACCTAGCTCTTTCCTGCAGATACCAACCTGGGAGCCCTTCCCAGCTTTCCTCAATGCCAGATTTAGGTCACATCCACAGGTTTCATTGGCCGTCTGTCCTTGCTCTTGCAAAGTAGAAGAGTAAGGGGAGCATTTTAACTTGTTTGCACCAATAAATCCTTCAGCACACCAGAGGGGAGACCCCAGCCCTTACCCTACGCCCACTGCCCAGGGCAGCCTTGTTCACAGGTTCCTGCTCTTGCCCCAATCCAAGATACTTGCAGCTCCAGTGTGTTCCACACTGCAATCCAAGGATAAAAACTGCTGAACAAAGTAAAGTCTCAGGCTGACAGGATGGGCAGCTGCATTGCTACCCAAAGGGACTTTTCTATCCTAAATGCCTACAAACCTGCAAGCCCCCAAAGAGCCTTGGCATAAGGTGCTGGTCCTGGCTCCATCTGTGACGCCATCTTTCACCCTAAAGCAAGCGAAACCCCTGCACACACCCTACCTGCCCTCTTCCTCCTCCTCTGCTCACACTGCTGGGAAACCTCTTTCCATCCCCACATGGACTGGGAGATCTTGAGGACAGAGGCCAGTTTTCACACATCTGGGAAGTGCCTCCATGTGCCACCTAGCTATGCATGAAGCACAGAACCACTGAACTGCTCTGTCAGACGACTCCCTCTCACACGTCATTTATTCCCCTGTAAATGAGCTAAACATTTCATATCTGGCCCTTTTCTCCCCCATTTACATTACAGGAATGGGGGGGGGATGTGCTGCTGTCCCCTCCAAGGCCAGCAAGCCAGCTCTCAAAGGCTACTAAACCCACTTTGCATACCCCTGCCAAAACTGAAGCTGTTCCAAAGCTTTGTTGCTGCTGTTTCAAACAAGGACCTCATTTAAAGTTGCACCCTCCTTCCAGGGTGCCCAAGTCATCACCACAAGAACCGACCCCATGACAGGAGGGAGGTGATCTGTAGAGACAGCCACAGAGTCCCTGCAGCTCAGGAGACTTATGTTATCTTAAAATACCTGGGGGGGTTAGTAATCTAAGCAGGCAGGTTGCCTGCTCCTTAGAGCGGTAGTCAAGTGCTGTAGAAACAGGCCTCAAATCCAGGACCTTAGTAGAAGTCCAGTAAAATGACGCTGCTGAGTCACTAGCACTGACGTGCCAGGTATTTCTGAGCTAACCGATGGGACACACCACCGATCCCAAAGTTTACAAACTCCTAATCCAAGGCACTGTCAACAACACAGTTGATGTTTGCAAGGAACACATTATTTTTATGCTGACAAAGCTTCTCCAAACACAGGGCACAAGATCACACAGACCAAGCTTAAGAGTTTGGGTTACGAGCTTCCCAGAAAAACTTTGGGCCAACCAAGGGGGAACTCCAGCCTTACACCAGACTCCATAAACCTGCCACGCAGCTCCAAAGCAAGCCTTGGCTAACCTGCATTTCGGTATTTTCCCCACCCATTGCATATTTACCACATGGGTTTGTTTGGATGTGTTTTGCTCACGACTTGCTCTTTGGAGCAGCTCCAAATCTGCCTCCCTCTTAAGTTGTGCTACAATATAGTCATTGAAACTGATTGCAAACATCAGAAGCGAGGGTTGATTTCTTTATGCACACTAATTCTAGACTAGGTCACCAAACTATTTTCATAGTTATGTCAGCACTGTCTAGACAAACCATTAAAAACAGGATGCAACGATCATCAGAAATGCAACATCAAGCTTGTGCCCAGAGATACTGCGGGAGCCACGGGGAGAGAGAAGAAAAAGCCAAGTCTGTCCCACTCGCATAGATGGGCCAGACCTGGCTCAGCTGTGATTTTTTTTGTTTAAGTAGAACTTTACCAAAGCTCACCAGAAAAATGTATATTTGACTGCGATTTGAAATAAATAAGCTGACATCAACAAGCTTTGAGAACAGCAGGATCTTTTGAAGGAGCCTCAATGCAGTCACAAGCCCATCCAAAGCTGGCTCCTCTGTGCTACTGGATGCCCACACCTTGCTACCAGCACCAGACCCTCACTGGGAGGTGAACCACCACATTACCACCTTCATGCCATCATGGGGATGATGGCCCTGTGGCCTGAGACCAATCACATACACCAGGATTTGGCCTCAGGCATCCCCCCTGCCAACCTCCAGCGGGCTCCCATCCTCACCACCAACATCAGCCTCCGCACCCAGGGAGAATTTCTTGCTAGCGCTGTGTATCAGAAAGGCAGCTTCCCATTCCTTGCCACTTCTTGGCAGGGAACTCTTCCAAACTCCAGGAACAGGAGCTGTAATCCTGGCAGAAAGGGATGCGCATATAAAAATCACCACTCTGTCAAAACAGAAAAATAATGCTGGAGCTGATCTGTGCACATTAATCCGCTGCAGTCATGAGGAGACAATTTCCCTGGAGAAAGTCATACATTAAAAGGAAAAAGAAAAAAAAAGGGGAAGAAAAAAAGATTAATGTGACTTTGAAATATCACAAGCACCGTTTATCTTCCTCCTGCCACCACAGGTTTCTTGTCTTTTTTTTTTTTTTCTTTTTTTTTCTTAATACAAAGAGCCTTAAAACTCACTGTGAATACAGTGCCTTCTGCCTCAGATGTGCAAACACAGGTTCATTACGGTATAGCAAAAATATAAACACAGTACCACCTGCTCTCTCGTACACTAACCTTAACATTTTTAATTAATTCAATTTAAAAAAAATCCACAATTGCTTTTCACTAGCATAACCTTCTAATTACACTCGAAGTAGGTGCATGCTTCAGAGCTCCTACTTTTGCTAGCAATTTGGTCACACACAAAGTTCGGTCCCTTGTATTTCTGTGTTGGTATGGAAGCTGAATGCAAAATACTGCTCCCCGATATACATCTAGAAGCAGATACAGAGCTCAGGCCGTGTCATGGGCATGACCAGAAATTCAAGTACACATTTTCTTCCTAGGGCAGGACTTAAAAGATTTTGCCAGTTAAAAAAATAAAAATAAATAAGGTTTAACCTATGTAACACGAAGGAGACAGGCACGCTTAAAACTGAGGTGGATCGCATCAGCCCAGCCTTTGGCAATCCTGAAACAAATGAGCTCACCATAGCGTTTATATTCTCATTTTCCTTTTACACATATCCCATAGATCATAAATATACATTAATAACTCTAACAGTCAAAGTTTACATTCGGCTGTAACATTTAGGATCAATACTCTTCAAATGACCTTTAATAGTAATGAGCTGCCATAACACTGTCTTGAGGACATTAAATTTTTATTAGAAATACTTTATTACAAAGGTTCAAACCTGTCTCCACGCACTTGCGCACCCATACAAATATTCTCCCACTACCATACAAATATTCTCCGACTACTATGTTTTTCCTTGAAAAAAAAAAATAAAGTACATCTTCCAAGGTTTTTGAAAAAATGTGCAGTGTGGAGGCTTTAGATATTTCACATTTTCAGTTGAGGTGGGGGGGTCTTGTTTTTTTAATCAGAACCCATGAGCCAGGGGTTGGAAAATCATCCACTTTTCAAAGTGATAAATAGGAATTGTTCCCACATGGCTTGAACAGGACATGACCAGTCTCCTGATTATCATAAACCCTCAGTTCGAGGGGGTAGAAAAGATGGGAGAAGCTGATGCCCTGTGGAAGGGTGAGTCAGGGCAGCATCACCCTCTGGCCCTGCAGACCACCCTGGCTCCCCAGGGAAGCCAGCCAGAGAGTCAGCTCCATTCCTGCCCTGGTCCATGGGGACCCCAATGGGGGCCCGCCCCCCTCCCCATCAAAATAGGTCCATCTCACGCAGCTCCAGCCTACTGAAAAAGTGAAAACTGGAAAGATGGGGGAAAACAACCACCAAAAAAAATGGAAAACATCTAGTCAAGATCCAGCCTCTCCTTAATTATTTTTTTAAATGACTAGTCAAGTTCTAAGTCAGCTCACGTCCACATTTCACTGCCTATTTAAGAATTTTAAATAATTCACAGGGTGGGGGGCTTGTAACAATTTATTTCTTCAGTTACAGGCCCTGGACTCAAACTACAGAGAAATCTGATTTTGGCAGAACAATGAAACCGAGCAAACGGAGGGGAAGTCAAACAAAGGAAACACAGGGGGAAAAAGAAAAATATTTCTCTGCATTGTTATTAGATGCCACCTCTAAAAGCTGCAGATTGAACACATTCGAGGCAGCACCAGCTATTGCAGTCAATGTCCTCTAAGAACCTGCCTGGGCTCAACCAGGCTGCTACTGGAGCCCAGAGCTGGCCAGGAGGGCAGCACAAATACATTCCAGCATTTCATTCTGCATTTCTTGGGAGTCCTGAATCTTAAGAAGCATTTCAATTTTGCCTCTCATTCAAGCTGACCTAGAGCTTAGTCTCTAAAAAGGCATTTTGTGATTTCCAAACTGCTTTCTAAACAGCGGTGACCAAATCAGAGGGGGGCACCCCTGTAAAAGCACTGGGAAAAAGGCTGAAAAGCCAGGCAATCCACGCTTGCGCTCCCTAACCCCGTGATTTTTAGGGAGACGCTCTGAAACCACAGCAAATATCTTTCCAAGTCCTTCAGAGAAGATCCTCCTTTCTGGTGGCAGGACCAGGAGAGCCAGCAGTGCTCTCCTCCCCTCTCCCAGCAGAAGACAAACCGCATCCCCCCACCTTCCCGAACCCCCTTATCTGGGTCAGGGTGGTGGCAGCCCCTTGCCGCAACCCCCATTTCTCCGTCAGCTTTTGCAGCGGCTCATTAGGGTAGAGAAAGGCTCCAGCGCATCTTCTCTGTGGGCTTGTGGAGGGCTGATCCGCGACAGGTAATTCCCCCTGCTTAATGACCTGAGACCAGCCAGGCGGAGGCAAACGGGAAAGGGAATCTTCTCATTTGTTACCCATCCCCACATCCCGATAAAAAGAATGATTACACTTTTAAGTTCAAACAATTCCCTGCAGTTGTAGCCATGTCATATCTAGATTGTCTAATTTACATGCATATTCATAATCCCTGTGTATTTAATTAAATTCTTCAATCCCTGGAGTGTCTTTCCTAAACAATAGTAATTTATCTTGCACAGATAAGGGTGCCCTCGATTTATTCCGCTCTGTAGCTAACAGCATTTCCTTCTGATCAAGGCTAGGAAGCAAACTCGAACAGAGGGAATCTTTAAATACATTTAAATTGCAAGATTAGGCTGCTCCTCTTTCTTTCTCTCTCACCCCAAGTTACCCTTTTAAATAATAAACACTTTCTCCTGAGCTCTGAGGAAAACCTTTCACCCAACCTCCTGATAACAGCTGCATGCTCCAAATGCAAAATGCTGCCCAAATCCTATGTTGCAAAGAGATCTCAGAGGCTGGGCATCATGGGCTACCAAGCAGCATGGGTTTCATCCAGCGTGGTCCATGGGACATCCTCTGCGCATGCCTTCCATCGCAGGCTACGAACCCCTCCGTTGCAGCCCACAGCAAACAAGCCATACATTAAAAAGTTGCAGCCAGGAGGATGAAGAGCTCTTCATTTTTCCAGCAAATATCCCTACACTAAGGGCTATTCCTTGACAGATAACCTCAGGCATCCCAGAGAGGGACATGCAACGCAGCAGGACAACTCGAGATGAAGCAGCCCCTCAGAGAGATGCCACCATCTCCAGACCACTAACCCTGTTCAAATATTAGCACAGGGAATTTAACTTGGCCTGCAATTAGAGAAGTGTTAAAATATTTAGCAAAGACAAACCGATGAGAAGATTGTGATGGGAAAGGAAAGGAGTAGAGTCTGGTGCTACAGCATGTTTTCATATTACACATTTCTTGCACCCTGTTAAATCCACAGCTCTTAATAGCTTCGCTCCCTCTCCCAAACCTCAGCCTGCAGCTCTGGGATGGCACCGAAGTGGGGTGGAGAGGTGCCACTCTCTCCAAAAGCCTCTTTAGCCTCACCAGCTCTGCATCACCACTGCCTCCCAGAGCAGTGCCAGCATCTCTGCCAGGGGAGCAGCCACCCCGCTGTTCACACGGCAGGGATGCTATGCCCCAAGCAGACTCGGGGATAATCCTGGTGCTGCAGGAGATGTGGGGCCAGGGCTGCTGTCGCAAGCCATCTTCTTCTGCATACACATCACAGCCAAGGGCCAGGGCAGCCCCTTGGCTGAAGACCCTGCTCGCAACCAGGGAAGCATCCCTCGGCTCCAGCCCCATTTCTTCATCTCCTCCCCAAGCATCTGCTGCTGACCACTGCCAGACATGGGAACCCAGCCACTCTGTTCCCAACCAAGCCCTTGAAGCCTTCAGAGATGCTGTTACTATTTATGAAAATAGGGTCAGGATCCTGCCGTCAGCTCCTTCCCGAGCTGCAGTGTCACCCATGCTGTTGAGGCAGCTCTAGGAAAGCTCTCAGGAATGGGACCGCTGGGACTTGATGGACAGGCTCCAAGTCACATCCGCTAACCGCGCTCTGGAGTAAAACCAGCCTCCTCCCACCTGGGTGTCTTTGCAGCCACCTCCCTGGGGAAGCCCATCTTCCAGTTTCACATACAACCACATCTACCAGGTCCTCCTCTGGGCCATCCCCATGGCCACCAGACCCCTCCTTTGCTACACCACTGCATCTCAACTATGGTTTAACCACTGCAGCACTGTACAGCAGCACCCAGCTGACACCACAGAGAGTCACGACCCTTTGCAGTTAGTTGCTTCTCCCCCCATTCAATAATAGAAGAAGCAACAGACAAGGCAGGCGGTGGTCTCCTTCAGTGCTGGAGCTGGACCTGGCACTGCCTTGGATGGGAAGGGGCTCGTGCGGCCACACCACCCCATTAGCAGGGGGCTCAGCAACCAGCAGAGCCCGTGGGGACAGCGAGGTGCTGTCCTCCACCAGCAACGTGGAGCCTGCCCGCAGATACAGCCTGATATTGCCAAATCCTCTTCCCCAGGAATTCATAGCTGGATTCAGACATTCCCAGCCTGTTACTTATTTCGATGTTTTCAGCTCTCCAGAGTACAGGGACATCCTGTCTTAAACCTGCCGAGGCTCATGCCAAGAGGACATCTGCTTGGAAGACAGCCCCTCTGGCTGACCTGGCCCTAGAGGGCTGCCTTCCCGTCTCTGCGAGACCCCAAACATACCCTTGCACCCACAAAGCAAAGCCAGTTCACAGCAGAGCCAGCAGCAAGAGCAGCCTCTTGGGCAAACCACAGCTCCCATTCCTACTTCAGAAGCTCTGCAAGATTTTTAGACCTTGGAAACATTTTCTTCCTACTCAGGGCATTTTTAGGTTAATGGTTCATCAAACCTCACAGTCCAGGAAACCTTAGTGTGGCTGACCCATGTGTGGGTGTGGGGGGGAAAAAAAAAAAAACCAAACAAAAAAAAAAAACACTCTTGGGCATGAGTCCTTCCCACAGCGCTTGAACCACAAGCTCTGAGCTGAGCTAGGAGCCACCAGAAAGAAGCTAAAAGCCAGGCCAGCAGACAAGGGAAAACCTCACCACTGCCTTGTGCCTCTTGCAGATACAGGGAACTCAGACAGCAAACCATCGCTGATGGAAAGCGTCAATCTCCCGTTTGGGATGCTCTCCACGACACAGTGTCCCCACGCAAGGAGCAGCCATGCCTGCCAAGCCCCTCTGCAAATCCCTAGAGGTGCTGGGTGGCACCAGCAGCGCTGGGTGATGACACCACCATCAGCAGAGGGAACTGGGACGTCTGAACACTCTGTTCACCCAGGAGCAGGTCTCCAGAGGAACACGACTCTGATTCCCTGTGCTGACTTCATTTGGCTTGGTCCTTTTTGCCTAAACTTTGTTTCACATGCATTACTCAAGTGCAAACATGGTCAAAGCCATGGTGTTTTTAGGAAGAGCCCTCAGTACCCAGCAGCTCACACTCCTGGAAAGAACAGTGCTTTCAAGCAAAAGCCTCAAATTCGGACAATTCCCATTAAGTCATTCCCCCACATCACCCAACTTCTTTACTATAGTGAAAGTCAAGGAGCTGAGCCATGGCTAGGAACATCTAATCGTTCCTCTTTGCACTCTCCAGTTTTTCTAAGTTTTTATGATTTTCCAGGGCCTAAGTAACAGCAGATGTCTATCACAACAGACAGAAAGGCAGCAAAGCAAAACTTCCGTCTGCTCCCTCTCCCAGCAAGCACAGTACCAGTTCTTACAAGCTTCCAGTTCCCCTCCTGCCCCTCAGGTATCCCATGGGGAAGGCAGCCCACCGTCAGCCACTGGCAAATAACCTCCAGCTTAAGCAAGGCAGAAGGCATGGGAATCTCTCAAATCATGTCACTGTGCTGAACTTCAAAGATAATGGATGTTTGCACTCTATGAGGGCTGTGACTCAAAGTGGACAGAGCGATGCACCTGAAATACCCACTCTTTCCACATTCACCCAGCAACATGTTCAGGAGGTGACCAGAAACCATCTTTTCCCAAATAACCAGTAACTTCCAAACTGGGAAGCAAATATTTGCTCCCAGTACACCTCACCTGCATGGGGACGGCCTGACTTTGCCAATCACCTCCTCATCCACCCCGACCCTAAAGCAGCAGAAAGCAAGGATTCATGCTGCTCTTCAGCACCCATCTGGTGAAGCAGTTTCAGAAGCGCTGTCCTTGCACCAGAGGGCTGTGGGCAGGTTTTAACAGCAAGATGCTGCATCCTGGCCCTGAAACCAGCAACCTCATATAAAATACCAGCTGAACATGCTCCTCAAGCTCAAAAAAAAGCTGGCTGCTACCAAGCACACCTGAGGGCAGTTTAGCCAAAGAATCTGAATTTTACGTAGTGGGATAGGGTCCATGAAGCTAAAGTAGACTGAGTCAAGCTCAAGAGAAGCGAGAGGTGGAGAGAGGTCTAGGAAGGGGAGGCAACGCACATTTCCATGCCATCTAGGAGGTTCTGGAAAAAAGCAACAGGGCTAAGCTCCACTCTGTGCCATTTCAGAGGGCGTAGCTTAAAAGCACTGTAAACCCCACTGCTCATTCTTGGTCACCCTCACAAGCACCTGCTTTGTGCCTGCTGGTGAGTAATATTTTCCACAGTGGGAAGTAAGTGAACAGAAGCAGCACACCAGAAGCCACTGAGTTCATCATCACTCTTGGTCACAGCTTCTCTCCATCAAAACCTGCAGGAGCTTTTAAGGGCCAACCTCATCATGAGCCAAAGGGCCAGGAGAGCTCACTTCATCATCCTTCTCGCCCCCTTTCAAAGAAGGTACCCACTTAAAACACTCTTTCCTCACCCATCCTCCAGTCTCTAGAAGTTACCTCCTAATGCAAAAAGTCGAGCAACGCAGCAGGAGCCACCACACCAGGCACTGGAGCCCCCTGAGTGCACTAAAAGCATGTGTCAATGACACCAGCTGTCCTCAGAGACAACCAACCTGCTCAGACCCCCAATCTTTCAGTCCGAGCCTTCAGAGAGCTCAGCTGACCTCAGCAACTTCCCAACACGCCATAACGTTCCCAAAATGAAGTTTACAGCCTGTTTTTTCAACCTTCAGGCCAGATGCCCCTTGTTTTAACAAGTAAGTTAAATATGGCTAGTCCACAGCTATGGATCAAGTAAGGCAGGCTTAGAAGAGGTGAGACTCAAGAGGGGGATGATACTTCCCAACAGCAAAAAAGAAGTATGTTTTACCTCAAAACATAACAGACTCAGGGGACAAATTAAAAAGGGAAACCATAAAATGCTTGCCTAACTCCTTTTTTTATTTCTTACATCTGCTGCTTTACAGTAAAGCTTCATCTACTGTGTATAATTAGATATATGTTCCTCGATTCTAATCTATACAGATTTATTTGAAACTTATCTTTACAGTTTTTAACCCCAAAGAAGTTTTAACTGGAAAGAAAGCTGCAGTAAGAGCATCACCTCATGCGCAAAGGTCTCGGAGATGCTGCAGTGTGAACTCGTGCACAGAAGGCAGCAAGAACACACCAGCTCACCACTGCTCACCTTCACGTGGGGCCCCACAGCCCCAGGAACGTTTTCAAGACCGCAAAGTAAAGCAGTTTGGAGCCCAGAGCAGTTCACCAAGACCCAGAGGCAGAGATATCGATACTGCCCCGCACTCCTGTCGCTGTGCCTGCTCTGCCGCCTCGCTCAGCCCCAGCCTCGGCCACTTCGCGCTTCCCAGACGGCAGAGATGCTGCAGAGGGATTGCAGTGGACAATGTGGCAGCCTTACCTAGAGAGGACTTGGGGACAGGCCATTCCTCACAGTGTGTTCAGACATCAAACTGCAGCTGAAGGCTACCTGCTGCCTCCCAACCCACCACCCCTGCACCTACAGCAACCCCAAACCCCGGATTCCCAAAGCCACCTCTCCCATCCAAGATGCTTCGCAGCTCTACTGAGCTCCTTCGTGCCCCGTGGATGCTACTGTACCAAACGGCCAAGGCTAAAGGGCATCCCCTGAGATCCCTCAGCAGATCACACATGCAGGACCATACACTACAGCAAACTCACGGCAAAGCCCAGCAGGTTTCCCAGAATGACCCCATGCCCACCCTGGCCCAGCTCCTCCTGCCAGACACAGAACAGGTTTTTTTGTTGTTTCCTAAGAAAAGATGAAGCTTGCTTGGGTTTTGTTGATCCATTAAAGCAGGGGTCCTCAAACTACGGCCCACGGGCCAGATACAGCCCCCCAGGGTCCTCAATCTGGCCCCCTGTTTTTTACAGAACCCCCCCGGGGGCTGGGGGGGAAACCAAGCATCTGCAAATGACTGCCTGCCACTTCATCCGCGCATTGGCCCCCTGCTTAAAAAGTTTGAGGACCCCTGCATTAAAGGGTTATTTCCTTAGAAATGGAAAACAAAACAGAGAGGCAGAAGGCCACCAGGTCCAGTGCTAAAGATCCAGCAGTGCAACCAGGTATCTTGGACCCTGAGAAGCTCCAAGAACAGCAAGTCCAGGACATGAACATGACCCAGATACCAAAGAGCCAGCGGACAACAGAGTGGGAGAAGGGGAGACCAGTGTATGGGCAAAGGGGATACCCTCAATTTGCAATCACAGCCCCTTTATGTTTTGGCATAAAGGCCCCAAACTCATTTAGGTCACTGTGCTTCTCCTGAAATCCTTACATCCACCCATCAGATGCCATCACACTTCATAATCAAGCATTTCAAACGTGCACAATGGGAGAAAGGAACTGTCTGCGCTTACACAGGAAGGACCAAACGCTTCACTAGGGCACAGAGCACCGAGACTGCAAAGCACCCAGACACCCCATTCCCCTCAGGACCCCCACAGCAGGCACTCTGGGGAGAGGCCAGTCTGCCAGTGTCTCCACCAACCATGAGGAATACCAAGGCGACATGCAACACGAGACATCCACCAGCCCAGCTAAGAGGATGAAGCATTTCTCTGGAAACAATTGGGTTCTCTAATAACAGGGCTGCAGCAGCGGCGTGAAAGGGAGGGAGGAGGAGCAGGCGGGGAGAAAGGGACTAGCTGGATATTTATCCCATCCTCATCTTTGTGTTATCAGTACCCCGGTATCAGCATTGTTCAAAATGGCTGCTTAGATGGTTGCCAGCAGCAACAACAGAATCGGTCCATCTGCTGGCATTCTCCCTAATCTATCTCAAACACTCGTCTTCTTTTTAAATGCACGCAGGGGAAAGAAGGAAAAAAAAAAAAAGTCCGCCTTGTACAAAGAAACAGAATCCTCCTATAACAGAGCCTTTTAACTAGATTTTATGCCACCCCTGTTTCCAGGACACACAGACAAAAGTTAATTTTACGATAAAAGAACCAGTGTAAGGTGCTTTTTTGTTATGAGATCAGAAAGCAAATGGAATTTGAATTGTCTGCAGTGGCATGTATCTGACAAAGATTAATTTAAACAGATATTGTCTCTGAAACCAAAGTCCATTGAACGGCTTCACAGCCTATCAACCATGCGAAAGCAGCTCCTTAGCAGCACTGCTGACTCCACCACTTTCTTTAAAAATGGCTTAACCTATTTCTTGTAAGATAAAAGGTCATATATAGTTCTATTTTACAAACCCATAATAGCCAAAGCCACACCAAGCGAAGACAATCGGGAGAAAATAATAACGGCGGGGGGGGGTGGGGGTGGGGGTGATTTCCTCCCCCTTCACAGACAGATGCTCGACACTCGCTGGGTATCTTTCAAAGCATGCCAGTAGCGAGCGGCTGCAGCGCCACCGAAATGTTTCGACATCCTTAGAATAGATTAAAAACCCTGGGGCCTCTGCAGGTCACCGGTGCAGGATGGAGAAGCCCACCCCCACCCCCCTGGGTGGAGATGCTGCAGCAGGGCAACTCACTGCTATCGGCCTGGGATGCTGCTTTCGCAGGGATGTAAAACCCCAAGGATGCAGGGAAGAGCAGCCAAGCTGCCAGCCCTTAGTCCTGGGCCAGGCAGGAGGGGAGAAGCACTGCTCCCCAGGCCCCCACTAAACCCCCAGCCCCTCTCTGAACACTGGGGTATTATTTCTCCTTTTAATCACAAGGAACAGAGCTGTGCATGCCATCAGCGGGCTGTGCAGATAGAGACAGCTGCTCAGACTTCAATGGGACGGACACACACACACACAGAGGGGGGAAAAAAAAAAAAAAAGCTGCAGAAATCCAAATCCTGCAATTTCTTCCCTTTTTATTTCCAGTTTACACAGAGCACCGCAGGGAAAATGCTACCAGACAGTTTCAGAGCATTTGATACAGCAACAACCCAGCTTTGGGAAAAGAATGAAGGAGAAGCAAAATAAAAGATGACAGCCAAAAGCACTTTTAATATAGTTTCAGTACTTTCAAGAGAAAGCTTCTGTACACAGAGCAGCCAATGAACTGTAACCAAAATAAACACAACTGGCTTTAAAAAAATTAAAAATTTCTTTCTGATGATAAAGAAAATCAAAAGAGACGAGAACCAGCGAGTGAGGCAGAAAATACATTTATTTTTCATCCTCCAGACACACATCTTTAAATCTGGCATCCAAAGCCATTGTAGTTCATTAATGCAAATTTTATTTATCTCGGGAATCCATTTGTTGCTCTGCCATCCCTTTGACAGGGCACTCATCTTCATCAAGGCAGCCGCACAGCCAGGGCGCAGCACGCAGCACCCCCTGCGATTCCCTGCCTTTAAAAACCACAGCACACCAGTAACGAGCAATGGCTATTACTGGTGTCCTGAGCAGTCACCCACACGGCGGCATCGGCTGAAGGATGGAGGCCAGAGCTACTGGACGGCATCCCACAGTCTGTCCTGACCTTGCCAAGGTCCCAGACACCACGTCTCCGGCGTTCCCACGGGGAATCCCTCCTCCTCAGCAGCTGCGGGGCTCGGGCACCGTTCTCCAGGTGCAAAGACAGCAGCCAGGCAGATACCACACCGCATCCCACTGAGCGAACCTCAAGAACAATTAGCGGCCCCCAGTCAAACGAGCTGGGTGGCGTGGGTGCAGGCAGCTCATTACAGGCATCCAGGGATAAGCAGGGCATTGCAAGGGGGGCAACAGACACACACACACCCTCCCATTATGAACCCAGGGGAAACAACAGCAGGACACTTGCAGATGACAAGCTGGACCAACACAGCCGCATGCAACTCTTAGGAGCTGGCATCCCCACAGATCTGCCTCCTAAGCACATTGGTGGCTTTGTTTTTAATGATGTGAGAAATGCACACACACACAAAAAAAAAAAAGAAGGAAAAAATCCCTGGCAGCATGCACCTAGAATGCGACAAGTAAAAGCACAGGATTTTATTAATTTGTGCATTACTTTAAATGCACCATTTTACAAGGACTAACCCCAATCCTGCACAAAATCCTAAGCCGTAAGCTTGAGACAAAAAAGCAAATGCTCTTAAAACGCAACTAGAAAATCCGTTTGGAGAGAAATGTGGTGGTGTCATGCACAGGTGAATCCTTGGCATTTAATAAAACACACTCACCGCACCAACCAAGTAGAGTCTATTCATATTTAAACATCAGGATTAAGAAGAAAAAAAGCCTCTGAAAAATTGAATTTTCGCTCCTGGGGCATTTCACTATAAAACCATGAAGATGCTCTCCCCCTCCACATCCCGCAAGAAGCCGTTTTGCAGAACCAGCTTCTCTCCACGAGATGTTATCACGGCTATTTCCAACTCCCATTGCAAAGGCACAAGAAGTCAGAGGTCAAGCCTGTACATCGAACCCTACCCTCGTGAACACCAGGTGAAAAATGAAGTGGGGCTCAGTCCTGCTCTTCCGACCATGCACGAGAGCATCTCCAGGGCCCTGGCAGCTCTGTGGGTGGACAGGGACAGCTTCCCACCGCCATCCCATGTCCTGGCTCCATCCAGAAAGTAGACTTGTCTAACGGCACTTATTAACATAGCCATGGTTTGGCACCTTTGAGGTCTTGTTTTCACTGGAAAATGGATCGGTTTCTATTGAGGCCAATGGCAAAGAAAGCCAAACCTCAGCAGAGGGAGGAACCAGTTATTCAGAGGAGCCACTTTCCTCCCCTCCTCTCATCTCATCTCCAGAAGACCAGAAGTACAACAACCCTGTCACAAAACCCCTCCCAGACAGCATCAAATGTAAGGTAGGACATACTAGAAGTTCCTTTCAATACCCTCAAGACAGCTATTCCCTGCCTCTGGCTCCTCGCAAAATAAAGTCACCAACACTAGCCCCAGATGGGGGGGGATCGATGGAGAAACACAGGTTCAACCAGCAGCTGCCTTCTGCTGAGAAAAGCCAGGAGAGGACCCTGCACCCCCCTTCCCAGGTCTCCAGCAAACCTCACCCACCACCCCACCAGAAGAAACAAGCACTGCGAGGAGACAGGGAAGCACGTGGAGGCTCCTTCCCCACCGCCTCGCCCAGCACATCACACGAGGTTGGCTCCTCAGAGAGCACCCAGAGGGACAGAACACAGCCTCACATCCCCGGGAGAAACAGCAGCATCCCACCATCTCCAGGAAAAAATCCACCCGCTTTAAGCACAAGGCATTGCCCTGCAGCAACAAGCCTTGGTCTCTCACTGAAAATCCCCAGGCTCGGCTGCCCTGAGAGGATGAAGAGATGCTGCTCCTCCTGAAATCCCTGCTCAGCTCCTCACTCGCACCAGCAATCCCAGCCTCAAGGGCAGCAGGGGGAAATGAACTCTCTCTTCCACCCTAATGCTACCAAGGTTTGGGTTTTTTGGGTTTGGTTTTTGGGTTGTTTTTTTTTAATATCTGTATTTTCAAAAGAAAATTAAAAACTGACACACCACAGGAGACGATTCACAGCTGAATGTGACTTTACAGAGCCATCAGATAGACAAGCTCATTTAAGTTTTCCAAAAGTCCTATCTGAGGTTAGACGGACTAATCATAAAACATCTAACATCAAAGCGAGCATCAAATAACAGCAAAGCACATTCCCTCACACAAAGCTTCAGAAACAAAGCACGCAGGCACATGTGGTTTATGTTACTGCAGTTTTAGCACAGTTAAATATTTCCTAAAAGATTCCCTCTAGATGTGAGCAAAATTAAAATCTGCTGTGAGCGACGGGCGAGCTAGAAGGGGAGGAAGCCAGCTCCTCACCTGGGCTAAGCTTTATAAAGCACAGGTAAGCTGAGAACAAACTCCTAATGCCTGCTCAAGCCAGAAACCAGGCCTCGTCACGCTTTCTCTCAAAAAACTGCCTCAAACCTATTTATTCGTAAAGCCAACACTAAGAATTTAGTTTCCTGTGCTTTATTTTTCATGTCTTCTAGCCTCTTTAAGCTAGCATCATTTTGCCTGGAGTAATTAACTACCTAGTTAAAAAGGTGCCCCAACTTCAGAGAGTCTATTTATACTCTTAAAAAAAAAATACTCAAAAGCCAATAAATAAATCTGTTTTTAAAAAAAGAAAGTTAAAATTCCAGCTGTCAAAGTCTTCCTAGCTCTCCCTGCACTACCAGCAAGAAACTCTGGTGGTTTTCATCATCTCCAGTTCCAGTCTCTGTAATACAGCCCAGAACAAGCTCAAGAAATCTCACCTATGAGGGAACAGCAATAAACAGATCGTAAGTTTTAGTGCTTAATAACATATATAATTAAAACAAAGGATCAAGAAAAAAAATAATTACAAACAAAAAGCCCTTAATGTATATTTAAGATGTCAAACAGTTTCCATCATGATAGGGCTAGTGAACCTCTGCTGGCCTCTTATGTGGTTTAAAGTATTTTACTATAATATGGTAGGACAAAGTAATCTACCCGTCAATAAAAATAATGTAAAAATTAATTACCAAATTGGAAACACCTTGCACAACAACCACCTCACCCAAAAACTCAGAGGGTACAGAAAAACTAAATTCTTTTAGTAGCACCCTGACATGGGACATCAAGTTTCCATGTGGAAAAAAAGAAAACAACAGAAAAGTATTTCATGACCCATGGTGCTCCTTCCAAGCCTGCTCCTCCTGGATACAGTCTTAAATCTAGACCCAGGGGGAGACCAATCTTTACACAAAACAAAAGCAACCACAACTAGCCCTAGAGAGCCCCATCAAAGTGTTTTCCCCAAAATAAACAGCTCTATAAAGCAGCACGCCACCTAGACTTTTAAAACAACTGGATACAAATTTAGACTCTGCCCCGTACCAGGTCACAGGGGAGGGAAACCAAATGCTTGCCTAAAAGCAAGCATTTTCAGGGGGGGAAAAAAAAATAATTCTAAAAACCTTAAAAGTAGTTTTGGAGAAAAAAAACCTGAAAGTAGTTTCAACCATGTTAAGAGCATAGGAACCCATTGATAGTTTTACCTCTGAAGCTGCATTGCAAGAGAATCATTAAAATATATGACAACAGAAACTGAAAGCTACAGTGTAACAAAAGGCTTCCAAATCAGAACTCCTCCAATTAAAATGCATTTACAGGTATTACTTACACCTATCAGTTCTAGCTTAACCTCTGCCCAGGCAGAAGGCTGCTGAAGCAGGGTCAGAAACCCCCCCCTGCCTGGCTGCCCAGCTTAAACCACCAGACCAGGAACCATAGGAAGGCACCCAGGACTGACCTGCAAAGCATCGGATAAAATATTCAGAATTAACAGCAGGCTTGAAAATAAAAAATTTTAAAAAAAAATAACAACCACCACCAGGCTCCCTTTAAGTGTTTACAAAGCCAGTGCATTTTAAAGCCCTGCTTCATTGTTACCCTAACAGCAAAAGTAAATTCTGCCTATGTACTTATGGCTGGACTGCATACCTCCCCACCAGGGCACAAAGGCTTATCTGTGGGTAAAGCAGCACACACCATATAGGTTCCTAAGCGGCTAGTTACAATGCAAAGAACATCACAAAGCTCGATGCTTCCTCTCACAAGCAATCATAAAAGCAATGAAAAAAAGAGAATTCCCACCTAAAATTGCCCACAGACACTTGCCCACCCATCAGCAGCCACGACGACTCAAGGGCAAAATGTATTATACCGTACTGGGGAGCACAGGCGAGAAACATTAATTTGTTCTGCCAGATCACAGCCTACTGTCAAAATCCACCAAAGGTCTTTTCTCTCTCCAAAAACCCAAGAGATAATGGTGTAAAAACTTTTGTTCATAAATATTTATGCAAGTGAACTTGTTAAAAATTAACCGCTGTCGTTAAAGGTTTTGTATCCTTTAGGATTCCCGGCATGCAGTGCAGTTGCATGCTTTATATTAAGCCTGGCATTTCTGCATTCCTTTCCTGCATGCTTTTGTCATTTGTCTAAAAATTAAAAGAAAAAAAAAAACCCCACACACCACACACACACAAAGACGGGATCTGTACACATAATAATAAAGCAGTTTTTAAGAAGACAAAGATGCCTGTGTTCAACATCCAAGATCTTTCTTTGAGAAGAAAAAAAAAAAAAATCAATTTAATGACTCCAGTGAGATCAGGGTTTAAGCCTCATTTAAGTTTTACTAAGCATGAAGGAATTATAGGTTGATAATGTGGCATATATGTTTTTTTCAGACCTGCCAGCCTTGTAAGCACAAGGGAGCTGGAGCCCAAAGCAGTTTGGCCCCACGAGCACAACCCTCACACCTCCACACCATCTCCCATCTCCCAGAAGGTCATTCCTCTTGAATTTTGGCTTTCAGGTTTTCAAAGTGATTTTTCCAACCACAGAGAGAAGGAATTTCACATTCGTACCATCCTTATTTTTTCACAGGTCTGAGTCAGTAACTCAACTGTACAAACATCTGATCTTTATTAGCAGCAAATCTCAACTGTGCAAACCCCAGGTCGTGATGCCGGGAGCTGGCGGTGTCCATTAAAGAGATCCTTTGAGGGGAACAGTAGTTTTGATTTAACACTGGTGAACATCAAGTAAGCCAGGGTTGGGGTTTTACTTCTTTTCCAAGACATAATGGTTCCCATATAAGCCGACAACCAAGTTCCTATCTTAATTGCAAACACACACACGCAGCCACAAAGTGTTTGTGTCTCCAGTGGCTGGAGCTCTTCCACCTCACCTTCCAGCAGCATCTGCAGGATGGATGTGGAAAGTTGGCGGAGGACATCTCCGCTAATGCCTCCCGTCCACCCCGGCTAAACACGCAGCCCTTCACAGCCTTTTGTTTGATGTAAATCTTCCTCCTCTGGCTCAGGGCTGCAAGGGACTGACAGGGCTGCTCGGGGGACACCACCAGAGGTGTCTGACCCCGCATCACCCACCCGCTGCCACCCAAAGAAGAGCCGCACTCCAGCCGAGACCCAAACACCCCCCCGCTCCGAGGCGAGCTCCCACGGCGAGCATCCCGCGCGCCCCTCTCGGGCTGTAAAAACAAGAGATAAATCACCCACCGACTTCGCGGCGAGTGCTTCCAGAACATGCCACTTCATCTAAAAAGCTGACGGTTCGGAGGACAATGGGCGCGAGCTCCGATTTCAAAGCCGGGGAGATGGTTTAGACTTGTCAGGGGATATGAAACGCCAAAGCCAGGACCATCCTCCCCATCCTCTGGCTCACTCAAAGCATCAACGGGAACCGCACGGAGACAGGGCACGCATGATGCCGGTACTGGCCGTCGCTTTGGGATGGGACTGCCCTGCCTGTTCCGCACACACCTGACCCCAGCGCTCACCCAGCTCCTTCCCAGCATTGCCTAAAGCCTCGTCAGAGCCACGTTTCAAAGTCAAATACGTTTTAAAAAGCTCATTACGAAAGAAAACACCTTCGTACGGAACCAGCCCTGGTTTCAGGCAACCGTTACTCCGTCTCCCACTCCCACGCCGGCTGCTCACTGCATCCACACCTTGGTGGGCAGGTCGACGAAGCATCATCCACAGTGAGCTATTCTCTTCCCTCCCCTCCTAATTTTAAAGTTCCTGAAGAGCTTCTCCTCTCCTTCTAAAAACAAAAAAACCAAATTATTTGGGTTTGAGTTTCCAAGTGTTTTAAACAGAATAATTAATCATCTTAACGCAGCCCTGGCAAAAAAAAATTAATTCACCCCAAAAGAGGGTATATAATCATATCCTTGGAGAAAAACCTTTTGTGCTGCAGGAATTTTCACTGCATATCCTCAGAGGCGGAAGGAGAATTCTTCCGCTCTCTCCTATTTTCACATCTCATATGAAAAATGTTTTGATAACGCTCTTTTGAATGTAAACTGTACAAAATGGAATTTTAATTTATTTATTTTTTTAAAGCAGAGGGGTTTTTTTTCCCCCCCAAAGGAAGGAGGGCCCTTTAAACAACCACAGCCGAACTAACCATTCCTTACAACAAAACCCACCCTCCCTCCACTCATTCACGCCATACCCTGGCACAAGATGAATTTACATTTCGCATTTGCAAAACAAATTCCAGCCTAATGTCATTTTAATGGGAACGCGCATTTCAATCACTTCCAGCAACAACCAGGAGCGGATTATTTTATGTAAAACACCACCATTTGTTTCTCTTTGAATATCTAGAGATATAAGGGGGGAGATTTTCGGATGGGGACAGGGACTGGGGGACACACACCATTTCCTGTGACAATCCCCCTCCACCAGCGCACACAAAAGCCAACCTGCCCGTGGAGAGAACACACGATGCCATTATTCCCACCGTCATTCCCACGGCCCCTCCGCCACCGGCGGGGAGCCAGAGGCCGGCAGCCCCCGGCCCCGCCAGCTCCCCCCCCCCCCC
>JAVJGJ010000030.1:24546911-24563470 GCA_035590215.1 Microhierax caerulescens
TGCCCCGGGACGGGGCGGGTGGGAGGTGCTGGGGGGTCGCTCAGCCGGGCTCACCGGCCGGGGGGGGGCGCTCCGAGGGGCGCGTCCCTCCGGTACCCGTTGCCCGGCCCCTTCCCGCCGCGGGCTTGGCTCTGCCGGGGCGGCCGGTGGGGCGGGCCCGGGCAGGGGCCGTCAGCTGCCGCTCTCCTGCCGCCCAGGTGCATCGAGGAGCGGTACAAGGCCGTCTGCAGCGCGGCCCGGAGCCGCTCCGTCCTGTCCCTCGGCGTCGCCTGTTTCAGGCAGCTCCCCGAGAAGGTGAGTGACCGCCTGCCCCTGCCCCCGCCTCCCCAGGGAGCCGCGGGCACCGGGACCCCCCCCCCCGTGCGCTCCGGGAATTGCGGCTGGCAGCTCCCTGTGGCGGGTGTCCCTGTGCTGCCCCGCGCGCTGTCCCCCCGCAGCCCCAGAACACGTACCTCTGCCAGATCTACAACCTGACGCTCCTCTGCATGGAGGATTACGTTGTCGAGCCTCAGTCGGTGCAGTTCCTGGTGCAGCACGGCTTTGACTTCAACAAGCAGTATTCCCAAGGGATTCCCTACCACAAGGGCAACGACAAGGTACCGAGTGGCTCTCCTTCGGACACCTCGGCTTGCTCTGCTCCAGCCTGCCAGGGAGGCTGCTGGCTTCCCCCGAGCCTGGCATCTCCCTTGCACAGCTGCTGAGCGAAGGTGGGCTCACGCTGGGGTCTTTGGCTGCAGCATTATCCCTTTCACCTCCCTGCTGTGCTATATCCAGGCTGATGAGCGTTGCAGTTGGTTTTCCAAGTATTTGGGCCTCTCTTTGGTCAGAGCAGGTCGTAGCTGTAGGTGGCATTCTGCTGCAGCAGGCACTGAGGACTTCCCGGGGTGACAGCAAGTTGAGTAATCCTTCTTCTTACAGGGTAATGAGAACCAGAGCCAGAGCGTTCGGGGTTTTTTTCTGGAGCTGATACGAGCAAAGAAGCCTCTCATCCTCCATAACGGCCTGATTGATCTGGTCTTCCTGTACCAGTGCTTCTACGCTCACCTCCCAGACAGCCTCGGCACCTTCACTGCAGACCTCTCAGAAATGTTCCCAGCAGGAATATACGACACCAAATATGCTTCAGAGTTTGAGACTCGCTTTGTAGCATCTTACCTGGAGTACGCTTACAAGAAGTGGTGAGCAGCACTCTGGTATTTAAAGCTTAACAGGAGGAATGGCAAAGAAAGCAGCAGTATTTTGTTGGTTTGTTTTTTCAGGCAAGGGGGCTGGGTCTTTGTATTATCCCAGTGAGTGAAGAAAAGTGCTTTTCAGGTGACTCTGCCCTGTGCTTTTCACGTTTCCAGGATGAGTGCTGAGTCCATAAGGGTGCATTTTGTAATACACCTTTATCTGTTCAGTGGGCAGCTGCTGAAAGAGAATTTCAAAACGTGCCAGTGGGGGACTGACCACAGAGTGACCTGATCTAACTGAAAACTCATTGATTTGCTATGTGGCTCTGGTCCGGTAGTGCCACAGGAACACACATGGAAGAGCCACCCTTAAAACTCAGCTAGAGAGCAAACGAAAACAGGGCTGTGCCTGCAGGGTCTGCTGTTACGACTCAGTTTTGTGAGGGATGGTGCAGTTAAAGGGTGGGTGCTCCCTGCACTTCCTGACACTGACCAGTTCTGCTATGGATCCCGCACAGGATGCTGCGTGCGGCCAGCTGCCACCCCCGTTGCTTTCCTTCCAAATGAAGGTTGTGCTTTTATTCCAGGACACGTCTGTTTAGTTCATGTGTCAGTCTGACCCCTTCTGCTCTCCCTACACCACCTAAACAAGCCCCTGGCAGGGATACAGCCCCTTGAATCTCCATTAAACTGAAGTCACGCTCCACATAAAGGAAAAATGGTATCTTTAGTGACTTTTATATCAGGAAATGCCACTTTGACAGGTCTGAAAACATTCAAGATGGCTGTTCTCAAACATGAGAATGCTTTGTTTCGACAAGAGAAAAATACTTTTTAAACTGACCTCTTAAATGCTTTAACCCACAATTCTAATTACCTGGAGCCTTTCCGAAGGTTTTAGTCCTTTTAGCCAGCTCCTGGGACAAAACAGTTCTTTTCTCATGAGGCAAAAGATGTTTCCTTGTCTACATTGCCCAGGTTTGACCTGTCTGGGTGGTGGCTGCTGGGTGCTCTACACGACACCTCATTCTGGGGCATTTTTTATTCGTCATTGACTAGCTATTGACTAACTAACTATTAGTGCCCTTAATATTTAAAGGCAAAATATGTGTCTCCTTTTCCCGTAGCTACACTGGAGACACTGTTGTCCCTGCCTGTATGTTGGCATAAGAGAAACCAACCTTTAAATCAGCATGGAAGCAACTACTTGCTAAAGCTGTTCTCCTGGGGCTGAGTTTCTTTCCAGCCAGCTGCTGAGCAGGGGCTGAAGCTCAAGTGCAGGAAACTAGTGGAGTTGAGGCTTGGTGGAGAGCTGCGTAGAGCTGGTGCACACACACTGTGGTACCTTCAGTGAGTTAACTGTGTAACTCCAAACTCTTTACTTGTTCCAGCAAGCGAGAGAACTGCAAGCTGAAGGACTCCAATGGCCAGCACCTCACCATTGAGTTCTGCAACTACTCGGCCAACATGTCCCGTTACATCGACTACCGCCACTGCTCTCTGGAAGAAGAAAGCCACAACACAGGACAGGGAAATAAGGTGCCTGTCTGTGAGAAATTCTCGGTAAGTAACATGAATCCCTGCTTCTTCCCTGGCTCCATGGAAAGAGCCACACGTAGCCAGAGCAAGAAGTAGTAGGAAAACACCTGGGAACTTTCCCTTGCTTCCTTCACAGTACAAGGAAGATTTTCAGGCTTCAGGTGGCTTCATGACCGAAAGGGCAATAGGATGCTCTGAAGGCAGTGAATTCCACAAGCTATGTTAGACATGAGATTCAGAAGGAGTTTATATGTCCCTAAATAGCAGGATGGTGTGAGTTACAGTACACATTGCTGTCTTAGGAGGTCTTTAAGATCTAAATTAGTTTGGCTTGTCCTCTGAGCAAGAAATGCCACCTCTTCCCTTCCCCATATTTATTTATATTTTAATTTTTTTATTTAAATATTTACTTAAATGTATTTAAATTAAATATAAAAATATTTTAACAAACCCAAAACATTGCCTGTGTGCAGCTTCTGGCACTGTAGCACAGTGTGATCCACAGCATCTTGAGTCCTGGTGCTGCTACAGCAGTAAACAGAGTCCTCCTGATCAGATCATAACTGATTTCAGAGGTTTCAGGGAGAAAAGCTCTTCCAGATGTTGCGCGTTACTGTCACAGAACAACACAGATTGGGGAAATCTCTTTCTCATCCAATCACGAACTCAATGTTGCTCAGAGTTCGTTCAGTGAATTTTGAAAGCGTCTAAGGACAGAGACTACAAAACCTCTCCAGGCCCCTGTTCTAGTGCTTGGCCATTTGCTGTGAAAAATGCTTTCCTCTGTATCTAGTCACAGTTTCCCTTGATTGTTCCCACATAACCTTCCCCTGTGCCCCCTCGGAAGAGTTCAGCTCCATCTTCTCTATAACCTCTGCTGTAGGTACCTGCAGGCAGCAAGTCGATATCCGCAGCCCTTTAGCCTGGTCTTCTCCAGGTAGAACAAACCCACCTTCCTTGGCCTCTCCTTGTACATCGTGTGCTGCATCTTGACCGCTCCCTGCCGCGCTCCCTGCTGTTTGTCGGAGCCTTCCTTGTGTGTTGTGGGGCAGTAACTGGACACGGTGCCCCTGCTGCAGCCTCACACGCCCTCAGCAGCGGGGGATAATCGGCTCTGCTCCGTGTAATTATGGTGAGAGGCTGCTGTAACCAGGAGGCTGGTAGATACAGGCTTCTCTCTCTCTCTCTCTCTCTCCTTAGGCCTATGGCTGGTGTCCAAAAGGGGTGAAGTGTCCACAGTCTCATGACATTGACCTCATAATTGATGAGGACGACAAGCTTGGGGAACAGAAGCGGAAGAAACGGAAACAAAAATGGAAGCGTCGGAAGAACGCAGAAGAGCCCGCAAAGGTGTTTGAACAGGAAGGCTCAGGGAGAGAGACGGAGCAGGTTCAGAATGGGGAGGAGGGACCACCACGAAAACAGAGCTGCTACGAGCCTGTAGCTGCTACAGAGCTGGCAGAGATCACACCCAACAGTGAGGGCAAGTCACTGGAGGAAAACTCCATGGATGCAGAACCAGAGGTCAGCTCAGACACCAGCACACAACGGGAAAAAGATCTGGGGAGCACCGGAGGAACTGCTGCCCAGGCAGCAGCTGCTGTGAGCCCTTCTGCCGAGGGGAACGCCTCTGACAGTGACCAAGTAGAGGCAAAGCCAGAGGTTCCCACTGGGGTGGGCTCAGTCCATCACCCAGACATCCCTGAGACTGAAGCAGCATGTGCTGCAGAAAAGGAGAAGGAAACCCATGCCCCCCCTTCCCAGGGGGGCACACACAGAGCTGGCTTTGATGCATTCATGACTGGCTACATCATGGCTTATGTCTGGATGCTCAAGAAAGAAAAAAACACGGACACGGGTGCAGGGCCCTGGTTGCCAGACTGCCATAATAAACTGTACCTCAGCGGGAAATCGGTGCCACTTCAAATAGCAAAGAGCTTGTTTTCTAAATCTTCCAAAGCTCACAGCCAGAAGATGAAATTGGCCTGGGCCAGTGGATAGAGCTAGAGGACTCCTCACTTAACTAGGCTTTTTATTCCCCTCCAGTTTTAAGTTCTTTATTCCATGAAGAACTGACCAGAAGGGGAACAAGTTTCTTACTCTTGCTTTTGTTTTAACTTCTGACCGATTAAATTGCTGTCAATTGGCGTTCCCCCTGTTGTTCATTAGTGGCACACTGGGCTGTGAAGGTGGGGTGAGGTTGGAAAAGAGGGAGGAAAAGTGCACCTCTCCCGCATGGATTGAGTAGGGTAACACTTCAGTAACATAGAGGAGAGAAATAACACTGATGAACAGTGAGTTTTCTTTGTTTATAATTCAGCACTGAGTAATACCTGGCTTGAGATTGTATTTGCAATTAATGTCATTCATAGCTTAAGTAAGCATTTGAGCCAGCTTTTTTATCCTAGAGTTGTCTTTTAATGACAAGACTCAGGCCTTGATTTCATTTTTATTTTGAAAGCAAGTTGGGAAAGTTTACAAAACCTGACCAAGAAAAAAAATTATGAAAATATTTAACTGGATTCATCTTTGGTTACTTCTTATTGCAGTTCCAATAAAACATACACCATTTCTATAGTTCAAAAAAGTCAGAAGGTCAATCAACATAAAAACAAGACGTGCTTTCTTTACATATTCATAAATATCCGCAATATTAGAAAAGTTGTTTCGCAAAGATTTTTTTTCTGGCAGTGTTAACTTACTATTATACACAGGCTACAAACTTCTTCCTAAGCCTTTAATTACAAGTTGAGCTATTTACAGACTGCAAAATATTAAGACGTAAAACTCCTTCATAAATACGAAAATAGATCATCTCGCAAAGATCTTTATACTTAAATCAAATATCTGGCTGCCCCTCCTCCCCAAAAAAGGTTATTTGTTTTGCATAGAAATGTAGTGACATGCAATATAAACAACAGCATTAAGTGCAAACAGGAATTATTCAAGTGTCTTTAGTTGTACTGGCAAAAAAATACCAATATTCTGTCACACATAATACACCGATGCCTCTCCAACAAGTATAAGTTTACTATAGCCCCTTGTCTGCACTGCTTTTGAGGGGCAGCAGTTTACATGCATTCTCTTAGTTGCATTTTATCAACCTGCAACCACAACGAAAATAGCTTATAACAGACCTTTAAATGAATTCAACATAGAGAGATTTAAAGTGAATTAAAAATATCTTTTATCTCTTCAGGAAATCTAGCAATGTGTAGAAAGAGTTTTAAAAGAGCAAGAACTGCTCCCATAAGCAAGTCGAAAAATCATGATAAAATCCAATCGCAATAAAACTTTGTCACATTACTATAAAACAAGGAGTTTGCTGACCACATGTTCATATTCATGTCCACCAGCAGCTGTCAGAAAATGTCCCTTGGTAGAGAAGCACCCTCAGGCAGGCAGAAAACCTAGCACTAGTTATTAGGTGCAACTTAGATTCAGCTTTACATAACCAAAGGGATGAGATGTACCGAGTGCCAACTGCATCCAGACCCTTGGAAACACTGGGGTTTAGCAATCACTTCGCTATTTTTAAGTGGCCTTTTACTCCAGTTTCATGCCCATGCCTCTTTTCCCATGCAGACCAAGAATCCAGGAAAGGCCTGAGTTGCTATTCTGTTGGCATTTCTGACATCTCCACCTCAATACAAAGAGCTAGAAAAGTTGATACATGTGCCCTGTGCATGTCAGCTGGCTGTGCTTAGAGTGAACATTTAAGAAAATGAAATTTTAGCCATGCTGCTTTGTAAGAGAGCTGTTCAGGACAGGGGAACATTTTAAGAGACAGTGGTGTAAGAAAACGGATGAGGTCACTGTGACGGGTACCGCAGAGGTACCCCAAGCCTGACTGCACAGGCTTTGCAGTTGGTGTCAGAGAGGGCATCAGGCTTCACGACGCGGTGTCAGTGCCGACAACCAGGGCGAGTGGGAGCTGCAGAGGAGTGTGTGTGTGTGCTCGCCCAGGAGGCTGCAGGCAGCTATAGGGTGCTGGACAGTTTCCTTGCAGCCTGGTGATCCAGAAGTAAACTATTTCTTATTATATTTCTTATTATTGCTTGTTTTTCTGAAGTCACACACCTAAATGCATCTTGTGACAACAGAAGCTGGTGCTGATGGTTTCCCTCCCAAAAGATTACAATTGTATAAAAGACCGGGGGGGACACACACACGACAGGACGGACACCAGGACCGGCACCAGGCAGGCAACAAGCTGGCAGCTGAGTTCTGCTTGCCCTGTGCTCAACAGACATCACACACACGCAGCACCAGCCATACATGCTGCTCCGCACGCTGCAGACAGGATACACAAGACACTCTACAGATCAGCAACACCTTCAAGAGGCAGAGAAGTGTGGGCCAACAGGGGTGAACTTGGTAAGTATAGGTATTTTCTCTTTCAGACTTTTAACAGCTGCCTGATCTGGTATGGACCGTGCTAAGAAACTCAGTGACACCGGGTTTCTTATTTAATTCTACACAGCCACTGCAAAGGGTAACTGCTGCTCAGGGTAACACATACTTCACAAGAGGAAGTCAATTATCACTCATGGAATAGTTACTACATCTCTGGAAGGATAAGTATCTCAGCCAAGAAGGAACTAAGGCTTTCTTCTTCATCCTTTCTTTGAGATAGGAAAAGAATAGAAATAGTTTTGCTTTCATCAGAGACAAGCTTACATTTTCTACCCTTATAAGAGAGCAGAAAGAAAGGGTAACAGGCTACCTGGGTGATTCCACTGCATTACCATCTGTTCAGCAGGCATGCAATGCATACCTCACTTAGGAATGATAATACAGGTTACAAAAACCCTAAAAAAGATTACAAATCCCATGTTGGTGGGCCTATGACACTGGAAAAGGGCAGGATGTTGCACAAACATCATCGCAGAACAAGCTTTTCTGTACATCACATCCCAGAACAGGGATCTCTGATGCTGGTTCCAGCAAGCAGCATTAAAGCTTATGTACTGCTGCTTTCACATGTACCTGCTGGTGGAGGAGGGGGGTGGGGGGTGGAGGGGGGAAGATAATCCTATTCAGTGACAGCAGACACCAATGAAGATAACAGCTTCTTTCTGTAGAAGAAAATAAAAAAGTTAATTTGGGACACGCTAATCTTCTTCAGTTTGAAAATTCAAAGCCCTTCTGTGAGTCTACTGTCTATCCTCTCCAAGAGCACTTGTGTGGCTGCAACACTGCTTGGCAACTTCCCCTGAGCAGGGGATTCCTGTCCTCTGCCAAGCAGTCTGATTTTAAATAAGGAGCCATCATTACTGCAGTGATATCAGTGATGTGGGATGTCGTACCGGAGAGGGAGGTGAACATGACCCTTCTAGCTTAGTGTAATAGTCACCTGTGATGTAGATACTGTATTTAACTAACTATTCTGCAGAAACAGATCACGATGTTCATTCAGCTCCTAAGAGGGAACAACCCTCGCCCCCAAAAAAAGCTCAGTACAACGGGTACTTTCACTGGCAGTTTCTCCAGAAGTTCAGAACTGCCAATGCCAAGAATACTGCTCTCCTCTTGAGCCCAGGGCAAATCTTCCTCCACATTCAGGTTGAGGTACATGAAGAGCTGTGCAAGGAGAGCGGTGCTTACTGCATCCTGCTTCCCTACACTAATGTATTACACATCATTTCCAAATCACAAGGGAAAACAGAACACCAGGGAACAAATTCTTCTCATTAATTGCAAAGTACTTGTCATGTGACTCAGCCTGCAGATTGCAACCAGCATGAGGGGTTTTGGTTTTGCTGCTTTTGAAAGAAGAACTTGTTTAATGTTGCAAGAGCATTCACAGCAGCTCTGGGACCACAGAACATTCCTATGTGCTCAGCATAGCTCTGCATTATCTCTGTGCCTGTGTCTAAAACAGAGGCTCCGACTCACGTGTGTTGCTGCATAATGTTAACGCAAAATCTGCAGTGGTTTAGAGCAGCTGGTCAGTCAGAGGAAAACCTACAGGTCACTCTTTCTACCCAACATGAAGCTTAAGGCCTTGAAATGCTCCATGCTGGAATTCAGGTAAAACTTTATGCAGCACCTGCTCTGGCTGCTGCCTCTTAGAAGGACTGTGGGGCCCACATGGCCATTCTGGCTGGAGCAGTTCCCCCACCTAATGCAAATCAGGGAAGGGAATAAGCACAGTTTGAAATAAAGTTAAAATAATCAGTCTCTCCAGACGCTGTCTGCAGCTATCTGCTTGACAGCCACTTCCTACCATCTGCTGAGTCTCTTTTGAACGTCAAGCCCAGCACTATAGAAAAACAGTTCAAGCAACTGGGAACAAGTGTTCCCTCAAGGACATGCTCAGTTTGAGCCCTCTCTTCATATGTCACAAGTTGACTGTGTGCTGCCGCTTGCTGAGATGTTGGAGGAGATCTGAGACAACGGGGCAGGACTGTCCCCATCCTGCTCCCTGAAGGGCCAGGCCTCTCTCTTCAGCTCAGTGGAAGGACTAACACTGAACAGAGGCTTTGTAGACTCTAGAGGAGTACTTTTCAGTAGGTTGTCTTCCACCTCCATCTCTTCAGAAGGCAGACAACCTGCAAACACTTGTGAGGAGCCATGTCCCTCAGAGTTCACTGAATTCTCAACTGGGAGTTCTTTGTAAGACAGCGGCTCGGGCTGGGCCAGCACTAATGGTTGATTACATGCTGGATCTCCACACGTGTTCTCAACAGGGCAAAACCCATTTTCCTCCTGGGCCACTGGCCCATCTGAACAGTCCATATCCTCCTCTTGTCCTGGTAAAGGAAGAAATTCTGACCTGTGAGGTTTGGCTTGAAAGGGAGGAATCTCTGACACACCATATTTACTGCTACTCAGGAGTTTTTGCCGAACCTCTGCACCCAGCTGGATTGGGTCACACCTGCTGACAGTTGAAGACAGTCCCCCAAACAGGCCATATTCCTTGTGCAGCAATTCAGGAGAGAGTGGAAGTGACCTGCATCTCCTCCCAGGAAGATGGGAAAATTCTTGCCAGTCTGTGCTATACGCCTGCCGGAACTGGGACTGGCTGGCTTTCAGGCCTCCACCTGCCTCTGGAGAGTGTAAGTCAAACACCAGGGAAATCACAGACTTGCTTGGCATGTCAAAGAATTTGATCTTCCCCCCCTTGAGGTCCTCCCGGGCACTGAAGGGATTAACTTTCCGGCCTAACCCTTTGTTTGGCGTATAGTAGGGGTCCTGCACATTTATCTTCCTGGAAGGCTTGCGGGAGAAGATATCCGACTGGCTGCGTGACAACCAGATATTCCGACGTGGACGAGGTGACTTGGGTGGGATCTTATCATCCAGGGAACTCAAACGTTTTACTCCTGGTCCTTTTTCAATTGCCCCTGAGTAGAAGAAGAGAAATACTCTTAGCTTAAAGGTGCTTTACACCTTCACATCTGCTCACTTGCAGAACCTTCATGATTAATTGTAAAGAAAAAGCTGCATTTCTGATGTTCCGAAGTATCTTCTGTAAGCACCATCTGCTCGTTCCTTACAAGTTCCTGCACAAACACAAGCACACCATTCTCTTCTCCTCAGTGTTTTATTGGTTTCAAACATGGAGATTTATGGATTTGGATAAATGGACAGGCAACCCTGTCCACAGTACCTTTTAAATGTAGTTTGGATTGCCTTACATTTAAAATATTTCCTCCTCTTTACTCATATCTCAGGCTAATTAGAAGTCATCTTGAAGATCTGAGGAAATGCAAATTCAGCTAATGGCATCTTACTTCCCTAGGCACTGAAACTAGACTGCTTCTATATCACTTTATGATCAAGTCTGCCACCCACATTATGAGGGATGCTAACTTGGCAAAACGATGTTGTCTTCAGAAAAAACAAAGGAGGAACCTACAAAAATTTGGTAGGCATGAGGAATTCTTTTCCTCTTCTATCCAAACCCTGTATTTTAGCTCCCCTTCAAACCTCCTTGCTGCTAGTACCCTGAACACAGCAGAGATGGCACAGGGTGGTGGTCTTGGAGAAGAACAATTTGCATGTTTCTAGATTTATCATTTTGGCTTCCAGCAGAGGTGCCCAAGATCTGCTGATGATACTGACCATGAAAGAGAACAAGTACAAAACACAGTTGCCAAAGGAACTGGGACTTTTTCACCCTGATGGAAAGTCTAAGACCAAAATAAATACCCCTCCTGATACCAAGAAAAGTTTAGAACGTTCCATTCCAGCCTTCATTCAGTACATCATCTGATACAGAAACTAGGGATATATGAGAGTTTGACCCTAAAAAGTAGCGGTTAAAAAGGTGTACATATGCATGTGCATATACATTTGCACACAGGCACACACAGAGACATATTTTTTCAATAGGTATCTATATATAAATAAAAGCTTTATCACTAGAACAGGATGGGGAAATTTAACAGTTTAGGAAAAGATCCTAACTCCTTGAGTGTTTGGGTCATGCATCTGCCACTGGCTCTCAAGGTGCCTCTGAAGAGCTATGGTAAAACAATAACAAATATAAAGAAGCAATATCTCCTTTTGATTACCACTTCCAGAATAAGCACATATGGATTTCCCCTTTCCCCCTTAAATACTACCACAGTTTAGACTATAGTCACTCCACCTAGTAAAGGCTATGCAAGTGAAAGAACAGCATATAACACTTCTTTAAGAAGATGAAAATCTGATGTGTACTCCAAAGGAAGAATGCCAGAAAAATGAAAACAAACCAAACACCCAAACAAAAAATTTTCCTTTTTAACTGATACCTCTTTCAGAGGTTTTCCAGGTGTGGGAGAAATACCACATGCATGCACTCCATGCGGTTTAAAATACAGAACTTACTTCAATCTATAACCATATTACAGATAGATAGGCGTGTGTATATATATTGTGTATTTACAGATATGCAATATGAGAAACTGGTTTTACTGCAGTCTTAAGCTTCCAGTGCCAGAAGTCTATGAACATGAAAGATACCCAAGTGAGAATGTCCCCGCCTTCAAGAAGTGTTCGCAGTTTGCTGCCCACACCAGGTGGCACTAGACAGCTTTAGAGAAAGCCCTTCAAGGCCAGCATTCCCAAGAAGCTCCGGGACCCATCTTTCCCCCGATCTTTCAGAGTATTACTTTATAAAACTCTTGCATCAACTCTGCTCGTCCTCCAAAAGGAATTTAAGAAGCTTCTAAGTGTTACACGTAACATACACCCAAAAGAAATTATGTATATGCACTAAGCATGGCAGGGACAAAGTAAAAGTTGATGAATTTTCATATACCATTAGCAACTTACAAAACCATTCCCAAATGAACTCTGAATTTCCCTTCAAGAGCTTGTGGGCTGAATCTTTTGAGGCACTTTAAGAAACAGTTATCTGGTTTTTTTCCCAAAGGACACTCTGCCAGACAAAGTATATAGTATTGTTCCAGAATAATTTTCAGGCTTTCAGTAAAATAATTCATAAGCTGTAAATAATACCACATATAGCTGAAATTCCAGTCTTCAAAATATGAAACATTGTTCCCTCTTGCTATTAGCCTGCAGCAATGCTTGTGCAATACAGACACTTACCTTTGGGTTTTCTTTCACTGTTGTCGAGGTTCAAAAACTTTCTCTCCCTCTCTGAGTCCTCGTTTCTCAGACGGTTTAAAATCTCCTCCAGTGTTCTGACAATATCAGCAAATGAAGGACGCAACTTTGGATCCATCTGTGAATGCACAGAAATCAAATATGTTCATGTGGGTTTCTCCATGCTGTTTTATTTAAACAGTAGACAGAGAAAGGGACAATCTGAAGGAACTGAGGAAATTCAAAACCATTTTAAGAAGTGTGTTGTCATTGCAAAAAAACTAAAGTAAAGCAGGGGGAAAGCAGTATTCTGTCCTAGCTTATGTCTATTACGCCTCTTCACGTTTAATTATCAAGTTGTATGAAAAGGACTTACTTTAAATTGAAAAGGTGGGAAGCTGCTAGATTCAGGGCTTGCAAAAAGGTTTTGTTTAGTTGTTTGTTTTAAACAGCTTTTATAGTTCAAGGATTTCTTTCTGAACTCCAATTATCAGTCAGAGATTATATATCAATGTTATTTCAGAAGGACTAAACAGAACAACTTGGCTGTCTCATTCTTTCAGAGTTTGTAATTCTTCCATCATCTCCCTGTAGCTTTAAATAAAGCCCACCTAAATGGCATTGCTGATTGTAAAGTTTAAAAAGTTGTATCTTTCCATCTGTTAATTAGCCTTACTACTTGGTGTACTGGTCTGTCTTGTGTGGAAGCATGTCTGGTTACATAATCTGACAAAGTAATGTAATAGAAATAAACCCCATCTTTGCCCAAGTAAAATATCCCCCTTCCTGCCCCCCCCCCCCCAGTATGTATTCAGTTTGTATTTATATATTCACCATAGTAGAAATGGATCTCTAAAAGTCCAACACTAAAATTGTACTAGAGGGCAAGCAGCTTGCTTTAAGTAGTAACTTAGAAGGCACATCATCATTTTGAACATTGATCCTGTATATATGTTACAGGTTTACTGTAGGTAACAATTACTAATTCAGCAGCTGAAAGTTAACCTCATTACACTACTAAAAAAGATTCCGCTTGACCTCATTCCTGTTTCCAGCCCTCTAAAAGTTTTTTCAGAATGGACAAGCCCAGACAGATCTCGCCTCTGGTACAAAGAGAACAGTGCTGGTTTGTACACAATAAACCCCAAAGACCTCCCTGCTACTGCCTTGCAGGTCCGGAGATGGATCTTTCTGAAGAGAACTGGTATGATTAGTAATGCCAGAACAACTAGCAACACAAGGTAAAAACCTAAAAATTCCTAAGTACAATAATAATAATAAAAAAAACCCCAAATCACACTTGAAGTGCTCAAGAGCAGCAAGAAAGTTGTTCTAATGCAGCAGCTGGAATTTCCTGGCATAGGAAAACATCTTTTTCTGCTTTCCCTATTTCACTGAAAGAGTAGAGCAGGGGCAACACCAAAGCACACACTCTGTACTCTGACAAATTTACTGATTTGGGAAGCTTAGGAAGCTGTTGCAAGCTGCAGGAAGTAAGAAGAGCTCTTGGGCTATTTTAACTTGTGCTAGGTAAGATCCAGGACAAGAGCAGCAATGGAAAAATGACTCTGAGCAACACTTGCTTCTTTCATCCCTGAGCACTCCAGATTCTGCTCAAATGGAATAGAACATTCTTCCTCAAGGCAGCAGTTGTCCACAGCTCGTACTGGTAAGCTTTTTGTATGATCATACATGATTACAAGTATTTGCACAAGTAGGCTTATAGTTGTTGGGGAGCCTTAAGTTTTACTTGATTTGTTTGTCCCTTCTGTTTGTGAGAACAACTCAGAATTCTTTCTTCACAGCTCAGTAGGTCTGTACACAATAACAGCTGGATTTTGTCAGCCTGAGGGCCAGCCGGTATCAATAGCATACAACTGGTTATGATCAGCCTGAACAGCCTGCAAGAAGCTGTTCAGTGTGCCAGACCTGTTTGTTTGGCATGACAGAACACAGAATTGCACAAACTGAAAGTAGACCTTTTTGCAAGGGGAAAGGAAGGGTTATAAAAACTGCAAGGGACTTTCTGGGTTATCAGAATGTACACGGCTTTTATAGGTAGGCTCTTCAAGTCTGTTCTGTAAATGCTTTAAGCTCTATCTTGAAAAGCCAGGGGGATTTAGAGAACTCCAGTTTAGGCCTCACCCATTCACTTAAGATACTCACATTACAGCAGTTGAAGGCCAGCTGGAGGAAGTCAGGGGGACAGTCTCCCACCATGTGCTGGAAGGCATCATAATCTAATCCAAAATTCTGTACAAATGAAAACACAGCACAGAGATATAAAAGGTCTGCTATCTGACCCAAAGCATCATCTTTTCAGGGTGTCCCTACATGGAGTTACTGGAAATAACCATGAACACCATCTCTCAGCAGCCACATACAGAGGTTTTGGAGAACACTTCATGCACGCTCCAAACTGCAGCGTTCCCAATGGGGATTATTTGATACAAGATATCTGTAAGAGAACCAGCTGACTTTGAATCCCAGACTTCTTCTGGACTCAACTTCAATCCACTGCACTTGAAACGCTGCCTGTGTGGATCTGGAAGCAGTATCTTATACTATGGTGCTTCATCATGGTGACTTCACACTGTGAATTAACAGCCTGCTATAAACCCAGAGGCTTCACTATGATGAAAATCTATCAATTAAAATGGTTAATTTTTCCGTGGTAGACTGGTAATACAATTAACATTTAACTACCAGTGGTAGACTGGTAATACAAACTATCCAGTTCATTAAATGCACTTCTAGAAAATTTGAAGGGCAGAGAAACAAAAGGATCTCTCACCTGCCGTGGCTCAAGACATAAGCAATTCTGTGTTTTCAGAACTGGAGGTGGATAAACAATTTGGAAGACACCCCCATAGAGGGCCAAAAGCTACCCTGCAGATGGGACTCAACCAAAAGGCAACTGAAGAACGTATTTCATTTAATTAGTCAATTCTAGCTCAGATCCACAGTGCTTAACACATCCCATGCAAAAATAAGGGTGAGCATATTTTAGCTGCCGCTAACTCCTGCCCCTCTCACAAGGAGGGGCTGCTTAGTGGGTGCAGCGTGCCAAAAGTGCTGCTCTGAACCGGGCAAGAAGTCTACACAAGCTATCACTCTACAAAAGCAAGGTCACTGCAATGCTCTCAATGCAATGCTCTGCCAGTTAGGGGCAGAAAGGATTTCCCATGAGGACTGCAGCTGGACAAAGTCTCTGTGAAAGCATCTTCAATGGAGCTTCTTACAATAACAGCATAGAAGGACAAAAGCTTTTCACAGGCTATTTTTAATGTAACACCTATTCATCGTATTTTCGGCAGCAGTGCCAAAAGTTGTAAAGGCACACCATTATCGTGGCACACCTACCACCCACCACCAATGTCACAAACACAACCACTTACCTCTGTGCGAGGGAGATAGTCTGGATCTGCCTGTATTCTTGCTATAATCTCACACAAAATTATACCGTAGGAGAACACATCCGCCTGAAAGAGGAAAAAAAAAAAAAAAATAGCCACATGGTTCAGCTATGAATACTCAGCATTCTTATCTGCCACTGAGCTTCTCCCTACCCCAAATGGTTATCATGAAACAACAAAATGATGCCACAGCCTTAACACCAGTAAGCAACTGCATTATAGCTAACATTTTCCATGTGAAGAAACACATGCTCACAGTAAAGCATTCTTGTTGCACAGCAGCAATAACTAAAACTCTTTCAAGAAAAAAAAAAAAAAAATCAAACCACTCTTAATTCAGCAATGTAAAAAAAAAAAAAATTAAATCTTTCCTTGCACAAAGAATAGTGAAGTTGCATTTGATGTCTATATAAATGGGAGTAATTAATGCCTATATATCACTATGGATGGAAAGACAGGTTTAGAATACACATGATCACAGCTTATCCAGAACATTAATGCTGGTTTTAAGAAAAATATTCATTTTTTCTCTTCTCACAGCTCAGCACCTCTGGAGAAAACAGTGTCTTTCCCAAAGCTTGAGATACCTAGTTAACGCTGTCAGCATCAATTTCCACTGAAACTTCCATGACACTTAGCAATCACCTGACTACCCCTGGAGCTGCACAGTTTGTCAGATTTTGAACCACCTGAATTTATCATGTAATGAAATTTAGGAAAGTATGGAATACAAGTCTACAGAGCAGAAGCTGGCATCCCTCATCCCTTACATATTGCACAGGCTTATAGGTCACTCTTCATGCTGATGAGGTGTGAGGCCTGCCTCCTCTTTAGTCCTACATGCCCTAGGGTTAGTGAAAAATGTGGCACCATAGATTTGGGTACTTTA
>JAVJGJ010000030.1:24563570-24608363 GCA_035590215.1 Microhierax caerulescens
CTACAGGGCAGAACCATGAATCCCTCATCCCTTATGTATGAGGCATTTTTATATGTCACCTTTCATGCTGGTAAGGTATGACATTTTCTTCCTCTTTAGTTCTCCCCATGGTAGAGTCAATAAAGAATGTGGCACTATGTATTTGGGTACTTTATTATTAATTTAGATCAACTGGAACTCTTAAAAAAAAGCTTTGAAATGGTAATTACTGAATTCATTACAGAGGTGGCTACTGCTTTCCTGCAATTTAGAAGTGCCACCAATTAAAGTAGTAATTATTGACTACTAGATATAAAAAGGTACAGGATGTGGGCTTTATCGCAGAAAAGGCTGAAGTAGACTAAGTTGCACATGGGAGAGCAAATCCTATGTAAAGAGCAGCTTGATTGAATATACAACTAAAATCCAGCGTGATCTGATCCTCCTCTGAAAGAAACATTTCCCAATGCTGCAGATAGGAAAACTTAGAAATACCTTTTGAGAACATTTTTATCCAGGTACCTTACCTTGAGAAATGTTGGAGTTTTTTTTTTTTTTTTTTTTAATTAAAATAATTGTACAAGTTTACATACAGGCTTTTTACTTCTACCCAGATTTCACTAACGTATGGTCAGGGAAGCAATCCCACTACATTTCTCATGAGACTTGGTTAAATTAAGTTATGTTAGGCCAACAAGCCATTACCATGTTTCTGCATGTGGCCTGTTTGAGAACGAAAGTAGCACAATAGTGAATTATGGTAAAGGTAATTCTATTTTTGTATAAGAATCCATACTATGAATTAAAAATACTAGCTAATCAACTCACACTCTCCCTCAGTCCAAATGACCTACTGAGTACAGATATGTCACAAATTAAAAGAATAATTTTAATATTATGGAAATTCTAAACCTTCTATATAGCTATTGAAGAGAAACATGTACCTACCTTTTCATTGTAAGGTTCATCTCTGAGAACTTCTGGTGCCATCCAGAAGGGTGAACCCACCACTGGTAACTTCTCACTATATAGATACGGGATAGAAAGGGGGAAAGGAGAGTGGGGTGGGGGAACAGAGAGAAGAACCATTAATTAAATGCTCAGGCATCACTACTAACTTTCTGTAACTCCAAGGATCTGCAGAAACTTTCACCAGATGAAGTAGATACAACTGGATTCCAAAGCATATTGTATTTTACACTGGTTTCCCACTGGAATCACTGGAACATTCAATAGCAGGAAGAGGAGGTGAAAGAAAAATAATGTTTCAATCAATTACTCTTATTTCATTTCCAGTTTCCAAGTGCCTGCCCACTTAAAATAATATTTTTAAATTTGAAGGTCATGGGTGTTCAATAGTTTTGGTTTCCAAACTCTTGGCAGAGCTGGCTCCTTCATCTAAAGGTTTATGGACAGCAGTTTTGGGCTAGATATCAGGTTCTCCATCCATGCAGCAAGACATGCAGGTATCCGCCTCCACAGCAGTTCTGAAAGTATTCAGCACAGCCTGCTTGCAAATGGTATTTAAAAAAAAAAAGTTAAGATTGACCAGATAAATCCTTTAATAGGGACAAATTAAAAGTAATCAGAATCGAGCAGATTTGAAAAATCTGTAATGTTTCCATATGGCTCAATACGGAGGCCTTAACAAAGGCTTCCAGCTTGCCAGCCAGCTGACTCTGAATGAATACCTATTTAAAAAAAAAACAAAAAAAAAAAAAGGCCTTTGAAGGCCTCAAAATAGCATGGCTTGCTAGCCAGCAAACTGGAAACAACAAAACTGCATTTGTAAATGGAGGTAAGACTAGATCAAACCAGAATGGTGGCTAAGGTAACAATTTTATTACGTTGTTTGTTTTAGTATCAAGCTACCTTAACTTCAGCTATCACTGTACTCTCAGTTTTCAGGGCATCTCAAAACTGGGTATTAAGGTGGTGCCCTCCTGATTTTGTGACGGGTTCTTAGGAATACAGCTGAAGCTTTCAGCACCTGACGGGGCAGAGAGTCCACAGCAGCACGCGAGATACACATTGGCTATACTATCAGTAGTTTGGAAATTAAGATGTTCACTTTGTTAAGTTTTTAGGTCAGCATTTCATCAACGTTAATGCAAGCCTTCAAACCTCCCAAGATACAGGTTTAGGATGTGTACAGTTTAAAGACAGTGCATAGCTGAGATCTCTTCTTTACAGTCAAAAGAGCTGGAAGGCTTTTATTTATTTTATGCAGAAGCACACACTGGAGAGAATCTGACAGCACATTTCACAGTCAGAATACTCTGAAATACACAAGTCAATATACAGAGAGAACAATGACATCCTTGTCCTTGATCTCCCTAAAGGAGGGATGACAAAAGGACTATTTCCAATTGTAACAACAGCTTGTGACAGTCACCTGTGCATTCCTCTAATGAGTTAAGATTATAATTTCATCCTAGGGAAAGCAAAATGGTGACCTACTGTTAGATAGTAATTTTAATATCTCTTTATTATAAACCTGAATCTTAACAACTAACACAGAAGTTAAAGACAATACTACTGGAATGCCACTGAATATTGTTTATGAAAATGGAAAGAAGCTCATTAAAGTTGTTTGGAATTAACAGAGGACATTTATTACAAAATCATCCCAATCCAGAATGCTGATTTTTCTGTTTGCTTTGTTGTGTGGTTTTTTTTGTTTTGGTGGGGGTTTTGGCTTTTTTTTTTAACTTAGAAGATCTACTAAAAAGCCTGAGTAAATCCTCTACTCACTGGAGCATTTCTGAAGAATAAATGTCACCAACTAAACCTATCAAAATGGACAGTAATTAAGGCTAGAGTGTTTTGGTCATCCAACCTGCAATTCTAGACTGAAGACTGAGGGTATTTTTTGTCAATTTTGTATCAGAATGCAATAACAGCCTCAGTGATCCTTCTGGCCTGCAATCACACTGCAACTCTTGCTGTATTTTGATTAGTTCACGTACCTGTGATCAGGAATTTTCTCTGCTAAACCGAAGTCTCCCACTATTGCTGAGTATCCATTCTCATCATGTTTTATTAAGCAGTTCTGGGAACAAAACAAAAATAAAACAAACCAAAAAAAACCACCAGAAGAGTTATTGTCTGGTAATTAAATCCATATACCATTTGTTTTTTTTATTTTTAATCTGGAATAGACTAAAAGATATTGTTTGGAAGACATTCATCTATGGGAAGCTTTTCTCCGAAAGAAACCACCCTTTTCCCCTACCCTTCCCCCTGCAAAATCACATGTCTGTCAAACTTAAGATGCTGCAAACAGCCTTACCCTTAGTTAATAATCCACTTAAAAACTTGCTGAGAAAGCAAGCAGCCACAGCAACATACCCAGCTAGGTTCTAGCAAAAATTGAGATGATTTAGCTCCCTTGCTGCTCAAGTATGTGATACATGCTGTTCACCATGACACCTTAACTTTTGCCTTTACTATTTGCCTGTACCTGACCAGCAAACAAGAAGAAAGCAGATGCTAAATGCCTTTGTATATTTTGCTACATTAACTACTGAAAAGGAACTCACTGCTTTGCAGTAATTTCCATCACAAAATACAAGATGTGACAAAGTTATATGTACTTTTAAAGTCTCAAGTAAAATTCTTTATTCTACAGTACACTGTAAAGCATGGTTTAAGGGAAAAGGCTAATAAGGAAAAGCTGTCAATCCTTCCCTTTCAGAGGTGCCCTCAGGAGGGAGGGCAATTTAAGGACATACACAGATAATTCTGGTCTGGCAGTATCACATCACACGCAAGGTATTACAGATTTAATTTTGTAATTTATTTACAATTCTGAGAAACGTGCTTTAATCATTCCAGTACCACATCTTTTCCCTTCTCACCAAACTAATTGATAGCTGACTTCCCTAAGTTTTTTTCTGCCCTGCAATAGGTGGAGCAAGACAGAGAATTCATTCCCTTACCACATGCCTTGCTCTGTATCCTTCTGCAGGCAGTACAATAGCAGCGACAGGCAGCAAAACCACTGCCGACTCCTACAGAGTGGTACCCTGCATTAATTAGCTAAACAGCAGGAAACACTTTCTAGCTTTATTGTGCTTGGATGTACAAAAGACCCTTGCTGTCCCCAGAGCATTAGCTTGTCTGTATAATGCAACTACCAAGAAAAGTGAGTCCCTTGTCTAAAAGATCAAGTTCAGGTCATCACTGTTTACATTATTCAGGGATGATTGTGGCTAAGGCCATGAAGCGAGTTTTCTTCCTGCCAATTCTAAGGTTAAGCAAGCCACTCCTGCAATCATGTAAAGAAAATGCATGCCAGCCTCTTGAACACAGGCCAGGCTCCTGAGATGCAAGGTCTTATTTGTTTAGCATGACTCAAGCATAATAAGTACAGTTAGTTTGGAGATTCATAAACATGTACGAAGTTAAGTCAACTGTGCTTGCCCAAAGAACTGCAAAGCTTCTCAGTTATGGCCTTTATTATCTTTTATCAAAGAGCACATTCATTCAGCTTGCCTCTGTTTAAATATTTGGTTGCTGTAAGTGGACTTACAACTGAGAAGGATAAAACTTTTCTGAAAAATCTTAGTGATTCAGACAAGTGGAATTTCATTGTGTACCACACAGAAACGAGTCCATGAGGACACCAGAGATTTTGCAGTGTAAAGAATGCTGACACTAATTTATGCAGCAAAATATCAGGTTATTTTCTGCCATAGATTTCTTAGCAATTAAAGATGACTTGTAATATGACATTAAAAAAATAACCAAACTATACAATTCGTAAAAGAACTAGTTTTAAAATCTAGATTTCCTTCTTGCATTACCTTTGAGTATTTACATTTTGTTCATTTTGAGTAGCAGGACTGCAGTAGTCCATTTTACCTTCTGGGTTTTTTTTTTATTAGGGTTATTCTCCAACAAACCCTGGTCTCTAAAATTTCAAGGGAACACTTAAATCCAGACTAAGAACAATTTTCAGCATAACAAAGAACTGTAGAAACTCTTCTGTTGACCTTAATATCTGCAATAATTTACAGGACTGCTTTGATACCAAAAGGAGACTTAAACGCAACATCATCCTCAAAGCAAATTTTCCTGCAGCTTCTTACCAGTATATGATCACAGCCCATTAGACAGCAATACATCACCAACTAAAGATGAACAATCTTACTCCCCACCAAGCCCCAGGCAGCCCCAGCTCTCAGGTACAGCACTCAACTATTATAAGAGTAGATTATTCCTAGATAAATCATAAATTAAACCAATGGCGCATCCAACCTAGCTGCCAAGTAATGCTACTTGAAGGAGCTCTGAGCTCCTTCCCAGATAAGCAGGAGCTGCCTGCAGCAAAGCAAGGCACCCTTTCAGCGCAGACCTTTCGAGAAACCAAACAGAGCAGACACCCCACCGCTGTGGGGTCCAGAGGTCCTGCAGGAGAGGCCAGTACACCATAGCAAGGCAACGGGGGAAAGCAGAGGGCAACATTTCTGCTATAAAATGCTGATGAATTGTTCTGTTGTGGTGGGCTGCACAATGTTAAATGACAAAGAAGGCGGCTAAACTATTCTCTCTCATTAGTGGAAGCTTGTCTTTTGTCTGCACATGAAGAAGTGCTGAGTGTGAATTTAAATCCAGTAGAGAGTGACTTTTTTATTCACACTTAAATCAGCCATGGGCAGGCGACATGCACCAGACAAAAAAATGCCAGCATCACTACAAATGTTCACTGTAGTGAAACTAAACTGATTTAATTCAAATGGTGCAAATTTATGTAGCTAAGCACCAATTTCCTGGAACCCAGAAAAGATGGAAGCCTACTCCTACCAAAACAAGTAGTAAACCCCTTCCATGGATACTAGCGTGGTCAGATGTCACCTTTCAAGCCTGTACTGCTCATTCAGGGCAGTTTTGCAGATGGTGATGCTTCATTCTGTGCTGAGGTTCCCCAAGTGCTCAAGGCCATCCTCCAGCACCACCATATTCCTCTTCCACCCTTCCCACCCCAGTAAAGCTGTTACACAACACCGCACCAAATCCATAGCACAGATAATTCAGTTATCAGATTTAAGATGCAATTCATAAAAAGGTGACTTAAGACACCTCACAGGAACTGGTAGTTCACGTACACTCAATGAAAGACATTTCTAAGCATTCACATTCTACTGCCAAGATAAATCAGGATCAAAAAAGGGACAAAGCTTCATTAGAGACTAAAAGGTTAAAAAGAGCTTTTAAATTTAAGCTAGAGGTGGTATCTTAGTAGGAAAAGTACCGTACAGCATACTGCACTGTTTCTTCTGACAATAATACTTCTCAATTTCTACAAAAAAGAAACTATGTCCATCAATTTGGCATGAAGAAGTTTCATTAATGGATTTTGGCACAGACACAAGAGTTCAAATCCCTCTCTAGTGCAAAAAGCCTCTCAGGAACTGCCTATAAGATGAAATGCCAAGCAGCCTTTCAACATGGGCTTTAAGAATACACTTTCAACTTACTATTGCACTATTTGTATAAGCTGCAAAGCAATAAAACATCATGACCTTCCCAAGCTTTCTTTTTGGGACCTCTATAGACAGGAATGTTCTTTCCTTTGGCAGCTCCCATGGTCAAAGAGGGCAGTATTTGACTTCAGTTGGGTTCTTGAGGGTTTTTCTCCCCTGAAATGGGGACCCATCAGTCCTTTCTGAGGCAGTGTCTTAACAGAAGCAAGGCGCTATTACATGAGCTGTGTACATGAGCCCTAAAGAGTTAACAGAACTGTTTATGCAGAGACAGATGTGAAAGAACATAAAGCCCCCTTTGTGTGTAACAGGAGTTCAACATCTGCTTTGCACAGCATAATCCTACTAAGATGAATGCAATATTCTATTCTCCCTTTTACATAAACAAAAACTAAAATAGACGCAAGAGTTTGAGTTAAAAATAAGTTGCTTAGATAAAGAAACCCCATCGTTTTATTTTACAATATGACATACAAGCTCAACTTCTCAGAGATTTTACTGTGCTCCAGAAAACACAGGAATGCTACTGCAGAACCCTCTGATGACTGAATTAAAATACTTAAAGGCCAATAAGATATATCAGCTGTTTTTAAAGTGCTATCCCCTAGGAGAGACACCATTGACAATTTAATGTACAACAGAAAGTTTACAATACTAGATACCTTTTTTGAAACTACAACCATTATGTTTAGGGGATGGGCTCCATTTGGGTCCCAAAGTACCAGTAACAGTTTAGTATTGCCACTGTCATTAGAAACAAACATCTGTGACAGCTAATTTTTACAGTGCAAGGCCTCCCCTGCAGTGCAAAATCCCCAGGCAAGAGCTTGCCCTAGCACAAAGACGACCTTACAACCACAGCAGCAAGTATGAGGCTCACCAGACAAAGGTTCTGTTCATTGCCTGGGTTTTATTTTGTGTTAAACAAGCAAACAGCATACAAGGTAGGAAGTCAGGGTATGTCACTTTCAAGCCCAAAGGCAGTGAATTTATGTTACATCAGATAATCCACAGTAATTGCTTACATGCATGATTCCATCCCATAGTAACTGAGACTACTCCTCTCGATGAAAGAACGGTGAGCCATTACACATTTACTGTGAAGTCAAAACAGATGTTGGCAAGAATACACACACGTATGCATGTGTGTGCATATCTATCTGTATGCCTAGAGATTAGAATTTCTTCATAGACTTGACCATCAATGGAGCTCACAATGTTCCCTAGAACTGCTCACAACCTGCTATTGATTGCAAGACCTTGTTTTCAGTTGGATATAATTCTGCAAATCTAGAAGGTGTCTGGAGGCGGGGGGTTGCCTCTTTGTTTTTAATCAAGAGCTTTGGTAGTGGGTTTTTGGGGAGGGAGGTGTTGATCTAAGACAGCTCAGCTGCTTGGGAGAACAAACTTAGAATATGTGTTGCAAGCAAATTTTGAAATAATGAAAATTAAAAAAAAATCCTCAAAAACATTAGCTTATGGTCACACCAGATTTGGCACATTCTCAACCTGAAACATGACAAGATCTCTGTATCATATGCACCTTTAGCCACCCCTACAAAAAGTAAACTAGGACAGGACATGTGCTGCGTGAGGAATTTGGAAGAGTGAATAAGGTGACAAGACAGAGCAGGAGTCCAAGCTAGGGGCTGGCAGGCACCAAGACCAGGGACTGGAGCTAATTTATTGAGATGGGGGGAAAAAAACCTGAAGACTATTACAAGGACATAAGAACTGCAGGCATAGGAAACAGGTGGTGGTGGTAGGGAAGCGGCGATAACCTGGAGCAGCAGAACAGGGGGAGAGCTAGAAATGGCTAAACATATACTGAAGACCAGAATGCAGAAAGATAGCTTGGATAAAGAATCAAGCAGAGGGTAAATGCAGTCAGCCAGACTGAACAATAATGTTAGAGGGGCAGGAACCAGGAGCAAAAGAAAGAGGAAAAGCTTTGGAACAAGGATGCAAAGTCTGACCAGAGGGCTGGAATTGTATGCTGGTGGAAAGGATTGGACAGTCACAGAGTAGATATGATTGGTCTTGAAAAAAATGGGCAGATGTTTGCTTCTCACTGCCAAGGAACCTCTCTTGTTCCTCTATTCCTCTTCAGCAGCAAAACCAGGCAGCATGTATTAGTAATACTAATTAACAGTAGCAATAAATACTAATAAAAAAAAACTTCATGTATTAGTTTTATATTAATTAATGCAGCAAACACCTCTGCCACGAATCTCAAGCTTCTAACCCTGTAAATGAATTGCATGCCATTGGTTTTTTCCTCTTTTTTTTTTTTCCAAATTTTTTTTTCCAAACACTACATCAAAAAATTAATATTGTACAAAAGACGGGACGTAAAACTACCTGTGAGAACTTTCATTCTTTCCCTTATGCACACACATTAAGGTAAAGTCCTTAATTACAATCCCACCTGCAACCCATGCCTTTTAGTGCACGCAATGGATTCACACTGACAGTGAACTGGGGCTGTACACTGGACCACTATTTTCAGGAATCTGGCCATTCCTTTGGCACAGAAACAGTAGGGTGAAAGAAAGGCTGCGAAGAGATGAAAAGGAAAGCCTGGGCTGGAAATGAAGGTCTTCTGTCTTGTAGTTAAAGACTACTACAATGTCATCCCAGGATCTGGATCCTGGCCTTCCTCAGCATCACAGGAGAATTCTGTGACAAGAAAGCCAGTTTAACAAAATCTTTCAGAGATTGTTGCTAATCTTGTGCTTTCTCTGCCTCCAGAGGTAAAATCTGACTATTTTATAAGAGCTGTAATGCTTCCAACTGCCTCTGAGGTCAGTAAACACACTGTCTTGAACTTAAACATGTGTAAAATGCCAAATAACTTCAAAGTAAGTCTTAAGACACGCATCAAATATTCACCAATATTCTTGCTTTTAATCTGTTCTGATAAGGCCGATTTCTTTCATCTCCCTAATCTCTGAGATAATGTAAGAATAAATTCACTGGTATTAGGGCAGCCACAGGTATAAGCTGCCAAGAAAATCAACGGTGTTTCCAGAGCAGGGTTTGAATGTAATGCAAATACAGTGTAAACAAGGTGCTGAAGGAACCCTCTGTGTAGAAGTAAGACAGTTGTTCTGAGGGGTGGGTTACAAAAGGATTTGCTATAGTCTTTTTGCAGGCTGGACACTCTTTCCCTGTGCCTTCCCAAACACTATTATTTTAACTGTAGGTAACAACAGACAGAATGTTGCAAAAACAAGTCAGATTAAGAAAAACTTTACCACAATCCACTGGCTCCTGTTGAAACACTTCCAAGGTTTCACATTATGATTTCTGTTTTAATAACTGCATCTTCTATGACTAAGACTTCCAGAGTGAAAATTCATAACCAGAGCTCCTTGAGAATCACAGGTAGATGAAGAAAATTCTCACAATTCCAGGATGCAAATTCTCTTTGTGCACATTACAACGAGCCCCACATAAAAAACAATTCACAGGGCTTGCAATGATAAGGATAGGGGACAGGTAATGAGCCAGCAAGGCTGGCTGTCATAGCCCATCTATGGCTTAACCTCTGCGTAAATCTCTATTTCAAAAGTGAGGACATGGCATTTATTGGCTTACTAAATGCACAACTCAGCCTGCCCACACACCTACTATCTGCAGGCTGGGAACAGCTCATCTGACCACTTTTACCTTCTGACAGATTTAAGTTAGGCTGCTGCTGTCAGTCAGGGCAGATCAGCCTGATCAGCTACAGCAGTAGCCCAGAGCCCAAGGACCGAGCTGCTCATGACATGGTTAAGTACTGGCTGGCTGGGCAGCACACTCTCTTCTAACAAACCCTGCCTCTCTCTGACAGAGGGGCAGTAGGAAAGGCACCAGTGGGATGTCAGGGCTGACATCCCCTGTGGGTTGCCACATTGACTATAATGACCTACATCTTCTCTACCATTCTCCCCTCTGGCTTTCTGCAGTATCAATGCTGTTCTGCTACTCTCTACATGGTGCAATCAGGAAAAGAGATCACCCTGCTATATGTTAATTGTCAAAGCCACTTATTTTTCAGTCTTGGATTGGCAGGGACAGGAACTTTTCCTTCTAAGTTTTTACACCTCCAGTATATAGACACATATAATGCTACTGTCCGAGCAAGACAACTCTGCTGCCATAACCAATGGGATAAACTTCATGTACTTGAGTTACCTGTTCCAGGAAGCTGCAGGAATTAAGAGGCTTGCCAGAAACAGAAGAAAGGCAGAAGTACAGGTCTAAATTAATCCAGAATAATTTTTGTAGTAAAATTTATATTAGAGGAATAATTTGCAGTGCTAAGTGTAATAGGTAAAGTATGGAGACATTCCTGCACAGAAAGGCTTGGTTTCATTCTGCTCATAGTTCAGTCAAGGCCAGCAAGTTTCTTAGAAAAGTACTTCAACTCTCCAATCGCACAAATTCAATCTGTGTTCTGACTTTTTCAGACATCTAAATACTCGTCTTTGCCATCATTTGATTAATAACGCCATCACATCAATTACTGAAGTTTACCGAAGAAAGGACAACGTAGAACAGTATTGAATCTGCTCTTGTTCAGTCCAAATCACAAGCTCTCTCCCAAGGAAAAAGCCCATCACATCTTCCTTCAGCTTGCTCACATGTCGACTATTTACTAGTATAAAAGAAGATTATTCATCCCACCACCAGTACAAACCTGGTAAAATACAAGGCATGTCCTCAAACAGTAGCCTAAAGCCACAGTCTGAGAGCTGAACATTTTGGTAACAGATTTTTATATGGTTATCATCTTAATTCTTTTGCTTTGGAACAAAGTGACTTCTTCAAAACTTAGCCAGCCGGCAGGGAAAACATTTACCTAAAAAGGGCAGTATTTTGCCCAACAGATTTAAAGTATATTTCATCAATACAATAATAAAATTCACAAGTACCCGGACATTTAAGGCCAGGTGTTTCACCCACTTACCTTCCCAAACAGAACAAGCAAGTGCATACATCACCTCAACAAATTTAAAACATTTAAAGAAAATCCAAACCAAAACTATGATGCAAGAAAATTGAAAATAAAAAATATAGCCGATGAGTTAAACTTATATCCTGACGGCTGCCAGTGACCCACACAGATACTATACCTTTCATATTAAGAACCATCTAAATATAGCATAACTGCTAGCAAGTTCTTCGGGTTGGATTTGGTTTGTTTTTAAATAGCCCTTACTACTTCCTGTGGCCACCTATGAGTCTGCTATTGCAGTGAAATCATGCACTCCTCCCAGCGGGTGGGTTTTCTAAACAATTGACATTCAACAATAGATAACATTGAAGCAGTGGTAAGGCAGCTCCAGAGAATGACATACAATTATGTAAAGCTTTGAACAAAGGCATTCACAGATGTCTCAGGAAATGGATTTTCATATGACTAGCCATCACAGTACGTGTTACGATAAATGCTGCAGGCACAGAGTTCTCCTTAGTTTCTTTGATTCCTTGCAGTAACTCCACTTCCCCACTCTTAGATGTACTAATACATCCTGAACTGAAAAAAAACAAACAGGGGGGACAGGGGGGACGACAGGGAGACAGGACAGGACCAACAGAACAACACTAAGTTATCTTTTCAGGGTTTTTTATGCATCTGTTACCTGCACACTCCAAGGTGACCGAAATGGAGTTTTCTGAGTGTATCATGTCAAAGTGATGTGACTCCAAGTCTGAGCATTTTTCATAAATTTGATATTCTTCCCTGCAAAATTCAGCACCTTTCACTTGAAAGGACACCCAAGGAAGTATTTTATGACTTCACTGAAATACTTCTTTCACCTACCAGTTGAATATTTTTTTTCACCTTGGCTAAACCATATTCTTCATCTATTTAACAATGCACTCAGGTAGCTTTAAAAAAAAAACTAAAACCAGATGGCAGACTAGTAGTCACACATTCGCAAACACGATGTGCCATGTTTTTATTTTTAACAGCTGTTTCTAATCTTAAAAAAAATAGTTCTTTCTAGGCTAAGACAACATTCTTCAATCAAAAGCATCCAGAAGTGACACGATGAAGAGTTCTTGAACAGTTCCGGAGTATTTTGATATTGAAAGTCTCCACTGAGCTTAAACTAGCTAATTAGCTCCAGACAACAGGACAGACAGGACAGCAAAGCCGTGGGCACATGCTGCAATGGATAGCAAGACACATTGTGAATACTGGGGATACCTGTTCAGAGAACTGAGTGCTCCTACATCAGTATTTCTACTTGAGCTTGAATTAGCTGGCTACTTCAGCCAACTAAATTCATACAAATTGTCATCAAAGCAGTTTAAAAAAAAATATTATCTATGTCCACTGAAAAATCATTCTGGAGGAAACTGAAATTTGAAAATTTTAGGTAAACTGTTCTGATCTCACTGACTTTAGAAATGAAAGAAATATAAATCAGGATTGTGGACAACACTTAATGCTGAATTTGTAATGAAAGGTCACCCTTCCTGCAAAGGATTTTTTAAATACATGGGGAAACAAAAACAACAAGGAGATTTTAAAGTATGTTTGTAATAATCTCAATCTGGGCTCTTTATATGACTGACCTGTTCCAAATGTTAGATTGTTATGCATAATTATCCAGGGATTTAAATACTTTACTGAAACATAACTCAGAACTAAAAAACTGCAGCTGCTTTCTGAGAAATCCTAATCTGATTTTATTTAAGGAGTGACCTTCCTTCAGAATCGTTATTTCTCCAGTTCCCATACAAACTATCAAGATGTTTTGAGGAAAGTTTTAATCCTACAAACTGTGTTTCAATTCATTTCTCAAAATATCTTAGATCATACCTTATAAAACAGCAGTTCTCTGCTGGAAGGAGAAGGAACCAAACAACCACATATAGTACCTTCATTAAAAACTTCCCTTAACTTTATAAACAGTACCTTGGATGTAAGGTCTCGGTGGAAAATGCCTTTATAGTGAAGATAACTGATTCCCATAGCAATGTCATATGCCAGTTTCACCCTCACTGTCCAGGGCAGATGTTGGTTACTGTCTAAAAGCTGTTCCAGGTTACCACAGTTGATGTACTGAAAAGACAAAGCAACATTTAATGAATTATTTAACTTTACGTATTGTCAGAAATGTAAAACTTATTATTACAAAAGTGTCCTCAGCTCAGCTACACATTTAAAACTTTTTTTTTCTTAAGGGCTAGGCAGGCACAGAGTTTGCAGCTCGAGACTGAAAATGTTTCCCTTCACCACCTATACCAATGGTATTTACATTAAAGATGCATGCAACAGACACCAGCAAATTAACTCCAAGGTATTTAAACAGACCCTTCAGAAACACTTACAATATAATAGTACACTCTCATTTCAGTGTGAGGAAAATAAAGGCAAGAAGAATGAAGAGCTGGCTCTCATACAGAGTAAGTCAACAAAGAGAGGGCTTAGTATCCAAGTGTAGGTCACAGAGCCTGATCGAGTTCCCTGATATCAATTCCCTAAACTGAAGCAGCATCAAATAAAAATATTACAACATGTTGCTCTAAGTTACATTTTTGTAATGCTCTATCTACGGGTCCTAATCAGCAATCTGATTCCTACTGTGCTCAGTGCTACATCAACCCCATCAAATGGTAGCCCCTGTGAAAAGGAACCTACATTAAGTATAAGAGAAATGCTACAATAGACAGTGAAACAAAGCAGCACCCAAATGACGCTGCATAGTGTAACCCAGGGTTAAGACATGGCATCCCTACTGCTCAGATGATCCTTACAGTGACACTGGGCTTATGCTTTATGTATAGACCCTACACAGTAGCAGCTACACCATGTTGGAGTAGCTTCTTGTTTCACTCCCTGCCCCAGTCCCCTCACAAGTGACAAAGCAAAAAAACTAGCTAACTCCAGAAGGAAAACCAGGCAGTGACTCCTCTCAAGAAAATCCAAGCGAAGCAGACAGGGTAATTTGCTCCCAAGCCTGGTCCACACTGTGGCAGGCTGCACTGGCTTTGCTCCTCCATGCGAGACACTTCAACTCTCTCTCAAGAGGCTTTGCACCTTCCTGTGTCATTCACCCAGATAAAACATGTGCCACCATTATGACGTTAAATCATAATTGCAGCTCTTATTATTTCAGAAACTTTGAACTTGCTTGTATTTTGTTGGGCTGCTTTGTGTATTGGACCCTGGGGCACAAAGCCAATGTAAATCACACACCGTGCAGTGTGCATGTAGCTTATCTCCTCAGACCATACATACAAGCCAGACTACTAGTAAGTCTGGGGGTCGTGGCTCACCTCCTGGATAGTCTACAAAACCCAGTTTCTTCCTTACCGTCAGGCCCTGTCTTCTGAACTCATCAGTTAATTTTGAAATTATTAAGTTTTCAGCAGACACACACGTTTCCCAGGATACTATTTAATGAGGCTAAACTGTTCAGGCAGATGATGCACAAACTAATTTTAACTGTCAAAAAGCTTACTAGGAGGGGGCACCACAAATTGGCATGGGGCTCCACTGCTCCCCTCAGCTACACTGCACATCCCTCGGGAACCAGGTTCACCCCAGCCCATGCACAGCAGCACATCTCACTGGCAGTCCAGGACATGACCCCTCTCCCCATTCTCTCTCCACGCAAGATCTGGTGACTGCTGGACAAGCTGGAAGGTACCTGTGCAGCACATGGACACAGCAGGCACAAAGCATCCTCACCCTGAGCATTTGCTTCTTCTCCTTTTAAATACAAAGCCTTGACCTGATCACGGTGCTGCACATCCACCCTTTGTCTTTGAGCAACAATCAAGGCAAAGGGTGAGCACAAAAGTTACTTCTTTGCAATGTTCTTCAAAGAATGACAGACAATTAGCCCCTTATGAGCCAGATTTTAGGGCCGTTCAACTACCTTCTCGTATCAAAGCAGGCAATCCCACAAAAGGTGCCTGGGTCTAGAACATGCTCCAATATTTAGCAATTTCGTGTTCTTATGACTACTTCACGATGCTGTTTCATATCTTTTGCATTGGACTAACTGCAGGAGAAAGAGCACAATGATATACAGGAAAGGATTTAAAAATAAGATACAAAGAAACAGAATGCTTCCTCATATTGACTATTTCTAGACTAAACAGGCAAAAAGTATTTGTATTTCACAATTAGGCAAGGAAAGCTCTTGAACTCTAGAGAGTTATCTGACTGACATTCTAAAAGGCACTGTCCTGTTCTTCAGTAGTAAAATTTTCAATCATACTATCTTGACTTCAACACCAAAGAGAATAATTTTATTACTCAGAAATTTGAGCTTAGTGCATATAATTTTGCAAAATAAAATGCTCACAGGCCCCTCTCCAAAAACAGAGGCAAACAAGACTTAACACAGCAATGATAAAAATCAAATGTTTAGGACTGGTATGAGCCCAGGCACTGCAGCTGTGGGGGGAAAGGAGTTGATCAGATGACTACACTGAAAACCAGAAATTGCAGGCTGATGCAAGCCAGAGGTCCAAAACAACCTGTCCCTTACGCTAGGAGTTTGTGTGTCAGGAGAGCAGAGAAGCTCTGGAACAGGTCACTCAGGCTATGCAATCTCCATCCTTGGAGATTTTCAGGACTCAACTACACCGAGTTGCAGCCAACCTGACTTAGTGTTGGAAACAATGCTGCTTTGTGCTTTTTCAACTTTGATCTTTCTTTCTCATTTCTTTTATTTGAACCCCTAAGGGAGCTAGATGACCTTACAGAGCATTAAAAAAAAAAAAAACCAAAAAACAACCAAAAACCAAACCACTGCTCAATGTAATCTGAATATTATTTTTTTTTAAATCAGAAGTTGTTAGCATGCTTAAGGAAAAAGTGCTGAGTGAGATTTCTACATTAACTTCATATATATTCTCAGACTCCTTGGAAGAGTGTGAGCAGCACTTCCCATCCAGTTATGTTCAAATCAGTACATTAATTACCAACCTGGAACAGAAGGCACTAAAGCACCTAGCTCAATAACCCAAATAGAAAGTGACACTCATCAATTATGTCAAACTATTTCTCCTTTCTGACTGAGCAGCAACAGACCATCCATACAGCGCAACCGTACTTGAATGCATTGGCAGGAGAATGCAAGTGGGAAGGGAATCAATCGCTGGCCTGGCTTTCCATTTTGGTTAGGGTTACACTGTGCCATACCATGACAGTAATTGCTCCAGACATGCTAATAAAGTAAAACAAGCTTCTAAGAAGAGTATTGACACACATACTGAAATGTGACAATAGTTAGCTACTACTTTGAGCGTGCTCGTGCTTTCCTTTTCAGTCAGGTAGCCTACTGACTCTGTCCACTGCTGCCGTATCAGTTCAGTGCATCTAATACATCTGTTCTCCCTGCACCCTTCCAGTCAAATTGGCTCCCAGGGTCATTCACCCATCTCAGCTGCAAGGACTGGATTCTAGCATGGGCTGGGTAAAAACCAACACACACATAGGACACGAAGGGCTATGAAGATGATGAGGAGACTGGAGCATCTCTCTGATGAGGAAAAGCTGAGAGAGCTGGGCCTGTTTTGCTTGGAGGAGATTGAGAGGGGATCTTATCAATGCATATAAATATCTTAAGGGTGGGTGTCAAAAGGATGGGGCCAGACTCTTTTCAGGGGTGCCCAAGTGACAGGACAAGAGGCAACAGGCACAAACGGAAACACAAAGTAAAGAAAAACTTCACTATGAGGGTGACAGAGCACTGGAACAGGCTGGCCAGAGAGGTTGCGGAGTCTCCTTCACTGTAAATCCTCAACACCCAAGCGGATGCGATCCTGTGCAACCTGCTCTAGGTGAACCTGCTTTATATAACAGGGGGGTTGGACTAGATGATCTCCAGTGGTCCCTTCCAACCCCAACCACTCTGTGGTTCTGTGGCACAGCATGCATGAGCTGCAAGAGCAAGAATCAAACCTGCCTCTAGCACCATATAAAACCCACTAGACCTCCTATCCAAAACTGCCACCTGACAAGTGCTCAGACCTCATTTACTGGAGATGTGAGTTCTGGTTTTGGCTCTCATTTCTAGTGTACTTCTGTGAAGCACAGCAGGCTAATCAACAAGTGAACAACTGAACTAAGATTTTTCCTACAGACTTCTTCAAGACTGTAGTTGATCTCAGATTTTAGCTGGCCAGCAGGTAATATTTGCACACAGAGTCCTGAATTGTCCCTAAGGCAAGCACCACACAGAGGTCAGTGCTCCCTCAGTGTCACATCAGTAATCCAATTCTTCCAGTCATTCGGGCTGATAATGCAAAAGCCAGCTTGATGGCCTATTTATTTTTCAGAGTCCTTGAACAATGCCTTTTTGGAATAGATGCAAAATTATGGACATTATTTCCTAATTGCCAAAGCAACTAAAAGAAAAATATTGTTCTCAAGCTCTTACTGGCACAAACCAGCTGTGTGTGGTAAGATTATCCTAAAGGACAGCAAGTGCACCTCTCCCAAAGAGAATACTGGATTTTATTTTGTCCCTGAAACATTTCAGTGCTGGTATAGTAAGGCTACAGCGTACACATAATCTCTAAGCATTATTCTACAACAACACCACCACTCACCATTGCCTAAGTATACAAGCAATTGGAGCATGGATCTGATCGGGCTGCAACAATGAAAGCAAAGGAACTACATTTCATACAGAGACCTCACAGCTAAATGGAGCAGTGTTCAGACCTTTTCAAACTCTCTATCATCAGGTTGCAGTGAAACAGCTACCCATTATTCCTACTGCTGTTTTTTTGTCACGTAATGAGATACACCAACAGTCAGTTTATCTGGTTGCCCAAGTCAAAAACTAGCTGCTTTGGGTTGTTTATTTTTACTTTTACCACAACTTAACACAGCAAATTGAACACTGGCTTAAAAGACCATTTTAACTCACAAAAAGATTGTTTTTCCTACAAATTTATCTATAGCAAGAGCTCGTGCTTCTGTTGCTAGAACAGAAGTTCAGCAAAACTATATTTGTTACAGTTCTCCCAAACCTTATGAGGAAAGAGAGCAGTAGCTTCTTTGAAGGACAAGTTACCCAGAAGCTCAGCCAAGCATAGGTGCTTTCTGGATCCAAGAGCATTGAGGAGGCTTCTGATGTTATAGCTTAATACTACAAAATGCAAAAGCAGCAGTATATAACCCCTTCCCACACAACAGTCAGGGCATAGGGAAACACACTATTTTAACTTTAGGACAATAGGACTGCTTCCTTGCAAGACACTTGCAGTCACATTATCAGACTGAAGCATATGAAATGAGGAACGGAATGAAATTTAGTGTATAATAGTATTTACACACAGCATTACATGCTTCATTTCAAGACACTAATACTGAACTTCAGCTGTCAGATTTTAGCCTTCAAAATATTAAAAATAAAAGGTTTGAACATACCAATATGAGAACTACAAGCTTTTTAAAAAAAGGCACATCAGATCCACATATTACAGCAGTTATTGCTCAAAAACAAAGACTCCAAATATTACCAAGTCTGAGGGGGAAGACCAAAGGGAACTGCAAAGTTTTCAATGCCACTTTAAAAACCAATACCGTTTCAGTATGTAGGTCTAATATAAATAAGCCACCAGATACTGCACAGGAAAGCCAGGAAAAAAAGTTGGCCGGCTATTTACTCAGCTTTAAATGTCACTGTTTGCCATTTAAAAAAAACCAAATAATGACAAGACACCCCTATACAGTAGCCCAGATGTTGCCAAAGGCAATGCATTAAGTTGCTAAGAAAAGTAGGTGTAGAGAGTGCGTTTAAGATGACAGACCAAATGAGGTAAATAAAGAATAAGAGCTCCAGAGACCCCGAACACTACAAGACAAACACTGAGATAGCAACAAATTAATATACTGGAAAAGCCCAATGAAGGAAGCAAGCAGAGAAGCAGGAGGAAGGAGAAACTGGAATTGCGGCTGTAGCACCTTCAGTGTGGAGATGCAAGAGAGACCTCAGAGCAAAAGCCAGACTATGTAGCTGGACTCTGAAGGGAAGCCTGGAAAGCAAAGCACCACCACTGCAGAGACAAAGGCATTAAAGCAGTGTCAAGAGGCAAGAACTGCATATGTTTCCTTTCTAATGCTGGAAGTAAGAAGGTAACCCTAATGCCTAATAAAAGAAAGCTGAGATCTTTACACTCTCTCAGCTTTCTGCAGAAGTTAAAAAAGTTTTAAACCACCTATTACAAAGAGGACAAAACCCATTCTTCAGTTCTTGTATGTTTAGCAGTCATCTGTAACGTTCAACACTGACTACTTTGAAGGCTTCTGGCTGCAAGACAAGCCAATGTACCCTTCTGCCACAACTGGTATAATTAGCTACTGTGGGAGGACTGGAAATTTCCCTGTTTCCCCCAACTGTTTTCATTAGCTTCAACTGTGCGGAACTGGGACAAAAAGACAGTAGCAGAATGTTCAAAGCTACAATATGAGATACTACAAGTTGATACACCACGACTGACTACCAGATTAAACTGAATTGGTTTTGAAGTTAGTTCAGTAGTTACAGACCTCCACTTGGTTTGTTTTTTGGGGTTTTTTTTAACCCATTTAAAAATCTACAAAACCACCTAACCCAAACATCTCTGAACAGTAACCTTCCATTTCCATTAAATATCTAACACACTGATTGCACCAAACAAAATAAATTACACATTAGAACAGAACAAATTGGGTGTTTAATTTGGGCAGTATAAGTACATTTTTGGACAGCAGGTAAACTAATATTGCCAGGGAGCAAACCACAAGTACTGAAAGTCAGAACATGCAGGTGAAGCAAGCACGTTTCAGAGCAAAACTCAAAACTTTTTCATGAGAGACCAGAAGGGCTCAAGTGGCTAGAAAAAATAGCCTGATTGAAAAGACAGAAGAAAAGCCAAAAGTCTTCCCCTGAAGGCCACTTTTCTTTCCTGCTCCTTGGTTGCTGAAAACCAAAGGGGGAAAAAAAGTCTGTAACCTAAAGTTAATTTCTCTTCTGCTTTTTAACCAACACAAACAATTCAGTTACTTAATAAAAAGTATGTCTTTTCTTTAAAAGTGTTAACCATTACAGGATTAAGATAATCTTGCTTTTAAAAGCATCAGCTGTTCATAGAGGAGAGGGCAAGCTTCCTTGTACAATTGCCATGGCATGGTTACTCATCAGAACTCAGGACCAAAAGCCAAGAAACACAACTGATTTACCTCCGTTTCTTCTTCCATGTCAGTTGTGGTGTCAATTGATTCACTGGCTCCTCCTTCTAAAAAGGCATGTACAGGCATGGCTTATTTTGTAAGGGCAAACAAAAATTAACATGCCCTAACTCAGGAAGGAGCTGTAATGAAAACCATTTGTTGGTTTTCCAAACATTTAAGTGCTGGCATGGAAAAGAATATGGCAAGATTTGCCTTCCTTTAATTCTCTATACCCAACAGCTCTTACGGTCATCATGCTGAATTTACCCCTTTCCTGCCATTCCATTCAGTCAAAATTTAATGTTCACTTGCTTGCCTGCTGCTACAAACAGATTACTGTAGGTAACGCTTCAGCTGTGGGCACATAGCAACAATGCACTATTGCAACCCATATGTATGAAGGGTTTGAAATACTTCAGGAAATAAGCTTATTTTGTTGGAACCGGAAAACACTCCCAGTATATCTATACAAACTGACCTTGATAACCATTTTTCCTGTAATTATTTTAGTAGAAAAAACAGAAAGCAAAGAAGGCCCAACAAAAAAACCCTCATTTATAATCTGAAGTCACAACCATCTGGATTCTAAATAGAGTCTAGTTTCAATGCAGATAAGAATCTGGGATATGGCAAGCTAGCAATGGCATAAATTAGCACACAGGCACAGAAGAGAAAGTACCTTGTTGCTGACACAGGCAACAGGAACAGCATCTCTACAGTAACAGTTCTGTTAAGAGCATAAGGCTCTATCCATAACGACAGCATTTCGAACACACTAGACACTCGGTTCTGCCTAGAAGCAAGCTGTAGCCCCTGACAAGGAGCCTCTTATTTAAAAAAGGTCTTTCTCACCTTCCCCACAAAGATACCATCAGTATCAGCCCACAGATTATATGCCTACAAGATTCCAGATAAATAACCCATTCGCTTCATTTTGTGAAGTCTGTAGAACAGCTACAAGGATCTACTGAGAGCAGAACTTACAGCACACAGACATCTCTCATGCCACAAACTTTGTTTAAATTCTGCACAAGGAACACTGTTTTTGAGCTGTTCTGAGTGCTTTTCCAAGCCTCAACTCTGCAGCTGTGCTGCAATGTCCATTTACATCTGAGGGTGCTCAAACACTTCACTGGCAATTATAGAATGCGCCAAGATCCCCTATTAATAGCAATGTACAAAAGCAAACACTAAAAGAATTTTCTTGTACAACCCTGTTTCTGAATGGTTTGGATGGCTGATAAGTGAAATGAGGAAGTGAAACTACAAAACACTTTTTAATTCAAGAGTATGTTTCCTGGGGTCCAGGGTGAAGTGGGGTGGTGGCAGTGATGATGAAGAGAAAGCAATACAAACAAATCGTATTTACTGGAAAATATGTAAGAAAAAAATCCCAGACAAAAAGTTAAAGGGCCAGCATCACATTATCTATTTGGACTGTATCTGTTCATACAAGCAACAGGAAAATCTAGTCCTTAAGGCAATATTCAGTTCTCCTCCCTAATCTCCCCCTCATACCATAATAGCTGAGAAGTGTGCATCTTCTGACTCTTATTAACCTAGACATTAACCAGGATATCTGAAAGCAACAATAAAAGAATTGCAGTTCAAGAATGCTTTTCTGTTTTGCATGAGACAATGGCAAATGGTCCTGCAGGCTTACAATGAGTGTCAAAATACTGATACTAAAAATTCCTCCCCCAAAAAAAGCCCACACAGTATACACACACACCCCTCAACAGCATGTGTGCGCCACACATGCAGGGAAGGGAGAGAAGGAATGAGACAATGGAGCTTGCTGTTTGCAGTTCAACATTTACCTGCCTCTTCTCTTACTTTCTTCTATCCTTAAGACATTCTAAGAAGAAGGAGGATACTACCACCAGCAAGATATTTAGCAAACATTCCTCAGAACACACCATAATTACACACATCTATCTCAATTAAAATAATAAATAAAAAAGGTTCCTTGTGCACTATTTAGGCTCTGAAGAGATGAAATAAGTCGATCATCCTCCTACAAGAGGGGAAAAAAATTAAATTAAACATACAGCCTGTGTAGCCAAGATATTAAAAAAAGAAGAAAGAAGCTGGGGGGGAGCAGGATAAAAGGAGGTTTAACCATGAGCTCTTATGCTCATGCACATGCATTTAAGAAAAAGACTAGAATTCAAAAGCTAGCACATCCAGAAGTTCTCACTGAAATAACTGGTTGCTCATCACTTCTGATCTAGCACTTGCATGCATAAATATAGACTGTGTGCCTGAAGTTAGACCCATTTTCAAAGTCTCGGCTTCTGTCTTTACGTGAAAATTAATTTAGCATCTCTGATTATAGTACATAGAAGAAGATTCAGATGTAAAAAGTGAGAACCCACCGTTCTCTCCTCGCCTAACCACATATTGCAAGTGCATCTAGCAGTTTCCCTGTGCCTTCAGCACAACGCAGTGCTTGTGCAACTTACATTGCTTTTGGTAAAAGGAGAGACTTTCTCTGTAGAATTGTCCCCAATGTGTTTAATTTACTGGCCACCACCAACCCACAGTAGGTTTTTCCTTTAACTGGTCTGCCAGCACTGCCCTCCTGAGACAGAGCCTGTAAAGCCAGCTTGCTTCATCCGTAAGTCTACATTTTTGTCAGCTGTTTCCTCACAACTGAGCTTTTTACTGCAGCTTTTTGAGAATCAATTCCACCTTTCTGTAAAGCAAGGATCCAGTTGAACCTCTCTTACTTAATATTCTAATTCTGCACATGTCCACGATAAGAAGTCACTCTCTTTAAAAAGATGCATTTTGGGGGAACAGGTCAAATCATATTACGCATACAGCCACAGGAAAACACACACAAATTCAGTAATTAAAGCTTCCTCCTATCCTCAGAGCAAGTGTTGTGACCAGGTACAGCATCATTTAACTTTCTATCAAACTGAAGCTATGCCACAGGGGGCCCTGCATTCTGTGGGGCTAACTTGGTATAACCAAGCCAAAAATCAGTTTTAAAAAAACCATTCTATTGTTTAGTATTTTTCTGGAAACCCTCAGTCTTTGACCACTGCAATCAGACAAGATAGTTAGATTTCATTTGTGAAACGGTAAATAGCCATCAGATGTAGGGAAAAATAAAAAAAAAAAAAAAAAATTAAAAAAAAGGAAGAAAAGATCACCTAACTTAAATAAGGTCCTTTACATGCTTTCCAAGAATCTCACTTTTGATGTATAAGCACTCAAAACTGCAAAGCTACAAATCAGACACTCTTTGCTGAAACTCCTGTGGAGGCATGTATCATTTTTGCTGCAGAAAGAACTAAAGGGTCAAGCATACCACGTATGCTACAACATCAGGCTGCAAGAGTATGAACTGGAGATGGAATTTCAGCCAGAACACTAAATTTCCTGCCTCCTGTCACTGAAAGCCAGGCCCCCTTGTGTGATTTTAAATGGACTTTCTTGGTAAGTGCAGCACATCAAGCTGTGTTTAGGACTGAAGTCTTCTTTCCTTTTAACTAATTCACAAAAATATTTGGTTCCCAAGGAAAATAATATAAACAAAGTAAAGAATATGTACTTTGTCTTAACTTCAGTGAAATAACTTTGCTGTCTTAGACATACTGCTTTTTGTGTGTTACAAAATAATTCATGAAGCCTTAAAGTTACAGCATAAGGTTTAAACAGTGAGGTGTTTCCCAAATACCACCACTACCTCCCTTTTCTACAAGCTTTTTAAACTCTGCTTGCTTTTAACAGTGTAATTTACTTATTACATGTACCATGTTTAGATTTAATCTTGCATCCAGTGGTGCGTAGAGATTGAGTCAAGTTTACTTCCACCTTTAATCAGCCTAACTCAAATCTCACATATGAGTTAGTGATGGGTACCAGAGTCTGCAACTCTTCAGCTGCTGGAATAACAAAACACCCAGGCTCAGTACAGGTGCCTACAGGATTATTTTTTAAAAAATGAGACATCTTTAGATGATAGAACAGCATGATGGTGTTCACATCCTTCTAACTCTCATTCAGTTTTCCTAGAACTGATAATTTAGACTTAAGCATCACTGGAAACTGGATATTTTTTTCCTTTTTTTCATGCATCCTTTCAAAAAGTATAGTTAGGGCAGACACCCCTCCTCCCAAACCAATACAGCTGGTTAGTCTAGCACTCTAGTTAATACTGCATCAGGGCATGGCTGCTTCTAGAGCTACCCATGCTTCCTGACAAGGATCAATGACATAGGAATGGGTCTCTGCAATTCTGCAAACTGGGAAGTGTCAGATGAATTAAGCCTTTCATATGCGGATCTCTCAAGTTGGAGAGAGACATGCTGTACTCTAAAAAGAATTAATCCATAGGAAAAAAGGACACCACTTTGAAGACAAAAAAATATGATGCCTTGTAGAGCACAGAGAAAGGATGAAGTAGTGGATCAAGCACCAATCTACATTTGCTGAGAGTGCATTCAGTCACTTCTTACAAATTAAACTGAGAATCTAAGTGAAGCCGTGCAGCAAAACTGAACCTGACAGTCCATATGCTGTGAAGAGTGCAAAACTAAGACCAAATATGGCTCAAGTGCTGACAAGTATTTTTAAAATTCTATTATGTACAATCAAGAAATAAGAAGTGTCTGTACTGAACCAAGTTTATAAAAACAAATTTTAACTGCATTTGAAGATTATCGAAGATGTACTAGGAATCATTTTGCAAGCTACACAGGGAACAAGAAAGCACACAAGATCTACATGTGGTCCTGGACAAAGCTATTAAAATAACTTATTTCAGACACATACACACATACAAGTACTTAATATTCAAATTTATAGATTTTTTTTTTAATGTCACAATAATTTAAACAAAAGCTAAAAATGATACTTTGATACAAGAAATCTGAAGGACATCCCAAGGCTCATCACTTTTAAGATTCAGGATCTTTAAAATTCCAAATAGATATTGCTAGACACTTGGTTTGCCATGTTATAAACACATTCATCTTGGAATATAAACGGAAGCTTCCTAACTTTTTGGCTCAGATGAAAAGTCCCTATTACCTATGCCTGTTTCCTTTCAGCAAGATAGCTGCTGCATGGGACAGCTAAGGTGATAACTTTCAGTTCCACCTAACTTAGCCCTACTGTTCATGCTCAATGAAGTAGAAAGCACAGGCAATAGACTTGTCTTTCTGTACACATTCAGTTGGTTGTGCTTTTTTCACCCCAAAAGATTGAGCTGATACTCACATGTGCCAGTAAGCAGGCACAGAGTAACAGATTTTTGCATCTTGTAGGTTCACGTTAACTCTATTCCCCAAAGTAAAAAATCTCCACAGTTCTATGTATTTTTACAAAAGGATGATAGAATTAACTAGGTATTTCAAAGCATCAACTAAATGCTTGCAACAATAGTTCTGTGGTGAGGTAACTGTTTTTTCTCAAGAATAGAAACAAAACGATATGCAGTTAGTGAACAGTCCTAACAGACATCTTATGTGATACATTTGTTCTATTTTAGTGCTGGGAAAAACAGTTGCAATGAAATGGAATGATTTCTCACCTTTTACATTAAAGACTAGCCTAGTCTTCCTAACACCCGAGTTATTTCCCTGCTCTGTTTGAAACCCTACTGCTGCTGCCACGACCCCTACTCTTCTCCTCAGGTCTCACAGTGAACTTCTCACATGGTCCTCAGCCATTAAGGGAGAAGGCAACTACTTGGGGCATCAGACAAGGTTACTGTTACTCTTCTCTGGAGGTCAAATCCCTGGGGTCCAGATGAATGGTTTTCTCTTGACCCTGAAGCAAGTACATGCAAGGACGACCTGCCTCTTAATGACTCCTGTAAGGGAAAAGCTAATGAACCCAAACCACCAAATTAACAGAGGAATTAATAGATGTGTGCTGGCTGGACTTCCAGTGCTACAACAAAAGCAGCAAAAGGAGCAAGCAACTAATAGCAATAGGTACTCTAGTTTTATAATCCAAACATCCCTGGAATTAAATATATTCAGTTCTAATACCGAAGCCCATACCAGGAGCAGTACAAAGGAACCATACTAACAGAGGACCCGATGCCTCTGAGATACTTTTGGGTAAGGCTAAATTTCCACTTCTGGTACTTGGGTTTTATACCTCCCAAGGCCCACAATGCCTCTATACTTTCCAGCACTAGAACCAGTACAGCACCACTGAAAGAACTCCTCTTCTTCCTGTTCCCAGGGAAGCAAATAAAACAAAGTCATAGCTTTAATAAATACTATGAAAATTATCTGTACTAAGGGCAAAAAGAATAAACCATGAAAGTAGAGATTTATTACAATATTAATCCACAGATCATGCTTTTCATTGGCTAAAAGTTCATAAGGATCAATTTAATCTGCAGAATTTTGCACATACTTAGAGCTCTTACAAAGTTTAAACAGCAGTCTTTCTGCAGCGTCCCATAGCCAGGAGGCATTTAAAAATGCCAGCTGCTGGCTGCTGAAAGTCATGAAAGACTTGGGGGTTTTATCTTTTGCCATCATAGCATGTAAATTGTTTTTTTTTAAAGTTACTTCAAAGTAAATTTCATCTTTTTTACACTACTCTGCATCAAACTCATTCTCCCAAAAGGAAGATGTTTAGAATTAGCAGGTATATTCTCAGATACGTCAACAAAAATATCCAAGAGAAAGTTTGCACAGTGGCTCACTTCATTCCTCCATATAGTCACAGCAGTTGCCAGTTCCATAACATAAATAACTTGACATGTTGCTGGAGACCTCTAATACGCTCAAGGAAGACGCTTTATGTATGCAAATGAGACCAAGCTGGACCGGAATTAGGGACCAGATCCGAGGAGAGACAAAGGGCCAAAACATCTCTAGAGTTTCCCCACCCCTTTGCTTTTTTGCTTTTCCTCCTGAGTTTTCTTTTTTTAATACTACAGTCAGAAAGACTATATGAAGTGCCTAAAGAAGATTTCAATAAGCAAGGGTAGCTAACAAAAAGCACAAGATATTAAGGAACACAAACCAATCTGGAAGCCTCTAATCAGTACGGCTTGACTTTACACACTGGGAATACCTAAACCTTTAATCTCACATTAAATGAAGTAAAGGGCTTCCCTAATAATTTTCTATATTGGTTTTTTGCTATAAATTGGACAGCAGTATCCAGCAGATACATAACATTTTCTAACAGAATAAAGTTGAGAGTCCTTTAATTTCTTTTAATTTTTTAATTGGTGACACCTTTAACACAACTTTCATCCTCTCTTCAGTTGTCTCAAAGCTCAGGCTAATCAACTTAGCACTGCAGCTATTCTCTTTTTTTGAGTGACAACTACCAGAGCCACCTTATCCAGGAACTACAACAGAGTTAAATACTTGCACTGCTAAACAAGTAAAACCAAAGTTATTCAAGCAATATGAATCACACTGGTCAAGTAACAGTAGGGATTAGCAAGTGTTACAGGAGTTGCAGGGGAGGAGGGAGCAGGAGTGGTGCTTCCAGGGGTTTTTAAAACTCTCAGAAGGGTGCAATTGCCATCTGAAAGGCAATGTATGCCTACAATTTTTGCTGTAGCATAAAGATTTAGAAGAGGAGACCTAAGTGATGTCTATCTGGTTTTCTCCATTCCAAGACTCTCCTTAGAAAGGTGCCTAAGAACTGAGGGGAGGAAAAAAGAAAGAAGGTAAATTAAGTATTTTTAATGGTAGATTCTGCTTGTGAAAGCTGTATATCAGAAGGACATTCTTGCTTGAAGAACTTACTTCCCCTTCCTTGTAAAAGAATAATTCGACACAATTGTAACAATTCTGAGAATGTTAAGATTTTTTTTCTTCCCAATCAGTGCTATCTTCAAAAGTAAAAAAAAAAAAAAAAATCCAAAACCCCCACCAAAAACAACAAAAAAAAAAAGGAAGATCTTTGAAGGCCTGAAACTCCACTAAATGCACTTATAGTTTACTTACATTACTGTTGTTGGGAGGAAAAGCAGAGAAGGAAAGTTTTCAGTTATCACAGAGGAACTTACTAAAAAAAATCCTCTCTTCAAAAGCCAGAGGCTTTTTCATTAAGATGAGCTTTAGGAGTAGAAAGTGATACACTGGGTGGGGGTGGCAAAGTCTTTTCCAATTGCTACATAACAGCATTCTTGTCTCAAAACAATGGATTGTAGTTGATAGTAATAACAGCAGTGTCAAATTCAGAAGGCTATTACAGTGCAACATGTCAAAATTGTCCAATAGCCACTATCTTGCCCAAGAAAAATTAACAGGTCTGAAAGGATTTCTGTAGTAAATTTGTTCCTGGGGTTTATGATACAGCTAAAAAAAGCCCCACAAATTAATTTAACTGAAAATCTGCACAAGTTCAAAGAATTCTTCGGATTCTCTTAAAAAAAAAAAAAGTTAAAGCACCAGTCAAGATTTTTCTTACAGCACTTTCTGCCACATATATCTGCATTAAACTCTGTTGTTCATACTACACGTGCCAGCATGCATTATTGCTGACACCACCACTCTGAGCGCCCAGGAAACATTTTAGACTTCAAGGCACTTTCATGCACCCCTGCACACAGCCCCTGTAAGGTGCAGTACGTGAGGCAGCTAATAAGGAGGACTCACTTACTGGGATGCACAGAAAGGCAGGCTCACCCCTTAAAGTTATCTCACCATTGTTCCAGTGCCACATATACAGGACCTTAAACCCAAGGCTGCCCAAGTGTACTTTTAGACCCAAGAAACACCTTATACCACACACGATACTTGGGATGGAATCAGAAGGACTAACTTGGTAGGACGCCAGCACCTGCAAGAAGGAAGCGTGAAAGGCTGAAGGAGAGGCATGTCAGTCAGGCAGACAGCAGATCCTGCTGCCAGCTGAAACAATACTGTCCACCCCTCCATCACAGACCGTGTGCTCCTATCACACTGCCACGGCCCTTCTCCCTGCCTCAGAAAGCTCCAGTGCATGTCAGATCCTGCACAAAGCAAGTAAAGCTACAGCTTTGGAACGTGGCAGAAGAGCATTTGTCCACTTTTTTACTATCATAAAGTATGAATTAATAGCCATAAAACTTCTGTTGCAACAATTCACTATTGTTTTTGAAGCACTGCAATTTTAAGATATCCCAATCAACACATAATAACTCCCTTCCCCATCTTCTATACACATAGCTGTCAGGGTTTTCACTTCCTTCAAGAGGGAATTATCAAGCTGTATGACTCATTCTGTGCATATATATACATCTAATTATAACAAGATTTTAGCCTGAGATCTCTTTTAGAAATTCAGATAAACATGTTTAACAGAGTTCAACAAATAATTTAAGATCCACAAAAAGGTATTAAGTGGCTTCTATCTGCTAGACTGTATGCTGTCTGCTTCAATGTAATAGTATAGGCCTATAGATCCTGAAATGCACATATGAATTTGCTTCCCATCTAAAATGGGTGCTTGCATCCATTCCATGGTAAATGTGTCTGGGGTAAGATCATACGCTATTGCTATTAAGCCACGGCTGCTCCACACTAACTGGCTCACAGCTTCATGTCCCCTGGAGCGTATGCTGTCTACTAACCTCCTGGCAGTGGCTCAGATCTGGTCTCCGAATGCTCAGCAGGATCTCATGCTAACTGACACCAGAGCCTGTGCTAGTATGCAAGTTTCTCCAAGTCTAAGGATGCTGCATGCCAGGAAATTAAGAAATGGAAGCAAACAGAGAGTTGTCAGATTAGGAAGGTGGCCGGAAAACAGAGAGGCGCTTGAAGGAGAGGCTGCAATTAGGTTGGAGAGTCATGCAAGTACAGCAGAAAGCCCTGCAGATTCTTGTAGCTACAGAAACAAACCACTAGCTACAGATTAGAGCTGAATACTGAGAAAGGAATACCCAGTTCCTGGCTTTACAGAAAATGAGCATAGCAATAACTCATCTGAGTGGTACACCTATCAAAGCATCTACTTCACTTCCCTTAAATGTTTCTTAATTATGCGCTTGCAAGGATAGAAGTCTTTGCCAGCCTAAACCATTCTGTGACTCTAAAGATAGATACTGAATTACTTCAGAGGAGGCATACGCCATAGCTTCTGGCTTTACCAGAACTTCAAAAACAATATTGGATTTTCAAAACTGATAAGACTGTGGATTCAGAACAAGGCCAAAGTCCTAATGCAGCCTGTAATTAAACAATTCCAATGGTATTTGTAAAAAAACCCAAAACAAACAAACTGCTTCTTGCCCAACAGTTTTAAAAACAAAAGCCACTTGAGAGAGGACAATTACAGCAATGTAAAGTGCTGCCAAAAGGGAAAAACCCAAGGCCTACATACCATCAACACCTTCCTCAAGCAAAAAACCTGCTCGGCATAATCCACTGTGTTTAGCCTCCCGTGGGTTTAAACATGCAAGAAAAGAAATCTGTAACACTTTGGAATCTGCCTTCCAATAACAAAGTTCTGTATATTACTAATGTAGCCCCTTAGCAGGCTTATAAAATCCTCAGGGCTCCTCTAACACCATTTGTGGTTGTTGCCCTGCATGTTAATAGCACAGGAGGCTATTAAGTACAGGTCATTTAAATCCATTCTCCAAACATTTGCCACAAGTTCTCAACTTCTTCTGTCATGGAAACATATTCATACAAAACAAACATGATTTCCCATCCTGCCCTCAGACACAAGTTCTAAGTGATGCTGTATCCGTTTTACTTAGGCATATCATCAATTGTACTCTCAAAACACAAGAAGGGATAATTAAGCTCCTTACAGAACAGGTCCAGCATAGGCTACTGCAAGAGAGGATTCTCCTTGCAGTGACTCAGTCACCTATTGAGCAATAAGCCTCTGAACCAACAGTGTCATCCCCAAAGAAGTGAAACCCTGGCAGAAATCCTCTGAGTGCTAGCGTCACTAGCATCAGGCTAGTATCAATTATGTTGAGCACTGGAAGCTAGGAGACCACCTTTTCGGACCACAAGCTGACAAAAGCCACAAGACAGTGGCTGATTTGTTTATCCTCCTGGGCTATATTTGAACTAGTGATCCACCATCTCCATCTTACTAGTAACTCCTTCAGCTAGCCATTTCAGCCCCCTTCTCTAACCTCCAGAAGTCTTCGGAACTCAACTATTACTCTACACACACTTCCAGAGGAAAAATGCCATTACTGTTGCCAGAAAACACAACTAATTCCACCTGGAACACACACAGCTCTGACCTTTTAAGAGCTCTGTAAAACTAAAGAACAACTACTGTATGCACAGAATGATGTGTGGATTCTCTAGAACAGAGGTCCTCAAACTCTTTAAACAGGGAGCTGGTGTGTGGATTAAGTGGCAGGCAGTCATCTGCGGCTGCTTGGGTTCCCCCCCCAATCCCGGGGGGGCGGCACGGGCAGGGGCATCTGTAAATACCAGGGGGCTGGATTTAGGACCCTGGGGGGCCGTATCCAGCCTGTGGGCCATAGTTTGAGGACCCCTGCTCTAGAACATCAACTTATGATGGCCTTTGGTTGTGTTTTTTTCTATTGAAGGCATTACATGCCCACCTCTGTCCACATAAGAAAACCAGTGATCACTACATGTACTTTTATATGTCCCTAAAGCTACTGTGTTTCTGAAAGTTTTGCAGCAACCCTCTTCAGTCTAAAACCTTCTTTGGCCTCAAGATGCTTCAGGAATCTCTTCTGTTACTTTGAATTATAACTATAAAAAGTTATTCTTTGAACTCTTTCTTAGATTTATTTGCTTGCCAAGAACTCAAAAATAGCTGAACAAAGCAAGCAGCTACAAAGTTAGTTCTCCACGAGGAAGCATCTGTGCTGGTTTCATTTTCTTGGCTTTCTGAGGGGGGAGGGATGTTTAAATGGCAAGCAACTGGTATGAAGGGGGGGAACAAACAAACCAACCAACCCACCCACCCAAAAAAACACACTGAGGAAGATCTGCTAAAATTTAGTACAACTAAGTGTTATAAAGCTCTATCTCTTCTAGGATGTATTAAGTGAGTGGAAGGGTCTGAAACCTTAACAGTTTTAACTGATGAGAGGTCCAAAAGAAATTAGCAATAACGTTAGCAAAACCTGCCTGCAGGAGTTGATCAAGCCACCTAATGTCAAATCTTAGAAATGTTTCCTCTACCAAGCAGAAGGCAGGGGGAAGATCAAATAAACTGTCCCTCTCATATCAAAGGATACCTCATACATACTATATCTTGAAATTTCTGGAAGCGCCTGTACCTTTACTCTCACACTAGAAATATGGCCACTGTGAACTAGTGTGCATCACTCAAATAGTACCTAGAACAAGAACTGCAGAGCTGCCACCCCAGAAGGCGAAGAAATTCACTGCCCACATATGTGCACCTTTGTCTCAGAGCTGCATATGGAAGCCACAGAAAGCGACAGCCACATGTATCCTGATAACCGGCATACAGCTATCCAATCTCATTTTACAGCAGTTCTTGGCAAGCATACCAGGAACCTGTTTTAATTGCTAACTAATAACATACTTGTCTTCCGGGGATGGGAAAGGGTTAATCTTTTAATTAAGCAGTTCCTACAAAACACAAGTAAATATGAAACAGTACCTTTATAAACTGTTTCTCCTCAATCTATACTCAAACTAAAACAGCAGGAAAACTATTTTCTTGATTTTGACTCAAAACAGGCAATGCTATTCCTGACAAGAACATACACCCTTCTTGGTTTTCCTGTACAGTTTACAGGGGGATTAAACATGCAACCCAGTAAAACCCAGTGGGAAGACTCACACAAAGGAAAACTTCAGTTTCTCATTTGATACCTGTACCTTGGCCAGGGTATACGGGCAATGGAATAATTCCTTTTTATGGGACCCAGATTAAGCTGTGATCTTGATGTTATTCCAAATCAGGAAGTGGTAGGGACTGAATACACTAATACCACCCAGCTGAAACATCCCCAATTCACCTATGAAACGTAGACACAAATGCAACGTCAGTGAAACAACTAATATTTAGGGGAAGCTCAACAGTAGTCCACGTCTCTCATTTAGAATACTATCAGTGAAATTCTATGTTCCTACTGTGAATATTTTTATCCTAGTAAGCACTTCTGATGAGAAAAGACATACAAGGGCTATGAGTAAAGTACAGTTCTGAGGCCTGATCCTGCAGTCTTCCCACTGCAATGCAAGCAGCATGTGATTAACTCACTAATCACCATAAAAGAAACTATTGCTCAAGGTGAACAGCCATTGCAGAATCTGGCCTGAGAACTGGTGCATATTCAGTATGTATATCATGAAATAGTCTTACCTCAGTAAGTGCATGCAGCTGTCCTTGATGCACACAGACACCCATAAACCTACAAGAAACAAGAAAAGAAAAGTGGTTTGGGCTTTTTTCCCCCCCCTCATTCATTTGTTTTTTTTCTTTAAAGAAACTAAGATATTAGGTAGTACTGGATATGCCAAGAGAGAAGGAAAAAAAAAAAAAAAAAAAAAAATCAGGCTCACAGATACGGCACACCTCAAGGCTGATTATTTAAACAGCACAAAACAAAATCATGTGTCTACACTACAATACAATTTGCATCAGTAGTTCCAAGAGAGCACAGGAGACAGCTCAAACACAAGATGGAAAGTTCCTAATTTGACTATAAGCAAAGGCCAGCATATAATGATTTAGAGGAACAGCCTCAGAGTTCTGGTTTAAGGAAGTTTAAGCCAAGTAATCCACTGTCGATCTGCATAAATAGAAAATTAGTTCCCTTTGCATTTTGCTGCCTAAGCATAAAGATGTTTCTTCCTATCCCATTCCTAACCACTCAGGAATATGAGGGCACATTCGTGCAATATACTTCCCCTCCCCAACCCCCCACTTCCAACACTTGGGTTGAAGCAAGTTTCAACAGTATCCAGTATACACATAGCCCACAAAAGGTTACCTACGCTGCACAAGGTTCAGAATCGTGCTGCTAATAGTAATGACTGTCACCCTCAAATTTTCTGGAAAGCAATAGAAAAGATGCCATACATTGAACATATGAGGAACACCTGAAAGCTCATTTTTACCACCATGCAAGCTGAACTTAAGTGACAAAATGCAAATTGATATTAATGGTAAACATCTTCCATGAGAAAGTTCAGTAAAACTGAAGTTGTAGGCACTTCAGAGCTCTCCCTGCACTGTTAAAATATTGGTTCTTTTTAGATTAATTAATTTCCATTTTTATCATTTAGATTTTGGTCTGTACCAGCAAAATCCACATTGTCTGTCACTTCCACAATGTTCAGCAATTTCCACTTTGCAAGCAAATTGCAGAAATGCATGATTTCATTAAATGTGACAAGAGAATCTTGTGGAGAACGATTTGAAGGAAAAGGAGCTTTTATAGCCTCAACCACTAGCGAATTTAAAAACAAAATTATGCAAGACATATGTAGTACTAGTTCAGCTAAGCTGCTTTTGAAGAAATGAATGATCCTCACTGTTCTCCTGTCTAACAGCTGACTGGTAAATTACAAGCAGCCAAAGAAAAATAATATAGGTAAGGTCCTTTGCATAATCTGAGCTGTGGAAATCTGTTTTTATAACCAAAGAAGCAGGACTTGTACTTGAACAGCTATTGCCTGCTCTCACCTCAAATAATATTCCCTGAATTAAATATGCAAATTTTAATTTGAGAGACAGTGAAAATGCAGTTCCTTTTGTTTAATGAAGAACAATAGGACACAACCAGGTGTTCAGGGGAAAAGGAAGAAGGGTTCTTTCAGATATACCATCTACTCAAAACACTGCTGTTTGAGTTTCACTTCACACAGCAACTGCATATGAACAATTTTGTAAACAAGTTGACAAATTAAGCCTCCTGAGACTAAGAAATCCAGACTCTTACAGAGCTGAAAAATCTGTTTCTTCCTTAATGCAGCATTCTGAAAGGCTCTAGAGCTATCAGGCATGGTGTTAATAGCCTTATTTACAAACAAAAAATGAAAAATAAATCCAAAATATGAGTTCCACTATTAAACAACTTTTGAAAATATTTTCTCTTTTATGAAACAGGCTAATGACACAAGGTTAACCCAGTACTGCAGTGTTTCAATTCAACAAAAAATGAGGCTAAGTAATTGAAAGTAATAATGTTTTCATCTATATGTCAACTCTTCTTTTGTAAAGGCATATTACAGTACTTTCATATTAGGAATTAATTGTATTTGACTAAATTCTAAAATATGAATGTGATTTAAGAATTTATCAAAATTTTGCCAAACTTAAATTTCTTGTCTCATCTTTACCAATACAAAAAACATCACTGTCACCCAAAGACTGGTAGAACTTAACTTTTTCTGCCAACCTGTCTTGGTCAAGGGAAGTCTCAATGGAAACATTCATTACCTTTATGAACCTACACTTAAGGCAGAAAAGACACACTGGGCTCAAGTTACCAAGAGTAAGAGTTCAAGAATTCTTAAGCGTTTAGGGTTTCTACTGGGAAACAGACATACATCTCTAATTTTAAATCAGAAATTAAAACCAAAGCTCAATATCATGATCTCATGGAAGAAAGCTGGACATAAAGACACATTTATAACCCCCACGTATTTAGAAGTTATTACCCAGGAAAAGAGAAACCAGATACACTGATAAAGACAGAATTAATGAGTTTACAAGCAACGTACTGAAACCATTTAAACTTTGTGTCAAGAAGCTCAGTTTTCAGACTCTGGAAAATAGATTGATATAATAGACCTCTAGTGATCCATATTCCTGGAAAACTTCTTCCTAGCTGCTGTATCAAGCAATAATAAGCCTCTTGGTTAAGACAAGTACTGCTACAAAACACTGTTGGAAAACATTTTCACTAAAAGATAATACACAGAGCTGCTACCAGGAAATACAATTACCAAGCAAGACTTAATATAAAATTTTAGGTTTCTGAGATTGCCCTAGATGAGAATGCAAGTTCTGTGGCTAGGAAGCTGACATGCTGGTCCAGTACAGCTGAGATTATTCCTGTTGGCTAGACGCACTGTCTCCAGAGCCAAAATGCACTTGTAGGTGAACATCAGCAGAATGTCTTGTCAGCCAAAGGTTACGTTTCCTATAAGCATTGCTAGTTGGCAGAAGCTTCAATGAGCCAATCATCCACAAAACAGGAGACCATTTGCAGATTTCAGGAAGTTTATTTTCAAGACAGTGTATGTGGCCTTATCAGGAAAGCTGAAGCACTTCCAAAATCCTAACTAGTGGTTGGAAAAGTTTCCCCAGAAGCTGCAAATATGAAGGATGCTATTTGAGTTCACCCTATAATAAATACAGTACAGCACATTTCCACCACAAAATGCTTTCTAACAAATGTCAGCAATGTTCAGATGTTGGAAGTCTCTTTCCATAAACCAGATTATTCCTCAATCTGGAATATCTCCCCTCCTAGAAAAGAGCATGAGAAGGTATTCTGGATATTTCTTAGAGCAATTACCCAAACTGCTCTCGGTTCAGTCAGACTGCAAGGGAGAAAATTCTGGACAGGAAGGGGGAGACAAAGAACTATAGCTTCAGCCTGCAATCTTTGCCTCTTTGATAAATCAAGGAAAACTAATATCCAGATTATAAAGCCACTGTGGACATCTAGACACTGAACACATGTTTCCCATTAAAATAAGTTCACTGGGACAGGTTTCTGTTCTGTGGATAAACCTGGGGCAGCTAGAGTCCAACATAATAAAACTGATGTCCTCTGAAATCTACTGTTTGTATGAGAAAATTCAGCCGTTTGATGATACATCAAACATAAAAAACAAACCAAACACACCAAGGTAAAAGTCTCTCCTATGGGCACAGTAACACTAACAGAACCAAGGTCAAGAAACACATGCTTACTTCATTGCACTGACTGTTGAAGAAGGGAGAGGGTGAGTAAGAATGTAAAGTCTGCGTTAAGACCCTCCTTAATGTTTTAGTCGCCATGCTAGATTAAAAATGTATTTTAAGTTTTCTACACTTGTGTTTTGATTGCAGACGTAGATGTAAGGCATTTAACAAAATACAGAAACTGTAACATATTATATACAACTCATACAGCCTCTTTCCTGTCTTGTGCACAGCATTTCTAAAATACTCCTTTTTGATAACAACATCACAGAGAGAGAAGTAAAAATATTTGTCTTTTCTCTTAAAACATTGCTCAATACAGGACAAAGGATGTTAAGAGACAAAAGCCATCCCTCTGCCTATTGTTACAAAGTCCATCACAAGTACTTTCACAAGAAGGAAGGTCTGAAAGGAGAAAAATGCACACAAAAAACCCCTGGTATAGTGTCCCAAGCATACTAGATCTGTCTGAAAGGAGACTAAATAAAATTCTCCTTGAAAGTTCATGTAATGTGCACACTGCTTGCTTATTTGTGTGTGTGTGTGTGCGTGTGTGTGTGTGTGCACAAGAAGGTGGATTTAATCAATGAGTCAATCTGCCTCCACACTCCTGCCAAACACGCAGCAATACCTCCAAGTACTCCCATGAGAGCACTTAAGACATGAGCTAAGGCTTTCTGTGTACACACTGTTTTAAATGAAGTCCCCAAGGTACAGATCAAATAAAGAAATACTTTTTCATGCAAACAGTAGTGATATTAATGACTGCAATTCTATCTCAAAATTGAAGATATGCTAATTTAAGAGACAGCACAGCAGATGAAGAGTCTGTGTTAGCACACCACTGCCATTTGTGAAAATGAAAGAAACACACCCGTAAGACATTACCAGAATGAAAAAGTATCAGGTCTCTCAGGCTGCAGCCCTAAGGGCTCCCAGCCTAGGACACAAGGACGGAGATTTCTTGAGTCCTTTCCAGCCTTATTTTCTTATTTTGATTTGGGTAAAATCTCACAACTATGGCAGCACAGCAGCATTCAGATAAGCAGCAAAGCAGTAAAAAACATTTACAAGCATATACCAGACCTTTCATAACCCTGGTACCAGATCTAACCTGTGCCTTGAACAGCACTGCACTTTACATGGAACACAAGCTAATACGTGGCTGTGAAGAAATGCTCCAAACTGTTTTCCCTAACCCCAGCAACTGCAGTCTTGCCACATATCAGCTAACCTGTACTAAAGCGGCTATAGTAAACAACGCATGGTGCAAACCAGAACCCCACCTCACTTTCCCACTCCTGTTCTCACCATCTGTTTTGAGGGAAGATGTGATAAAGCCAGCACATCCCACACCCAGGGCACTGAGAAGTGTAGATCAGAGGCAGAAAAGCATTTTAGTTCTCTATGTTTAGATTGCATGCAGGAGTGACATGGAGATTGGAGATGAGGTTGATGGTAGAAACACAGCAGAACACTCCACAAACGCCGTCAGTGTGCTTTTGCCCTGTCCACTCCTAAAATGTCCCTAAGCTGGTCCCTGGGGGAAAAAAAAAAACAAACCAAAAAAAACAACAAAAGAAAATAAAAGTAGCTCTTTCATACATAGCTTCGTAAGATCACCTGACAGTGACTGAACAAGAAGTTACGACATTACAGTTAACATCTACTCTGCCTCTGGAAAAACATGAAGCAAGAGGGAAGGAGACAAACAAAAACCCTCTAAACCCCTTTACTTTTTTCCATCATGCCAGTGTAGCTGCAAGAGCTGGAGTCTTCTATTCCAAAATATCCTTAAGAGAATGACAAAGAGGTTCCATTTTTGCCGAAATAATCCCTCTAACAGTTTCTCATTTTCTTGATGGAAAATGCATTAGAAAATGTTTCTATATGTGTATATATATATATGTGTGTGTGTGTGTGTGTGTTTGACCACTTGTATCTTTATGATGCTACCACAGGGACAGTATACTAACTGCGGACTTGGCTAAGCTTTTCACTTGTATCAGTCTTCTGATCAAGATGGATCTACATAGCAGGCCAAGAGCAGAATTTGAACATGGATATACTGAAATGAGTGGGGATATTTAAAGTTAGCATTTCACCCCATGCCCAGAAACATGTTATTTTTAAAGCCTAAATAATGAGATTTATATTTCACCAAGTATTAGAGGCAGAGAAACTGAAATGCCTTGACACAACTCCATCTGCTATAGTAGTACAGAAGTGTCACTATGGCAAAAAGCACAGACCTCTCTCTAGGTATCTCTACCGAGCTAAGGAATGGAAGAAATCAGCAACTACAAACTCACACTCCAGAATGGTGATGGCAGGCTAGGAGAGGAACCTCAAAAAGGTATCCATAACTGTGAAAATGGGCTGGTATGTACAGCACAGAAGCAAAAGCAGTTTCTAATAGTCAGCAATATTTATTATTCACATCAGTGCAATTGATAGCAAAAAATACAAGAATATTTGCAGTAACACCTTGATATTAACTGTGGGTACACTGGAATTGATAGCTTGTAAAAAGTTGCTGTGTAGTTCAGGGCACTGGCAAAGAGATGGGGGTTTTAATCACCCAAAGGATAATAATGATCTTTGGCTACCAGGAAAAGGAATCTCTTCTTTTTCGTACTTCTTAGTCCATAGAAGCCAGGGAAGAGTTCTAAGACAAAAATACTGATTCAGTTACAATTTTAGGTACCGAAGCATGAAGTTTTTCAAAATCATAACCACGTACCCAGATTAAGGAAGATTTGAGTATACTAAAATAAATGAATCATTGCTGAATCTGACATTCAGTTTCTAAAACATTAACTGACTGAACTGCACATGTTGAAATCTGAGAGCAGAATTTGGACACCATAAAGCCAGTATCTATCCAGTTTCATAAATTTTACAAGCCATTTGATAGCAGAGCACCTCACAACCCTCCACCTGTTACAATTAACCACTGCACAACATGATCTCAATGTTTCAGCCCCAAAATCCACTATTATCCTTACTGGCAAACAACAGATCAGCACTAAGGAAAGTAACTTGTTTACAGCCTAAGTCAAGGGTAGGTAGTCCTAGAGCTTACAGAAGGTGAAGCAGCCTCAGATGTATACATTACATAAAATCAGAGTACACCAAGGCATGTGGAAGAGATCCAGTGACTAATCAATAAATAACTAAACTCAATACTAGTGACAAAACAGCTTACTTAGTAATAACAAGGAAGAACTTCAAAGGACAGAAATTAAGAACAGAATATTTAACAGCAAACTGAGGCAGATCATAGTCCCACGAAAGTAGAAGTTACACATTAGAACTTACTGCAAGAGGATCATGCCCTGTAAATACAATACAAGCTTAAAATTTCCAAAAATAATCCTAGAAAGTGTTTCAGCAGGAACATGTTGTAGAACATTTTCCTAGTGACATCTCAGCAATACTACTCCAGCTGCTCATATTTGACAACACGTTTTCACCTCTAACCTCACTCTACTATAAAAGTTATTATCAAATATTATTTTTAATGTGTTTTTAAAGTGAGAAATAGGTTCTAAACTAATTTTTACAACACTAGTAGAGAAGCACCAATGATTTCTAGGTTTCTGAAACAAATACAGATGTTTGCATGCATGTGTGTGTAAATATACAGGTATATGTAGACACATAAGCAGGTAACATTTAAAAAGGGCAAAATCTTCTCCCAGATATAAAGGGACTGGAAACACTGCAGTAAGTGATTTTAAACCAAAAATAAAATGACACATAAACTAACACACAAATCCACCAAGTTAGCTGCTACAGAAAAAAAAAAAGCTTTTATTGTGTATTATTATTCAGTAAAATAATAGACTAAAACTAAACAGTTTTCTCATTTGCATTTTCTGTAGGAATATCCTTGCCCGCTGCAGCAAGGGTATTTACCTAATACATAAGAAAAAGGCAGTACTTTTTACCAGAGAACCAACTCTTTGAAAAAGCCTCAATTCAAGCAATTAATAAAGCAAGTGTAGTTTACTCTTCAAAACAAATTATGAAAAGACCATTTCTATTTAAGTAATTTATTTCTTATGTATTCACTCACAAGTGCTTAATTGAGCACACAGGGGAGAAAAAAAAAAAGATTTCTCTAGCAATTATTTTCCAATTTCTCTATCTCTATTCTATGTATTAACTGGGAGACCAAATGGAATTCCTTTTCTGCTTCATGCATAAATCAATATATTATTGTTCTTTCTTCAAGACCATCTGTGCAACACCACTGCCTTCAAATTATTCACAGGCTCTAAGGCCAGAGGGGACGGGTATATCATGAGTATGATCTTTTAAACTGGACATTTAAATTTCAGCAATTGCTCTGAACTGAGCACACCAAATTTTGTTCTCAGCAACACTTGTGTTAACTCCATTCAAGGAGAGGGGGGTTACATTAAGCTGCAACTCAATGTTCTTTGCCTGTCGAGCTATCTCTTTCCTACTTTCCCTCATCCCAGCCCAAGTTAAATACTTTACTTTGAAGAGTTGTAAAGCTAGATGTTTTTTAAAATAAGATTTACAAACCACATAACACTGATAAAGAAACTGATGAAACATACTGACTTCATGATTTGACAATACTAATCCTATGAATGTTACTCTTTCCACAAACCTTACTAAAAATTCTGGTGTATCAGTCCCCATATGCTGCTTATCTAAGGGTTCTGAGGGAAAGGAAGTGGTGGACAGGTATAAGAAACCACTAATGGTCCCGAAACCTAAAAAGCCAGGTATCTGACATAATTAAAAAAAAAAACCAAAAAACAAAAAACAAAAACCCAAACCAAAAACTAAAACCAAACAAAAAAAAAAAACCAGAACAGACAGATGAGTTGCTGGGAACTCACCTCACCTTGGAGCAGAGAAAACAGACTAAGAATTCCAATTAGGGACAGATTACTACAACACTTGAATAAATACACTGCAATTAAAACCAATTTACTATTTTATTGATTACTATCAGTAAAAAAAAAAAAAATCTCTAAGTTCACAGGTTTTGGGGGTTTTAAGAAAAAAATAACAGAAAATAGGCATGAATTAATGAATGCTCCCTATAGTCAGTGCAAATGCTTCTGATAGTCTCCTCAAACACTGAAGGAAATGAACAAGATAATATTGTTACACATCAGTTGATGAAGACTGAACCAAGATTTCAAGGATCAGAAGGGTTGGTTATAAAGGATTTTAAGAATCAGTCCTATGTCTGTACTATTTAACAGTCCAGTGAAGAAGTGAAAATTAAGTTACTTAAAGTTCAATGTCTCCAAAACTTTTCAGAAATAGCTATACTGCCTGAGACTATCAAAATGGATCCCAGCCGTGCAACAGCAGTTTAGGAGAACCAGTTATTTGGTGCACTGTCATCACACATTTAAACTTCTTACTGTTAAGGCCTTAGCTAATTATGTTAATTGCTTGTCACATCATCATAAAAGAGTAACCAAGACTGAAAAGATTCAAGGAACAAGATACACATTGAAACATTTTGGATTTGTATCCAATAACCTATTGCAAAACCAAAACTACCTTTTTCATTCCAAGAGTACATAAATCAGGTTAGTTCAACCCTAGCTTCTTTTCTTCAGTCCTCTTTATCCCACCTTGCAATACCAGGAGAAGAAAACACTAAAAACTATAAAGCAGACCTAAAAAAATGAGGAAGCTATGGCACTTTGCATTGTTAATCTGAGAGATTAGTAACCATAGATTATTTGAACAGTGTTAAATTTGCAATCATTCAAATCAATGAAGAGAAGCCAAATTTTACTCTTGATATTACTGTTGGACTTTATGATCTTAAGTGTTTTCCAGCCTAAATGAGTCTATGATTTCACTGATTTATCAGAAATATATAATGTGAAAGCTTATTTTTCTCTGAAATAAAGTTACTCATTACTGGTAAACTCCAAATACCAAAATTATGTGGATTTTCAGTTTGCTCAAGTCTTTCCTTTCTCCCTCCCTTCTTCCACTAAATTAAAAGTGAATTCCAATACACTGACAACAGATACAGCTGTAATAAAAGATAAATCAAAACTAGAAATAGGAAAGCTCTACTGAAGACAATCTATCCCTATGCAATTCAAAAAAAAGCCAGTATACCTTAAGATGTTTGGATGTGAGAGTCTATTCATAAGTTGAACCTCTTTCAGCATGTTTGCTCTGTTGCTGTTCAGTGTGTTCATCTTCAAAGCCATTACCTGGTCTGAAGTTCTGTGTCTTACCTATAAGATACAAGCAAAAAATGGTAAGGATATGAAATGCAAGACAGAAAAAACAGTAATGTTGTAGTACAACTACACTGAGATCCTCCATGACAAACAACTTGAAGTATACTTTGATTTCTGTAGTCTTTACCTCACAGATCACTTTCTTTAAGCATACTATCCAAATATGAAAAGGTAGTTTGCTCTTCTTATGCAATTAGTGGTAACAGAGCTTAAGAAGCTGAAAAAAAAAGTTACCAGCTTCTTCGTACAAGTGAAGGAAGCCACTTACTTGTCCAGGGAGAGAAAGTTTCCTACTCCGAGACCTATGAAACTCACCTTCATTCCACATATATCCTTCTTTTTTTTCCCCACTGCAGTGGCTGGTGTCACTGTTCCACAGAACCTGTTATGAGGACTTACTGGTTACAGCTGCAGAGCAGATTTCAGAGGTATTCAATATCTACTTCTGAACCAAGACTACTAATCAGATTGTAAATTCAATGGACAGAAAGCATTCATGCCAACCCCAGCTGCAAAGCAGAGAGGTTACTGAACACGGTATCACCTAGTCTAGGTTGTTAGTAGTGGCTGCAGAGTGTCAGCATGAAAAAAAGAGGATTTCTCTAGCAACTGTGCAGAAGCAGTACACCATTCAGTTACCTTCCCCAGTCAGAAATGCACGATTGTGGCCATTTCTAACTTGATACTCCCAAACTAACCCATCTGTCATCACGAAACAGACCAATATTATATAGATGTGTGCTACTATTAGAAAGGAGCTGTCACAATAGCGTAAGGCTTGCCAGACCCTTGAATTTCCTTGCAGTTTGGTGTTCCCACATGTGTACTGGTAGTATTCATGGAAATTGTGTTCTTAATTGTATTGAGTCTGGCTGAGCCCCACAGCAGCCCTCACAGTGCTGTGCCTGTATCGGTAGCTAGAAGGGTGGTGGTAACACACCCGTGTTTTGGTGACTGCTGAGCAGCGCTCCCATAGCATCAAGGCTGCCTCTCCAACTCCAACCCACCCAGTAGGCTGGGAGTGGGCAAGATCTGGGGAGGGGACATAGCC
>JAVJGJ010000030.1:24608463-24646049 GCA_035590215.1 Microhierax caerulescens
GACAGCTGACCCAAACTGACCAAAGGGATATTCCATACCATAGGACATCTGCTCAGATATAAAAGCTAAGAGAAAGGAGGAGGAAGGGGGGTGGGGGTGGTGGGGGGGTGGTGGATTTGTTATTTATGACAGTCTTCCAGAGCACCCGCTACACATACTGGAAGCCCTGCTTCCCAGAAAGTGGTCAAACATCACCCGCTGATGGGAAGTAGAGAATAACATCTTTTGTTTTTCCTTTACTTCCTCATACAGAACTTTTGCTATTGTTTCATTAAACTGTCTTTATCTTGACCCACAAGGGTTTTTTTCCCCCCCATCTTGTTCTCTCCCCCTGTTCTGCTGAGGAGGGGAGTGATTGAGCAGCTTGATGAGCACCTGGCATCCAGCTAAGGTCAACCCACCACACCATTATTTTCTTCCTACATTAGTACCTGCAGCTCAGAAACAGAAAACTTGTAGTTCGTAAAGCCCTGAACTACCATCATGGCAAATTCATTCATGTTTATGGAGATTAATTTAAAAGAGTCTGTGATGCAAGAATTTAAGACTGTCATCACCTTTCTAATTTAAAAAAGAAATCTACATTATGACACAGGTACATAAAAGCTACCTATATTTTGAGCAATGGAAGCCTGCCTCCTTTTACTCCAGGATACTGTGCTCATCTTTTCCAATAAAAGGCTTCTTTAACTGTGATATGTGAGTTCCAGAAGGAACAGCCAAACCCATGATAAGCAGATGCAAGAAGAAAGCTGGGTATGTATTTTGCAGGTGAGGCACATTGTTAGGTCTGAGGCAGCAAGTGATACCCATTTTGAAGTTCTATTTGTACACCACATCTGCAAGAACAAGGGAGACATCTCAGCTAAACATTCTCACCTAGACACAAAGCCCCATAATTTCGCACATGGATGGACTGGGAGGAAAGTGTCACATTTCAGATGTGTGCCTGGCTTAACGCTTCCGAGTTGCCTATTCCTGTCCTAGTTTGAAGTATAGGGTAGCACTGGAAACACCACAGTTACGCATGGTAAACAATATCGAAGGACTGAGTGAGTAAAAAAATAGCCCACAGGTGTTTTATCTCCTGCTTCCCCCCTGCCCATGCACATGAGCTCCTCAGATGCCTCACCCACAGTCACCCAGTAATCCCAGAGCATGAAGGATTGCAAAGGAGGTGGAGAAGGATATAGAAACCAGCACAGAGTTGAAACCAACTGCAAGTTCATAAGCATAGGACTCCTCCTTCCAGTGGCAATACTGGCTTTAAAATGAAACTGGTCGAACTACATCTTTCATGCATTATAACAATGTAATCTAGAATCCTTCTTGCACACAACCTGTCTTGCCTGTTTGGCATGCTTATTGGTTTTAGGTGGGATGATTGCATGTTAAGTTGATGAGGTTTATTGTTACTTGTCAGGTTTCTTGTGTCTATTGTGTGCCTTCATTAATTTTTAATTTTACACAGCTTTTGCATACCCAGCCAATTTGAATGAACAAGCTAAGTTGGAGAGGTCAATGTCTATATACAGACTTATAAAACACCTATTTTAGTTATACCTTTTTTTTTTTTTTTTTTACATAACTATTTTAGTTATACATATACATAGTAGCAATGCTTTGGCTGAGGAACAAAAAATTTTACAAAATTCTTTCACAGACTTAAAGGAATATTTGTTCCAACAATGCAAATTTAAACTAAAAAAAAAATTAAAAAAAAAAAAAGAGGACAACTTAAAAGCAGCTAAATCAGCACACTTCCTCCGGGAGGAGGGTTAGGAGTCTTGGGTGTTGCGGTAGAGTAATTTGGGGTTTGCAGGGAATGGGAAAGAATTTGAAGGAACTTAGCTCCTACAGGCAGAGAGATGCTCTCAACAGAACTTCCTCAGAAATCAGCTTCCCGTTAACACAGAAGCTTCAAGGTCTGCCAACAGGGAATGAATAGAGGTAGAAGGTGAGCAGGCACTCACATGGAGTGTGGTCTTCAACAGTATTTGCCTTCTCATTAACTCTGCTAGCTACCTCTTAATTTCCTGCCCATTTGTATAATTCACTCTGTTCCATGCCAAATTCAAGTCCTTGTGCCTCAACTCTGAGGTAAAAGTACTTCTTCCTGATTCTTTGCCTTTTCCTTGTTCTGACTGCTCTTCTTGAGCTAGGGAAACCTCAGAAAAGAGGTTACATTTCTGGGACAGTGCCCCCTGCATGCTTCCTGGATCTTCAGGTCTGATACACGAGAGGAAGTAGGTAGCAACTTGCTTCCCAAAGGTCTGACTGTGCACAGTACTAACTCCACATTCACAGAAAACTGAGCCACTTTTGCAAAGATAAATTTTTCATCCTCCATTTCAGAAGGATATTCTGCAGTCTTTTCATTCTTGATAGACTGAACAAGGTTCTGTGGTGAGGTCTGGGGGTTTTCCTTCATTTGTTTTATAAAAACATTTTCCCCATGCTTAGAAATAGCTTAGATTTCCAGCATATATAGCATATTCTGTCCATATAACTTGTTTCTAAACAGCACCCAACACTGCGCTATGTTTTGTTTCATTTAAAGGGACACTGTAAAGCAATGCCAGCAATTTTATTTGAACTTTAACATACTGTGCTGACAGAGAATGTATTCCTGCTGAATCTAATAAAACAGCAAATTATCTAATCAAACCAAAGGAGAGGTGGGAGAACAGGGACTCTTCTTCTCTCACTAGCAAGGGAGGAAGAAGCTGAACTGGAGGTGGGAGGGCATCTTCTCAAGAAGACAATATCCACTATTATGAATAAAATCAAATACCAGCTTACATATATTATGGAACACAATGCTAATTATTTGCAATATACATAAGGCTAACTGTGTCCTTTCCTCTGAGTCAGTGCTGACAAACAGTATTTCTGTGACAAGAACAGACTGCCAAAAGGAACAGACAGGTCCTATCTTTAAGGTCCTGGTCAAGTTCCAGATCATCTACTCAGAAGGAGCTATCAGTCACACTACCCTCTGTGCCTACTTACCTGTCAGTCATACCCTAGACAAAATTCGAGTCTATTTTGGCATCCCTTGACAAAACCCTGCCAAACTGTTTAGTTTTAATCCTTTGTCTCCTTTCAGGCCACCTCTATGCGATGAAAGCATGGAAGTGATGTTTCAACCACCTGACCACTCCAGATGGAAAAACTAGCAAAAATTTTTTAAAGATCGCTGATCTAATTTAACATTTATTTAAAAGGCAGTTTGCCTCAGGCATATGCCTGTATACTCAACATAAACAGGGATTCACTCATGCAATTCAAACCCTTCACTGATGCAACTTGCAGATTGCTGTAAAGCTTTCAAAGCTGTTGACATTATTATTAATTAGGGTTCTCTGCACATCAGAGCAAGTAACCTTTCAACGATGTCTGGGTGATCATGTCTCTGCTTAGAAATATTCTGATAATCCTACAGCTGTTTTCCCATGCTGCTTTGCACATGTTTCTGTCTTCTTAGTCTGCTTACCTATGTATCTCCATCTCCGAGGTCACAGTAACCAGATATTGCTTCTCTGTTTTATTGCTGGCAGGCACTTAAACTGTGCCTTTGCACTCTGATTCTTCTAGGATCAAAGTACTTTGTAAGTACTTTGACCTAGCTATGGCTAGCTGCATGGCTTGCCTGCTCACTGTGTCTCCAAATCATGTTCTGCTCCTGGACCTTACCTCCTCCTTTAGAAGAAAGCAAGAAATTGAGGAAGTCATGCATCTAGATACAGAAATAATAATAGATTTGAAGGAAATCTCGTAACAGTGATGGAGCAGGGCTCACATTCAGAAGAACTAGCCATTATATAAATGCTGTATCGAGTTCACATGAGAAGTATCCTGCAAATCTTGTGGCCTTAAGAACTCCGTAGCTACACAGCAAACTGAAAATTTATTATTAAGAAAACCCTAAATGTTATTTGGATAATTATTTATTAAGTCATTTAGATATGTCAGGACTTTCTGAAAATCCAAACATTTATATTACTTCCACTTTTTGCCTGGACTGAAGGGGAGGACTATTTAAGCAATAGCCAAAATCTAGCAGATTTCATCTTTCACAAGGCCTTTTTAATCTCTATTAACTGTACCTTTCCAGGTGGCCTTGGAATAAGCATCTGAAGAACATTTCCTAATATTGATGTTATAAATCTGTCAATATAGCTTTCAGCTTTGCCCCTAGCTTTTCACTGCATTTTCATTATTTTCCAAATCATCATTATATAGCTAGAAGTATTTTGCCACTATTCTCTTCCAAAACTGCATTTAATTGCTTCCATTTTTTCCTTACCATCCAGTATCCAGCCTCACTGCCTAATTACATTTACAGATCTTTACTTATACAGCCTACTACATAAAATCACATTGCCCCTCTAGCTCCAGCACCCACACTGGTTCTTTCTTCATTCTTTCACACATTTCTGTCTTCATCTGGCCATTTCACTTTCACCTTTCCTGCCATGTGCCCAAAGTACCATTTTAAAAGCAGCCCTCTGTAGTCCAAATGTATGACCCTCCCCGAATTTGCTTCCTGTTTCTGAGCTCACTACATTATTCATAAAAATGCTGCACATACTATTTTGACTGATACTGGCTGACCAACCTTACACTCACCAACTCAAATACTTCCCTCACATTCAGCCTACAGCCTTCATGTTAGTGACATATACAGTAAAGGTCAAACAGCTTTTTATTTATATAAGCCTCCTTTTATCAATCTCTTCTGTAAGCGGCTGTCTTCATCTGATTTGCAAGTATTTTCTCTTGCGATGACAACAGATGACGACATTACCTTAGTCACCCTTCTAGGCCATTTGCGCTAACTATGCTACATAGTATTTTGACTGAGTCGACAATAAAGCCAGTGAGACACATCAGATGATGGAAAATTATTATTAAATAGAACTAATATTAAAGAGAATTATTATTAATGACTACATTATAGGACTCCCTACTAAACAACAGGGAAACAGTACTGAAGCAGACCAGCATTTGGCTCTAATGCCAAACCTCTCTCAAAAGCAGCCTATTTCCTTGCTGTGACAGCAGGAGGAACCCTAAAAAGTTAGGATCAGCTGCATTTTATTCAAGTCTTACAGTCAAGCCAGCAAGTCATCACACTCATATGGACATATATTCATGCCTTGAGGATGAATGTATTAAAAGAATGCCTAAACTCTATGTTTGATTGAAAGAAATCTCCCTTTAATTGAGAAGACAAACCTGTTCTTCAGCTCAGATGACACTGTTAACAAACAGTGGACTCTCAAATGTTTTTTGAAACATTAAAATGTACCCACAGTAAGATACACATATGCATGGTAGCAATGCCTGTAGCAAGTCAAAAATCTCACATCACTAGGAAAATTTGCAGTCACAAGTAGAAGCTTAAAGAAATACATCAGGTAGTATTAAGCTGCTATGTTGCTGCTAGGGAGTCCAATTGGGTTGTGGTTGCTTTCAGAGTAGTAGTACATAATGTCACTATACTCTTAACTTCTTGCAGTGAGAGAAGCCTGCCAAATATAACAAAACTTTGCCAAACAAAACTAGTCAGCATGTGTTACAAGAGCTTTAGCACAGGTTCAGAAGATGTACAGAAACTACGCACAAAACAAACCCCAAAACCTTTTACAAGCCTGACAGTAATTTTGACTCCACTAATTTCTATTACTAAAAACAATTGTGCAAAATTTCTTACAGAAACAAAGATCCTACTCTGACAAGTTTAGTAACTTCCAGCCTCACCAATTCAGTGAAGTAACAAGTTCAATTACTATAGCATATTCCACACCTACAGTCAAACAAATTCTCCAAATTCTTTTGCCAAACTAAAGTGAATTTATAATTAGTGAAACAGAAGTACCATTGATACTCTAAATCCATTTGTATGTGCCAAAAACCCCTCAATTTTTCTTTTGTATTTTGTTTTTTCAGTGCCCACTGTAATGCAGAACCAGGGCCCCAAACATGGCATTCATTTATTTTAAACAAACCATTTAACGATAGGAACTTGTTTATCTCTCTCTACCATTAACTTGAGCTCATTCAAATCAAAGGCAAAAAGAGACTAAAGTCATATTTTGAGAAACCACGTATTAATCAGAGGACTGTTGTTCCACAGTTTGAGATGAGACATAAACAGGCACAGCCCAGGTGGTGAAGCTGACTGATTTCGTAGCCAGTTCAGCAGAATGTAACCACACAAACTTCCCTAAGAGAGGGAACATGGACTTACCTCTTAAGCACTAGGCAAGAAAATGCAGAACAGCATTGCTATACCACAGCCTCAGTATATAGCTCAACAATGTGCTTCATACTAGAGTCTGATGTCATAGTCAGGAAAGAAAAAGAAATACTAAATTTGCAGTACAGAGAGCTTATTCTTCATATTTAATGTTAGCTATCATCAGCTCATTGAACAGTCCTGAGCATACTACTTCACTTACCTTGATCCCCTACCCCTATTCAGCTGGATCTATAAAATGGAGGTGATATTGCTGCCTACCTGCTATCCGTCTATTGCCTACTGGAAGTCTGCAGATGACTATTGTAACATCCAAAGGTAACACATAATCAGATACTGTATCTGTGTCTTATTTTCCTTTATATATATATACATATATATATACACACACCCATGGTTAAATATTTCCCATGTTGCTATGGGTTTATTCTGCATGAAAGATGATAGTATTTACATAATCTGTAGATACTCTTGAAACAAAAAATACTTTAGGCTGAATTTTCCTGCCATATAATTGCACCGTCAGTTCTTTACAGTATATTAACAGTTTGGTACTAAGCACACAGTCCCCCCACAGTACCAATGTCATCATCGCTGCTATTCATCACATTCATTTGTTTGGTTTGTTTTCAAAATCTGTATGGGAACCTTGAGAGAAAGTTTTATTTTGGGCAGAAATAATTTCCTAACATTTCCTTTATAAATCTTTCAAATAAATGTTACCATGCATGAGTAAGGAAGTAAACCTCACATTCCAGAGCAGAGCCTGCTGGCATACAACTATTGCTACCATAATCACAATTACAGTACTAGGACTTGACCACAACCACAAGTAAGAGAGGAGGGAGTATGAAGGACCTACATTTTGCTTTCTTGAGGATACTTAAGTTTTTATAAATTGCTACATTTAGTAACATTTAGTTATTACATTTAGTAATTTCAGGCTATAGTCAAAACCAAAAGCTAAGCAGTTTCTCCTTATTTAAGCCTGCATAGAACTGCTGCTCTTGAGAACTAAGTTCTCCTAGTAAAAAAGTAGCTAATTAAATATACCATGCAATTTCTTAGGCGTCTCATCATTGTCAGTAAAAGTTAGGAAGCACAAGAACTGGATTTGCAGGACTGAATTGCAGGCAGCTGATGCGAAAGTGACAAACTGTTGTTCATGACTCTGTTAGAGGTATTGTCTACTACGGATTAGTTAACAAAGCAATGCTGTCTCAGTATCGATTACTCCAGCGGATGTTTCATAGCTCTGTCCTCTCCTCAACCCCTGATCCAACGAGGCCACCAAACAGAAGGTGCCACCCATGCAGGGCAGTGCCCGCTGCCGCTGCCCAGCACAAAGGGGCCCGCAGTGCTCTTGGCCCACGGCAAGCATGGCCAGAGCAGGTCAATGGCCGCAGTGACTCCCAGGCACTGGAAGCTCACACGGACAGAAGGGAGTCCCTATAACTTGGATACGGCCCCAGCAGCTACTGGGAACAGGATGGCTCTGGATGACTTGCATACAGAGCTCCCAGCAGCTCCAGCAGTAAAAGCTCACAGAATCCCTATCATACAGGTTTTGGAGTTCCTTTCTCTAATCATTACCAACGGCTATTAAGGGGCTATGAGGAAGCACTCCCTATGGATCTGAGACTGTAAACATCATCTCTTTTCTGCTACTGCCATCAATAATAATTTGCACTTCTCATTTTTAGATTTCATATTAGTCTGTGTATTACTGTCACGTACACATGCTCCAGAGACAGGCACTGAAATCCATCATGAAATACATTTAACTTCCCTCCCCTCCCCCCACCAGTAAATAAATTGTGTGTCACAACGATCTTAAGTGATGCACTCATGTTCTCTAGGCGCAGTCCTGTTAATACTGGACATATCCCAGCACAGTTATTTGAAGAACAGTAAATCAGCACCTGTCTCTCAGTATCAGCTATGAATGAGCTTACACAAATGTGCATGTTTGCCAGCTGGCAAAATGCAGAAAATCCCAGAGCTGCCAACCCAGCACATCTCCATCCAGAACAGAAAACTAAACTGATCATTTAGCTGTGCTTGAGAAATTATTATGGAAAACAAGACAAAAAGCACACAAACATTTATGTGCCAAGGGAATCCTGCCGTTTGTTTTGCCCCTGGGAAAGTGCACAATGATACTCAGATTGGCACAGTTTTTCTTCCTGAAAAAAATCAAAGGCCCAAAGGACTCTGAACTACAGCAGTCACTGTACCAAACAAAATCCAACCGGGAGGTTATCTTTTATTGCAAGGTCCCACTTGTTATGGTATCAGAGTGCCCTTATTGTTGACAGAATTTGTGAGCATTCTCTCTAGTTGTGAAGACAACAAACACTGACCTCAGACATTAACATATCAGCTGCTCAACAAGACATAGAAGAGGCCAAATGTCCAAACAGGTGATAAGTACATTTCAAAATGAATAACCTTATATTAATTTACTTTTTTTAATTAAGTATTCCTTTAGCATCAAGCTTGTTTCAGTGATTTTTGTTCTGGGTTTTTATTAAGTAAACAAGCCCTTCACTTTCAGGGTATAATTATAGTTCTGCCATGTTTTCCAAGGATTTCTTTCTTCAGCAGAGAAGCCGGCTGATCAAATCAAAGAAAGTGAAACACAGTGTAAGCAAAATTCTTTTCCCTGTTTTTTAATTTCCTTCATGAAGCATAGTTCTAGACTTCACTTGTGGCAATGCCAAGTAGGACTGTAGGAAAAAGTATTACAGAAATCAGGTTTTAAAATTTTTCAACACCACAACAAAATGCAAAGCTTTTATTAGATGTGCTACCTGGTCACAGCTTTTGAGTCACTCCCAGTGTTTCCTCAGCTAATATTACAAGGTGATTATAACATTGGGTATCTTCAGACTTCTACCCAGAAAATACATAAATAAATAAATTAGGACTTGTTTCAGATAACAAATGTGAACTAGCCCTCCACTCCACCTGTATTTCAAATGTATTTCAAAGCATTCTCAATTCTGATAAATATGAGTGCCCTGCAAGTCACATGGGTGATCCTGAATTTTAACGACACTCACACGAGTGGGAATGAGGTATTTTGTCCCAACTGTGCAATTCATAAAGAATAATAATGCTGACTAGGTTTTTAATTTCCACATTAATGATCCGCTGGCGTAAGGCCTATTTATTACTACTTCTCCCCACAGCCTATACCCTGTAAAAGCATTGGCTAATTAAGTGACAAAGACTAGGATGACAGCAACTTGGCACTTCAATAACCAAAAAATCATTAGCAAGAGGAAGACAACTGTCTGGTTTAGCGTTTACCATACAAATCATCTTAGCAGTCAGTAGAAAGGTTCCAAAAGGCTGACACTTCACACATCAGTGTGAGGCAAATCAAACTTACAATATTTCTGCTTTGACTAAGAAAGAACCAGCATCCTCAGGTTTCATTTTATGAAATTCAATTTATGCCTCATTTCAGTTCCACAATGGTGCTTCTTCCTACTCCTGACAAGTATCAAAGTAGAAAGAGACTGAGTAGAACCACCTAGCTGATATAACTCAAGAGCTTGAAATGAAGTTTCAAAGTTATTCTAGCCTTCTTGGCCAGTTTATATAATACATAGAGTGACTGTATTTCCAAGCAAACAGCAGCATGTTTTAATACTCTAAGTTCAAATAAGAGACCAAATATCTTGCTTCTGTCACCTTGAGCAAGGTGAATGCTTCCTTCACTAGTCAAAAGGGGAAAATTTTCAACTTAAAATTTAATCCCATTGAAACAAGAAATGAGACCAAAAGGCATGTAAGGACAAGAAGATTTTCTGTTTTCCTAACAGGCATCACATCAAACTGGGAGGGCAGTGCCAACTGCAATAGCTCCATCCCACTGCAACAGAATGAAGGAAGAAATTTAAAGAGTAACAGTGCACCACATCTGGGTGAGGGAAGAAGACACGCACTGTTCAAATGAGTGTCACTTCTCTGTCACAAGGTATACTCCCCATGCCTACAAGACCACATATTAAATCTGCATAGCCAATATGTAGAATAATTCACTTACTCATTCCCTATTCATTTTCCAACCAATGAGAACTTCTGCCACTATATGCCATAAGCAGAGCCTGAAGTATCTCATTTGGCCTGATGTAGCAACACCAATCTCAAGAAGAAACCCCCAAACATTTCAGAAAAAGAAAAATCCAATTGTCTAGACCATTAGTTTCCAAAATTGGTGGCCTTAAACTGTTGATAACGAAAAGTTTCTCAACACCTTGCAAAGATTAATCAATAAAATTCTAAAATACCAGGATGGTTACAAATATCATTAATGAACCAACAACAGCAGAGAGAAGACCATTTCTGGTTTTTAAAGATAATCACAATTCTTACTATGCTTATTTTTCACTACACTTGAGTACTTTTCAAACAGCCATTTTCTCATTGTAAGGCTGTTTATGCACTGTAATGACATTTTCTATAAACCAAACACATTAAGACTGAAGTCATTCACTGAATCACTTTTCTAGTTATTAAACCAATTTTTATTGTTTATTTTTCCCCATGTATTGACACCAAGTGTTACAGTTCTCCAGTTTTAGAAAAGTCAGATATCCCAAGCTGAAAAAATATTTTAATACATACTATTCTACAGTATCCTAAAAAAACTTTATAGGGTAACTAAAATAAAACACCTTTTAATCCTATCAAATAGTCCCACAAATATCAAGGATACTCTAATATTTTACAAAGTTTTTTAAGAACACCTACATTTGTTCAGGCTCCTGATCAGACCGCTAATTCTAGAGGCAATCAAAGACTATCCTTTCCTAGCGCAAACCTTACACTGCATGTTCAAAACACTTTAGAAAATGAAAGAACTTTGAAACTGAAGCAGTCAGGACAAAGAAAAAGCATGAGATAGATTTGAGGTTTCCTGTGAAATTACACATTATCAGCTGACTTGTACTTCAGTGCTGACTTCAGAATATTTTTAATCTGAATACCAGAAATACTTCCTTATGAGTTATGAAGATAGATATTTTTGTTGTAGTTCAAATTTCCAAAATCAACAGTGTTACTATTTTGTTCCTTAAGACAAAATGACAATCATTCTAAATAGAGAAGGTATGAGGAAAGCCAATATAGATGATGGAAAGCAAATCTTCCATATGCTTTCTCACTTCCTCTGGAGATTTTTACCATCTCTCTACAAAGATCTTCTGCTCTCCCAGCTCAACCAGGTGAAGGGGCTGTTGATGCACGTTATCTTCACAGGAAGTCAAGAGAAGCTCAATCTACTGCTGGAGGTTTTTCAGTGCAATGTGACTGTCAAGGATTTGGCCAGGAGAGTTAATTTTCTTCTCAGTAACTGGTAAGGTTTTGGGTTTACTATGAGAATCATGTCAATAGCAGCAACTAAAACATTAGTGTGTTAAGTAATGTTTATACTAAGTCAAGGACTTTTCAGTTGTTTAGGCCCTGCCAGTGAGAAGGCTGGAGAGGCACAAGAAATTGGGAGGGGACACAGCCAGGACAGCTGACCTGAACCAAGGTGACATCCCATAACATGGAACATCATGCTGAGTATAAAAACTGGGAGGAGTTGGCCTGGAGGAGCTGATCACTGCTTGGGGACTGGATGGGCATCAGTCAGCAGGTGATTAACAATTGTACTGTGCATCACTTGTTTTGGTTTTTTTTCTCTAGGATTTTATTTCTCTCTCCCTCCCTCTCCTTTTTATCAGAATTGTAATTATTATTGTCATAATATCTCGTTTTATGTCAGTAATTAAATTGTTCTCATCTCAATCCACTAGTTTTACCTTTTTCCTGATTCTCTTCCCCATCCCACATGGGGGGCAGGGAGCAAGCAAGTGGCTGCGTAGTATTTGGTTGCCAGCTGGGGTTAAACCACAACAGTGACTTATGATGCAACCACTCCTCTCTTGCTCGTTATCTATTTTATAATTGATTCTTCAGATATACCTGGGAGTTAGTAGAGACTACTTACAACCGAATATACTATCAGCTTTACAGAATAGGTTAAGAAGATGTCTATGAAGAATGACAGACAAAGCTGCTTTTGCCCTGGGACAAAATGATGAAAAGCAAGATAACATGAAGTCTTTCCCAACCCTATGCTTTTGACTCCCAAATCTATAAGGCAAAGAAAAACATACAAAAATTTACAGCGTGGTAGGAAGTCCTGAACAGTAATAAAAATGCCAAAGCCTGACATAAGCAAAACTTGCAGAAAGCAATTCTGCCTACTGGGCAAGAATTAGTTTCCAGGAAAAAACAGTAAGTGCAATTATCTCCAGTATGCTGCTAATGACAAGAGGAAAACTCTTCTTACTGCATCATAAGTCTGGGGACACCATACAAGTTCATACATGCACTGTGTTAAGCAAGCTACGGTTCTTGCAATACTAAATATACAACAGCTACCATAAACAAAAACACCTACACACAATTAGTCTTCCTATCTTCCCCTACATAAAAGACGCATAAGCATTCTGCCCTTTTAATTAATTTTATGAAGATATTAATGTCACCTTGATGAATGTAATGTTGACCTAAAGTCTGGTGACAAAGCAAAGAAACAGGTCAAAAGCAAAAGCCAGAATTGTACTAAGAGCCAAATTCATGTCCTTGTTTGGTATTAACAAAGAAACAATTCTTTTCCTGTTGTCAGTGTTCGTGTTGAGAGTTTTTAAATAGTATTCAAAAGGTTATGTTAGGATTAAGAAGAGTTTGTCTCCAGCTGGAATGCCCAGAATCTTCTTGACTTATGCTGACGTTTAACCCCTTTCCTCCTTAAAAGAATTCAGGGAGGAAGGTATAGGTTTGACAGCCCTGAAGGCTGACATCCCATTAATGCGGCAAACGGGTGCACACAGAGCAGACAGGAAGAACTTGCTTGTAGAGTTCTGGGAATGTTCTGGGGCCTTGTCCTGCAGGAGAGAGCTCCATACCAGTTCTATTCTTGGCCACTCTGCAAAGACTGGCAATAATGCACAGACTCACATTTAGCTTTAGAACACACTAGCAGTTTAAATAATGGAGTGCCTGCTTATCTGTTAGAACCCACATTAATGAAGACTGCTGTTCTATACAGTGCTGTCTGCAAACTCTGCGCCACCGGTTTCCAAAACCGCCTCCAGTGGGATTTTGCTGAGTGTGGGCTGAAAACAAGCAGCAGCTCCCTTCCCCTGAATTCCAGATTCTCTTCCCCTTTTTTTCTGCACCTTTTCCATGTCCATTTTGCAGTCATCCTCTCCTTTTAATCTGAATTGGCATTCCCTTCTCTGCATGCTCATTTATAAAACTACTCAAATATCTCCTTCCCTCTTTCCACACATTCACAGACATTTTACTCTTGGAAAAAGGCCTCTGTTGACATGATATATCACTAAATGCCACAGGAAAACTGAACCCTCTGCCAGTAATGAGTTGCTAGTAGAGTCAATAAGCAAATAGACAGGACCAGCTGTAGAAACAACTCAAACTGGGAAGTTCTGGTTATAAAAGTATAGTTAAAACCCCCCAGTAATAATAAAATATGGCCTGGACACACCAAAGGAGGTTCTAGAATCTTCCATAATGGAAATTTAAAGGACGGGTCAAAAATAACTGCCAAGAACAGATCACACACACTTAAGCCTGGCTCAGCTAAGGATACTGTAGTAGTTCTTACAACATCCCTTCCTAGCTTTACATTGAAATTAGGTTCTAAGTTTACTAAGCTAATTGTATAAATGTTCTACAGTAGCAATATATGCACACAAACACACAGATTTCTATAAGACATCTGACTTCATGCCACAACCCCCCTACAACTGGATTAAAGTCTGCCTAATGGTAGCTCAAGATACAGCTGTACATACAAATAAGCGTAAGATCGGGAGCTTCCAGAGGAACTCAGCGAGGCCTCCTGTTACTCAATATTCCACATTCACTTCCAGCTCACTGACAGAAGGTGCCACTCCAAAAGATTTGAAAATTCTGTTTGTAGCATTACCCTGATCATGTTATTTCACTAAGTAGTGAAGGCAACTTCATATCTTAAGTCCACTGCAGTAAAAATTAACAAACTTAAACACTACGAACAAGGATTTAAGGCTACAGAAAAGGAGACCCACACCCATCAAACATAAGGTACTAATATGCTATGATAACAAGTAGTGTGCATTATAAAAGACTATGACACAAAGTAAATGGATAATTTTTACACGTCATTGTTAAGAAGAAAACTAGGGATTCCAAGTTAGGATGTCCACTTGAAAAAGATAAAGATGTTGGAAAGACTTAAATCTATATTGTAGGAACTAGGTCATTCCCAGGGTGGGGGTGGGACAGGAAAGAGATAGAAATTAAGACTACTTAACACACCAAAAGGGTCAAAACCTAACTTGATAATGTATATCAAATTTTATAGGGAGGAAAGAAGAGGTACTGAAAAGACACTGGCCCAGCCAAAACAATACAAAGAGCAACTGGGTGGACTAGCAGGTCCAGAGACTTCAAATTAGGTACAAATTTACAACAGTGAGATTACACACTGAGCACTGGAATCTATGATACTGTCTTTGAGGTCTTCAGTTCAGAACAGAATTAAAAATACAGTGGGGAGGAGAGGGTATATACCCATACTGTACATGGCATCAGTATATGTTGTAGACAAAATACTAGTAACTGATGACATATAATGACCTTTGATGATGTGACAGTGTGTGCGTAGATGACCTAATAACTCTTCCAAGCCTTAACTGTTTGAGAAGTCCACAATGCTTTTATTTTTAAACATACAGTTTAACCATGAGACATAATGGGCAAATATATAACATGAAAACAGATATTCATGCCAACCAAAACAGGTAAGTTTCTGTTTGGGTTTTTTTTTTTTGATCAAGTGACCTGCCTATTCTCGTAACTTTTGCACCTGAAGTTCTACAAGTTAGTCCCTCACTCTACTGTACGGTTCTTACTCTGCACTGTTAATTCTAGTTAGCAAGCTCCGTCAAACCTAGGTCAGAGGCCAAAAGAAGAAAGCAATATCAAACATTTCTGCACCAGACTCCTTGAGGCCTGCAAAATTACAGACAAACACAGAAGGAGGTGTTAATCAAGCAGAATGGTAATAAAAGTCATAAAAAAAAAAAAAAAAAAGAGCCCTCATTGAGTCACTTTGGGAAAGCCGTATCAGTAGTACCTCTCAGATCTACCACAGATGTTCCAGAGATCAAGCCCATGAGCATGACAATGTGCCTGAGAGACACAGTATCATAAATTATACAAAACTTAAATGATACTAGATAGTGTACGTTAGAAGATAAAACTGGCAGTTCTGTTACCTAAGTATACTAAAAGTATATGATAAAAAATAATTATATATGTGTTCTTCACACCACCCCTAAGCACAACTCCATATCAGCCCTGTTTCTCCTTTCACATTAGACAGCTGGATGCTGCTTATCTTTAAGGCACCTTGAAGACATTAAATAAATACAAGAAAGACGATCCTAGCCTCAGGCACAAGGTATGCATTTACACAGGCACACCTTCCCTGATCAGTCAGCACTTTTGAAACTCTGGGCACATAGATCTGATCATACAAAATACAGAGTAATAACTGATTGACGAATTGAGGACCATCATTCCAGGTTATTCAAATAGGAGGCCTTACAGCATAAGCACGTACAGCATGAGTATCCTGAGAATACTGACCCATTTGCACCCACCACTCTTCTTAAGTCAACCAAAAGTACACTGTCCTCTCTTTGTATTCAGACTTGGCCTTACACCTGGTTAGTGCTAGTTTCACAGGCTATGGAGTCCACACAACCCAGAGTAGCACCAATATACTTCCAGCATGTGTTTCTCAGGGGTATCCATGTCATATCAGCACCAAGATTCATCTTATCGTGTTATTCATATGGTTTTGATGCATCTTTCAAGATTACTTTTCTCGCTGTTATACATATGTCAGCTCTCTAGCTATTGGGGAGGGGGAAGCATTCAACAGTTAAGCCCACCATTACAATAGCAGTGATCCCTGCACTACAGAGCTAATCAGTGACCCAAACATAAATTGTTTCCATCCTCCTGAATTATCTTCTGACAATACTGCTAATTAGATGACTAGGTACATTTAAAGCAGGAGAACTGTCTGCTGTGAAATAACTATATTAGCATCCACAACTGCCCAAGACAAAACCATGAATTCTTCTCTGGATGTCAAAAAACTTCACCATTCCTCAGCAGTCAAAACCCTCAAATTCCCAGGTGATCACATCTGTACAGCAACACAAACTTGCCACCATGCAAACACACAGGACACCAAATTTGCATAATTCTCTATCAGATCAATGACCCTCGTTTTCATGTATGCATGAATAAACTGCAAAAAGTCCATTTTTAACATTCAGCCAAAGTGTTGAAGTATTTCCAGTCTTCCTCAAAGTTTAGCTACATGAAGCAGAGCCAACAAGAACACCTGAAGGAATTTTGCAGCAACTTGAATATTAAGTACTGGCTTTGAATTTGAAGGTATATTTGAACAGAAAAAGATTCTGGATTTTAGTACAACTGCTGTTTCAACACACATCTTATAATTAATAGTATCCATTTCCTAATATGGTGTTTATTTCTCTCCCCCATGATTACTTATAGCTCCATCAGCTCTTACTGATTTTCCCAGCTAGGAATTTAAAGGTTTGGGATCATGGCTGGGCATTGTTAATTTACATAAACAGTCTTTACCCAGCTCAATCTTAAAAACAAACCTCGGTGTGCTGCACTTGCCATTGAAAATTAGAACAGGCACTAATCAGTCAGCTGTTTCAAACTAGACTGCTAATAGTTTGACAAAGTTCAGTTTTTCTAAATTAATTATAACACTTAGTATCCTGGTGAACATGGATTTGAAGTGTTATAGTGACAACTAATAAAATAAAAATGCTAGTTTAATACTTTATATACTTTTATAAATAAATAAATCACAAGGTGCAACAGAAATAGTAAAAGATCATTTATAGCACACATGACCATCAATATATACATCTAAGCTATAATGTACTCCTGTTCCTAAGTTAAGAGAAGGCAATTTCTAGCCACTGTGATAGACTATATTTCTGCGGAAAACTCCTTTTTAAAATGATGGAGGGGAAGAAATGACTGAAAACAATTGTCAGTTACATAGCAAAAGAAACATCCCAAACCCTCAGAACAGGACAAGTGTTCCTTGCTAAATCACTTGACTGAACCCAGAGTATTATACTCACAAAACAATAGACAAATACATAATTGAAAAAGCTCTGGTGACGCAGGGTTTTTTGAGACACCTCTGCTAATTTAATAGGAAGGCTCCCCTGCTCTTAGCTCTTGTAAAGTTGCTTATGCAGTAAGTCTAGAACTATTCTGGATTTTTCTCAAGTTCGATCATTTAGCTGGGAGCCTGCAGATCAGACTGAACTTCAACTGTGTCAACCCATGAGGCTCTCCTTCCTGGAAGCACATCAAGGTTCTTGCGTGAAATCTGATCATCAGCACAGCAGGATTAATGACAGAGGTGGTCAGGCTGATAAACTAGCAGAACAGAAACCTACTTAAATGAGTATGGAACTGCATCCAAGATAAGGTCATAACGCAGTCTCACCCCTTTGTGCCAAAACTGAAGCGAGACCTTGTTTGAAACTGATGTGAAAGAAAAGGCTTTATCACTCATTGTCTCCCTGCAGGAGGTCTGTGGTTGTCTCTGGGAAAACAGACACTAGATACTCAGACTCCCACCATGCTCGCAGAGTAATGCCACTGACTGTGGACTGACTTGGCCATGCGACGTCAAGTTTAGCTTACTGAAAGAGGGAATGCAGGGGAAGGTTTTTAAAGTTAGCAGACTTATTTAAGCACAGGAAGGTAAACTGGGTGGCCGAGATTTCTCAGTCAATGTAAGTTCTCTAATAGCTGTTTACCTCTGCATGCCACTACCTGACTAAACCAAGTTCTCTCTTAAAATAAGGTATTCTTAGTAAATCAGTTACTATGAATGCTGGAAATTTACCTTTACTTTTAGCCACTTACTCCCCCCACCTACTTGTGTTTCCTAATGACCAATAATACCATACCTTTCTGCTGGATACACAAATACCTTGCCTCCGTGTGCTTCTCCATGATGCTCCTCACCAATCCATGGTAGAATATTCCATTTCTAGTAAGTCTATTCATAAAGTATGTAGCTATTCAACTACAAAACTGTTTGAAGTCCCAACATAAATATGATTGGCAATACCACTATAGAATAAATTTGTAATGTAAGCACTGGAAAAGCCTAATATTAAAGAGGGCTAAATCCTGAATTTACAGAATAGGAAAAGGCACAATATCTAATCAGCAACACTGAGATAAACCTAAGACAAAACTACTCCAAAACATGAATCCTGAAATTCATACAAACAAGGTCTGTTACTTCCCAGTTACTTAGAGATGACCCAAGTCTATCAATACTCTTACATACTTCACAGCAGTTTCACCATAAAAGCTGTAAAATGAGTTCCAGTGGCACACAGGACTTTAACAAGCAGTTCATTTCACATTAAGAAATGCCTGCATACAAAGACAGTTGCTACAAAATGCATTACAGAAAGTTTTCCAAGCAGGGAAATAAGAAAAAAACAAATAATTAACAAATAATAATTACAAAAAAAACCCAAACAACCTTGTTTTCAACTGGTATACAAGCTGGCCTTATAAAGAGCTGACCTGTATCAAGTTTCCTACACACACCAAATAAAATTCTTCATATCTGCCCATTTGAAAGAATTAAAAACTTGTATTAGTGGAAATTAAATTTCATATATCTAGCTAAACAAAAAAACTTCTGCAGAGTGACTTGCCCTTACACAAGGAGAGAGGTATATAAGGAGATCTGAATGCCTTTGGGTATTAAAGCAACATAAATATAATTTTCATTTTCTAATTCACATATCTATTCACAGCAAGAAAGCTGGATAAGAGGTTTTTCCATTTAACTTCTTAAAGAAAAGACCATATAAAGTGCCACAGAATGGACATAATATATTGTGAGATGAAGTTTTCTGGCATTTCACTGAAATGGAAATAATTTGGAGGGTAACTTTGTTTAAAGTCACGAGCTAGGACAAGGAAAAATTATTTTTGCAATGCCTGAAAGCCTAGAAATCAACTCAATGTCCTATTCCTCTAACCTTACCAGAGCAGTCAGAACAGCAGAAATATCACCAGCATTATAAAACTGGGGTTGCCTGTAAAATTTCACAAATTGCTTTACAAAGATCTTATCCACTTCCCAGATTCATAGCAGCAGGTCACCAACAGTATCAGATTTTCTCACTCAAACTATTTACTTCAAACTAATCTCTGATTATTTGGGTTTGAGGCACTGCATAACAAACAGCAAAGGAAACAAGAGAAGAACAACTAATAGTATTGTAACTTGAGTGCAATAAATTTTGTGGTTTCATATTCTATAATCATGTGTAGATCTCCTAAAACATGCATCTAGTGTTGGGAGGCAAAGACTACCAAATGAATAAGTACAATCCCACAAAACTAATAAACCAGCTAAAACTAAAGACATTCACACTTACATATGATAGAACTAATAGCCATTGGTATTTAATACACTACATGAATGCAAAAAATACATATCAGATACCAAAAGATAAAACAATTTTTTATTTTTATTTTTTTTTTTAGCTTTTTGTTTCTCCCAAATAACCTCTGCAACTCCCCAAATAAGTGATAAAAAGCAGCTGGAAGAGTGACAGAGGAAATAATCTGAGACCTGCAAGTTCTTCATCACTCACTCATCCAGACTAAAGTAAATAAAAGAACAGCTGACTTCAGTGAAAAGTACTTCTGCTGCTACTCTCATACATTCTCAGCACCAAACATGAAGCAATCAACATGAAGAGAGGAAAGAACTAAACACACACCTTGAACACCTCAGAGAAGAAACCAGAGCCAATTTTCTCACATGTGAAGTCATCAAGACGAGTAAGTCTGGAAAAGGCACTTATCAGGGCTCTGTATGAAGAGGTACAGACTCTTCCTATCTGGGAAGCAGTCCCTTCTCCTCCAGCGCCACCATCAAAGTCTTCAGCACGCTCCAAGCGTGGTGGAAATCCTGCTATTGAATTCCGCTTACTTCGGTCCATTTTGAAAACAAGGTTTTATCTTGCTAAGGGAGGACTTCTCACATCTTAGGTAATTTGCTACTCTTGTTGGATCCTAAAACACAAGAAATTGAGATTACCATTATTGTAAACATATCTAACCAGTTTGATAGGACTCCAACACAGCTTACACCAGTTTAAGGGAATAAGAAAAAAAAACAAAAAACCAAAACCAAACCAAACAAACAAACAAAAAAACCCCAGAAGATATACAAGTAGGGGCATGAAGAAACAAAAAAAAAAAACACCACCACAACCAACCACACAGCATCATCATAAAGTCAGACAATTAATGAACTTTTCCTTTAGATTCATGGAAATACTCTTATGCTCTGGCTATTACAAGAATAGGCTTGGAGCTCAAAATTTAACTGGTGAACAAACAACTTTCACACACACCCCTTTCTTTTTTACTTAAGTTCTGGTTGCTAAAGTAAGCAACTAAGCAGAAGGAAACCCACAAAATGTAACATTCTGCTCTACTTCAGTAGCAGCCGGTGACTAATGCACTGCTATTGCAGGAGAACATTTCACATTAGTGACTGAACAAGGGATCCCCAACTATAAAAATCCGATCAACTTTAATTTGCCATAAGGAAAATTATTAGCTGTCAATAACAGTAGCTGAAGCACCAAAACCTTGGTTTTTAAAGCTTCCACCTATGAGCATTTCAACACCAATTCCTTAAATGGTAGAAAGACAAGTTTATATCCACTAAAGATCCAGCCCCCAAATTTATAAAAACATCAACAATCCTGCTACAAAAACAAAATATTCTTATAAGAAGCTGCCAGAACAATTCTACACACACACACACTTTGTAAAGCTCTGTTAATTTCAGTTCAACTGAAAACACAGGAAACAAGCTATATTTGCCAAGTAGGAGAAAAGGGAAAAAGGGAGGTGGAGGGGAGCAACAGTAATGCAATTTTTTCTTTTTAAAAGTATGCTGAAGTAATCTGGATGATTCTGGAGCCCATCAAATTCAGCCTGGACTGTAAACTTTGACAGGTAGCCTAATGTTTTTTTTTCTTTGAACCCTAGACTTAAAAGGTTATTCATCTTTTCCACACTTAACTGCTCATTTACAACAATTCGGTAAGCCCCTACAAAACCTGAACAAAGTGAGCAGTCACACAGAGGACAGATTTCTCTTTCCCGAGGGTGAATGAAAAACTGGAGGGAGGGGAAGGAAACAATAAAGTTAAAACCAAAAAAATAATGGTGGACAAAATAATCACAAAGCAGGGAGCAGGCAATTATACTCCTGTTTACACAGATGTACAGAACCTGAACAATACACTAAATTTGAAGTGCATCTCAAAAAACAGAGGCACACCAGCTGTCCTCTGAATATATTAGCAGTGCTGCTATACCCATGTTTGTATGCAGCACATCTTTCAGAGATGCTCTGCGCCAACACATCAGAAAAAACATAGTCTTTCCCTGCCTTCAAAAGTAAACTTTTTTCAACTGTGTGGAATTAGTTTGAAGTTGTCCTCTCCAAAAATGAAAAAACCCAACACACACCAACACAAAAAAAACCACAAACACCCCAACCCTCTGTATTTTTCAAGGGTGTTTATTGCAAACATCATAAGACTTAGCTCTCTAAATGGGAGTTAGTGGGTATAAGTGAGTCTTACCAGTGCCTGATTAAGAAAATTTAATCTCTATCAAATCCCACGTCATGGTATTCCTACAGAATTTTATATGCAGACTACCACACACATGAGTTTACTGCACTTTTCAGATGACAGTACTACATAACCTAACATTATGGTGTGGCTGACTGCCACACAGAAGATCAGGATCCAATTTCTGACCTCATATTCTTGCCCCATGAGCCTTGAAGGTCTGGAAACGGTACAGAAGCACCATGAGAAAGCAAAGCATGTTCTATCTCCCCAGGTGAAAAAAATAGCCCAGAGAACATCCTCAACTATAGAGAAGATGCCCAGGAATTTTCAATGCACACTTAAATAATTCCTTTTGATCTGAAAGGGACAAACTATCATTCGGCTAACTTTCAAGGAGAAGAAGAAAGAACTGTCTATGGAAGAAGGATAAAGAAGAAACCACAGTGTTAAAAATTCATTTTCTGGAACAGGAGATGCAAGTATCTTTGGAGACTGACCAGAAAGCCTACTGTAATTGAAGAAACAATTTTTTTTAGAATTTATTTGCACCAGAGTAGCACCCACACATACTAGACACTTTCCAAAGAAGGGAGCAAGCACTTGCCCCAGAAATGCAGTCTGACACTCCGGTATCACAATAACACCCTACGAAGTGGACCCTGGAGCTTGTGGACACCTCTGCTAAATCTAGTGAAATAACACATCCACGCTGCAGCCCAGCAAACTTGAGCAACTTGTAAATCAAGACTGTAAGTTTAAGTTCTCAGGCAAAGCAAGATATATGCAAAAACAAAATATGGAAGATTGCCAATGTTTTAACTGGAGGAAGATACCAAGTTAGGTAAGAGATCTTAAACTTGGAGGAGAAGCCCAATTCTGCCTTAAGCATCCAGATACCATTAACTAAAGATAGTCTCAACCTAGCTTCTCAATCTAATGAACAACAACAACGATCTCCCTCACACATACACATTCTATTGACTGAAATCACATGGTGAACTTTGCAAAACTCTATACAAATCCCACAATGAAAGAAGATATTCAAAGTACTTCACACAAGTCAAACCCCAGAAGGTTTTGCCATCTGGATTCCCAAGCAAGCCATTCCTTCATTTCTGCCTGCTAGAGTTTGCCTTCCTTCCAGCTACACGAAAGCCTTGGAAATTATTAGGCTAGAGCTCCATTTGTCTAGTATTCTGCCCAGGATTGCATATGCAGAATCAGAGGAAAATTTCAAGTGGGCACAGTTCCAAGTGGGCCTCCTGTCATTTTGGCCAATTACACTAATGATCACATCCTCAATGAAATCAACCAAGGTTTAATTGACTCTCAAGTCAGTCAGAGGTACTTTAATTTACTACCTTGTATGGTTAATTAAAGTGCACTGAACAGAATCCAAGACTATCCTGCAAATCCTGCAATCAACTACAGGGTTGTTGGGTGGGGTTTTTTTGGTATTAAAGCTCTGTTTAAAAACTCTTAAGCTGTACTCAACAGCCAGTTAAAAAAGACCCTAAACACTCTAAAAAACAATTCTCAATAAATTCCCAGCTTTCAGACCAATTTTTCTGACATCCTTAACAAGAAAAATGCACTCAACTCCACCAAGACAAAAAAAATTTAGAAATACACTTCTCAAAATGCACACCTGCCCTATTCATCCATTTATTACTTTACTGAAGAGCAAAATTTCAAAATGTTTCACACATGCCCTACCACATTTTTCCACTGCATGAATGCACTGATTTTTTAATTTTATAAATTACTATAAATAAAAATATTATCAGTACTTATTTGGTTAATCAGTGGTGCCTAAGCCTGCAAATCCCCAAAACAGCACATCAAGTTACATGCCACAAATCAACATAAAACTAACAGGTGACATATATTAGCCAGTACTTTACATTTTATACTTCATAGACATAAAAACAGATAAGGCTTCTCAGCTTTAGCATCATCCCTTTAATGCCTGAGGGTATAAAACAAGATTCTTCCAACAAACATTTCCATTCACTACTAAGATGTCTTCTGTTCCCAGTATCTTTATAAATGTGTGCATATTTGCACTCAAATGTCAAACTCACAATTTCCTAAAAGATGTCCTTAACAACAACAACCACCATTTTTAGACACAGAGGACTGTCACTAGGCATTCAGCCTGGAAAGCAATAAATCTGCTGGATGCATGTTATTAATTTGAAAAGGTTTTCTGAAGAACAAGATGCCAAAGCTTTGACATAAGTTATTTGCCAAGAGTTAACTATTAGAACTCATAGTCTGATGTAGCTTCAAAACCCAGCACTACAAAAACATGAAGGAATTATGCTGGCAAGCGTAACTCAACCAAATAATAACTGGGGGTGTGAGGGGGGTGGAATTCACTGTAGTAATGTGCAAATTTCAGAAAAGCTTCAAAGGAATGTAAAGAACAAAATCTTCCAAAGACTGAATTGATTTTGAGGTCATTAGCCAGGAGGAAAAAAAAAAATATTTGGGAATGAAACACAAGAAATCAAATTAAACAGGTAAAGCAAACCAGGCATTCCACAATTTTGTTCTCAACTGCTGTCATCTCCTTTCCTAACAGATGGAAGTTCCTTGGTTTGTTTCTAACTTAGCTTCTGGTCTTTGGGAGAAAGATAGTATCAAATATTTACAGGCAAGGTAGCTACAAGTACCAGAGCTTGTGCTGTTTGGCCCAGCTCACCCTGAAGCTGAAGTCTTTTTGACTAATTTTACAGGGTAAGACTTAATGTCCAGTTTACAGTCTTAGTTATGCCACTGCACTCAAACATGAAAATCCCATTTTCATGTAGGTAATATTTTGCTTTAATTTCATCTGCCCTGTAAGCAATAATTCCTAGCTCTAGCCAGTACTGTCACAGCAAAAGCTTCCCACACAACTAGGGCTGACATACCTCAGAAGAGACCTGCATTAGCCCTACTACACCACTCCAGAAACTGGAAGTCTGCTAAACTGCATTGTGGTTTTATAATGCAAACAAACTGCCACAAGAGGCTAAACTGAAACAAACAGTTCATTTATTCTGTGACTGTAGCCAAGTTTGCAACCAGTAAGAGACAAGCCATTAAGTTGCTGCAGAGCTAAGGATTCAGGGCCAAGGTCGGAGGTTTAAAAATATTTGTATCAAGCATAGGCATAAATTCTGACACGTATTTAGAAGGCAAATATAACAGTGGAGGTGGGGGGGGTGTATTAAAAACCCACAAGCAAACAAACAGAAAACCACTTGATCCTTATGCCCATAATATAATTGCTGACAGTTTCTAGGGTCCATTTATAACACAAAACTAAACTTCTACAGAAGGCCCTTGCAAAAAAAATCCATTCCTCTCCTAGCCTGGTTTTAGTCACTCCAATCCACAGCGCAGACATCTAGCCTGGTTACAGAGCACCATGAGAGTTAAATAATCACTCGAGTAGATCATGTACAATACACAGCTGCAGCTTCAAATGGATAATTTTAATATATTATGTTTGCCTAACAAAACAGAGCTCAGTAAAGACACTGAGAAGCAGCTCATGCTTTCCAGGTGTCAGCAGGCTGGCATTTGTTTAGGTCTTGAGAAACACAAAGGGAACCAAAGCCTTCCAATACCAACAGGTATTGTAACATCTTAATAATCCAGGAATTTCCCCCTCAGCCTCTCCACCAGGTTTAGGACTGAGGGCTGACAGCTCTGTTAGCTCTGGGGGGTTCACAGGAGACATGAAGCAACTTTCTGCTGTTTCAATGCAGCCAGTGAGCCAGTCCAGCACAGCAACAGCAAGAAAAGAGAACATGAATGCTTTTGATGGAGGGACGAAGGTAAAATAAGCAGGCTAAATTTCATACCTGACTGACCTCTCTTGGACACAATTTTATATTTATACATCATCACATAAGGCAGTCATTTGTATTTTCCAGCTAAAAGTACCATCCCCACAAATATTGAAAAGACACTCTACAATACACCCAAGACACTCTGCAATACACCCTTAAAATACAGCTGAAATACCAGTCCATGTGGTGGACATGGCTTCATGTTATGGTGAAACACCCAGCACCATGTTTACTTCAGGTACCAGCTACACAAACACAGTCTTGACTAATTTATTAATTTTTGAAGTAAGAGCAGGGCTTCCCAAATCTGTTGTGAAAGTACTGGAGACATTGAAGACCTCTGGTATTTACACATCAATCTGAAGCACCCTGGGTACCAAGGGGAAACATGTCACTCGGTTTGTGAACCATGGACCTGGAGCGTACAAAGTAAGCCTTCAAAGGCGAAGTCATCTCAACCAACTCCATTCTCATTTTTTTTGGTCAGGAACTATTACAGTTCTCCAGTGCAACCAATGGGACAGTCACATTAAGAAGTGGCTTAGCCTCTACCAGAAAGGTGTTCAACTTAAGAAAAAGTGACAGGTCCATATGCAAAGCAGCTTACTATCTAAGTCAGAAAGAGGACTTGGCAACTGACAACAGATGGAGCCAGTGCAGCACAGTTGCTGATTAGTAGATGTACTTACTGATAAATACATAACTTCAAATTAATACATTAGGGAACCAATAAGAAGGAAAAGAGCTTTAAAAAAAATTATGAACGTGGACCTTTTTTGACTTTGCCTAGAAGGGTGCTTAATTTTGCGCCACGCTGCAAGACACCATGTTGCAAGGGTACAATAAAAACCTTTGCCACTGTGCAAATGCATGGTTCTCAGCTACAGGAAGAATACAGAAAGGGAACCTATGATGCAAGTGAACCACAACCTTCATTCTTTTCTGCAGCTGACACAGAAGCAACAGTCCCCTTCTTTAACCCTGCATTTCTTTCCTGAATTTGTGAAATCATTTGCATAAAGAATTATAATGGCAAAACCAAATTTAAATAATTGGAGGGTATAATTAGGTTACAGGAGGTCCATACTACCAGAACACCTTATCGGAACCAACTTTCTCCTTCCACTGTCACAAAAATGCTAGGCACTGAAACAAGGATTTTCCCATCCCTATCTCCTGCTGTACTCCTAACATCAGCTGTACAGCCTAATGAAACAACAAAAAAACAATCTGAAGCAAAAAATGCACGAGAGCACACGCTTGCTGCCAGGTACAGGGAACACACCCCTCTGCCTTCAGTTTAAGCTACCCGTGTTTTGCATGCAAGTTTTACATGAAGACAAACCAAAGAACAATGGAATTACACAGCCATGTCTACAGCTGTAAAGTATACTTCTGCAAGAGTCAGAAATTGGCATTTTTATTGGCCTATCAAGATATAGTATGCAACAATAATTTCCAAAGATGATGACTAAACGGAAAGGTTTATGGCTAGTCCACTGGGCATATCAGAGTTTCTCATTAAAAAAAGTGTTATCTTAGGTTGTAAATTCCACTGCCTAATTAAGTCCCTAGAACTGTAGTGTCTGTCGATTTTGCAGAGAAAAAAATAGGCTAGAAGTCTGATCTCTACTTAAAAAAAAAATAAATAAAAAAAAGCAGTTGAAGCACAAAGGCTTCTCATAAATTAGCATAAATATTAGCTGTAAGTCTTTTTTCAGGGGACAAACAGAAAGGTATAAACTTAAATAACATTCAGGTCAGAGGTCTTGAAATTTTACCTTTCAACTATCACAGTACCACCTATCCGAATATCCAAGTGGGAAGTCCCCCATACTTCAAGCAAATACAGTTCCCACCCCCGAAGGAAAGCAACATCAAGAGCGATCATCTGCATTTACATAGCGCCTTTCATCTGAAGGCCATAAAGCAAACATATATGCACATACATCCACCTCAACAGCCGAGCCTGTCATTAAACCATGATTCATGTATTCTTACAGGGTTGCACTTAAAACAGCAAAACCCGAGCCAAGCTTTCACACCTGTTGGCAAAGCGACCACGTTCAAGGCAATCCCGCTGCGGTGGGGCAAAGATCTCAGCCGTCCTGGGGCAGACCCTTGCTCCCGGATCTGGGCACGGCTCCCGCAGCCGGCTTTCAGCCGCGGCACCCGCTCCCCCTCACCGCTCGCCCGCGGGGAGAACGCGGCCGCTCCGCGCACCTGTCCCCGCACCGCAGTGCAGCGCCCGGGGGGCGGCGGGACCCGCCGGCTGCCCCCTCCCCTCCGCCAGGAGGGTGCCCTTCCCCGGAGCGGCTCCTCTGCTCCCTCAGCGCCTTCAAGGGCCCCCCACCTCCCGCCAGCCGCCCCCCCTTGCCGGCTGCCCCGCAGAAACGCGTCAGTGGGTCGTCGTGTCCCCCCCGCCCCTCACGCCCTGTGCCCAACCGCCGCGCGCTCGCCGGCCGTTACCTGAGCGGCGGCGCCAGCAGGGCCTGCGGGCGCGGGCTCTCATGGCCGCATACCCCACCCGCGGCCAACCCCCGGCCCCTCAGCAGCCCGGCGAAGCTCTGCCTCGCCGCTGCGGCAAACGAGGGGGCCCCATGTGAGGCGAGAGCCCAGCTGCGGGACCCGGGGCCGTGATCGCCGCGGCTCCTCCTCCCACGGCCGCAGCCCCCGCCTCCTCCTCCTCAAGCGTCCGGAGCCCACAGAGCCGGCCGGGCACCGCCCCTCCCCAGCAGCCAATAGGCGTCGGGAGAGGCTGGACGGCGGTGCCGCCCGACCAATGGAGGAAGGGAGGCCGAGAGGAGGGGCTCGCAGGTAGTCCACGTGAGTTCCCCTTTCTAACTGGTCGTGAGCCACTCGACAGGCAGGCAGTTTGGCCAACCACACGAGAGACAGCAACGCCCTAGAGAAGTGCGGGAGCCAGTGGCAGGAAAGAGAGAGGGGCGTTGCTAGGGGCGCCTCGCTTTCACTGGCCAGCCTCTGAGGGCGGATTATAAATAAGGGAGTTTGCCAGTAGGAGCGTGGTGCGGGCGGTGACTGACTGGCAGAAGAGCCAATCGCCGTATGTTTATAGGCAGCGGTGGGCGGGAACCTGTCAGCGGGTCGGGCGCAGCGGAGGGCAGCCGGGCAGGCCCCAGCAGGCCGCGCGCGGTGCTGAGGGGAGCTGGCGGTGGCGGCGGAGCCCCTGCGGTTGGGCGCCAGCCGGTTACCGACTACCGACCTGTCCGTTCGAGAAGCGCGGTGACCCCCGCCCGCCTCGAGAGGGCCACCTGGCGGCCCGCGGGGCCTCGCCGCGCCTCAGACCTGCACCGCCTCGGGCCTGCGCCCTAGGTGCTGACCGGCAGCGCAGGCGGTCCGGCGCCGGCCCTCCCCCGCGCCCCCGCTGCCAGGCACACGGTGGGCAGCGCCCGGCCTTAAGGTGCCCGTCCTGGGCCCCGTGGCGGCGCCCCTGCTGTCATTGCCTCCGGTTACCGCGCTTCCCACAGGGTTCATCCCCGCTTCGGGTCTCTTCCTCCCTCCGGGCCCTGCAACCTCAGCGTTACACAGGAGCTCTTCCCTCTTTGTGCAGCCGCCTGCAGCCCAGCCGTGGTGTCAGGCACAGCAGAGGAGCACGCTGCACCGAACGCCCAGCTCAGCCCCCCCCCCGCCCCCCTGCCTGCAGCCTGATTCGTGCATCTCAACTATGCAGAGGTTTTGGCTCAGCCAAAGCTGTAATAAATCTGTGATTTTCGCATACAAGTTGTTCTTTTTCACATTATGGCTTATCCACATGTAGGCAGCCTGTAGCAGGTATAGAAAAAGACACCTTTCTTCCTGCGAGGGTGCACGGCCAAACTAAGTATCCATTCCAAAGCATGGCAGGACTAGAACATCTCATTAAGTGGTTGTGAGGGGGGTTGGTTTTGTTTTACATTGGCAAGGGACTGATTTATTTTTTTCCCCCTGACCTCGTCTTTGGCAAATTTTTACCAAAACTTCAAAGAACAAAATTCGTTTGCTGTAGAGTCTTGGGTACAACAACCAAATCCCAAACAGTTAAAACTAGAAGAGTTGTCATTAAAAAGGGTCTCAGATGTAAACACATCGCTCAGCCTTGTCATACTATATTAGTAATATGTTTTCCCACTATCCTTTGTTGTTAAGTTTACATCTAATCTTTTCAGCTCAATCCAAAATGTGCTTGAGGGAGTTTCATGTTGAAACCAACTCTATAAATAATACTGAGCAGAGATTTATCCTTACAGTAGGATTGAAATCCCCACTCTGCAATTTATTGATTAAATTTAGTCTCAGAACTTCACCTATGTCTACAGTGAAACTTTCTCTGTATATTTAACTACAAAAAAATGTAATCCTTTCTGCACATGTAAGAGATTAAAAGCATTTTGGGGGGAATATTGACCTATTTTCTTTATTTTCCTTCTGGATTTCCTTCACAGGAAAATTTCCCACACTTCTAAATGCTAAATATCAACCATATGCAAACATCTGTTCTGATGACAGCTCAAACATAGGGTGCAGCAAAGCTTCTGTAATTAAGCCATTAAACAATTATTATTGTATCCATCATACTTTAAGAAGCATTGAAGCAGATGGAACTACTGAGATCCATCAGTGTCTTCTGCTCTCTGACACTCACACAGAACTGAGCTCCAAAATGGGGCTTTTCAGCAAGACTAATTTTTTCAACTTTTTTTTTTTTTTAAGTTAAACTTCCATGCTTTACATTTTGCTGGGAATTATCTAAGCAAGTTGAAAAGACTTTACAAAGCCAACTCTGAAACATCTCCATCCCCTTGGTCATTCACTGTGCCAGGGTGCAGTGATCCCTGCAGCCTCGTACCCACTCAAACCTCAGTGCTTGTTTCATCTCACTGTTCCTCCAATACCCCTCAGCCCTGATGGTCTGGAAGCTGTTTGTTAGCTTCAAGATGACATCTGGCGGTGGGTTTTTATTCCTTCTCTTTTGGGAGCTAATCCCGGCACTAAAGCAAATGCGTTCTCTTTCCCCAGTTCCCCATCATAAATTTCACCTCTGTGCTTCCCAAACAAGACATACATTGTCTCTGCGTTTGACCTGCAGATATCTTACTGGTAATACCCAGGAATAAGCATTTATCCCATGGGCTGGTGCAAAGTAACATCATTGAAATATGCCAGTGTGATTCAGTAAAGTTAAATCTCAGTGGGAAACACTTATCCTGTATTTCATATTACATTGCTTGAGGTCCTGTTGGTGTATGTCATTAATGATCCCTGTTTTGAAAGGGAAATAAAGTAGTTTTATGACCCCTCCTACAGCTTTATCTCAAAGACAAGGCCTGCATTTCAAAACATGGCTTTTGCTGGTGACCACGTGTTATGTACACCAACAGCAGAACCTTTGTCTCAGAAAGCCCCCCTTCCCTCCTCATAGCTGGCAGAAGTGCCCCAGCAAATCTGTGACCTTGAAATCTGCAGAAGACGAGTGGCTTTTGTAGTCTTCCTCTTTCCCGGAGAGAGGAAAATGAACATTGCATTAGAAGACTCATCAAAGAGACACATCAAAGGCAAAGCCTTGCAGATGTCACAGCGCACTTTGTTCTAACGATCTCTCTCTTGCATCCCAGAAGGTTCACACAGCCTGTAAATTCTGCAGGAAGCTCTGCTCATGGTGGGTATTCCCCGCTCCCGCAGCTGCCCCCGGGCTGGCTGTCCCATGCAAACTCCAGAAAACAACTCTGTGGCTTGTGGTTTGCTCTTCTCTGCTCTCAGACTGACTCTCTTCCCCAGACAGATCCCTTTGGCTTTCTAAATGTAACCAGTTTGGCAAAAGAGTAGCCAAGGGTTAACTGACAGGGTGGCAATAAAAATAAACATGAGAGAAGTTGGGTGAGAGCAGGCAGGAGGGGGAATTCCCTTCCTCTGGGCTTTGGAAATGCCTGGGAGAAGAGAAGTTTGAGAGATTTCTCCTTCCCAAGGAGAAAAATACCGCAATGTAGCCATGCAAATTTGCCTCCACAGTAGCAGAGCAGGTGTTTTCCCCAACAGAGAGGTTTTGTGGACTCCAAAACTAAACAAGTCTTGCTCCTCTCCCAAGGGACCAAGGTTGTGGTTTGACTTCACAGTACTGTGATGAGATTGGACATTTTAGTGATTTAACCCATGAAATACTTTACGTAATGAAACCCATCAAAGGAAAACATCTTTAAACAGGATTGGTCAAATTGTGCTTTGATTTACACCAGTGGAGATCTGGAGTCATGTCACAGGAGCCGGAGGAGAGGGTCCCAGTGGGAACACTTGGGATTTGCCCTTGTCTAATGGCAAGATTGTCCCTTTTCTAGCCCTTGTCTTAGGTGGACATTTAACAGGACAGCCATGAAAAATGATCCTTTTAGGCTTTCAGTCATACACCAAACCCTGTAGATTTTGAAAAGCATCTTAACAGGCTCCCTGGGGGCACATCTTCCCACCTGCGCCTCCCTCAGCCAGCCTTGCAGCTGGCCTTTGCAGACCAAAGTGAGGTTGGCCCATGGGGGAAAGGGCATTTCCCACCGCTCTGAGCAGGAGAAGGCACAGCTTGGACCACCTGCTCCTCATCATGTCATGACCATCCTCCCGGCAGCCAGGAGGGCTCTGCGGGGGCTGCCTGCACGCTGTCCTCTGGACGAGGATTTACAGGCCTGCTGGTGAGGAACAAGGTTAACGCTTCTGTCTCACCACCGGTGCGGACAAGGCAACCAGCACGTCCTTGTGCCCAAAGCCACGCTGCCACCTCAAGCCAAAGCCAGCGCCGCGTGTCTCTGCACGAGACCTGGCAACTGTGGGATTGCCAGAGCATCTTCCACCTTCCTCTTCCAGGAGGCTGGGCAGAGCGCGGGCAGGAGGCTGGCACAGCGCCGGGCACCCTGCCTCGGGAACCAGAGGGGGCTTGTGCTGGGGCAGATGGATATTCCAAATTTGTCAGCTGCCGTGCTGAGGCTGATGCTGTGCTCTTGTGCTCCCCTGCCTGCTTGTCACGGCCATCTGCTGTCTTGGCTTCAGCTCGGGGCCTGCCCACACTGCAATGGTGCCGTGGCGTGGCTGTAGCCAACCTCCTGGTGGTACCATGGGCATGGAGCAGCACAGAGCTCCTGCCTGCTCTGTGATGCTCCCCACCATGAGGCTGTGCGAGCAGCGTGACAGCAAGCCCAGGCTGACCCTGTGTCACTGACTGGGTGGCTTAAGCCCTGGGGAGAGCCCATCAGACCATGCTCCAGCCTTTAGGCACTGAAGGGCAAAGGGTGAGACCCCCGTGCTCAGGGCAGGCCCAGGGGCACAGCTCATCTCAGCAGCCGCTGAGATTTTGAGTTGTCTGATACTAAAATACCAGTTTTGTGGGGGAAAATCTTAAACATCTGACAAAACTGTATTCACAGCAACACCCACCAGACTGCAGAAGTATGGACTTGCACTGGCTTGGACCATGATGGACACCCAAAGAGACCAGGCAGTCCTATTAAGCATCAAGGCCACCAGCCCACATGGCCATCAGTCCCATCTCTCCTGCCCCATGCCAAGGACTAAAAGGGTTCCTGCATTGCCTGTTGCACCGTCCTCACTATCCAGCTAAGCCAGATCCTCCCTGGGATGAAAGCACAGCTTTTTGCCTCTCCAGGTGGCACAGCAGCCTCCCCTCTGGTTATGCTCCTCACACTTGCTGCCCTTATCTCTGTGATTACAGTGGTGCGGGAGACCTGTCCCTTTCATGGCACTGAAATTGGAGACCTCTGCCACAGCAGAGCTCTTCAGCTTGTGTCCTCCCCCCACAACCTCCACAGGCTCAGACACCTTCAGCTCTGCCCTTTCTGCAGAGCTTCAAGACCTATGAGCATCCAGCTACTACCAGATCCCTGCTCAGCTGTCTGAGAGATCCTGCTCTCAGATCACCATGGCCCCAGGTACGTGCCGGTCATCCTCATCCAGCCCCTTAAATTTCCCTGTCTCCCTGAGCCAGTAAAGTCCCAGTGTTTATTATTCCTCTCCCAGAATAGTTCTCTGTCTCTGATGCTTTGCTCTCTAATCTGCTTTTTTTCTTCAGTTTTGTTTTCCCTTTCTTCCTTCACTGGGTTACAAAGCTGTGAAGAGCCCTTGGAAGGGAAGATGAGTCAGGGCAGATACTCAGGGGGAAGAAGACAAGCTCCCAGCCTTGAAGTTAGGCTTGCTGCCTACGTCACTGTTATTAAGAATAGATTGATGGCAGCACTCTTTGCACTGGAGGAGAGACAGAGGAGATGTAATACCCTGGGATGCTGAGCAAATGCTCCTTCTTCCTGCCTGCAAGTCACCCAGTAGCATCTTCTGCTCTTTGATAAATTCTTTTTTCTTGGCTCTGACTTGTGGGATTTAATTTGCCTTTCATAAAAAATGGTTTGGTGTTTCAACCTTGGGGAGAGGGGGAATGACTCACTTTGGATTAACTCTTCTGCTCCAGTCAGTTGGCTACCAGCTCTCTTGAGAACTGAGAATCTCTTCAAGTGCTGAGTCGAGTCATGTTCCTTTGAGAGCAGCCCCTCTCCCCGTCCAGCAGCAAAGTGCTTCTGGAGGATGAAAGCAGCCATCTGGGGGTGGTATCAGCCCATCTACCCCAAGACCAACTCTCATCATGCCCAGTCCTCCTGGAAAAGCAGGTTTGCAAGGTGGCACTGGGCAGGCTGGGATCCACTGAGCTCTCTGTGAGGCCGGGTGAGATGTGTGCCAGCAGTGCTCCCAGTGCCCCATGGCAAAGGGCAGAGAACAGAGAGGCTGAAGCGCAAGAAATGGGACAATTTACATGAGCCCAGAGCCCAGGTGAACCACTCACATCCCCACAGCTGCCATCCCTCTGCCCAGGGCTCCTGCTGCTGCAGCCACTCACCTCCGAGCTGCAGGAAAGAGGTGATCACTCCAGATTTTGGGGAGCCATGCTGGGGTGACAGTGGCAGTGGGACCAGAGCTGCACTACTGCTCTGCTCACTCAGGGGGATGCTCAGCCCGTGTGATACTCTGGGCTGGGGGACACAGTCCAAGCACTGAGCTTACCCATCTCTCTCAGGGCCAACATCTCCCTCCCTCCTACCTATGCCCTTACTTCAGCCCTTTTGCTGACACTATTTTCCACTCACTTGTCTTCTATGATCTGCTTCTTCCTATTAAATTAACATAATCAACATTATAATCTCTGGCCTGCTCTGTGCTTTGGCCGCCAGCCAGAAACAAAAGGACAGGAGCTAAATAAAGCCGCTGCGAGAGAGAGCATGACACTGGCGGAAGGTGGTGCTGTGTTTTTCGAGCACAAAACTTGCTTTCAGAACTTATTGTAAGTCCTCAGCTCTCGTTGCTACCTAGACGTGTCTGGTGTAGGTGCTGCATGGGTTTGCAAGGGAGTTTTCAGTCCTCTTTGAGAACAGCCCATGGCAACTACCCCCTGAGCAAGTCGGAGCCCCTCACACAGACATGGGGGGCTGCTGCCTGCTATCTAAGGGGAGTATTTTCGCTCACTCTGTGAGATGCTGCCTGCTATCTCGGGGAAGTATTTTTGCTCACTCCATGAGAAAGCAGTCATGCACCAACGGGATGCTAAGTGCCCCTTGGTTTTGCTGCCTTCTCCAGGCTGGGAAAGCAGCACTGTCACCACAAAAACACTGTCACACCGATGCAGTCGCTTTTCTTGCTCCCAGCCACCCCTTCCATGCTATGGGAAGCCAAAGGTGCCTCATTAGTGTGTTAATCATAATCCTAATGAGTGCGGAGATTAGCTAAAGTAACAGCAGTGACCTGCAGGGGGGCTCATCTGCCCAGGTTTATTGTGCTGCTCACAACCCCCTTTGGGGAATGCCAACCCACCGCACCCCTGGGGTGTGTCCCCCCCCCCCGTCCGTCCCCGTCCCCCCCCCCGCTGCTGAAGATACCCCGTGCCATGTCTGTCGGCTTAATTAAAGCAGAGGGACCGGTAACCTTGACGACTGAGCCACTATCTATAAGGCGGCTGAGATGGATATCATTTTGGTGTCTCCAGAGACACCGGTGGAGAGACGTGAGCCAGGAGCTTGCAGGTTTTGGAAACGCTTGTGAACTGCAGTCGTAGCCAGCAGCACCAGTGTCCCCCAGAGCGCACGTCCTCCCCAGGGATGGGTGCCCAGGGAGATGGAAATGCCCCAGTGCCCCGCTGGTGAGACATGGCGGACTCCTGGTGTCGGGCCGGGTGGTGGGCACTGCGGCACTGAGCACCCAAGCCTGCCTGGCACGAAGGAGGCTTTGCTCTGCTGGGCAGCCCTGCGGGGCCTATGGGGAGTGGAAGACTCAAAACCTATCAAGAAGCTGTAAATACACTTAAAATAATTCCCCTTAGAAATAGGAAATTTGTACAAACCCAATTACTTCTGCCTTAACAGGATGCCAGAAAATGATATGTCTAGTTTAGTGGTGATAAGTAGCAAGTAGCCAGAAACACATTTCCAATGAGAGGCTGAGATTTAATTACTATTTTTTTAAAGAGCCGGTAAAAGACACGATCAGTGCTGCATCAGATCAACCCTATTCTCTCCTCCCTGCCTCGGAACTAAGGACAGGAGCTACCAAGGAGCCCCACACTGAAGGAGGAAGGCAAGACCTCTCAGGGAACAAAAATATCCATTTCCACCTTCTTCCTGTGCCCTGTGGTGCTGCAGACGCAGGTCTTGGGTTGGAGAAGGGGACCCACAGCCCCACTCCTGCCAAAGCAGCCTGAGAGAGGGTCAGCAAGGACCCCGCCACGACGTGGGGCCCTCGGCTGCCTCTGAAGCCCCACATTCCTTGCACCTCACGGGTGAAGGGCACCTTCCCAGACCAGAGGAGCCCCGAACCTTCTCATTGTTTCACTCGCTCCAGCTGCACCATGTGAGGCCGGGGTTGGGGAGGAAGCACCGAGACGAGGGGTTTTTTGGTCCTTCCAGAGAGCAGCCTGGCCAGGTGCCCGGCCACCGCCAACTTCATCGTGGGGTTTCTTCTTCAGAAATGCCGACCAGAAGAGAGAAGTCAGACTTTCTGAAGGATGGCTGCTGGCTCAGCGCTCACAATGCCTGGATGGGGCTGGCCAGCCCCCAGGAGGCTGGGGGGGGATGCGGGGCCAGGGGATGCCCCCCCAGGCTGCAGGATGCCCTGAGAAACCAGCCGTGGCATCTTGAGCAGCCGGCTCAGCCCTGGGCAGGGCAGCATCCCGGGCTGCTTGGAGCAGCTCTGCAGCTGCCTGTGCCCACAGACCCGGGTACCCCGAAACAGTGCAGGGGCCCCGGGGCTGTGCCCTGTGTTTGGCTTGGCTACTGTCCCCATCCCTGCACGGGACAGAGGTGGGAGTCCCAGGCTCAACTGGAGTGTCAGGGACTATGTGGGACCAGACTGGGGGATGGCGAATGCCTGGGCCGGGGTCACCAGTGTCAGCACGGGGTGACGGGGTGGTGCAGGACTGGATCGGGGAGGCCCGGGCCAGGGTAGGACCGGAGCGGGGGTGCCCTGCCGAAACAGGGGTGGCCGCTCTGGGGATGCCTGGGCCGGTACGGGACCAGACCGAGAGTGCGCTGCCAGAACCGGGGGTGCCGGGGTCCAACCGGCGATGCTGCGGGCGGTGCCGAACCGGACCGGGGC
>JAVJGJ010000030.1:24646701-24675717 GCA_035590215.1 Microhierax caerulescens
CGGCCGTGCGCTCCCGCTTGGTGCGGTGCCGCCTGCTTTGCGCCAACGGCACGGCCGGACTGGCGGAGGACACCGGGCCCCAGCTCGAACCGGTGCTCCGGGACTTGCTTTTCTTCCGGGGACTGCTGCGCCGCGCCGCCTGCTTGCGGGGCTGCGGGCCCCCCGCGCCCACCCGGTACCGCCTGGGCGACGAGCTGGAGCGCGAGTTCAGCAAGCGCAGCCCCTACAACTACCTGCAGGTCGCCTATTTCAAGGTACGGCACCGGGAACGGGAACGGGAACGGGTGGAGAGGGCGAGGGGGCAGAGCCCGGCCGCCGGGACTCCCCCCGGCTGTGTGTCGGGGCTGCTCCACCGGCAGCGCGTCCCCACGTGGGCCCGCGCCGCTGCAGCGTGGCGCTGACAGCCCCGGCCCCGCCGCGTGGCGGGAGCGTCCCGAGCGGGGGCTGTCGCCGTACCCCGGGACCCTGGCAGTGACCGAGTCCCAGCTGGCGCGTAGGGACTTGCCTGGCGCTCGGGAGGCAAACGTGTTCCCTCTTCTGTGCCACCGAGTACAAACCCTTGGCCAGACCCTGGGCAGATCGCAGCGTGGTGGTGGCAGCAACGGAGACAGGGGTGGCACGTAGTAACTGGGTCTCTAGTAAGTCATTGGGCTGGTAAAAACCTCGTGTAGGTGCCTGCAGGGCAGAGCCTGGGCAGCGAGAGCCACGCTGGGGCTGAGGCTTTGGGTGCCAGACGTGGTTTGGCTGGCTCAAGGCTGAGCACAGGGAAAAGGTCCCAAACCAGCCCCTTCATGGGGGCAAAGCCTTGGGTGATGCTGCACTCCCCCCGCCAGAGCAGCTGGGCTGCGAGGGGGTGACCGAGGAACAACTCTCTGACAGAGGAACAACTGGATTTCCATTGCTGAAAAGAGGAGCAGCTCAGGGCTGGCCCCATGTTTTGCAGTGTTTCTGGCCCCCAGCACAGTGGGGTACCCCTGGGGACCCCCTGCCGAAGCTGGCTCATAAGAGAGGAGCCCTCTCACTGCAAACACCAGGACTCGACACCAGAATTAAGGTTGCACTGGGTTTTTCCTGGGATCTTTCATGCTTAGTGTCCCAACCCCAAAGTTCCTTTGCAGCCTTAGGAAATGGCACCTGGGATTAGCCTGGCCCTTGTCCTCATGGCTTTTGGATCCCAGCCACAGCTGAGAGGGTAAATGTTTTGTGAAAATAGATGGCATAGAAGAGAGGCCACCAATAAAAAAAATGCCCTATGGCGAGCACAACCCTTAACAAGACACCAGAGAATCCAGCAGGATGGTGAAGACAGAAGGGAAAAGTCGACAGTCCCTAGACAAACATGCCCAAAACCAGGCTTGTCCCAGCTCCGTGAGCCGGTCTCTCCCCTGCTCCCAGTGCAGATCCCCTTTGCCCCCCTTGCTCCCCAGCAGCCGCTGCTCCGGCTCCCCGGGCAGGTTTGCTGTGAGATGTGCGCTGCCCACCCCAGCCTCTCAATGCAGCCTTTCTTCCTTGCCTGCGGAAATCCACATCCTCCAGCACCGTTAGTTAGCCTTACAAATAAAACCCCGAGTAATTTTGTTCTGGGCGCTTTGTTGCCTCCCCTTCCCATGCCGAGCTGCCTCGGGAGCGGAGGGGATGGAGCAGGGCCGGGAGCGGCAGGAGCACATAAAGCCCCATCTGTCGGCACTGGGGCCGCACACAGGCGGGCAGTGTGTCTGCTCGCAGAGCCCTGCAGCCCATTTGCCGTGAATTTTTTTCCCCTTGTTTTTCCAGGGCGAGGGGGAGTGGATGGACCCAACCCTACCTGGGTTGGATGGCTCCAGCTTTCCTGCACCCAGAACGGAGCCACCAGTCCTCTCCTCAAGGCTGGTCCCTCCAGCTCTGTGGGGTAACCGCCCACCCTGCACCCCCTGCCCAGCCCCGTCGTGTCATGCTGTTGGTCTTTGATGCCATTTCTGCGTGTGCTTGTCCCCCAGCCCCAGGTGTGAGGTGGATCTTGGCTCCCTGCTGCCTTTCCAAGGCCTGGCCCGCTGGGCAGGGGCGAAACGCTCGCCTCCTTCAGCTCCCTTGGCCCCATCCCTCTGGGTAAAGAGGAGCAGGGACAAGCCAAAGCATGGAGGCCTCTCTCCCTCCTTCCTCTCCGCTGAGACCCTCTGGGTGGGCAGACGCAGCTCTTGCTGCAGGGGCTTCCATGGGGCTGCCTTGGAGCGGCTCTTGCAAGGCTCAGGTCTGGGGCCATGTCCTGAGCCCCACAGGGCTGCTCAGGGCAGGGCCTGGGCACATGCTCACCCTGCACGACCTAAACTGCTGCTGCTCAGGGCAGGATGGGTCCTCTGAGCCCTACAGCCCATGAAACCAGCAGCCACGCAGCTGGAAGGTCCTGGGGGCTGCTCGGGGCTGGGCAGGTTTCCTGATGTCTAGACTCACCTCGGCTCATGCCACACTGCACTGGAGACCAGGCTCCCTGCTGACATGGGCCTGCTATTGAGGCAACTGGCTAATTAATTTTCTCCTAATGACGTGAGTGCTTCCTCCACTGCAGCTGTGACTCCTGAGGTAAACAGGGCTAGGGCTGGCTGATGCCAGAGCTCCCTGCTGTTGCTGTATTTTTGGGGTTACACAGCCCCAGAGAAGGGCAGGCTTCCCAGGCCTTGGTGCCGTGCATGTCCTCAGCAGCCTCTGGGAAAGGGGTCTTCATCGTGGCTCCATCCCACCACCAAGGAACAAAGCAAACAGCATGGGAGCTTCTTGGGCACCTTCTTGCCAGGCAGGATGCTTCATAGCTGCATGTGGCCAGTGGAAAATAACTGGCTGGTGTGACAGGGTGGCTGAGCAAGGCAGCCTGCGCCCCACTTTTGCCCTGCTGTGGGAAGTCAGGATGAGCCCTCTCGCCTCTAAAGGGGGGGATCAGCGATGGGGCTTCCTGCAGGCCTGTGGGAAAACAGTTTCTTGCATCTCTCCCTGCCTCGGCTGGGTGGGGAAGGGCTCGTGTGGCAGCGCTAGGCAGAGCATGCCACCCTGGGGTGCTGTGTCCTGCAGGCAGGCACTGGGGCTGGCGCTGCCCCCCTTCCCAGTGTGGGCTCCAGTACCGTGGCATGCTCTGGGCATGCCTGTGCTGTTTCATGGGTTTTCCTAGTACTAAAAAACCTGCCCTTGACATTTATGGTGCTCATCTCTGCTCTTGCAACTCTTGCTCTGCCCTGCTCTGCCATGCCACTGTTGGCTGGTTGTCCCTGTCCCAAACACAGTGCCATCAAACGAGGTGGCAGCACTTGCTCCCCTTTTTGCTCCCACAGTGGTTCAAGCCTGAGGCCCGGCATCTGCAGATGCCCTGGGGAAGTGTCCTCCAGCCTCCCAGGGCAGGTTGGGCACTGGGCTGTCCCTCCCCAGTGCTGCGCTCACTGGGCACCCCTTATCTAATCTGAGCCCCGTCTCGTGCTCGGCTTGTGGCCACCTGCCTATCAGGCTGGAAGGAGCTTCTCGGTCAGGAGACCCAGTTTCTATTCCTGTCACTTACCACAGCCCTTGCTTTGCAGCATGCTTGGACAGCTTTCCAGGGCTGCATTGGGTGCTCGGCACCCCCAGTTCAGTGTCGTCCCCGTCCCGTCCCCCCCCGTTTTGCTGCCTGTGCAACAGGGCACAGCTCAGCCCACAGAGGCCACGTGGAGTGCAGTGAATTAAGTTGTTGCTGCGCAAGAGCATCACTGTGGTCCCTGAGCAGGCTGTGAAGCCCTATCTGTCCCCGAGTCCCATGGACACTCCTTGCAGCCCATTCAGCCTCTCTCTGCTGGGATAGGGACAGTCCCAGCATCAGCCCTGACAGGGCTAACACTGGAGCCTGCAGTAAATGCAGCCCAGTGACATCCTGCCTTCACCGAGGTCCTACAAGGTATCACGCTGGAGCTGAGTTTACAAAGCAGTTGCCCTTTGTACCGGTTCTGCGTCTCTGAGCCTCGCTTCGTCGTGATGAGGGTGTTTGCTGTACAGCATCCCTGGGTGCACCTACCTGAAGGGCTCCAGACATCTCTTCTGCCACTTGTGTTTTTTCATTCCAGGCTGTGAGTTAAGGAGAAGAGGTCAGCCTCAGCTCGTATCTAATCAGCAGCTACTCCAGTTCTGCTTTTAAATGAAACAAAGAGCCTTGGTTTTAAATCCCGCTATACGGTTTTATTTGCATTTATAGTGGAGCTCTTTTCCCTTGAAGAGGTTGTTTAATTACTGTTGGTTAGTAACCATAAAAATGTAATAACTAGCAACAAAAGACAATTTCTACACTTAATGGAGTGCTTTGCTAAGCGATAGGATACAATGTAATTGCTTAAATACACGCAGGTTACAGCTTATGCTGTTACTTTTTGAACATTAATTTTGCACTTTACTAGGTTGTTTGCAACTTGAGCTGTTACACTTAAATGGAAATTGAATTCAGTTAGTGCACAAAAATAGCATTTCAGAAGTGTCTGGGTGCCTTTTCAGTGAATCAGAGTAGTGGTTTGACATGCATTCTGCAGGAAGCTGATTTAAGTGCTATGTGCAGACAGTGACAGCCTGCGCAGGACACATCTGCACCAGGCAGTCCTGCTCCTGTGGGCACTTCTTCTGAAATCCTGGGTGGATGCTCTCATGTCTTTGTGCCCAGCTCTCGCTTGGGTCTCTGTGCACCTCTTCCAGCCGTGACTGCAGCCTGCACCCTGCTGTCCTGCTTTCCCCTGAGCCCTGGCAGCCAGCCTGCCACTGGTTTCCTTACTTTATGTGGCTCTCCTACATCTCATTCTAGAGGGATTTCAGAAACAGTGGTAACGCCTATGGACTGGAGTTGGGTTTGTGTTGACCCTCGGGGAGCTCAGGCTGCTGTTTCTGGCTGAGATAGGAAGGGGAGTGCAGAGGATGCTGCTGGGACTGGGGCATGAGGGTTGTGGCAAGAGGTTGTCCACAGGCTGGCCCAGCTGAGGCCCTGCTCTGTCTCACTGCCTTCTTTTGTTCCGAGAAACAAGTAGATGGCAGGGTGACTGCTGTGGCAGGGGATGGAGGAGAGGTCCCCTCTCTGTGTGGCTATCCTGACATAGCAGTGACGCTCGGTGCTGGCTGTACAAACCTTCCTCAGCCCCTTGGCTTGGCCCCAGCCCTGAAACTTGGGCAGGGAGCGCAAAGCAGGAATGGCCTCGTCTCCTGCAGAGCTGGCTTCCTTCACTCCGTTATGGCATATTTATACCATGTCTGGAGCTGGTGGGAGCTCGGGTTCATGTGTGGAGGTCCCTAAGTGTTGTCATGCAGCGCTGGAGAGGGGCCGAAGCCACGAGCTGATGCTCAGAGCCCTCCCTTCCCTCACAGAGCAGAGACTGTTTCCCACCCTTGTCCAAGGCAGGGGCTTCTTGGCTGGCTGCATCCCTCTTCCCTCTGAGACTCCTCTCTTCCCTCGCCCCTCTTGTTTCCCAGACAGAGGTCACTGCAGTCAGCACTGTCCCATGGGAGCTGCCGCTCCAAATCCACCAGCCCTGCCCTGATGTGGCCTGAGCTCGCTGGTTCTCACCACATGCAGATGGACCCTGGTGGTTAGCGCAGACGCAGGGCAGGAGCAGGGCTGTAGCCAGGGGACCGCCAGCCAGCTCTACTGCAGCAGGCACTGCAGCATAACCAAAGCAAACCCACCCTTGGTTCCCCATCAGGGAAACAGAGATGCTGGTATTATCAGAGCTCTTGTTTGCGGCTGGTTCCTGCTGCTTCACTTGCAGTATGGTCGTAGCTGCTTTTTATTATGAATCCAAGGGTGACTGTACCTTCACCAGCTGCTGTCTTGGGGTGCTGCAACTGTCAGGCCTCGGAGGATCCCAGAGAAGGTGAAGGGAACTCCTTCCCTTTCCATCTGAGACAAGAGGGGCTTGGCCCCCTCTTGTCTCCAAGAGCGAATTAAGGTGATGCTTTAGCCAATGCAGCCACAGCCTTCCTGGCATGCGGTGCAGGAAGCAGAGCTCCTCCAGGAAGACACCAGAGTAACGAGCTCTGACATGCGTCTCTATAAGTAACTGATAAACAGCTAAAAACATCATCACTCAGTGACGGGAGCAGCAGTGACAGCACTAGAGCTGGGAATTTTCCAGCCTGTTGGGCACCAAGGATCCAGAGCAAACCACAGCGGTTGGACCCTGGAGGATCACAGCTGACCTGAGGTTTGCTGGGTCTCATCCAGCACAGCCAGCTGCAGCAGCTTCACAGCAGAGCCACGCTTTCCTGCACTGTACTGCGGGGACTGCACCAGAGCTGGGTGGGAATGGGTTGCCTGTTTGGGCGATAAAACTGCAGGAAAAAAAGTTGTGGCACTGCAGCAATGATGTAGCAAATCTTAATGCAAGACCCTGTAGGGGTCTATTTTTATTTTAAAACAAAACAAAAAGTAAAACTCATTTGTGTCTGCACTCTTAATACCTACATGCTCACAAGCTCCGTTGCACCTATTGGTATTTAGCACAGGTGCTTTGCTTGCAGACGGTGCTGGCTTTGGATGTGCCCTTACCCCTTAGGAGCTGATAGACTGATATTGATCTTTTGTCTGTCTGGGCCCGAGTGATCAGGATTTACTCACTGTCCTTTGTTTCCTCGCCCATCTTAAGGTCTTGCCTTGTTCTCTACCTTCCTACCTTAATGGCTTGAGTTTGTGTTAGCTTGGTTTAGGCTGTCCCTTTTTTCAGGCTCTCCTTTGTTTCCTGAGCTGGGTGTGCTGTGATTTGCTGGGCTGGATGACCTGCTAATCTAGATGCCATCAACACCTGCCATGCTCAAAGGCCTCTGAGTAGGTGTCCTGCTGCCCCAGCTGTTCCCCTTCCTGCTCCATACCTGCCAATGTTAACATCTCTTCTGCAACTTTCTACAAATCAGGTTTTACACACCACAGACTTGGGTCGGCTGCTGCTCCAGCACAAGCCTTTCTGCAATGGTCCTACTACATTCCAGTGGGATGCAGGGCTGGAGCAGCCCATTCGCCTGGGTGCTGCTTCCTTGGCTGTCAAGGACACTGGGCAATTCTGTGGGAAGAAGCTGTGTGGCTTCTTAAAGAGAGAAGGGCTTAGGGAAACACTACTTCCACTAGCTCTCCCTCTTGCAGACAGCGGGGAGCTGTGTGTGCAGCCCATCCTTATTCATGGGGTGGGAGGAGCAGTTTGTCCCCACAACCCCTCCTGGCAGGGGTGCCAGTCCCCAACACTGTGGGGAGGTGCCCTGGCGTGTATGGCCCAGACTCATCCACCCTCCTCCTGGCTTCCTTTTCCTAGTCAGAAACTGGCGTGACTGTTTTCAGATTTGCTCAAGCCTTTGTGCAAGACAGCTCTCCCCAAATCTTTCCGCTGCGTGACCCCATGCACGGCTTCCCACCCTGTGGGAAGGTGTCCCAGTCACAGGCCAGCTACTCAAAGGAGCACATAGCCAGGCTCACCGCTGACTAGGCACCTGGCCACCACCTTTCCTGTTTATCCCACGGTGACAGCTCAGCTCTGTGTGTGTCTGCTGCATAACAGCAAGCAGTTGGGAGTTTACAGAGCAAGTATCTGCCAGTGTCCAGCCGTGATCTTTCAGCATTGCCCAGCATAGGCCCTGGAGCTGCTGGGCTCTCACCCAGCAGGCGCTGTGCTGAATAGCAATGCTGAGCTAAGAGCTGGAAATTGCAGCATAAGGAGCTGCACGCTTTGGTGCCTGATCCCGGGAAATACAGTGCTCAGCTCTTTTTCCTTCCAGGTGTTACTGGTGTAAGCATACACTATGCCTTAGCTCCATTTCAGAGAGCAGCTTGCTTTGTTCAGAGGCACGTTCTGGTCGAACAGCTGGATCCAGGCAAGGCCAAAGGGAGCATCACTTACACCTTCGGTCTCTCTAAGTTGCCCCAGCTGGGGCTCCCATTGAGAGCTTGTTCTCCGAATGTGCTGAGCGGGGTTGTGCTGCCTGCTTGTCCGTCGCCTGCAGAAGCCCTCCTGGGACTGAGGCCCCGGGGCAGGGAAGCACAGCTCCCATCAGGCTGCTTTGGGGTTCTGCATTCTCCAGCTGGTCAGGGTACTGCAAAGGTCTCTTGAGAGAGACATATTGTGTCTTTTTTTAGGGCCTGTTAAGTGCTTTAGCTGGAGAAGAGCTCTGATAACTGTGTCCATTCTGAAGAGCTTTTAAAACTGCTGTGATTTCCCCAAAGCCTTAGTAGAGAGTGAGCTGCTTTGTTAGTAGATGAATGTTTCTTGGTTACAGCATCTGCTTTGGATGCTTCTCCACGGTGGAGAGAGTAGGCATGAAAATGTATTTACTTCAATACCTTTTTTTTTTTTCTCTGTAGTTGGCTCATCACGCTTCTGTGGCTTGGGTAGAAACTTGAACAGAAATTGTCAAAATATTGACCATGCAATGCGTTTAAATTGTCTGGAGAGTCCATCCTGATGTGGCTACATTTCTTTGTTTTCTTCCTGCTTACACCCTAAAAAACCCTCACAGATCCGTATTTATGAACAGGGAATGTAAGACCCTTGTGGTTTTACTCTTCCCACATGCTGTCACACTGTCTAGCAGCTGTAGATCCAGGGGGGATCCTTGCTCACTGAAGGTTCCTGCTAGGGGAGCTGATGCTGTTTGCTGTAGTGGGAGGCTGAGTAGCTCGTCATTTTTCTAACAACAGTCACACCTTATGGTGGTGATGTGTTCATAAATAGCTCATGAAGGCGGCTCCCGAAGTATACCACGAGCCTTGTTAGCTGTACTACTCTCTTGCTACCCACTTCACTTTTCCCTCTAGCAGGAACCCCACAGCACTACTGACTAGCAATATATGTTTTACCCTTGCCAGCCACAGACTTTTTAAACGTCACTTTTCTACACTTCATCAGAACAGGGCAGCTAGAGGGTCTACTTCCACTTTTTGCCTGCTTGCATTTTTTCTGCACCACTTCTGACTCTCAATGAACCAAGGAAGACTTCTCTAAGTTTCTCAAAGAATCAGGTCTCAGGTGGTACTTTTAAAAAAACCCAAATCCTCTAAAAACGTTTAAAAGGTTCTTCAGGGCAGAGGGGTTAAGTGATGCTGACCCCACAGAACAGGAGCACAAGGCCTGAGGCAAGGGAAGGTAAAGACAGGTCCCCTAGAACAGTTCCCTTCCTCAGAGAGGCCAGGAGGACAGAGGAGCTATTTGAAGCCCTTGCCAAGTGTGAACCTGTGCTGGATTTGGAGTTCAGGGGAGGGAGAGGTTCAGTTCCTGACCTCCCCCTCTGAGTCTCCTCTCAGTGTGGGGTCTCTGACAAACTTCTCATCATTTCTTAACACTGTTCCATAGGAGAGGGACAGAAGACAGCAGAGATTGTGATGACACCATCACCTTTTCCTAGCACAGTGCTAACCTCACATCAGTCAAGGGAAGCCTCTGACTTCAGTCCTGTGACTACTGCCATTCCTGAGACAAGCCTGGAGAAAAACTTTACTGCTGCAACACTCAATGCCACTGGAGCCCACACTACAGGGATGGAAGATGCTTCCATCCCTACCATCCCCATGGTAGGCACCAAGTCAGAGAGACTGCAGGCTTCCACCACTGCCAGCCCTGGGAACGTCACAGTTACACAGCATGAGCACCATAACACGAGCTTGTCAGTCAACAGCAGCACTGAAATCCCCTCCTCTGCTGTGACTGCCAGTACTCTGGAAGAAAATCAGTCCAACCACGAAGACACAGAGCCTTTCAGCACAACTGAAGAAATGGATGACGCTAGCAGCACAACACCCACGCTTCCTCTGAACAGTGTGCCGGGTGAGGTTTTGTCTTTACTGCCTGTGCAGAAAGTCCTGCCCCAAGGATGCAGAACTTGGGATCTTCTGTAAACTCTTGTAGGAACTGGAGATAGGGAGAACAATGAGCCAGTAAGCACAGCCAGTTTAGTGGGACTGACTTGCAGAGGTGCTGTTAGTTCAGCATCCTCTTTGCAGACCCCATTAATTATGGTATTAATTGTGCTGGCTGCTTTCTGATGAGGGCATTGATTGTTTGCAGGGACATCCTTTATATATTTCTTCCAAAACAATATGCTTCAGCAGTGCTGCCCAGCTGGGCTCTTCCTGCACCAGGGCTGGGGGCTCAACAGGAGCCTTCCCTGCCACCTGCGGAACAGGGCAGCACACACTCCCTTAACGCAAAGTATGGAGGTTGGCAGGGACAAGCATCAGCCTATCCATCCCTATGGGAACCCCTACCCTACCTTCAGATTCCTGTGGGCACATGGGGACTGGCTATAGGGTCAGTGATCCCAGTCTCGCCCACCTTGGGGCCTGCCAGGCTGTCACACACCCACACCCCCACCCCACCCACCCCACCCCAATGCAAGGCAGTGATTGATTGACCAGCGATTTGCATGGTGTTCATGCACAAGCACATCTTTCATCCTGGCTTGTGTCATGGGGTCCTGCTGTTCTGTGACACACCGACACAGCCTCAGGGGATGCTGCTACCCAGTCCCTGGGCAGCCTCCTTTGTGCTTGCCATAAGGAGGGATGAGAGACCTCTCCCAGTCTCTTGCTCTGGGGTGATGCCCAATACTGTGCAGAGCTGTTTGAGGCTTCTCTGCTTGGCCTTTGTCCCCAGAGGAGGGGACTTGTGGGCCCAGCTTAGGCTGGCTCCCATTGCAGATTGGCACATATGAAAACCAAGAGGACTTTCTAAGCACTGTGGCTTACAGTGTGCCTCTGCTGTGGCTGCGCTACAGGACCTGCTTGTTTTCCAAGGGTTGTCAATAAGCTGCTTTTCCTATAGTCTCAGCAGCCTTCCTTACAGCCTTACTTCCACCTCATCCAGTCCCACAGAACAGTATGCTTGCACTTACTCTTTGAAATAACTGCTTGTTCCTATTTTGCAGCAGCAACTAACAGCTCTCAGCTGCGGCCTTTTGATGGGCAGACTGTGGGGCCCACAGAAGCAAGGCCTGAAACCAGGCCAGGAACGAGCCCTGTGGCTGCCACAGATGGGAGCACCACTGAGCCCAGAACCTCCTCTGCTCCCATCTCCACTGTAGGGAGCACATCCTCTGCTACTGCCTCCAGTACTGTGACGGTGAGACCCCTTGTGACCAGCTCCACTTCCACCAGCACAGTTGCCATGCCCACCAGCCCATCTACACTGGGGCAGCCATTAGAGCCCATGCGTGAGAAAGCTTCTGTGCTGGATGTTGGCGATGACGAAAATCCAGGTAAATGCTCTGCTTTTGTCCCTGATCTCACAAAACATATAGCAAAGGGTTGGGGCTACCTCAGATTGCCTCTCGGCTGTACTGAGCAGAACCTGAAAAGAGAAGGCTTTGCTACTCCAGCCCCTAAAGGCTCTCCTTTGGCCTCATTCCTTGGTATCCTTGCAGAGCTACCCAGTTCTCCTTTGGATGATACAGCAAGGGCTGATCCTTTGGTAATCATCGTGATCTCCGTCTTCATTGTCATGGTGGGCATCCTAGGCCTGGTGGGCTTCTTGAGATACCGCCAGCACAACAGCCGCATGGAGTTCCGGCGCCTGCAGGACCTGCCCATGGTGAGTAATGCCTTCAGCCCAGCCTGACATGGTCTGGCTTGCCACTGGCTGCTCTGCAGTTCCCCTTCTACCACATTAATGATGCTTTGGGTATTTGCAGCAGCTGATCATAACTCCTGTTCCCTCTTAGGTCCCTCTCCTTCCATCCAGGGTTTGAATCAAAGACCCAAGTCTCAAAGTTGGCCACTAAAGCAGCTCCCTGCCTTCCCCTCACTCTGCAGGGGAATGCTAAGGGCTTAAACAGAGGAAGGGGAGCTCTGAAATAACACCTTCCTAGCCTCTCCTCCTGTATTCTGATATATTTGCTTTGTGACTATGACAAAGCAGATTCTGTGCTCTGTTCCAGGGAGGTTGTCTCTCTGCATTTGACCCTTTGGGGATATAAAAAGATGTGAGGGCTTCAGAGGCTGGATTAGCTCTGAGGAAGCTGCAGCTAACTAACTCACTGCACTTTCTGGGACAGAGGAGTACTGATTCCCTTCTGCAGCTAGCAACCAAGCGGATGCCGTGTCAAGTTGAGTGGAGTTTTCCACATCCCTGCAGCAGGCAGGCTCTATCTGCATACACCTCTTCTTCTCCAAAAGCTGCAGCAGGAGGGGAGAGTGACAGTCCAAAGATCCAGGAATTGCACAGGGACAGCACTTAGGTGGACTGCTGGGCAGATGGCCACATTCTGACAGTGTGGATGAGAAGGCTGTGCTGCCTGCACAGCACTCTTCCAGGCTGGGACTGTGTGCCAATGTGCAGGCATCTTATTAAAGCACACTCTTCTCTGCTTCTAGGATGACATGATGGAGGACACCCCTCTCTCACTCTACAGCTACTAGGCGACCAGGTTTTCCTCTGCCTGGCCGGCTGAACTTCCCAGAGGAGAAGGCCTTGAGGACTTGGTCCCAGACAATCTGCTGAGGAATGAGGGGCTGTGATTTGCACGCAACTGAAAGATCCTTTTCAGATGGCTTTTGGGTTTAGACATTTTAAATAGTTCAATGTTGAAATTTTTATGCTGGGAATCAAGCCCTTTCCTCCAGGCCCTGAAGGGGTGCCTCCTCCTTTTAGTGTGCTGACCGATTAGCAAAGACAACCTTTGCCGTCATGTTTGGCATGAATCTCTTCTGTCCATCTTGGTGGCTGCTGCTTTTAAAGGAGGTGGGCAAGTGATCCATACAAGAGCTGTTAACACTGGTGGTGTCAGCACAGTGCTAGCAAAGGAGACTGCTGTTTTCTGAGAGAGCCAAGGATATGGAAATCAGTTCTCTTGGGCTCCCTCTTGTTCTGTATTTTTAAGGTTGTTTGGTTTGGTTTTTTTCTTGCACTTTTCTTGTTCCTGTTTCAGCTTTAGTCCCGGGATTGGCACTGCCTATCCTGAAACACCTGCCAGGAGGATGACAGACTACTCTGCTTCCTTCCTACATGCGTACCTTTTCTCTTTAACCAGGGAAAACAGTTTTGTGGCCACTGGAGAAGTGCCCTTGCTACTTGATGTTGCTTTGAAGTTGCTGGGAGGAAAATTAACATAATTTTAGCTTAACAGGGCTTCATAAGACTCAGTCTATTGCCAATTAGACATACTAATTTGGTCTCACCAAAATTAGGATACTGTGTCTCTCATACTTGATGCTTTCAGCATATGTGTAAACTTGTTGCCCAGGCTTAGTAAATGCTTTAGTCCATTTTCTTGCCTGGATTGACACATGCCTTTCCTCAGGTACTTCCCACGTTGCTGCTAGCATCTAGTTGCTGAAAGTTGTTGTACAAAACTAGTACTGTGCTCTCCCTCCTCTGCTACGCAAGGTCAAAGCTCCTTTACCTTCTAATGTTGGTCTTTGAGCCAGATGGTGTCTTGTCGTGAGGACAGATGCTGGATGTAGGTGCCTTCCTCCCCTTCCCTTTCTAGGTGTTAGGCTGATTAGATTCTGCACTTTTGCCTCAAAATATCACTGCTGTAGACTGCATCCAAGGCTCTTGAGACCCTCAAGGAAACCCACGGATGAGAGCCTCTGAGTGTAAGTCTGAGGAACTCGCCTCAGAAAGACCAGAGTGTGCATGAGTGTCTTCATGTAATTAACACCTGCTCCTTTTTTCTGATTCACATTTGACTGCAGATAAACACATGCCTTCTCTAGAGTGTTTGGTTTTTGACTAAGCCAGTTTCTCCCTCAGGATACAGCCAAGGGCTAGAGATTACCTACCACATTGCTCTTACAAGCCTCAGTCTCTCCTTTAAGTAGCAACACTTACTGACCACAGCAAGGACAAACGGCAGGCCTCACTAGCAAAAGTACCTTTTTTTTCTTTCCAGTGCTGTTATTACTTGCCTTTACGCAGGGCAAGGGGAATTTCCCCATCAGCAGGGCTCAAATTATCTGCAAAGCCTAAAGATGGCGCAGAACCGGTCTGGGTCAAACAGATGCACTGGGTAAGGTGGCAGTTCCTTCTTCCTGTGTTACTACTTCCGAAGTGGCTGACAAATGGCTGCAGTGCAGTTTGGGTTCAGCTGTTGGCTTTGGCCTTGCATTTATTTATTGTAAGGATGCCCAGTAAAATAGGGAAGAAGGGTTGGTTCTCTCCTGCTATTATTGCATGAAAACTAAAGGGCAATTGTCACAGTTCCAAAGCTTTTGTATCAAGCATTGTCTGTACAGAGCAATCTCCCTAGCTACAGACTTGTTTCCCCTGCTGGAGGGCAGGGTGCTTCTGGGTTTTGGCACAGAAAGGCAAATTAGTGGTGGAAAATAGAACTCCATCCTGGCTGGAACTGGTGCAGGCTGGCATGGCTGGAAAGTGTCTCTGTATACAACTGAAAGGGCAGGGGCTGGTTGTTCTGGTTTCCCATGCATCGCTGTCCAGGGGAAAGGGGTGAGGAAGAAAAATCACCCAACACCAAAGTGCAACTTTCTTTGTAAAATATGTTAATAGTGGATTTTTTTTTCCTGCAATAAAGTTACAAATGCCAAAGTGCCCTGGTCCTCATATTTTCATAGCAAACCTCTAACTGAAAAGCTTTTATAGGTCACAATGAATCCTGCGATAAACAGCAGCAGTTTGGGGTAGGAAGGCTCACAGAGCTGGTACTAGTGAAAATGTCAGACAGCTATAAATCACAGTTCTGAGGGTTCAGAAGGACACCACCCTCTCCCTGTTTGTGTCACTTCTTGTCAGGGTCATTCACTCACTGTCTGGGTTGACTGAGATTAATTTCTATACAGTCAATCACATTAAATCTGTTTTAGAGAACCACACTAGACCAAACAATCCAACATAAACCTTTAAACTCTCTTCCTTTGCCTCTGATTGAAGATATCCTTATTCTCCTCTGTTGTCAACTGTAACCCCAAACTCTGTTTACAGAAATATCGTGAAGCCAGCCTAATCCAAACCTAAGTAGAATCATCTGTCACACTTCTTTCTATTGTACAGGAGACAAAGCAAATTGAAAGGCACATACTTCTTTTTGTTTAGCTTTATAGCTGTTTTGATCTCTTTCCTTTGGAGTGCAGACCTACAGGGAGGTAAGTGCTCACAGTTTGTTTCAAAAGCCTAGCTCTTGCTAAAGACCTGCTAAGAGTCTCTCCTGAGCTAATAGTCTCTCCTAGCTGTACAATAGCTGGGCAAAATCATCCAGTTCATGTCACAGATTGTTGGTGTTACAAGATTTTCTGTTGCAAAGGCAAAATACAGAGAGTGAAACTACTCAGTCATTGGGCTTGTGCTGTTCTTGAAATAGGTCCCACAATGAATCTAGAAAAGCAAATCCCTGGAAGATCTAGAGCAAGGGGAGAGCAAAGACAGTGCAGCAAAGTGCTTTCTGAGTAATCTGAAGACCTGGGGGTGAACTAAACCCTGCAGGTATTTCAGTTCTGTCCCAGCATACAACCATACAAAACAGAATTACTAAGTAACGGAACAACATGCTACAACTAAGCCAGTCTTCTCAGGTCTGAAGTCAGCATTATTGTGGTGGTTTATGTTCTACCTTTTCACCACCAACCCCACTCAGAGCTGAATAATTCCTTGCAGAACAAACTGCTGAGCTGACTTGTTAGTGAGGTAGCACACAGAGCAGATCTGTGTTAGCTGCAGAGGCAGCAGCAGGACAGGCTTGTGCAGGCAGCCAGCCTCGGGAGGCATGAAGCTTACTGCCTTTGCTTAGCCAAATTCTGACCTCCCAGCCTGGTGATGCAAACCTCTGAGGTGGCCAGGTTTGGAGATGGACCATAGGCTACTAGTGTGAGCTTCATCTTTCCTGTGCAGCAAAGCAAACGGACAGAATCAGAAGACAACTTGCCAATTTCTGCATGTTCCCTTGGAACACAGCACTTGTTTTTGATGAGGCTTAATTCTAATGCCTCCTAGGCTAAGGTGCAATTATTAATTAGCAAGGGGACAAGAATCAATTAAATCTCTTACATTTAAAGCTAAATAGGAGGGGAAGAAACCCAGTTAAAAGAAAAGTGGAGTTTGAGACCCACCTGCCTTCTCTGCCCTCCCCTTTTCCTCTCTCCAGACTCATGTTTTGATGGGAAGGGGATTTGAGCAGCTGAAAAGTGATAGTTCTACAGCTGCTGTGCCAAGGGCAGGGCTACCTGTGCTACCTGTCAGTTCTCTGCCCACTCAGTTGTCCTTCATGGTTCAGTGCCTGTAGTTTAGCTTTGGACACTGTGTATTTTCACCATCATGTCACACTGCAAGTCTGTAAACAAGGCTACAGATGGTGTTCAGAGACAGAAACTGCCACAAGGAGCACTGGAGTGAACAAGACAGCGTGTGAATGGCTCTCCAATGGGTAATAGTCCCCAGTTCCTACCACTTAAAGCAGAATGAAAAAGGTATCACACTAATCCAGGGAGCAGGAGTGCAGAAGCAAGACAAGGAGGTAGAGCAGTAAAGTCTCAGTAATGAAGGCTATGAAATGATGCCTAACCTGGAAAGCTTTTAGTAGCCGGTGTACTTCTCATACCCAGGGGAGAACAGAAAATGCCTACTGTCATTTCGCAGGTACCTAGAAATGAAACTGGAGGCTGTATGCCTCCACATTATTTATACTCCATTTTCTATTAATACATTCAATTCAGTATAAATGTGGATTTGTCATGGGGAAAGGAGGAGAGTTTTTCTAAGTGTGCCTCCTGAGCCCCTGCCAAGCATGTTCCCATCTACTTGCTACCTCTGCTTCACTGCATAGCAGAAGTGAAAGAAGGATCTTCTCTCCAATCGTCTCTTCCATCCCCACAAAGAAAAAAGAAATAATGCACTTCCTGTCCATAAAACAGCCACATCTGTGGTGCCACTGATACCTAGCTAAGCAAAGCTGGAAGACCATGACTGCTAATAAAAAAGTCTCCATCAGTATTAAGCCCCCAAAGCTGTTTCTGGTTTGTTTGTTTTTTTTTAATCCCGCAGAACTTTGTAAGGTAACAAAGGTCTTCAGATTTCCCCCATCCAACAACCACATTTGAATGAAGACTCTTCCCCACTAAAATGCTACTGGGGACATGTTTCTTCACAGATCTGAGAAAAGTCAGCCTTCACCCAAAGCACAACTTGAAACAGTCTCAGAAGATAAAGCACTTAGACCTGCCTGGAAGAGGACCTTCTAGTTGTGGCTGGTGATACATAGCTTGCAAGCTGAATCCTCTACCATTAGTTGATTCTGCAACATTAGTAAGCTTTTATAAAAAGTCATTAACTATTACATGAAGCATAGATAGGGTGCTAGACAGTATCAAACTTGATAATTTGTGCATTTTAAAGACAAAGGGATCAATGTATTCATCTGCTTGACAGCCTGCACAGCCTTTCTTGTGCTTGTTCCCACTTCCTGTCTAATAAATATACTTGAAAGACATGCTCAGCACAGGTCTGCTCTGCTTCACGTGCACCAACAGTTTAATAATGATTAGCCTCAGTTCCTCTGTCATATTTTTTCCTTTGAAAGACCCATCAGCCAAATAACCCCCTGAACCACAAAACCAGCTTGATTTTGATCAAAAGGACAGTGGTCACATCTGCAAGAAAGTAAGTATGTGTTTGTTTCTACCATTCAGCTCCCTCTCTGTTTACAGGTAGACCCAATTCCCCACCCACAGTTCAAATAAAGAGCCAAGTAAGTTACCAGAGGTATCCTCCCAGTCGTAAAACAGGTCTCTCTGTGATGAACTGCCCAGAATTAATATATCCCTGCAGCAGAAGCCTTTTGCTAGTGCTCTTTGAACTATAATGGAACATCTGTTGACAATCTCCCGCAGGGTAACTTCTCCCCTCCCCTGTTTTAATCCTCTCTCCTTTAGAAGTACTTTTGCTCTGAAATTAGACACATCAGTTGCCACAGGATGACTCTTACAAACATTGGAGTGTTTCCTTTCATGCTGGTCTTTCTGGGGAGCTGTAGGAAGAGGAATGAGCAGTCAGCACTGCTCAGTATGTTCTTAAAAATTTGCCATTATGTCTGAATTCCAGAAGCTTTCAGTGCTAAATTACAGGTTCTGCTTGGAACAAGACAAGGCTTATGGGTTCTGGAACATGCCTTTAAGCCAGGTTTAGGCACTCATTTGATTCTGACTGAGAAGGGTTTTACCAGGGACAGCTGCAAAATTAGCAAAGTTTTCCTTTGTGCTAATCCTGGCTATGCCTTCTGAACACACAGGCAGATCAATTCGCTAACGTGATCATTACTTCAATTTCCCTACTGATTAGCCTGGGGGCAGGATGAGAATTTCCACCTACTTTTTTAAAAGGACCTCAATATTTGTAGGTAGAAGGCAATCATGCACAATACTATTTGTGGCTGATTAGCAGAAAGGAAACCTATTTTCAAAAAGGACTGAGAGAAACACTGGGGAAATAGCTCCCTTTGTTTTACAGAGGCTAACTTGGTGGCCCACACTGAGCAATAGGGAATTGGTCACTTGCATCCTGCTCAGTCTGTTTCGTGGATGCGTCATCATTTTTCAGATCAGCTTCAGTCAGATCCAAGCCACTCAAGCAGGCTTTTACATCCTGACCCTGATCGGCCCATGGCTGTTCACAAATTCAGATTCACTCTAAGAAGCAGAGTTAAACTCTGGGAAGCAGCTGTTCACTGGAGAGGGAAAACTAACTAATCTCAGCCCGATCTTCAAAGCAAAAGCCACAGTTCATGCAACTGAATGAGATGAGGGTCGGAAAAGAAGCCTCCACCAGTGTCCTGTCTTGATCTGTGCTCAGGCCTCCATTTGATGACTCCTGCTGCTACCCTCAGCATCACCAGTCTCTGCCTGCTTTTCAAACCAGTCCTAACCAAGCTCTGCTGCGCCCCCTTTACAGCAACTCTGACTGTGCCACACCTCAGGGTCCTCTTTTTTGACTGAGAAGTAGGCAGCAAAGAGAATGCCACAGATCGATCTCCTGCACTATCCCATCTGCTAGACTACAAAGCTGTCACCATCAAATAGGCAGTTGTCCTCTTTCCCCATACTCTTAAGGCTTTCTGAACTCCATGTTGTTCATTCGCCTCTTCCCTTCTCCACCAGATAGCAATTCTAAAATTAAGTTCTTTCAGAGGAAAATGGAATAAAAAAATTTCAAACCACATGAGGAAATTTCACAAGGCCCTTTTTTGCCACTGTGGCAATTTATTCTCATAAAACAAACCCAGCAACCTCCCCTTTATGGTGGTCATGGAAGTTTCTGTTCAAAGAACAAGATTTCTTAGCCTGTTTTGAGCCACAGAAAAGGAAGCAATTTACAAACAGTTGTCAAATCAGCTGCTCCATATCAGGTCTTTTCAGACAGGGTAAATCTATGGTCAGTCTGTATCTGCTCTGTTCTTGCTATGTATAGCCTCCCTAAATGGCACAATCTAAGCCCAGCTATATATCCCAGAGCTTTAGCTACCCAGCATTTTAAACAATATCCAACGCAACCCAAAACTTGCAGTACATTGGCAGGAAAAAAGGTTTGAAGGCATTAGTAGACACAACACACACAATCCTCTCCATTTGTTCTGGTCCACCAAGTGAAAGTTCACAAGACAGGATTGCACATCCCATCCCACTAGAGAGGGCTGAAGCAAAGGGCTGCAGCTAGGAATTCTCTGACCTTCAGGACCCTCATTGCAGACAAGCACCACAGCATCTCTCCCTCTGCAAGCCAGCTGAGAACTGCAAAAGCTGACTGATACACCACAAATCAGGCTCTCCATCAGTGTCTGTCACCCGTACCGAAAGAACAGAATACACAGTACTGTGCTGTACAGGTATAAGGTGTAGGTCTAAGCAAGAGAGCATGAGATGACATCCAACAGTACAGGTCTCAGGCGGAGTCCGCGAATGACTTACAAAATGGCTGTTTCCCTTCCTTGAGTTGCCTCCCTTGGGTCAGCCCCACACCTCATAGCTTCCAGTTCTGGTAAACCCAGGTAACAGACAAGCCAAGAAGAGTTTGCGTGCCTAGGGAAAATAATATCCTTTCCATCTTTTATTTGTTCCCTACAGTAAAGAGTGCATCTTTCAGTTAACATTAAAGGTCATGCAGCTTTAGTTCAGGCAGGCGGTCAGCCAGGTCACTGCTGAGGTCATCCACTCCAGCTGTTTCTAGCCTCTTCTCTAGCACTGCTCTCCTCCAGCTTAAAACACAGTGTGGAGATATCTTTACAATCTACACCAAGAGAACAAGGAATGAGCCTTCCCCAGACTCCTTACCCCATATGCCAATCCTAAGAAGAAACAGCAACCTATGTCTAGCCCCTCTAGCACTGCTGGTTCAGTGTGGACTGCAATCTGTGTCAAACTCTAACAAAAAACATCCTCATTGCTTCTGCTGAAACAGAAATGCCAACAAGCATCCTCACAAGCTACATAAGCTCAAATAAAAATAGGTGCCCCTGTAAATGAATCATGGGTCCCAAGTGTCCTAGCAAGCCACCAACACAGCTACTGGGTGCCCCTACTGTAACATTGGCCAGGGCTTCTGATGCTACAACAACATAAATATTTACTACTAATACTAAGCAACAGATAACTAGCTGCCGCTTATTAAAATGAGGGGTACTGCTTGAGCATTTGATCAGTAAATCTCTATATAAGAGTCCCTACCTAGCATGTGCCTCAGAATAAATGTTAAAGAGAAAAACTTAACCCTTTGACAGGACATGAAGACTCCTTAGGCACTGTCCTAACAGCAACCTGACATGTTACAACTGCATCTACAAAGCAGTAAATTGTAGCACGTTTGCTAGTAAAGTTTGAATCAGCAGGATTAGTAAATTGGAAAAACAGAACACAGGGCAGTTTAATATGCCTTACAGACTCCATTCACAAGAATCTTAAGCATCTTACTAAAGTAGGGCATGAATTTTTTCTTTTAAAGGAACATTAGTCCTTTGTTCCTGATTTCCTTTAATGCTGTGTTAATGCAAACACAAGGGGGGTTTATATCTAAAAAGCAAGGCATAAATCCAAAAGGATAAAGAGGCTAAGAGACGAACCTTCTTGAAGTGAGCAATTTTCACCTTCCTAATCTCACTGGCTGTGTGTCAGCACCAAAACAAAAATGAAGCCACATGAAAAAGTGGTATCTTGGCATGTCAGAGGAAGTGATAAGTATCATAATTGGCCCTCACATGCAGCTTTCCACTACCCTGACACTAGACAGGGAGGGAGGATGAAAGAACAGGCAAGTACACACATGTTACCTCTGTTCTGGCATAGCAATAGTGCTCTCAGAGCAAAGTTTTAACTGTGGCCCAAGTGCTAGGCCACTACTCCAAATTATACTGCCTTCCTGCCTTTAGGTGCCTAATACTGAGCCCTACTAGTAAAACTGGGCACAGCAAAGCACCTCTGATCAAGTTATCAGTAGGACCTCCAGAATGCCATGAACAGTAGACACAAATAGGTTCTGCAGACCTCTGTCATCTGCATTACTGTGGAAAACCCCACTAGGTTCTTCAGATCCTGAGGGTGCAGTAATTAGCCACACTTACCTTCAGGCACCTTGATCTCTGCCGTGCTGGAAAGCTCGTCAGAACTGAAGTTTCTGAGGTGGAAACCTCACCCAACGATGGAGAAAACCACTCCATCTCTCACAGCAAGCTTCACTCTAGAAGAAATGAAGCAAGCAGCAGATTAGGTCAAAAGTTCAAAGATGAACTTGCTGAGCCTAAGCCTCCACTTTCCACCTTCTGTGACACCTTTTATGACATGGAGAAACTACTGCTATTCTGATTTAACAGCATTTTACTCCTTGCACGGGTACAAGCAGTGGCACCAGACAGCAGAAAGTAGGTTCCATGATACACAAACTTAGGCAGGAAAACACATTAGTAAAAATGTTCAGGCACTGGATTTCATCCATCTTTGGCAGCAGTGGCTCCAACCAACATCATCCAGATTTAAAACACAAAGATCAACCAGCTCATTTCTGCTCAAATGCCAGACCCTTCCAATACAGGGGTCAGTTTGTCTTGGAAAGGGACAACAGGACACCTGACCTGACCATGAGATCTCTAAACCAAAAGTAGGTTGGAATACTATGTCCCAGAGTGTTAGTAACATTGGAGTAAGTGGGGAATAGTTTCTACGATCTCTGCCTTCCCCTGCAGGCTCAGTGGATGGCACCTCCTTCATGAACAGACTTTTCACTTGATGTTTCAGGCCAGAGACCATAATTCTGATTGAAGCAAAAGGGTAACACTGACTGTCCCTTAAGCTTAGCAATGCCTACTGGAACAATTATTGGGGGTGGGGATGGGGTGTGAACCACTTTGATGGGGTTTCTGACAAAATCACGCTTCATAGCAGCAGAAGGCAGTTCTGCTGAGCAATTCATTTGTGTTTTCAGCAGATGAACAGTCTGGCAGCAGAACCTCTGCCTCCCCACCTAGCCCTGTTCACATTGTTATCTCAGTTGTGCCAGCACAATTTTTTCCTGCAGCAGCACTGTGAAGCACACCACTTCAGGGAAAAAAAAAACAAAACCAACACAAAACAATGATGTACTTGTTAGAACCAGCTCAGCTCCCTGATCGGATTTACAGCATACCAACAATTGCAGTGGCAAAAACTCAGGAGGCAATGTGCTTTGAGGCCAGGGCAGGAAAAAACAGAAAGGGCGAGCACACTTTAAGCTGATGTTGACAGCACAGACATATCTCATGAAATTGCAGCTTGACAATAGGTGGGACAGTGACATAATAAGGGAAGGCCTTAGGCTTCTATAGAAAGAAACAGGGAATCAATATTTAATTACAGGAGAACTACAATGAACTTCCATTATTGAAAACATCTCACCAAGTTGATACAATATCCTTTATCAAAGAAAAGCTAATAATAGAGCTACATTGACCTCCACACTCAGTGTCCACCAGTATTTCCCTGCTCATAAAGATAGACATTAATATGCTTATGGTCAAGAAGGAGAAAGATTAGAAAAACAGACAAGGAATGAAGACATCCTTTAACTCCATTTCAGTTACCAAATTACCACGAGTCTTCAAACAGTTTGTGTGACTATCTGTCTTGGATTCCTAACTAATGCAGAGTGATAGTTCTTTAACAGGATCAGAAAAACATTTCAAGAGCTGTGGATGGAAAGCAGAAGGAAAGTCCCTTATATTATAGGCAGAACAACATTAATCATGTGACGTCATATTGGTAATACTGACTATTCTAGAGAACACAAAGAATGAAAGGTCCTTTCTGCACAAATTCTTTATGATGACACCAAATCACGCTGTAGCCCATGTGATATCAGCATTAGCCTGAGCGAGATGAATTGACAGTGTGTGTTTTTCCTAATAATAATAATAAATAATAATAATAATAAAAAAAACCAAAAACCCCATACCTGGGACAGACACCTTACAGAGACATTGCTGCATCCCCCCCCAGAGAAGTGATGAATATTCTCTGGATGCTATTTTACTGTAGCACAAAGCTGTATGGGGAGCAAACTACAAACAGTGACATGAATCCCCAGCTAAACTTGTGACAGGACATCTGGCAGCTGTCCGAGGGCAGCAGGGGTTGGACAGAGGATACAATTAAATAGAGCAAGAAAGATCTAAGGATCCTCAACAAGGAAGCTCTGATGTCACTCATTTCTCTCCAGGGAGCAGGTCAGAGCCCTTGGGTAGGGGTGGGGAGAGAGCCAGGGCCAAGCTAGCAGAGATTGGAGGCAAAAGCAAAGCTAGTTCCCACCAGCTGAGCCTGGTGAGAACGGAAGGTGAGGGCAGCTGGGGAAACTGGGAAAGAATTACAGCTTAGGCAATGCAAATGAGCACCTCTTCTTGGAGGCACTGATTATTATTTCCAGTCATTTCAGCAAAAAGCAAGTAAGGTACTGCCAAACTAGCAACCAGGAGAGCATGTGGAGTCCATCACTGCCCTGACAGAGGGCTTGGGTAGGAGACAGAAACGCACCTGATTAAACAAGGTGGATGAGATGGCTCAGAGAAGCTGTGAGCTAAGTCAGACCCTGCCAGCTCAGCTCCAAGGACAGCTGGGAAGGGAACAACAGGTACCCATTCTCAACACCCACATGGAATAAGTTGGAGGTGCTAACCCTCACAATACAAATGCCTCAGTTACAGAGACTGCCGTTCCACCCCCTTCACTAGCTGTCTCAGAAGGACTGAATACCTTGCCTGCCTTTAGCCAGAAGTCCTCCCCAGGAGATGGCAGACACTTAAGCCATATCCACTTCCAGCATTAGCAGTTCAGGATTTAGACAGAAGACCTCATCTCATAAACCTGACAAATCTACTGCCTTCACGATCGTTAAAGCCAGTATCATACTAGCCATGGAAATTCACCGTGCTCCACAAGACAAATATTCTATCCAGGCAGGTACAAAGGACAGCCAGCAAACAAGAACAGCAAGATGAGAGGTCAGTAGGTCAGTCCCCAGCATCTCTGAGTTTGCCAATCCAGCCCCTGTGAAAACGAGCTACGACAGCAAGAGCTGTCCTGCAGAGCTCCGAACAACCACCAGCCAGCAGCACCCTCCTGCGACACACTCCTGCAGCAGTTAGGCAGTTACTACTCCCCTTGCAACCAAGAGCGGCTCTTGTCCCTGTGGCAGCTCCCAAGTGGCATGCACAGACACCCAGATTCCCTGAAGGTGCATCCCCTCTACCCGACGTGGCCAGGCTTCTGTTGGGTGCTCCACACTTCCATCCTGAGTTTGTCTAAACTGTAAGATTGTGCTTTGTGGCTGTTCGGCAGGTCTGGCACCTGAGAAAGAAGGGACAATCACTTCCAAGCATTTCCTAGAGGCAGCCTCTGATCCACCACAATACCATTAAACCCTGCAGAATAATCATGCCCAGATGAGGCCAGAAAAAATGAGAAAAAGTAAACAGCTGGACATATAACGTGTCACCATTAGTGAACACTTCATATTTCTAGCACCAAAGGTAATGCTTGGCTAGTTTACATGCTTCTAGATTTGGATCACGATGGCACCCTACCTGGCATCATCTGCAACCTCTTGCTCATGCTGGCGCTCCTCAGAAGGAATTGAAGTTTTCTACAGGTAGACTAGCACTATTTGCCCACAGTGACCACCTTACTTTACAGAGAAGCCGAGAGCATGCTTCCACCTCCCCCTGGGAAGCAGATGACAAGCCCCAGCTGTGCAGGTATCCTTCTGCAGCAGGAGGTTTCCAGAAGAATGGTAACATGCTGCTTGGTGCAAAAAATACAGGTCAGTTGTTAGCTCTACTTTCATGTCAATTGTGACCCTCCAGCTCTGTCCATTTCCTATTCTTCTCCCATCGTGCCTTTTCTGTTTCTCCTTTTTGCAAAGGTCATCTACTTCTGCAACAACTAAAAAAAATATCAATTCCATTCTGACTGCAGTAAGACCTGTTATATCAGAAAACATACAAACAGTTATCTTTTCCCCCACTTACACATATTTTGATGATACCTTTCTAACTGCTCTCCATCATTCAACACAGGAACAGGAAGGCCTCTTCCTGCTGTCTCAGCAAGCTTGTGAGGCAGGAAAGGTACCTGCAGAGCACCTTGCACACTGGCTGTCTTGATCAAAGTCTTTGTCTTGGCTTCAGATGGGATGGAGTTAACTATCTTAGGAGCTGCTGCAGTGCTGTGTTTTGGCTTTGATGTGAAATTTTTCAGTTCCTCAGGCCTTGCTAGCAAAAAGGCAGGAGGGGACACAGCCAGGTCTGCTGACCCAAACTAGCCAAAGCAGTATTCCATACCATGAGACACCATACCTGGAATATATACCTGGGGGGTTGGCTGGGGCGTGCAAATCGTTGCTTGGGGACTGGCTGCCCATCAGTCAGAGGGTGGTGAACAGTTGCATTGTGCACCATGCATCCCTTTCTTCCTCTCCCTCTGGATGTTATTCTTTCCATTCCCCTTTTCATTATAACTGTTATTGTTGTAATTGTTATTATTGTTCTTTCATTTTTATTCTATTATAGTTATTATATTGTTCTTATCTCAACCCTTGCAGTGTTGACTTTGAGTTCTTTTAATGTAATCAGTTGCAGACATTTGGTTCGATAGTTCTTCCTCTTGTTGACCTGTGCAGTGAAGCAACTTGACCTCACTCAGACCAAGAAAAAGGCCATGGCTAAACTACACTCTGCACCTGAATTTCCATCTATTACCAGGCAAAACCTTACAGAATTATACCCATCTGCATGTCTCCCAAAGGCAAAGGGTGGATTGATCCCATGGCTGCCAGCAAGCCCTATGCTTGTTCTCCTCCCACAGCTCTCCCAGAACACAGCATGGAGTCACAGCTTGTCAGCCCCATGTATTCTTCTTTACTTCTCCTCCAGCACTGCCTGTTCAGCAGTGTTCCCTGATTTCATTTTTCTGAACATTGATCCTCAGCTATAGCGAACATTACAGCGCTTTCCACTGGGGACTGTTTCTGCTAGACCACTTAGACTGCAGCAGGTTGTCCTATGCAGAATCAGAGTTCAGACCATGCAAGGAGCAGAACACACCACCTCTCACTGACTTTATGCTGCAGTTGTTCCAACTCTTTCCTCACACACTCATCATTTTGTCACGGTAGTTTTTCACTGCTTAAAGAAAGTGGGAAAAGCTGCATTTTCCTCCAGTACCTCCCCTGCACCAGCTCTCAATCTACAAAGTTCTTAGCACTGACATTTCATTTATTTCTTGTGGACTGCTGGCTTTGGGATACAAATGAGATGCACAATCTCTATACTGTTGGTGAAGTATTTGCTGTTGCTAGTTATGGCATTCATCTTTCACCTTCTCTGTCCTCCCTGTCAAGGCCTCCAAGCTGTTCCACAATCACTGAGCATCCTCTGTAACAGCACACAGGAAAGGCAGGAGATGCTAAGGTCCCAGCTAAGCTCTTCAGTTCCTGGGACAGAAGGGATAAGAATAGGATCAAGGAACACCCAATAAGATGGTTTCAAGGTTCAGTCCTGTACTAATCCCCGACAGAGGCAGAGTACAGCAGTATCCCAAAAATTCCCCTCTGCCACTATGCTGTATGCTCAGCAGACCACAGAAACCCTGTCTTCCTGGGCCACTATATTCAGACAGAAAAACAGGCAAGATGCACATTAAGAATTCAAATATTTGAACTAACCACCTTCAAAGGCAACTTAGCCAGCTGACTAAATACTGTGTGTCACAAAGGTTTCAGCAAAGGACTCCATGTGAGGGTATCTGACTTTACACCAAGCTTACTAGTGGCCCTCCAGGAAATCACTTCAGCCTTGTTTTCCACTGTCCATTTTCTCTCCAGAGAAGCGAAGGTGCTTCTCTTTTCAGGTCAGTAAAGGCAAAAGAAGAAAAGAAAAATTAAAAAAACCTTTAACACCTTGTCTGTGCTCACTTGTTTAGCACGGAGATGGAGCTACATTGTGCCAGGCTACACTCACAGCCTGTTGTTTCTTCAGCAACCTAGACAAGAACTGATCCATGTAAGAGGCTCCTGTAACCATCAGTGCTTCAGTTCCAGTGCCTTTACCTTCACTACCTTCCAGCTTACCGATCTGCTCCTGCTGGAGCTCTTTCTCCTGCTTTAGTCAATTAACAGACTGAGCGAGCAAGTCAATGATCTGAGGAGATGGGCAAAACCAGATTTTCTATGGAAATAACAAGTCCAGGAAATAACATAGTAGGCTGGTTCAACATCAGAAGCTGGAAATACAGTGAGAACTAGAGAGGACAAACCTCAATTCTAAACAAGACTGATCGGATCAATCTGCCCTCCTCCTACAGAGGGCACGGATAGAGTAAGAAAAAACCCTTGTGTTTCTAGAAGATACAAGGCAACTCCACAGAGAAAGCAGTTTGCTTATCTTAAGTAGTTTTGCTCCCAAGAAATTGAAGATTTGTTGTAGTGACACTTCATAAAACTCAGGACTAATGGCTGGTGAAAGTTGCACAAGAACTACGAAGATGAGCTGCTGTAAAGATTAGGGTAAAGAGATCCAAATCTCAGGCTTGGTGTCCAATGTGGCAAATGCAGTAAGGAACAGGGAAGCTGCAAAGAACACATACTTTCAGATGGGGAAGGGGAAAGGATTGTCAGCACAGAGGCCTCATTAACTATTTTAGTGAGCAGTGTCCACCCACATGGGAAGGTGGGGCTTATCAAACTGTGTACAATGAAAGAAAAATATGCACAATACAGAGTGGTATAGCACAGATGGGCACATTGTGCAGCTATGCTAGGAGAACTCGCTCTTAAGAGAGACGATCTCACTGGAGCCCTCAAACCACCTCGGTTTGGGATGGCTGCTCGCTCCACTGGCTGCAGCGTGGGAGAGGCACGCAGCTACAACACAGCTGCTGGGTGCAGGCAGGCACCGCTCAGGGCCCAGCCTGAGAGCTGCACGCCCACCACAGACTGAAAGCAAGAGATGTTAGTGAGGCTGTGAGTGAAGGCACCCGCCTGGGCCTGCCCCACCCTGGCACCTGCCCTACCCTGACACCCTGCCCCACCCTGGCACCTGCCCCACCCTGGCACCTGCCCCACCCTGACACCCGCCTCAACTATTGCCTCAGCTCAGGAACCAGCCAGGGCACCTGTCGAGGCGCTGAAATTCTTCCCTTTCCCACTCGGACCGCACCACCACGCACAGCCGTTAGCAGCGGCAGGCCCTGCCGGGATTATCAGTACTAACCTACCGGGGTTATTACCCCGGCCACCGCTCCGCACGGGGACCGCCGGAGGTCACCCACCGGCAGCTCCCGGGAACAGGAGCGGAGCCAGTACCGCTCCACAACACCCGGCCAGCAGGACCGCCGCCGCTCCTGCTCCGCAGCCGACCCCCCCCCGGAGCCAGCCCCGTCGCCCCAGAAGGAGGGCAAGCAGCGGTCGCCCCCCGCGGCGTCGGGCGGCCCAGCCCCCCCCTCAGACCCATCACACCGCCCCGCGCGCGGAGGGCGGGGGGGGGCCGCGCGCCGCAAATCTCAGGGTGCCTCGCGCGGCTGGGCCGTCTCCTAGGCGACGCGGCTGAGCGGGGGCGCGCTCCCGC
>JAVJGJ010000030.1:24676330-24687639 GCA_035590215.1 Microhierax caerulescens
GCCCGAGCTGGGCGGGTTGGCGGAGGAGCGAGAGGCCGGGGGTTCGCTCAGCCTGGCCGGTAGCGCGGGCCGAGGCTGCTGCTGGGGCGGGGCACCGGCCGGGCACCGGCCTTCCTCACGGCCTGGCACCGGTCTGGCACACGGCCTTTGCGTTGGTGCCGGGCTGGTAAGGTCAGGAGAGTTACATAAAGATAACGCCTACACCAACAGGGAGTAAAGTCCTCTGAGCAAGCTTAAAATTTAATCTAGGCGTAAATTAAAGTGCAGGCTGCCCTGCTCGTTCTGCCCACTGAGGAGCATCTCCCTTGCAGCTGAGGCACCCTCTTACACCTCTTCTCCGGGAGCTGAATGCATCCACCCCACTTCCACCAGGGTGAAGGGGATCCTTCTCTGCCCACCCCAAGCGCAATCTGCAGTAAATCCATCTGCAATGTCAAATACAAAGCTACAATCAAATACAAATCAATCTACAATAAAGATGACCTCCACTTCCTCGGGGGATGCTGTGTTTTGTCACCTGAAATATTTACATTTCCTGTTCTATTGTTGATGGACAGAAAGAGAAAGCAAGTAAGGCCCTGAAAGAAGTGAAATCTCCAGAATTTGGAGACTTATTTTCATGCTGCTTTCCCAAAACACAGCAGCAGAATTAGGGGCACGACCCAGATCACAAAGTCTATAGCTACCACAGGGAAACCTTATGGCGCTGTATCTCTTTCTACATTTAATTCTCATACAGCTGGCCCTAGTGCACTGACTGAGGTGTACTGGGACATCAGCAAACCTCAGATTTGCAGCTCTGCAATTTCTTGTAATATCTTGATACAGCATTTTATGCAAGAGCCACAAAAATGATTAAGATTTGGGGTTGATACAAGAATATATCTATAGTAAACTCGGTTTTCATTCTGTATATCCATATGGGCAGGTCTGGCTGCCACTGTCACCTGTAAAGCCCGTTTCAGATTAATTTCACTGATATTTAGAGGTGATCAGTTTTGCATTTTCAGAAAATGCAAAGTTTTAGTTACATGACTTGATATCTCTCTGAATGTTATACCTGGTCTTTATAGCACCCTGGAAAAGTTGTCATAACCTATAAAAAATACTGATGTTACTAGTAGTGGAGTGCAGGGGGGTTTGGCCGTTATTCTTCCTGCTTGGCCGTTGCTGGTCTGAGCCCTGTCCCCCTGGTCATGTCTTCCTGCTGCCCTGGTCTGATCCCCCATTTCTGGACTGTGTTATAACACATTCAGCCTTGGAAACAAATATCAAAATGTGGCAGTGTCACAATCCACATGCTACAGCTGATGGTTCTGGGAGCTTTTAGCATTGCTAGGAGCTTCACAACTGCCATTTCCACACGTAAGTGTTTTCTGCTGAAGAAATAATCCATGCAACTTGTCACATGAGTAAAACAGAAGTACCAATTTCTTTCTGGCTGAAGATGAGAAAAAAACAAAACAAACCAAAAACAAACCAAAACTGAAAGCTTTATCTAAACCAAAACATCTGATTTGCATTGGCAGGACCGGTTGCTCATGCTTCCCTACAGGGTTTCTGAGCAGAGCTGGATAAAGGGCAGCCTTGAGCTGAATGCAGTGGATGATTCTTATCTCTCACATACAGCTCACAGTACAGCTTCCAGAAACTCTGAATCCCAGTATGCAAAACAATTTGGTTTGAATGGAAGGCACTAGGCAAGCTGCCTATCTGGGTTGCAAATGAAGGTGGCTACACTTCATTCCACTTCTAAATTCCTGCATGCCCACTAGCAAAAGAGTGGTGTCCCTGTTCTCATGGAGATCTGTTTTTCTTTGCAGGTTGGATGGTACAATGCTGTTCTCCAGCCAGCCTTTCATCTCCCCTACCCAGATGACACACTGGCCTTTGTGGTCCTCAGCACCCCTTCAATGTTTGACAAAGCCCTTAAACCTTTTGTGAACAAAGAACGGTTAAAAATAATCAGGGATCCTGTGGATCAGTGTGTTTCTCATCATTTATCACGTGTGAAGGAGGTAAGAACCTGAAATACCGATTCTTTTTACTATTCTGGCACAGTAGACAAAGCCTTCTGGGTTCCTGCTCTTGCTCTTTAGAAGGGTAAAACATTATTCTTGATGGTAAGAGCATCAACAGGCTGTTGACCTGCTTTAGTTGCATATTCTGCCTCTTTGCCGTTACAGCCTGTAGCTATGGAGAGTTTTTTACAATCATATTTTAAAAACCCAAGGCCACAAGCACTCTAATAGATTTCAGTAGCAGGATGTGGAAATAAGCAGGCTTCACATGTGCCTGTTTTGCTAGCATCCAGCACTCACGTAGTGGCAAATCTTTTTCCATGAGCCTGGGCTGATGTTTTTAATTTTCCCAGAAATTCCCTGACCAGAAAGTGGACGTCATATTTGATTATGAGATTCTGCCAAGCCGAAAGCCCAAGTTCTTGGCGCAGACAGCTGCCCATGTTGCTGGGGCCGCATTTTACTACCAAAGGAAGGATGTGAAACTTGATCCTTGGGGAAAAAAGGTGAGGGAAAAACAGTCTGGGAAGAACTACTAAACTGCAATCACAGAATCATACAACTATGTTTACTCACTAGTTCTTTCTGCAGGAAAATACAAAGTCCATATCACATATAGATGTCTAAAGTGTTTCAGACAAATCAGAAGATTTCAAGATTCTTCAGGGTGGTATGGAGATGCATACATAGAGGATATCTTGATCTATTAAACCTACTTAGACAGGAGGATAAATTTCAGTGTGAAAAAAGACGTGTTATTTGGAGCATTATAAATAGGAGGAAAAAATTGCACTGTGGTTAATTTCCATGTTACATTTTCAAAAAGGGACCTCTGCCCATGTTATGGGGTGTTGTGTGTGGGCACGGGAAAATGGGAATGAAATACAGTGCTTCAAGCCAGGAAAGCTCATTCTTCTCTGTATAGCATTCCAGCAGAGGGCTAGGAGCATGAGAAGTTGCATCAAAACTTGATGCTTTGAACTCATAACCATTACCAGAAACAAAGTGAGACATCCTAGATCCTTCTTTTTTTTTTCTTCCAGAAGATCTATGGCGTGTGTATCCATCCCAAGTATGGTGGCTGGTTTGCTATCCGGGGTCTCCTCCTGTTCCCAGATATTCAGGTACCATTCCTGGAGCAGTCTGCCCCTGTTGACTGTGTGAGCACAGAGGAGAAAAGAATTGAGTTGCTGGAGCAATTCAATTTCCACTGGCAGGATGGCCGCTACAGGGACATAATTGAAGTGAAGGAAAGGTATTCGGAGGAGCAAAAAGCCTACTTTGCCACTCCTCCAGCAGAGAGGTTGAGACTACTGGGGCTGACACAAGAAGCCCAGAGAACCACGTTTCACTGAGTGACATGGCTCCGTGAAGGGGCGGAGGGCAAGCAAAGTGTAACTCATCAGCACCTTTTCCACAGTGCTGAGGAGGATGGTGTGCTGATAACAGAGATGGCAAATCCAAGCAGCATGATGCAGTGGCACAATCCAAACATCAGCTTCTCTGAGTTAAGAGGGAGCGCTGCATCAAAACATTGGTGGTCTGGAGGGTGGGAGCAGTCTGTTCTGTACTGTTGCTGATTTGGTGTGTCTTCTTGGGAATCTGGTAAGACACCAATTAGTCTTTGGTTCGGAAAAGTTTAGACACTCTGGAAACTGGAAAACATATGCTGCTTATTAGAGAGGTCATTTGTGTTCTCAAGAACTTTCTTTCCAAATGTTTCAGTTTTATTCTATGCGAGAGTAAAAATGTTGATTTTCAGTCATTGTACTCCAAAATTATTTTTTTTCATCTGAACTCGGGGCAGACGCTTTTTTACATGTATCCAGCATTTTACTACCCTAAGTTAAAGGGCATAAGTGTTATGTCTTTTCAGTGTTGCCTTCCTCAAAGAAAATTTGCCCTGTATTCCTTCACTTGCAGTGAAGCTTTATTTAATTAAGAAATCTTTTAATGTGTCCTTTCCTTAATATCCAAAAGAAAATGCTCCAGATATTGTTTTATTGAGTAGTGTGGTCCTGTACATGAAGCAGGAGTGAGGAAATTGGAGCCAACAGCAGCCGCCTCCTCCAGGGTAGTTAAGAAAGGAAAAGGGACAGGACAAAGGTCACAGCCCAAGTCTGCTGTTTCCCCTTCACCCAGGGCCAGCTTCTCAGAACAAGGTGTCTTTACATCAGTTTTAAGCATTTATCCACTGTATAGAGCAGCCAACTCAAATCTGTGGAAAGATGCTGAATAATGTCTATGTGAGTGGAGCGTTAAGGTAACTGACTGAAAAAGACAATTCTCATTGACCTTTTTCTAAGGCAGATGAGGTTTGTATTTAAAATATTTTTCAGTGCTGTGCCAGCACACACCAACACATCACAGTTTTGTAATAAGTAACTAAGGGTAATTTGCTGATCAAACGGGTTAAGCAAGAGGAACGATCTCCCTGCACCAGACATGGGAACGCCCTGTTGTGCAAGAAAAGGCTTAACCACAAGGTTGTCAAAATGCATTATCTTAAGACAAATGTTAAACTACAATGCCATGTTGCTATGGCAACTTGTATCTTTGTTTAAATCTTTGTACCAATCAACTGTGTAAAGAAAGACTGCATGAACTAATTTTGTAACTGCCATCTTATTGGAACCGCCTGAAACAAGACAAACCTGAAGAAGCCACGATAAGGGAAGTAGCCGAGGGGCGTACCAAAGATGTCGAAACCGACCTCCGTGAAGATAAAAGGAGCCAAGCAGCTGTTTAGCTTGCCTGAATTTGCGAGTCTTGGGCAGAGCTGCGACTCCCCGGCCGCCCAGTGCGCTGTTTTTGCTTTCCTACCTTAATAAATATTTAGTGAATTTATTTCGGACTCAATTTATTTTAATTCAGCTATAACAAGTTTGGTGCCGTGACTCAGATCCAGACAGCCGACTCGGAATTCAACTCTGCGAGGGGACCCCACCTTCGGATGGTCCCGGAGGAGATTCCGACTTAGCTCACCTGGATTTTCTGAACTGAGATAGGAAAGCAAAAAGAAAGAGAAAGGAGATACTGTAGTTCACCGTAATTTTTGTGCATGAAGAGCCGGATGAAGACTCGGGAGTGAGTAAGTATATTGTGGTTCCGTTTGGTCGGGGATTGGGTACCTGGAGTGCGAGTGAGTGAGATGTCCACTGGGCTTAGTAGTCCACTGGGCAAAGTGAGTGTGGACCTCCTAATAATGCGGTTCCCATTGTCTGCGAGAGCGTGCGCCATGAACGGAGGGAAGTGAGTGAATTTTGAGTGAAAGAAGGCTCTCTTGGAAGATGGGACAGAAGAAGAGTAAGGCTTCTGGTTCCATGCGGGGAGGGGGGGGCTCCCTGATATACCCCAAGATAGCCCGTTAGGCCTAATGATTCGATATTGGTATAGTTCCCCTGTTCGGAAAGGGAAGTCTAAGGAGAAAATGGTCCATTATTGTATGGAAGTTTGGGGAAACAAGCAAATTAGAAAAGATCTATATTGGCCAATCTATGGGTCTGTTGAAGATTGGATATGTCAACAATTAAACATGTATGTTGACAATAAACGACCATTTAATAAGGAGGATAGTGAATATGCCTTTTTATGGATCCTGGGCACCACTCAGACAACTAATTTGCTTCCATTAAAAGAAAAGAAAAAAAATAGAAAGAAAAGGTGGGATATAGATGAGCTGCCAGCATCTCCCCCTCCCTATGTTCCACCTCCTCTACCACCACAAGACCCTGAGCAGGATACTCCTCCCACAGCTCCCTCTGAACCTGAGGAGGAAGTTCCCCCACTAATCGAAGAATAACTAGAAGTCAGACTAGAGAAAGAAGGGAGGAAAATTTATTGTATCCATTAAGGGAGACAGCTGTGGGAGGACCACAACGTGGAGTTGGGTTTGTATCTGTACCTCTCAGCTCCAGGGATGTGAGGGATTTTAAGAAAGGGATGGGACACTTGTTAGGAGACCCATTAGGGGTAGCAGAATGTTTTGATCAATTCCTCAAGCCTAACATTTATACTTGGGATGAGATGAAGTCTATTTTAAAGTTCTTGTTCACAAATGAAGAATGAGGAATGATCAGATTGGCAGGTATGAGACATTGGGATCAGAGACATCAACATGGTCCCGCCAGAGATGTAAAATGGACCTTACAGTGGCCCAATTGGGATAACCAAGACCCGCACACAGAAATAATATGGTCAATCTCCGGGATATGATAATTCAGGGAATCGGGGATTCTGTACCCAGAGGGCAAAATATTCATAAGGCCTTCAATGAACAACAGAAAAAAGATGAAACCCCTACCAAATGTCTGGAAAGGTTGAGAAAAAGCTTACAGCTATACTCTGGACTGGACCCTGATAGTCCAGTGGGCCAAGCCCTGCTGAAAACTCAATTTGTGGTTAAATTCTGGACAGACATAAGGAAAAAGCTAGATAAGATAGAAGATTGGCAGGAAAGAGGGTTAGATGAATTATTACGAGAAGATCAAAAGGAGTATGTGAGAAGGGAAGAAGAGAGTCAGAAGAAACAAGCTAGAATTTTGATGGCAGTTGTAAGGGAAGGACAAAATCAGAATGGGAAAGGAGAAAATCCTCGGAAGGGCCCAGTAGACCCTAGAAGAAAGAGATTTGATTCACAGGACGTAGAATGTTTCTATTGTCGCAAGAAGGGACATCTGCAGAGAAAACCTGTAGGATATTATTCTAAAATATTAGATCCTGTAAGCCACGTGTGGCCCACTCGCTTGCAAGCAATAGTGGCCACTGCATTATTGGTGGAAGAAGTGGGAAAGGTCACCTTGGGAGATGAACTAAAAGAATACACCCCTCATAACATTTGAGGAGTGTTACAACAATGAGCTGATAAGTGCCTTACAGCAGTTGATTACTAAAATGTGAGGGAATTTTGATTAACTCCCCTAGGTTAGAAATGGAGACCACCTCTATTCAGAATCCTGCCCAATTTTTATATGGGGAACCTAGAGAAGATTTGACACATGACTGTCTCCAACTAATAAATTTGCAGACTAAAATAAGGGAGGATTTAGAGGAAGATGAATTAGATGAAGGAGAGAAATTATTTGTGGATGGCTCCTCATGAGTGGTAGAGGGACAATGAAAATTGGGATATGCTACTGTGGACAGATATACCTTTCAGATAAAAGAATCAGGACCATTAAGTAAAACTTGGTCTGCACAAGCATGTGAGTTATATGCTATGCTAAGAGCACTAAAACTTTTAGAAAATAAAATCGGAACAATTTATACAGATTCGAAGTATGCCTTTGGGGTGGTGCATACTTTTGGAAAAAATTGGGAAGAGAGAGATTTAATTAACACCCGGGGAAAGGGATTAGTCCATGAAAAACTAATCCAAGAAGTTTTAAAGGTTTTAAGAGGTCCATTAAAGATAGCCATAGTCCATATAAAAGGACATCAGAAGGGACTGACCCATACTGTAAGAGGAAACAATCTAGCTGATGCAGAGCCAAAACGGGCTGCATTGTTAATGGTTCAGACCTTGGGAGAGGAACCAGAAAGGCTGAAAATAGATAAGACTTTGACTCTCCAAGAATTGGATAAGCTAAAACAAATTGGAGCGAAAAGAGATGGTGATAAATGGCTGCTACCAGACGGCAGGGAAATTATTCCAAAAGGATTAGCTAGAATATTGAATAAATTACATCATAAAACCCATTGGGGAATTCAGGCTCTAGTGGATCAGTTTGAAACAAACTATGCCTGTGTAGGAATATACGGCCTAGCTAATAGGGTCTTAGAGGGATGTTTAACCTGTCACAAAGTGAATAAAAAACAACTTAAGGAAAAGGTTCCAGGGGGTCGTGAATTGGCTAAAAGACCCTTTGAGAAAATACAAGTGGATTATACTGAATTGCCAAAGGTGGGGAGATATCAGTATTTATTAGTGTTGCTTGATCACCTTATGCACTTTGTAGAAGCCTTTCCAGTGGTAAGGGCTACTGCAAAGACAGTTATTAAAATTATCTTGGAAGAAATTATTCCAAGGTTTGGAACTATTGCTGTAATTGATTCAGACCGAGGCCCACATTTTATATCCAAAATAATTAAAGAGACAACCGAATTGTTCGGTACAAAATGGGAATACCATACTCCCTGGCAGCCACAAAGTTCCAGGAAAGTAGAAAGAATGAATGGGGAAATAAAGAAACACCTAACCAAACTTATGATGGAAACAAAAATGAATTGGGTTAAATGTCTACCGCTGGCCTTGTTTTACATTAGGACTCAACCTAGGACAGATATTGGTATATCCCCCTTTGAAATGTTGTATGGGATGCCTTATGACTTTGGATTATTAGTAGAGCACCCGAAGGTCGAGGATAAAATTTTAACAGAATATACTTTAGAACTTATAAAAAGGAGACAGGAACTAAGAAAAAAGGATTTGGTAGTACAAAGACCTCCCTTGGACATTTCCATACACCGAATCCAGCCTGGAGACCAGGTATTAATCAAAACTTGGAAAGAAGCCTCCCTTACACCATGTTGGGAAGGACCCTTTGTTGTTTTACTTACCACAGATACAGCTATACAGACAGCGGAAAAAGGGTGGACTCATGCCAGCAGAATTAAGGGACCTATTTTCCCAGAAGGGTGGACCGTAACATCAGAACCAGGGAACCTCTGAATGAAGATAAGTAAAAACGAGACCGATAAATGAACCACTCCAGAAGGGAAGTAAAAAGGAAAGAGATCTGACCAAATCGGGGGAGCTGAATTATACAAACTGACTGGGACCTCTCAAGTTTTTGTTGTGAAATAGAGACATCCTACTTCTGGGCATTTTGGCTGGGTCATTTGTCAGTGTTTAGGATTGAAGTAAAAAAATGGTTTTGTGTTTCATTTAAAAGGTATCCTTATTGTAGGAAATGTTGCAAAGGTGTGTATTATACCTCAACTCAAGCGAAGATTTGTAGATTATTTTGTGGATGAGAACTGTTAGTATCTGAATCCTGGGAAGTATATGAAACAAACTGGCATAAAGCCTTAAGAGGGTGTGCTGTAAGATTTGCTTGGAAACGGGCCTAACGATAAACCAGACAAAAATATATTTGAAGGATAACAGCAGACTTTCCCTGAAGACTACCTGCTGCTGCTGAGAAGACTTTAATATCCCGTTGCTCTCTGCAAAAGAGTAGACGAGGAAAGGCAGAGGGGTACAGAACAGTGGGAAATGAAGGCTGTTATCCTAGTGGTAGTATTGATTACCACAACTTTAGCAAATGAACATCAGCCCTTTAATTGGACTATCTCTAGGTGGGATGATTCTAAAATTCTCAAAATCAATATTACGGCAGGCGCACCCTCTTTTAACGTGACCAATTGTGAACTACTGGACTCTGCAATGGGGTATGGTGGAAGCACGTCATATCATGAGTGTGACCCACAACGACAATATACCTGGGGAGCATCAAACCTAAAAGCTACCTATTGGTGCCCCAGTTCAAATCCAGGAAAAAGATATTGTGATTACCCTAACCACTATTACTGTGCTTATTGGGGTTGTGAAACTATAGCAACTGCTAAATGGCCTATCACGTCTCCAGATAAGTATCTTAATGTTACCTGGCTGCCAGAGGGTTGCAATAAGCCTATCTATTGTTACGATGGTGGCTTATGTGGAACTGGGACTTGCAAGTCTTTAAAAATCTCAATATTACAACCCCAAGATCCCGGATGGCTATTAGGACGAACCTGGGGAATAAGATATTGGGAACCTGGAACTGATAGAGGGGTCCTAATATCCATTCAGAAACGTGAACTAAAAATGCCACAGGCAGTGGGACCCAACAGAGTCATTAAAGAATAAAAAAGGCAAAAAGAAAAAGCTAAAGGTAAAGAATTTTACAACCACCGTCAACCCAGAGACATAAAGTGGAGAAAACACCCAGAGATGATGAACCCTTAGGGGTTGTAATGCAGGCAGCCTATCAAGCTTTAAATGCAACAAATCTGAATTTTACCATTTCCTGTTGGTTATGTTATGACATAAAGCCCCCTTTTTACGAGGGGATAGCTGTACCATCTCCTTTTAATACCTCTACCAAGGATAATCCCTCCAGATGTAATTGGGAAGAACAGAAAGCAGGAATCACTCTCCAACAAGTCAGAGGGAGCAGTTGGTGTACAGGAAAGATAACAAATAGGAGAAGATCTCTATGTACCGACCAGACTCAAAATTTTACATCTGATGTTAAATGGGTTCTGCCTAGTCCTGATGGTGGATTTGCTCCATAACTGGATTAACACCGTGCTTGTCTACTGCTGTTTTCAAAAGAAATGCTTCAGAATTTTGTGTACAGGTTACTGTGGTACCTAGAATCCTCTAACATGGGGAAGAAACTATATATTTACATTGGGGCAATTCAGAACATAAAATTAGCAGAAGAGAGCCAGTATCTACAATCACTATAGCTACCCTGCTTGGTTTAGGGGTCGCTGGAACCGCCACTGGCATAACTTCCCTGGCGCAACAACAGCAGAGTCTAACATCTCTTAAGAGCTGCAGTAGACGAAGATCTGGCCCGAATAGAAAAGTCTGTTTCTTATTTAGAAAAATCACTGACCTCATTATCAGAAGTAGTTTTACAAAATTGAAGAGGATTGGACCTTTTGTTCTTGCAACAAGGAGGATTATGTGCTGCCCTAGGTGAGGAATGTAGCTTCTATGCTGACCATACAGGGGTAGTAAGAGATTCGTTAGCAAAGCTGAAAGAGGCATTAGAGAAAAGAAAAAGAGCACGGGAGGCTCAATCCCCCTGGTATGAATCTTGGGTTGATCAGTCACCCTGGCTGACAATTTTAATTTCTACCTTGGTGGGACCCCTCATAATGTTGTTATTGGCCCTGACTTTCGGACCCTGTATCATTAATACATTTGTAACATTTGTTAAAAACAGGTTGGAAAAAGTGCAGCTAATGGTGATGAAGCAATCAGAACTGGAAATTAAAATCATACCAAAAGAAAATCCTGAATTAGATGCAGCTTGTGAGGTATTGTCTAGGTTTGATCAGCAAATCACTTATAAATAAAAGAAGGGGGGAACTGTAGTAAGTAACTAAGGGTAATTTGCTGGTTAAGCAAGAGGAACGATCTCCCTGCACCAGACATGGGAACGCCCTGATGTGCAAGAAAAGGCTTAACCACAAGGTTGTCAAAATGCATTATCTTAAGACAAATGTTAAACTACAATGCCATGTTGCTATGGCAACTTGTATCTTTGTTTAAATCTTTGTACCAATCAA
>JAVJGJ010000030.1:24687739-24733547 GCA_035590215.1 Microhierax caerulescens
TGCGACTCCCCGGCCGCCCAGTGCGCTGTTTTTGCTTTCCTACCTTAATAAATATTTAGTGAATTTATTTCGGACTCCATTTATTTTAATTCAACTGTAACAGTTTTACTACCATAGTTTCCTGTTGTACCGTCTGTATGGGGGAGATCATAAACCTGTTCACATGTAAAAACCACTGCATGAAGTGTTGTCACATGCACAGGCAAACAAGCAGGGGGTGGGGGGGTGGGGGGAAGGAGAAAATATTCATTATGTTCATGTTACATTGCTGGATAAAACATCTTCAGACATAAATATAACAATTTTTCAGATGACACTGTCCTGTGACACTGTCCTGTTAGATTTGTGCAGAGGCTACAGTGGCACTTGGAATCAGGAATTAATTTATCTTCCAGCACTTGGAGGCTCAGGCCTCAATAAAATAATATAATAAAAATAATATTTTGTTGGAGTTTTGTTACTTGACTGCAGTGCAGTGCTGCAAATCACTAAGCACTTTTTCCCTTTCCATGATATCAACACAATGATGCAAAGATACTCACGTTGCAGAACCGAGCCATTCCTTTTTATTTTATGTTGTGATAATTCTTCATACCTTTTGGAGACTCAAAACCCAAGGTTGCCCTCATGATACGTCACTGCAGTTTTTCATAGTCTATGTACTAACTAAGCACAATCAAAATTCAGCATAACAAGTTTGTTTTGTAATCAGAGTAGTATGCATGTGATCACTGGGTTTGTTCAGTTTATTTGCTGTTACAAAAAAGTCTTTGTTGCTTTCCGTGCTTTGTTCATCGTATCTGGCTAAGGCATGACACCTGACTTACCCTGTGATAGTGGTATCATGATTTTTAATTTAAGCAAAATAATGAAATTTGTTTAAATTCTCTTCTTTTGTTATAAAAGTACTTCTGGTTGAAATGTTGGTTGACTTTCCAGAACTTTCCAACTGAGCTGTAATTTAACAGGGACTTGAGTTAGTGGTTTGTATTAGTAAAATAAATAAAATACTGTTTCTCTTAGAAGGATAAATACAGAATGGAATTATTATACATTATATACAGAATTATTATACATTATATACAGAGTTTATCTTTTTACACTACAATTTAAAGTAAAGCATTTTGCAGTTGATTTCTTACAAATATTTAATATCTTGTCTTAGTTAATTTATTAAATGGTTTACCATAGCCATTTCATTTCAATTTTTGTAATTTATTTCTCTCTACATGATATTTTGGTTAATAAAATACACAAAGTTGTAAGTAATCCTCAGTACTGAGTATTTTTATTTAAATAATGCAATGATTAACTTGTGAAAAGCTAAAGGTACTGAAGTGAGAATCGATTATTGCGTTTTTAACATACTGAAAACATTTCATAACATGAAATGAAAACATTAGGGCTACCTAATACACGCAAAATCTAGTATCTGAAAACAAAAAATTAACCTAGTAGAAGTTGGTAAACTATTATGGCAGACTCATTGGGATACAAAAAACTAAGCCGTACAGCACATTATGACTAAGTCTAATAAATGTTTTATCTTTCCCAGGTGATTTCAGCAAGATCATTTAACAGCAAGCACATGACAATGAGCTTTCATTTTTTCCTCTGTTCTTGCAGTTACTAAAGTTCAAGGTGTCCAGCGATACATAATTGGGATTTGAGGAGTTTCCCCTCAGTAACTTAAAAGTAATACCCGTAAGTACTGAAATTCTTATTTGTTAAAACACATCGGTGAACACTGAGTCATGGTAAGGGCAAATCTGAATTCCTTGTGCTTCTGGCAATAGTTATGTTAGGCAGACTGGAGTACAAATATTTAATAACATATCCTTTCCTACTTTTGAGTGAACTGGAATCAGTTCTTACTGGCTTTGTCTTAGCCAGGTCACAAAGATCCACAGCTGCAACCAGTGATTTTCTTTCCTTGCTGGCTGGAGTATAATGGTCTTTGTCTTAAAAAATGGAAGTTTGAGAACCTGTTTGACTTATCTCTTGGGACAAGACTAGACATGGTGATGGATCATTCTTGGATTCTGAGGCATTGTGAAGACATTCTTATTTTCACCACATGGCAAAAGTCAAACAAGTAATTGCAAATACTTGGATAGATTTACTAGTTCAAGTATCACATTTTTAGACATTTTTTTTTCTCTAAATCCTAATGTTTAAACATGTATTAAAGTATCTTTTCCTCAATATAACCACTAGGGTGAATATTCAAGAGCTGAACAGTAAAACAAAAAATAATTAAAAGCTATTTGAATTTTAATTCCATTTTAACAAGATATTTGGTATATTTCAAGGTAATAGAATATTCTGTGGAGAATTAACAAATTTAAAATGTTCTCATGCACAAGATACATAACATTTATCATTCATCTTCTACTTCAGTTAAAATTTCCTGGGTTTTACTTCACTAACTTTAAAATAACTGAGATTTTTATTAAGATTAAAGATGTGACAGCAAATACCAATTAAATGCAAAGCACAATGTAATCTGGTGACAAGCAGCCATTAGGATTACTGCTACTGAAAGGGAAAAACAATTGAGGAACACTGGGGGTTTTCAGTGGTGGGGTTTTTTTAGTACCAGTTTAATCAGTTACATTTCAGTGGTGCAAGAATAAGCATTAATCTTTCTTTGGAGTATAAAGTAAAGTTTGCTAAACTTGATTCCTGATATTGCCTTATTTCTTTCTATAAAAAGGGTGCCTTGTAACAATCCTGACTTCCTCTGAACTATGGAAGACTGAAGATGGTTTGCTGTATAAATCAGTGCTGGTGTGTCAGATGAAAATAGTCAACATTATGAGAGCAGTGTACTCTTCTGTTGTTGCTTTTTTTTTTTTTTTTTTTTAAAGCTAGATTGCCCTCCTCTGGGTCAGAAGCATAATTTTACTCATTCAATATAGTTTACATGGTGTTTTATTAATTTGTGACCAAAATTATTGGTGGTGCAGCTATTGTTTCACATGGGTTAAATTACTGAAAATGCAGTAACTTGAATTTGGCTGAAAAAAAGTAATTAATAAAGAATTCTGTATTTCTAAAACCAGGAAGTGGCAGCTAAGGCTCAGTGCCACTGTGGTTATCAGCCTTCTTTGTTCATCCCCATGCAAAACGTACATTTAAAAAGTTAGCTTTGAATACCGATTTAAGTGGCAACAGTTCCAAAGTTCTTCCTCTGAGAGGAAGTGGGGTTTGCAGTTTACTGCAGTGGAGAGCCAGCGGTACCTTTGCAACCTTAACTTTCACAAATTCATCTATCGTAATGGACAAATGTGTTTGTGAGACTTTTCTGCTGTTAAGTTGGCTTCCTGTCATATCCTGTGACAGATCATCCATCACATTTGCTGCAGAAGGTGAACAGAGCACTTCCCTTCTGGGTTTTCAAGGAGGAAACTGGAAGAACCAAGGAACATAAACGTGCTTTTCTTTTCTTTCTGTGACTGAAAAAACAGATAATGTTCACATTCTTTAGAAAAACAGTTGTTTAGGTGAAAAAACGGGGTGAGGTTCTTTTACCCCCAATAACTGAAACAAAACAATAGGAAATATGGTGGGGAACTTCAAAAATTGAAATATTTTATCATAGAATGAGCTATACAATATTTCAGTGGAATGTTTAAAAATTCCCCAATAATATACCACTATCTGCAAAATGTGATTATATACATGTAAAAGTATTTGAAATGGGTACTTCCTGAAAAAATAAATTACATAACCATAATTCATTAATATTACATCTATAATACATTTCTCATTTTATGCTATTTTTGTTGATGTTTGTACACAATGCAATGAGCAAGCAGTTTTATTTTTAAGAACGGCTGATGTTTTTATTTCCCCAAAACACTTCCTAAAAGCAAAGCACGGGATAAGATAATTTCTGTAAGTAAATTAAAGACAGGAATTGTCATTTTTTTTGCTATGAATGCGTAAAACCTCTTACTTCTTTTAAAGGAATTTGCAGTTTTTGGTTTTAATTTCATGTCTTAACCCTTTTTCCAGTATTGTTTGCACTAATCTTCCTGAATCATTCACTGTTGCCTCAATCTTTTAACAGGCTCTTCTCCTAAAACATAAAAACCTCCAGCAATAAGAATGAAAGAGAAAATCAACTTACTTTTGCTAAAAGCTAATTTGATGCAATACATAAAACTTAAATTACATTAAGTTGTATTAAGTGTAATTAAAGATGGTTTGCTTTCTTGACAAAGGATACTAATCTCATTTGTCAGTGCAGATACTTCAAAACTATGTTGCCATAGAATATGGAATATAAACTTACTGGGCTCAGTTTCAGAGGACAGTGCAATCTTGATGACTTCACCTATATTCATACATATATATTCATATATCTATGGCCAAATGGTATCTTGCACAGAAACATTCTAAATTCAGACACGTGTCCCGTAATATGTACAATGATTTAAGTTTCAGGTGAAAGAGCCAAGTTTCGCATTAAAGTCCAAACCCATCATCACTAGGTGTGGTGGGAAATGCTTCCCACAGCACAGTTCGGGAACACTGCAAACAATTCACAGCGTGATGGCAACCTATTCTCCTGCAGCCACATAAGTGTGTGCAGCACAGATTAGTTAAATATACAGTCATTTGATTTGCACAGGCTTTGGCCTGTAAAGCCATTCTGTAATATCATACTCCTATGTTCTGTGAGGTGCTTAAATTATACCAATGTTACAGGTGAAGACGCTGACTAGCGACCCAATATAAACATAGATGTGTGGACAGCCAAAGCAAAATCAGTTCAGATTGTACATGAAAGGCAAATTAATCTGTTTTTTCTTTTCTGGTATTAAAAATAGAAATGGAGATATTCATGGTACATCAGAACCACTGAAACTTTCAGAAGATATATAACATTTTTCAAACTATTAATATAATAAACCCCATTATTTTAACATAATCTTTACATGAATGTTGTTTTGATGTATAACATTACTAAAAAGTACAATCATGGGGCTTTTGTAAACATACTTTCCTAAACCAAAGTGCATCATTTTGCAATACCTGCAAGATGTGAACTACTTGCTTTTGTTCTTTGAACTGTATTGATTTGTTGGACAATCCAATAACCTATTCATCAAAGGCCTGATAAAAAGGCTGGAGCACTTGTTAAGAAAATAGTAACTTTTAAAAAGTATTTTTTCAAAGCCAGTGAGAAACTTTTTGTAACAAAGTGCTAATTTTTTAAAAATTATTAAGCAGGTTTGTTTCTTATCAACATCTATAAATAAATGTTAACTTTGAAATAACATACTCATAAAAGATGTACAAAATCTAGTAAAGGTTAGGTTCTGTATGTCAAATATCAAAAGTCACATTCTATGTATTCCATGATAAATGTAACGTGCTGTTTTGTACTATACATTTTAAAAAATCCTGTTGCTCTTACGCAAATGCTGTTCTCTGAAAACTTACAGATATCCATCTCAAAAATAAGGGAATAAGTATTCTTACATAATATATGAGGAACACAGCATGCGTGTATTGAGTTTGCATGGCAAGGTTTTGGCAGCGGGGAGGCTACACAGGGGTGGCTGCTGTGAGAGGGTACCAGAAGTTTCCCCCATGTCGGATGGAGCCGATGCCAGCTGGCTCCGAGACGGACCCACTGCTGGCCATGGCTGAGCCCATCAGCGATGGCAGTAGCACCTCTGTGCCAGCATATTTAAGAAGGGAAAATAACCTGCATGACAGCAATTGCAGCCAGAGAAGACAGGAGTGAGAATATGCGAGAGCAACAACTCTGCAGACACCAAGGTCAGAGACGAAGGAGGGGAGGAGGTGCTACAGGCACTGGAACAGAGATTCCCTTTGCAGCCCATGGTGAAGACCATGGCAAGGCAGGCAGTGCCACTCAGCCCATGGAGATCCATGGTGGAGCAGATACCCACCTGCAGCCCAGGGAGGACCCCACGCCGGAGCAAGTGGGTACCTGGAGGAAACTGTGACCCCATGGGCAGCCCACACTGGAGCAGGGTCCTGGCAAGGTCTGTGGCCCTGTGGGCAGATGGGCTGTGTGGAGCAGATTTGCTGCCAGGACTTGTGACCCCAGGGGGGACCCACGCTGGAGCAGGCTGTGCCTGAAGGACAGCACCCTGTGGGAGGTATCCATGGAGTAGTTTGTGAAGAACTGTCTCCCATGGGCCAACCTGCCACAATGTGGAAAATTAATTTCCTTCCACTTTTACTCAGTCTTCAATAGGAACAAACAAATCAGTACCTAAAGCCATTGCCTGTAAAACTGCAGCGAATGGGACCTTTGCCATTTATTTTGAGGGCAAGATCACACCACCCGAGAGGTGATATCAGGGCTACTTCACCACAGCTGTTAACGTTCAGTTTCAAAGACTGACAATAGTTTGCTTTTGTTACACTACTGTTACATGTGTTTTTGAAGTAATATTTAATTACATACAATTTTAATAGTTTTACAGATCTCAAAGAGAAAAAAATCCCATATATATATATATAATTACATCTACTATGGCTGTTTACCAGTGTAAGCACCTGGTGCTATGTACTATAGCCCTCAAAACCAATATAAATGTATTAAAATATAGCCAATTTCATTATCATGTTGTCAGTAGATGACTGCTAGTACATTTGTTTCCATTGGCACTCTGTTTTTGAGATGAATGTAGTATCACAAATTTCTGCAAAAATCTGTAAAAGATACATACAGGTATTTAAACTGATCCAAAGAATTTTTCAGGTATTTTCTTAAGACTGAAAATTCATATGCTCGTAAAACATTATTTTGCAAGACAGCAAGCTGGTTTATATGTGCTGGTAATCACAGCAATCAGCAACAAATAAAAAGAAATAGGAAAGAGGCACAGTAAGATGGATTTCAGTTTCCCTTCATCCGACTATTCTGAGTGAAATATTCTAAAGAAACTAATGAATACAAGTTTGTATTTATAAGCACTCAAACTAGAATGATGTGCAATCACCCACACATTAAAAAAAACATCACATTCAAGATTCCATCCTTTCTAAATCGCATCTGCTGTATGCACCTCAGGGAAAATCCCACTAAGCAGCAGATGCTACTTGCAACAGCTATTAGTCTTGTCACCAAAACTAAGAGCTGCTGATGGGTTTTTACCTCACTGGGAAATATGGCACCCACTGATCATGAAAGTAAAACCAGTTCATGGCTGTAATGAAAATATAACGTGCATCATTCCTCAATAAATGAGGGTAATAGTTATTTGAATGTCATAAAAATGACACCAGTCTAAGATGTCGCGATACTAGGAGTGGGGTGTAGGCCCCAGAACACTTCATGGAACTTCCAGGCTACATCTGAATATTGAGTTTAAGCCCAGAAATAAACCCCTGTGTGTTACCCATTTTGTGTTATACCCATGGAAACATCAAAATGACAGCACGGCAAATGTTCCCGTAAGTGCCTCACACAGCTTTGTTAACAAGAACAAAAAGAGATGTTTCATTGCATTAATTCCCACAGTCTGTCATTTGGTCCAAGCATATAATACAGTTCCTAACCCACAAGTATTTTGTTTCTTAGATGTTTTGGATTTCCATGTCATCATTTACCAGCAACCGTGATGTTTAAACACGCCCCGCTGGTGCCTCAGCTCCCAGCGGCAAGCCCCACAGCGGTTACGCAGCCGCCATGTTTGCTTCACTCACAGAGCTGCCTCTGCAGGAATACTTCAGTGACAATCACGATTAACTGTTTTCACAACAGGAAAATTAACACGTGAACACAACTGTTGCTATCGGGACATTTAAAAGGTGGGAGGTATTAAAAACGTGCTGTTGGGCAATGTTAGCTACCCCTCAAAGCAGGAGCGAGCGTAGCGGTGTCAGCAGTGAGGGAGAGCGGCTGCAGTGAGGGAGAGCAGCGGCAACTAGCGAAGCCCTCCTGTCACAGCTGGGCCACAAAGGAAAAAGGTATCGAACGGAAGGCATCACACTGGAGGAGCGGGTTAAACAAATGAAGATGGAGGGTGTCTGCACGGCCATCCCCTCCCTTACAGCTCCCACCCCCGAGCTCTCCCCCGCAGCCCGCCGTTGCCCCCGGCCCTGACAGCACCCGCAGCAGGGAGGCGGGGCCCCGCCCGCGCGCCCCGCCCGCAGCCAATCCCCGGCCCTCGCGCGCGCGCCGGCGGGAAAAGCGGTGACGGCTGGAAAAGTGCGGGCAGCAACCCCACCGCGCTGAGGGTGGGTCGGCGCTCCCACCTGGCCCGGGAGGAACCGCCGCCGCCAGGCCCACTCCCGCCCGCCGGCGTCCTGCGCTGGGCACACGGCGCCTCGCTCTGCCTTCTGGGAGGGAGGTGCAAGGCCAGAACGTGAGAGAACCCCCTTATCCCCTACAAGGGGTAAGCGAGAGAGCAGCTAGTAAGTCTGTTCCTTTTCAATGCGTTTTTTTTACATTTGCAGTGACTGTGCTTAAGGATTTGAGAAAGGCCGTTTATTACATCACTGAGAGCTGAACCTGGTCACTAACATAAAGGCCCTCAGGCTGATCTGCCATGCTGGCAGGATTTAGGCCTTCATGTAGCATTACACAATGTAATGTCCCAGCCAAAACAAGTGCAATTTTACTTCTAAGAGCAGAAGTCACTTTACTCACATCATCAGGGTAAAGATCCCTATTCCGTAGGGCTAGACCATGCTAACACTGTACCCTCCAAAGAACTGCCATAATCAATTTTGTAACATTTCAAGGTTAATAGAGCTGGATACAACTAAGTTTTACATTAGATTAGCCCTGACTTCCCTCCTGGTCATTTACTAGGAAAGGAAGTTTGATAGATAACCTTCTGCTCAGCCATATTAATGTTTATTCACTTACCTCGAACCATATCCTGTATTTTTATATATACATATGTAAATGCTCCTGTTACTTCTCAATGCCACCCTAGGATGTTAGCCTTATTTGTTATTCCTGAGATTTAACAATTTGAATTTTAAATACTATGAAAAAAATGACAGAATCACTGAGGTTGTAAATGACATTTAAGATAGTCAACTGTTAATCTAGTACTGCCCTGGTCTACACAGTAATGATCCAACTAAACTTACTTTTACCTATCTTTAGGAAGATTTGTGGCACTTGAGCAAGACCCTGTGGGATTTAGCTATTTTAGTATTTATTTGTACTTGGTACTAAAGCTTCTGTTAAGTATTTTCTCCAGCTGCACAAGACTAGTTTACTACTTAAGGCATGCAACTTTCACTTCTGATTCATGCAAGTAGCCCTGGGCCTCAACTTTGTTATTGTTCACGTTAAGCAGGACAGAGCTTGTTTACTACTTTAGGAGCTTAAAGGCTTAATCTTTACAGGTACATAAAAGACCATAGGGTTGTAACTCACAGTAACTCCTTACCCAAATTCCTCAGCTCTGAAACTCAGGACTTTAAAAAAAGATTGCTGTGTAGTTTCATGATTATTACAAGCTGACACCTTTAGTGTAACTTAAGGCCACAGTCATGCATTTTGAGTTTTACAGTACAGATATCATTTGCAATACAAAGATTAGAGAACAGGCTAAGCACATTTGAGTACCAGATTATTATTTTTTTAGTGCCACCCTTCTTTTGATCTTCATCATATGACAAGCTAATGGGTAACCAGCATATTGTCACTCCCATTCCATGTACTGAGAGAGACTAGCAATTAATATTGTATATCCAAGGAAGTTTGCTTTCCAGAAAGCCCAATCTTCCACTCCTGTACAGTGTTCAAACTTGATGTTGGACTCCCAGTAGTTTAGCATGAAGTCATAGCTTTGACCAATGTGGATGCAGAATTGTGGAAGTTGACACAGTGCACAAAGATGTGCCCAGCCTTTGCCAATCACATCTACACCACATGCACTGCATACTATAGTAATGTGTAAGTCTGACAGACCAAATTTGAAAACATTCTTCTACCTACTAACAAAGTCATGAAGAGTGTAGGGAGTACTTCAGTACTGCAACATGAAAGCTTACGTGTTGGTATCTCCATTCTAACAGCTCCAAAAGGCCCTTAGGAATAAATGTCTACATTCAGTTCAGTAGACAGCACTTTCAGAAGTGCAACCTGCATTGCTTTTGTGCCTCCTATATACACAAGAAGTAAGCAGACTATATGCTCTTTCCACAAGTTTAATAAGAGTTACAAAAGGATACCACTGCTCTATATGCAACACATGGCTAACCACATACACTGCATTGTCACTAAACAGGGTTTGATGTACAGATACTGATCATTAGTTTTCTATGAAGGTACTGTCAACAGGACAAACTTTCCTTCAAGTAAAAAAGTTACTGTTTATACCTACAGCATGATCCCTTGACTCAGATGCAATGACTTAGTCAAAGTTCAGTAACTGATGCTTGCTCTTTATGTAAGGCATACTAGCTTCCACTCAGACTGAAAGTTTATTTCAGCTTGGAGAAATACTCTTTACTTTTCTGAACATCAGGCTTGATTGTGTCACTGCCAGGCTTCCAGCCAGCTGGGCACACTGAAATGATAAGAAAGTTTAAGTCTTACCAGCTACTCCTGCAGAACACGTTTTACACAACCTTAAAGCAAACTAGCAACTCTAAACATCTTTGCAACATACAGAAGAAAATGCATTGTTCAGTGTGGCATTATGTTCCGTTTACTTTACTGATTTCTATTTGCTCACTTGGTAATCACATCCAAAGAACCAGCATTCACTGACAGACTAGCAGGGCCTTTACACATGAACCCCACCCCACTTAAAAGCTCCGCAGAAGCTTGACAGCAAGGTAACGCCAACTCCAGCAGCCTGGGTCAGAAGGGCTTTACAACTACTACAGTACACTTCTCTCCTTGGATCCAGTCAAGCCTATATTCTCCTTACCTTTAATAAGCTCTAGTACCATTCTCCAGTTTAATGGGGAAAGCGAAGAAGAGTTAAACTGTCTCTAGTTCCCCTCTATGGCTACCAAAAGGCCACCAAGATGCAGAGTTGCACAGCCTCAAAATTGCAGGGACTCCTGAGCAGCATTTTTTGGACAGTCTTCCTTGTAGACAGCCATGCAAGGCTTGATGCTTGCTCCACACAAGACTGGCAATTTTAGCTATAGTATTCTCAGCTTCTGAGCATTGCTATGGTTTAGATGACATGGCAGTCTAGTTCTGGATGAAAAGCTTTCGACTACTCCAGGAACAGTAAACCCCAAAGGCTTCATTTGCACAGCATGTGACTGCTCCATCATTAAGTATTAGGGATGTCTCCTCAGCTGACAGATGGCATACAAGTTCAGGAACACCGATTCTCTTCAGGGTATAAGCTAACCACATTAGCAGCTTGTTTTAATAAAATCTGCCACTGATTTACCAGTTCTGAAGCAAGTTAAGCACAACCAGCAGCAACATGTGTCATTAGTAATGACAGCTGAAGACTACCAAGACCTACATAGCAATTTTGAGTTCCTGTAACCTAGTTCACACTTTTCATCTGCAGTGCCTTTTTTTTTTTTTTTTTTTAAAAAAAAGGAAAGTTCCTGCAGGAAAACTACCAGCCTCAAGCACCTTAGCACTCTTAACTATGGGCACAGAGACTCTTACCTGTTTTTCTCTCACTGCACATGGACAAAGATCAGCAGGCTTTCTGGGTATCTACATGCTTTGTCTAACAGACTATGTTATGTTAAACTCTGCATTAATACTCATTGTTCCCAACCTAACAAATCCAAGAGCATCATCTAAATTATGCAACCTTGCAAGTTGTTATTATATGTTCTTCATTTGTCTGAAGCATTTTCTATGTCAAATTGAAAGAGAGACAACTACTACATGCTCAACAAGACATCCAGCACCAAATTAAGTGGTATTGCAACATTAGCAAGTACTCAATGAACATTTCACTGCAAAAGGATAAATACAGGAGCACTATGGTGTCCTTCAAGTAACTTTTCAGAATGAGCTGCATTTCAAGAGGCACAAGTGCTTGCTGTGCACAGATCAATTCAGGTATTAAGTACCTTTCAGTAAACCTTGATTTAACTTGCCTAGTTACTGTTCTCTAGAAAAAAAATATTGAGGATTAGAAAGAGGAAGAACTCTTACCTTCACCATGTTTATCTGTAAACTGGAAAGCTTGGACAAGTCTGAGGGTTTCATCAACAGAACGGCCAACAGGAAGATCATTGATTGTTATCTGCCTCAAGATCCCCTTCTCATCAATTATGAACAGACCCCTAAAAAACAAAAACCCACAACCCTAAAGTTAAACACATCTTTTGAAAGACTGATTAGACTGAAGTGAGCTTCAAAATAATCAAGTTTAGTATTCTATTATGGCATTAAGTTGTATCATCTGGTATTACTGACCTCTTCCTAGAAACTAGTACCTTCAGTGTATGCATAGCATTGAAACATTAACAGTCAAAAGCCTAACATTCAGCAGGAACTGGGAGGGACAGGAGCTACATCAAGCCGCTAACAGGAAAGCAGTGCTTCCCACATAGGGAAGATACTAGTGGAAAAATAAAATGGAAGAGAAACCCAAGACAAAAATGAACTGGAGGCAAGGCATTCTTACATTTAAAGAAAAGCTGAACACACCATTCTCAAAAACCCAACCAAGCAATGGCTCATCAGTGAGCGCGCCTCCAAAGTAATGTTAAGAGCATGACTGAAGTCCCTCAGCAACTTTAACTGAACAGTTGATTAAAAGATAAGGCTTGGGGTTTAATTAATCTATATTTTAATCACTAAATATCTGTAAAAACTTCCATTACTGTAGATCTTTCATTACCAATGTTTGCAGAAGCTCACCTGCAGGAGACTCCTGCACAGTGCAGACAGGTAATCAAATGGAAGCAGCAGGTATTCATCTATCTTACCAAACCATGAAGTCTGAATGCTAAGGAGAACAAGCAGTGTATGTCCTTGTAGGAGTGTCTGATAGCTGGAGCAATTTACATCTACAATAGTCAATAGCTTCAGCTTGCTGCAGGTGTTCAAGTATATGCAAGCTCTGTGTCCATCTGACATGCTCCATGTATGGCAACTCAGACTTTTAACAGCAAGTTTACTTTCTTGCTTATTACCTGTATGCAATACCTTCATCCTCTTTAAGTACTCCATATTCTTTGGCAATGTCACGTTTTGTGTCAGAAATCAATGGGATTTTCATAGTACCCAAACCACCTTGTTTCTTAGGAGTGTTGATCCTAAAAGGAAGGAAATTCAAATGTTAAAAATATGGACAGTTCAGAATAAAGTATAACATACAACAGAAGCTGATGCCTTCTGCAATATTATACTTTGTCTACCACAAGGCAACAAAGGAACTGAACAGCATAGTATGTATGCTCAGTTCTGTTCAGAAGCACCTGGCACTACCAGTACTTCCCAGTTGTCCTTTGGAACTTCAGTAAGCAAGTTTGAATACACTCAGGATTTGGTTCCTGCAAGAACTGAGAGCAGGCAGAACATTCCATTAGGTTAAGAGGCTGATTCTTACCAGGCAAGGTGACAGAAGTGAGAGTCAACAGAAGCTCCGATTACTTCACAGTTAATTTTCTTGAATTCATCAGCTCTGTCACTGTATGCAATAATTTCAGTTGGACAGACAAAAGTGAAGTCCAAAGGGTAGAAGAAGAACACAACATATTTTCCTAGAAAAGCAGTATAACCAGTTAGTCTCTTACCTTTCCAAGGATTGTCATATCCAGTATCAACCATTCAAATACTAGCAGAGGAGAAAGGGCTTGATACAACACTAAATATACAACTTTAAAGATCAAAGGGCAACCTACAGATGCCTCCATTTTAAGGCTTGGTATAGAAACAGCAAACCCATAAAGCACCTAAAGGATTTACACTTCAGACAAACACTCTTCAAGGTCATTCTACAGCTAATAACACAGAACCCTGTCCAGCTAAGTCTCCAAAACCAGAACCCAGTCAAATTTGACAGGGAATGCCTGTCTCCTGGGTCTATTCACATAGGCCTGCCCAGAGTACACCTACTACCTACACTAGGAAGACCCTATGGTTGACTACTAACAGAGTGCAGAAACACCACCGGTCTGAAAGGCTACAAGCCAAGGAGACATTTTAACTCCTTGGTTAGACAGTGGGTGACTAGTCTGTATCTACTCACTGCCCTTGTGCAGCCTGAGGGCCAGTGTTGTTACAGAAGCCTACAAGAGAAGATTTTGCTGTTCCGTATAGTTTGGAGATGTTATGTCAGTCTCATAGCATGACAGACAGGACAAATAAGCCTGATCCAAGATTACAAGGAGTTTTATGCTAATTAGCAACAATCATAGCTGGGACATTCAACCATGTTGCTGACAGCTTCCCAAGAACACCCCACCCATCACTGACAACCACTGCACAAGTTATTTCAGTCCACTGAAGTGGTCACTATTACTTCAAAACAAAATCAAGATGTATCCTTAAGATGCTTTCCACTCCTGCCAGATTATATCTATGTAATTAGACAAGCACATAAACTTACCTTTATAGTCAGAGAGTTTGATGTCTTTGAATTGTCCATCTGGCATTACAGCCGTGGCAGTAAAGTCAGGGGCAGGTTTTCCAATGAAAGCGTTTCCTGAAGACATCTTGATTTAATCTAGATAGGGCTTAATGACAATACAGTTTGGATAATAGTACATTTGCACCTGGAAGTAAGCATTTATTCAGAGCATCTTACCAGTTTAGATCAAATACTGATGACTGACAATCAACACTTGGTCTTGCAACACAAGGCTTGAGTGAAGTTTTAACTTTCTCACCTGGGTTGTCCAACCAAAACACTTCACTTTTTTTCCTAAATAAGCACCATGGTAAGATGCAGTTCGATAACCACAGCTCACATATCCAGGCCAAGGCACCACATCGATTAATAGCACTTCAACATCTGTGGCTCATTAGCCTCCTAATGATACAGTAATGGTTATCTTTGACCAGTAACAAGCACAGTCTGGGAAAGGGCTAGCATAGGAGTTTTAGCAGTACTCACTAAGTCTTCCTTCCTGTTCCACATGCTGGATGAGTTAGAAAGGCTTTTTAGAACTTTTGATGACAATGACCTTTGTTCAATTTTACATGGAAACTTAAGACCTCAAACTATCTTCCTGTTGATTCCAGAAGAACTTTTGTTAATACCCTGAAAACAGTGCCCTGCATAACTACATTTCAGCCTTTCAAACAAACCTTGTTTTATTTGCAGCTAGACTCATGGTATACATGGGAACCACACTCTATGTTAAGGCTTGGTGAAATTTTAATTGTAGATCAGTACAGCCAGGTTGTTTCCCCCCACAAGTCTACTGAAGAAGAGCAGAAGGGTACACAAGGACAAGGGAACTCTACTTCTGGCTGGCTGCCTGCCTTAAAAGCTAGTCATCTGTAATACACCCTGTACAGTATTTTTACTCAGTCTGAGAATGCAGTATATCACTTCAGAATTCCAGTTACTTCCAGAGCATAGTATTTCAAATAGGTAACTGGGACCCTTCTTCTTCAACTCACAAAATCTTCTTAAAAGTGATTTCACTAAAGTCATTCTATATACTGGTATGAGCACTAGTCACCTTGGAGATAAAAAAACCCCAAACTCTGAAAGGTTAGCATGAGTCTCATGTTGCTCGGGAAAGCCAAGATTCAAGGATTCTTCCAACTCTTCCCTGCAAGGCACCAAGTCCATTCTAAAAAAGATTATGAGTGCTGCATTTCTTGGCTCCTTCCCTCTTGCCAACCACTTTCTTCCTGGAGAACTAGCCTGCGAGTTGTAAGTGTTTTGCTTTCAATGCAAGTTTAGTCTTTCCAGTAACGGTTTTACCTTTGGAAAGTTTCTCTTACATACTCTTGACAGCATATGGACAGTAACCATTTATCTCTGTTCCCATTTTAAGAAGCACCTACATGCCCAGCGTTTCTAACTGCTTTTTGCAAAGCTCTTCATCCCTACGTTCATCCAAGGATTTAGTCTTCAACTGCAGTAGACTGGAAGAAAGTTACAAATTTAGGAGGCCAGAACTACAGAGTATTCCTAGGACTGCACTGAAGCAGCCTAGCAGAAAGACATCAATAACCCCTCTCTCTGCCAGGTACCATATGTAGCCACAAATGCAGGTGGCAACTCTGAAGCTGCAATTCTGCAAAAGCGATGGGGGGATTGCACAGTATTTATCCGAGATGCCTCCAACTAGTAAGTTTTACCTTAGAAGCAAGAGCTGGTTTGTCTGGAGTGCATGACCCCACGTTATCGCTGAACTACATTCTCCGTTACTGAAGCTCAAGGTCATCCTTTTGCTCAGTACTATGCCAGTCCTCCTTACATTTGTTCCATCAGCAATCCTCTGGAGCATTTCCCGAGGTATTCAATGTCAAATAAAAGCTAGCAGACTGCTCTTTGATATTTCCCCCTTCTAAACTACGAGTTATTGCCCCCTTTTCAGATAACATGGAAGTCTTTAATACCGGGAGACTTCAGTCCCCTTATACTGCAAGAAAACTATCTGCTTTCCTCGGAGCAGCTACAGCGACCTGCCAACATTTCTACTTTTCCACGCGGGGTTAGCACTGCTCTCATGTTCTGCTTGGATTTTTAGCCACAGCATTTCATAACCCACAGAGGAGCAGACCACAGACTCAGCTTTATTTCCTTTCATTCTAGAGAAAAGCACGGACGCTGCAAATCAAACACACTTGAACACCTTTCAGTTGCTCGCAGCCACACAAAGCCTCAATTATCTTCAAAACGTAATTATAATAAACCAGGCCTGCACTCTTAACTAGCAACTCATACCTTTAGGGTACCGTGAACAACAGTGAAAGGCCATTTCAAAACACGCCATCAGCCTGCCGCTTTGCTACCTTTAGACTGTCACAAAAATGCGGTTACGCTACCGAGCTGCGGTCGGAAGAGAGCGGCACCGCCGCAATCTCCTGGGCTCGAGCACACCGCAGCCAGGCACGCGCAGACCACGACACACGCGCGTTTTGTTGAAAAACCTCTCTCAAGCGAGATCAAGGCATTCGCCTGCGCAAAAGGCCACCGCCTTGTCCTACTAGAGGGGCCGCCTTGGCCCTGCACGCCCCACATCCCCCCCCGGATCCAGCGTTTTTATTTTTTAACGCCCGAGAAGCCGCCACAGCGCGGAGGGGCCGCTCGCTCCCGCCAGGCGCGCTGCGGCCCGGCTGCGCCCCCGCCCCGAGGAGCGCCCCGCGGCTCCTCCCCGTGCAGCACAACGGGGAAAGGCGGTGGGAGGCCGGAGCGTAGGGAAGAGTTCCCTACCCTCCCCCCCTACCCCCCCCAAAAAAAAAGGGGGGGACACACGCACTAAGGGAAGAAAGCGGCAGCCCCAACAGCGCGCACCCCAGGGGCGGGATGCGGACAGCAAGCGCACGCTTTGCTCGAGAGCCCATCCGCACGGAGGGCGAGGGGAAAGCAAAACAAACCAAACCCAAACCAAACCGCAAAATGCAAAACCCCGCAGGTACACCATACCACCACCACCACCCCTCCCCTCCCCGAGACACCAGCCCACGGCACACACCCCCGCCGCCCCCTACTCACGCAGCCCTGCTAGTCGCACCTCGCCGCAACAGCACCCGACTGCGGCAGCCCCCGCCGCGCCGCCTCTTTATACCCGCCCCGCTCTCGCGAGGAGACGGCGCTGCGGAGCGGGGGCCGCCGCTGCCAGGGCAGCATGACTTGGCAGATTTGCACCCATCCCTGGCGGCTTGCTCGATAGTGGGGCTTGCACCGCCTTATCTAAACGGAGACACTGCCCCGGACTGTTAAAGCAGCAAAGGAATTTAAAGAAGCGGAGATAATTTTCTGGATAGTGGCCTGGGAGGTGCCGTGGAAATATTCTGTGTAACGGCTGTAAACAGTTAATGGGAAGGTAATTCAGATGGCTTCCTGCAAGAAGAAACTACCTTTTTAAATGCCTTAATATAACCGAGCTATAATTATTAAAAGTCATCAAGGAGGCAGCGGGTGTGCAACGTTTTGAGGTAGAGTAAGAGGTGGCTGGCATGTCATTTAGGTGGACTTTGCCATTGACTTCAATAAAATCAGACCTATTAACAAAGCCATATGCATTCAGTGTTACATAGGTGTAGGGTCAAATCTTTATCCTCAATCTGCATTACCAGCTGCCTCCTTAGCCTGATACTACTTCCCAATGATTCTTCTCCATCAATGGGAGGACTAATCCAAGTCATGCAAGGCAGCAAAAAGGCTGAAAATTAAGTCTAACCTCTGAGTTTGGGGTGTAGGATAGAAACTTGGAATTCTGATACTATCGTTCACTTTAGGGAGTTTTGCATTATTCCCAGAGTGAAGCTACTCTAAGGGACATTTAGTATCACTGAATACTCACAAGCATTGTGTTTGTATCCAAGACTGAATTGATGTGGTACTTTTTGAGGACCAAACCCTGAATTTAAATATAAAAGCTTTATTAGGTAATAAATACTAAAGGTATAAGGACATGTCAATGACAAAACTGCTTGCTTTAGTCAAAAGGGATAAACTTGTTTACCAAGTGGTTTTTACTTGCCTGTTTTGCAGTTTACAGTTGTGTTTCTTATACCTGTTAAAACTTGATTATAAATTGTAATGAGGAGAAAACCACAAAAGGATTAACAAATTTTAAGTGTTTATCTTCTACCACACTGTGGTGTTGCTGGGTGACCATACCCATGTGGTGATTCACCCAAGAGATGACTGGGTTTTGTACCAGATGATATTACTCCTTAAGTAATAAAAGCAAATAACATGCATATGTGTACTCAGGAAAAAAAATCTGTTCTCACCTTAATGCAAATAATTTATCTGCTGTTGCTTCTATTAATACAGTATGCGTAATCTTTAACAGAAATAGGTTGTTACCTTCTTAACATCAATGTTACAATTGTAATTTTACAAATGTAGGCAATTGATGTCTATAAACTGAGACACATATATACCTGTCTATCAACTCAGGCCATGTGAATGTGAACGGATTAACCCCTGAAAAGTCAGGCAGTCCTAATTAAAACATCTAGAACAATGTAGTTTTCCTGCAACTCTGGCATGTTTACCAACCAGTAATGACTTTCTCATGGTTTGACTCCTTTAATGCTTGTTATGCGCATTTCTTCTACTTTCAGATGCATAATACACCCATTTTGCATAGCTGCCACAGTGTGGTTTGTTCCAGGTTTGTGCCTTAAGCATTGTATTTCCATTCATATGTCCACGGCCTCATTGTTTTTTATTAGTTTCTGAGCTAGTCCTTCCAAACATCAGTTTCTGGAGGTTTTGGAGTGATAAAGTGTCATGGCCACTCTTCATTCAGTGTGCTGATGGGTTTCTGTGGCCTTTCTCAGTCTTTAGATGTAAGATGCTACTCAGATTAAAGAAAAAAAAAAAATAAGTTATCCAAGAGAGAAATGGCATGTCTACCCAAGTGGGTGCAGAGTTCTTTCCACACCTAGCTTCTCCATATTCTGTTCTTCAAATGGTGGATTAACTGTGGTGCAGTGTTCTGCTGAACCAGCTCCCAGACAGGATGGGCTTGTGCCTGATTAGCATAGAGCACCAGGAGCCCAGGTGTAGGCCTCTGCACCTGTCCATACAGATATGACCACAATAAGTAGGTTATGTGTTAACAAAGAAGAGATGACTGGCGCTGCAGTGCCAGAACACTGAAACTACCAAAAGATTTCCAAACTGGTAATCATGCCCAATTTTACATGTATCATTTTGGTAATAACAAACCCCCCACTGTGTGTAAAAACAAAGGTAAAAAATGGGTCCTGCTTTGGAACACTATTGCATATTTGGGTTTCCACATATTTTGTTGGAAAAGAATTTGAGGATTTTATGTAAGTGGGTCCAGGACTTCTAGGGTAAGGTGAACTCAGTTGGAACAGTAGTGTGAACTGGGTTTGAGCAACGCTGGGCATGCCCCTTGAGCATATATGTATCAGTTCTACAGCAGAAATGATCCATCCATCCAGCACATTTGGACATCACCATGCATGTTCTGTAGCTGATTTCTTGCGCTGTGCAGAAAGTCCACTGAATCCTGAACATACTGAACTTCCTATATACATGAGGTACCATCGGGGGTGCAGTAAGAGTAAAATCCTGGCCATATGGGGACATTTTAATATAATACATGCAAAAAGTAAACTCAAAAGTCAACTACTGTCATGTTCATAAGCCACGGGGCATTTATACACAGGCAGCTGGTGCACAATACTTTTAATTAAAACAATTACATATCATTAAATATAGAATGCACATATTTGCTTTCCTTGTTTTACTCAAGTAAAGACTATTTCTAGGTCAAAATCTCTTGTACTACCTCTTCCTTCTCAGCATACTTTTTTTAATTAACAAACTTTATTACTGGATGTTTTGATAATTACCACCTTTTGATGACAAAATGTTTTTGTCTTCCTTACCTTTTTTCTTTTAGGCTATATTACATAATCAGAGGCTGAGGTTTGTTGAAGTTTCCACATGTGATACTCAAATAACTCAAGTGTCTTTTTAGTGCATTCAGACTCTGGATTTTCAAATGGATTTGTGATTGACAGTGTCTCCATCAAAATAAATGAGACCCAGCAGTGATTCCTTCCACTTTATTCTTTCCTCGTCTCAATTTTTTTATTTCCTGTTAATTGTCTTATCCTTGCACTCTTTCCACTTTCCTGTATTTTGTCAAAACAGGCTGCACAACAGAAAAATCTGGTCATGTGCATGCCCAAGAGATTAATTAACCTTTGCACCTTTAAGCCTCTTCGGCAGTTCAAGTCTGAACAGCAAAGAAAATCTGCAACAGAATTACTCTTCTAGAAATCAGTCTTTCCAAAGCCCTGTTCTGTATATATAGTGCCTTATTTCTGATCTAATCTTACTATTTTCAAATGCTGAACGTTTATAAATTACTTATAAAAATGGAAGCTTGGAGTAAAAGTCAAACCTGGTATGTTTAGTTGTGTTTAAGATTAGGTGCTGTCTCCTTTCAGTTACAGGGCCAGAGTCTGCTCCTGTTGGAGGTTTTATCGTTGACTCTCTGACAACAGTAGCAAGATTGTACCTACCCAGAAGTAAGCACTTGGCTGAGATCAGCCTGCTTTAATCTTACCTTCAATCTTGCACAAACAAGTAAACGCATTTTTGTGCGCCTGCAACAAAAGGAGCCCCAGCCTTCTCCGGGAGTGCCCCTGCCCTTCTCTTCAGGCACCTTCCAGCACAAAAGCTGCAGTGTACGTGAGCATAACTGGCCTTGCGCTTTCCCTGGATTCCTGTTATTTAGGGCTGCAAAACAAAATTTCCCGGTGCAAATTCTCTCTTCCTACCAATAAAAACTGCTCCAAGAGGCCAAGACAAATGGCAGTCAGGGAGACACGTACACTTCACGTAACCTTGATCCGTTCCGTTAGTTTTGTAGCTTCCCCCCGTGGTGCGGGCACTTGGCTGCGAGCGGGCGCGCCTGGCCTGCCCGCATTTCCCAATGGGAACAGAACCCACAGCAAAAGGTACGCGGGGCACGGCCGGTACCGGGGGAGCAGCCGCCCCGCACGGCGCTGGGGCCGCCCTGCAGCCCGGGGGGCGCAGCCCGCAGCAGCCCCACCGCAGAACCGTGCCGCGGCCGCCTGCCCAGCCCTACGGGGGTGCTCGCTGCTGCGGTTCCGCTGAGCTTGTCTCGGGAGGCGCCGCCCCAGGCGTCTCAGCCGGGTCACGGCCGCTCGGCACGGCCAGGCACCCACCGTCGAGCCCCGGGCCCCCGAGCACCCTACCGGGGCCGGGCCGGCCACGCCCGGAAGCGGAAGCGCTGGCCGAGGCAGGCAACGTGCGGGCGGTGCAGGCTGAGTACTGTGCGGGTGAGTGCGGCGGGGGGCTCCTTATCCCCGCCCGCCGCGGGGAGGACCCTCCCTGGGCCGCCCCGATAAGGGGAAGGTGGGCGCGCTGCTGCGCCGTGGGCTGCTTTTGGGGAGCCAGAATGCGAAGGGTTAGTTCCCGCATGCAGGGCAGCACGCGGTTCAGTAGCAGGGATAGCTGTGTTTTCGATATTTGCATAATGTGCATATTAATTTAATGCATATTTATGTGTGTTTGGCTGATGGAGGGCTCCTTGTTTTGGATTAAAAGTGAGTTGTAACTGGGCTGATGTGCAGTTTATGCTTCTCTGGTTATTAATGCACATTCTTCTGGCTAGACTGCTTACCCTACATTTGAATTACTCAAGAGTTTTAGCTCTTTTATATGAATGTGGCCATAGGTAGGTATTGTTAAGCCAAGCCTATATCATACTTGTCCAGAATTAGTTTGTTTCTGTGTTTATTTTTGTCTTTACCCTCCTAAAAAAAGGCTTCTAGCTTTTTAGTGAGCCAAATAATGGTAGCTAGTAGATACTGTAGTTCTCTTATATCTCCCTTTTAGTGGAAGAATTTGAGAGGGAAGTGTTAACTAGTGTATTTTCTTCCAGTGTTTCTTAATTCTGGCATGTTTCTATTCTCCCAGAGTTTGTACTTTTGCTCTCTGCAACTTTAATATGCAAGTGTTACATGAAGCATAGAAGGTTCTTAGAAAATGTGCTGATGCTAGTTATTGGTTAAACATGTACCTTGTCTTTTGAGCTGTACTGTTGTATTTAAGATGATTGTGTAACATAGTTGTGTAAAGCATACAGTTGCTGTCTTATTTGTGTTATAGGCCAATGTGAATCAAAAGCCCTTAAGTCTATAGCTGTAGTGCATGATGTAAGAAGATACCTTTATTTGGGCTACTAAATGCAGGTTAAAAGCACCCACTTGCCTATAGCTGGCTACAAAACTGCTATGCAAACTTGGAATAGAAAACTGTTAGTATTGTCATTTTGCTTTCTCTGACTCTATACCCCAAAAAATAGACTTAAACCCACAGGTTGGCTCACCAGTGATTGCTTTCAGCACTAATACCTGGACTTAATACATCATAGTGCAAATCCAGAGCTGTTAGTTTGTGTTTAACTGCTGTTTTGCACTGAGAGGTGCTGGTCCATTACAATCCTGATAAAAAAGAGATGCTCAGGCTCTCTAAATTATAATTTCAAATGCTATTTGTTAGAAGTAATCCTATAAAGAAAGGGGATAGTGTTGATAATCTTCTGTCCCTTCAGCTGGTGGGAGCCCTGAGTCATGCAACACTGAACAGCTCTCCTGTTCAACAACTTATTCATGTGCAGCATGCTGTATAGACCCTGCCCAGAGAAGGGGTTACCCTGTTTTGGTCACTTGAGCTATTAGGGATTCTTTTACAAGAAAACAACTCTATTCATCATTCTATTAATCTACTGTCACATGGAAAGGGTGTTCACATGAGAATTTTTTTTTTTTTCTGATAAAGGCAAGGACACATGTAGGTGGTATAATTGCAGGTATCAAGTGTGAGCTACCTGCAGACTCCTCTGTTACAACTAGCTGCTGAGCTTATCCTGCAGCCATGGGTTGTGTTCCTGACAACACAGGCCTGAAGGCCATGCTGCACACAAAACACAGCACAAGACAAGCCTGCACCTGCTTGGGTAGATTATGTGGATCACCAGCTCCTTGGTGTACAATGACCTTCAGGTCAGGATCACTCCAACTACTCTTTTAGGTCTCCCTGTACAGCAAGTACGCTGTTTGGTGCCTGCTGTAAATCTACAAAAATACGGCTTGAGAAGATAAGCAAGAAATTCAAAATACAAACTTTCTGTGTAAATACATCCATCAGCTGGGATTTAATTGTCTGATGAAAATGGTAATATGGAGAGGATAGAGCTGTTCTGGGATAATGTGCTGTGTGAATGCTCTGCTTTGAAAACTTCCATTCCTCCTACATAGTCAGCCATTCAGTCAACACTGCATGCTTCCACTCTTGGTTTTCTTTGGGTTTGTTTTTTATTTTTTTTGAACAAATTACATTAATGAGTTTGGACACAGCTGAACTTGGGAAGTAACTTCCTCAGCTTCTGCTGAAATCAGCTAGCCAGCTTTGGGGCTCATCCTGAGTGCAGTTTCTGAGATAGATTGTGAGGATGTTGGAACACACTAGAAACCCTTCCTTTTTGATAAAAAGCTGCTACTGTGAGGAGATTGCTGTTTGCAGCAGCTATAAAGCCAGCAACAGGTAGTGGAAGATCCTGCTGGACTTCCGTTCTGTTGAATTTCACAGGGAAAATGCTCAGCTATCACAGTGCTAAAGCATGAGAGGGAAGCACAGGCTCAAAGTGGCAACTGACTTTACATAATCTTTTTTCATTCTCCCTTTAGTAATGGAAGTACTGTGAATTTGTGCTAAATCAGGTGTGTGCTGTTCTATAATAGCAATGCTAGCTGTTGCATTTTGTTTGCACTTGAAATGCATCTTATGCATGAGTTGAGCTCTTAGTTACAAATTTCCATGAGAGTCCACATGCAGATTTTGACGGCATGGGAACAAGGAATCTTTCAGCTCTTTAAAAGGTAAGTATCCCTTTTTGAATGAACAGGGAGACAGAAAAGAACAGGAAGACAAAGTTATTTTGGGATTCAAAACACACAAATACGTAAGGACGTATTGCATGCATCACTTTGCACACAGCTATTTCTAGTTCTATGTCAGAGTGATAAAAAATTATATACTTAACCACTTTTATGTGATCTGTGTACTGAGGTGTTATTTCTTAGCATCCACCTTTGAAAGTGCCTCAATTTTGTCCTCTGCTAGAACTGACTCACATCAGAGAGGGTTTTTTTAGTGTTTGGGAAAAAAAAAAAAAAAAGTACCCTTCTAATTTGGTAGCGTTTGCCTGTTGCAGGTATATAACAATTCATAAACAGTTTTGCTTGTTGCAAAGGAAGCCAAAATGTTTCTGATTTGCTTCACAGTGCCAGACAGCCTTGATAATGAGCTGTAGTTCAGCTCTGAGTTGGTGAAAATTGGGATTCACGGGTGACAAAGCATGTATCTAGCATAAAAAGATGGGATGGATCCTCCAGCAGTGGTCTTTGCAGTATTATGGGTTTTTTTGTGTTTTTTTTTTTTTTTTTCTTCTGGGCTACGCTTTCATAAATGCCTTTACTGTTCACTCCTAATCAAAACTCTGCCTGTAACAGGTCTTCAAACTGTAACCTGCACTAGCTGTTTCCAACAAAGTGTGTTTATCCCCAGTTGCAGCAGTAATTAGAGCTTGGTTCCTGAGCGAGCTGGTAGCGAGTTGGTAAAAGACAAAAACTTGGTGTAGCAGTCCTATGCAATTACTGTACACTGAGGGCAGACAAACATCTTATGCTCCTTTCTGCCTCATCAATGCTTACTGCTGATTGAAAAAAAAAACACCCCACAATGTTTTCACTTGAGCTTCTCTATTAATAATATGTTATTGCAGGATGCTTCTTTTTGTACTTGCCAACTCTGAGAAATCTTAAACCTGTTTATTGTAAAGGAAAAAGGATAATAAGAAGGAAGATGAGAAAAAGGGCTCCTTTTCTAGTGTCTCCAGGGTAGCTATTAATCTCTTTTATACTGGTAAAAACTGTAAAGAGCTTAAGTCATCTTTATTCTAGCATGAGGAGGACCTCGGTGATCTTACATACTTGTTTTTGCATAGAAAAGGTAAATTGTTGCAACTTACGGAATTGCTGTAAACCCCACTTTGTTCTTGTTCTTCTTTAGGCAAAAATGTCTGCAGCATGCAACTTTATTGCACTCCACACTGGGCAGAAGATGCCTCTCATAGGGCTGGGAACTTGGAAAAGTGATCGTGGCCAAGTAAGCAAAGAACAATACAATATTGAGCTCTCAACTAGTGTTTGTGTTTGGTGCACTTTTTTTGAAGAAGCTGGAACTGGATTCTTCACTTGCATGATTTTAGCCTTACATCCATTGAAGTCAGTGGAATGTATTTCCATGACTGAGACCTTAAGGCAGAAAAAGCACCAGCAGATCCTTTAAGACTTGTTAACCCAGGCCTCAGGCAGTGGTGCCCTGGGAGATGGAGCTAGAAAGAGACCAATGAGGAGGGTGAGACAGGGAAAATGCTGTAGCGATGTTATGGTGCCTGACTCTTCCACTAGTAAATCCTCAGGCTGCCAGTTTGACCAGACATCCCTCTGGCTTGGGGTGATGACTCAGCTGAAAGCACTGTTTTGGCAGGCAAGAGCTCTAGTTGTTCTTGTAATAAGTCCTGTTCCAGCAGTCAGCCTCTGTTTAGCAAGAAAACAAAGAACCTGCTTGGGTCATTCTGCTTTTAGACTAAGAAGACTAATGTGTCATTAGACATTCAATGTGCTTCTAAATGCAATGAATTGGCAAACACCACACTGGGAAACGATTCTGTGTTACTAGAAACTGCCTGTGGGAATGTTTGCATGCTATGGACTGCATGCTATTGTAATACTTCTCCCCCTTGTCTGTCTTTTCCTTTCTGTTTCATTTATTTAAAAGAAAAATTTTTTGGGGAAGAGATGACTCATACTTGCTGTGAAAGGCAATGCCCATCACTTGGTAGAATTCTTAGTTGCTATTGTTGTTTATAATGCCTTTTGCATTATGTGTACCTTTGCATGTCTGCACAGTAAATGTTGTGTCTCTTGCCACTACATCTGTGTTAGCTTCATGATGATTTTTGGAGGATGTCAGATGGTGTAGTGCTCGAGACTGAGAGGGAAAGTTAAAACCCGTCTCAAGATGTTGTGCTATTCTCTCATTCAGAGGAATATGTGGGAAACGGGCTATAAAAATAAAATCTATTCAGAACCATTTTGTTGTTGGTCTTCCTGTCCAAACAGCTGTCGGGACAGTGGATCTGTTGGGAATAGAAGCTGTGCTAATGTGGAACCTGAGTTGGTGAGAGGGCTCAGTCAACCTTGTAAATGAGGACAAGGGTGGATGTTCAGTTCTGTCACTTAAAACATCAACTGATAGCTGAATTAAGCTTATTGACATGCAGGGACTTAACGGATGAATTTCTGCACACCCAAGGCAGTTAAATGTACATTATCTAAAACAAATGCCTGAAATTAAGCAAAACCGGAATGTATTATTTTGCACACTGACTGTTCTGAGGAAATCTTATAAAAGAACCAGGAAAAATCCTGCTTCTGCATAGTTTAAACCTAATTCAGATGGATTTTGGCATAGTAAGCAGCACTTCTAGCAGCTGAACCCCACATGGGATCCAGCCATCTTCTCTGGGATCCCATGGAAGTCATTGGGCATCACTTCTTTGGAATATCTACTATCTTTAAAGACTTATTCCTGGAATATACTGGAGACAAAACCTAGAAACTGCAGTGAAAATGGCCAGAGTTACAGAAATTGCTGATACTTCTATGGAATACAAAATTTCCTGTTTATCGCTTGAAAATTCAGAAGCACAGCAGCAATTTGGTAGAGTGTCCAAATGATTTAGCCTTAAAAGGACATGATGTCATTCAGGGAGAGTAACTGTAATTATGAATTAAAGACTTAAGGACCAAAAACCTAGAGAAGCAGAAGAATTATCATTGATTATATTTAATCTAACCGTTTCCCATGTAGAGACTGTTTATTGAAAGCTCTTTTGTGCAAGGGCTGCATTAGAAACAAGAGTGAATGGCTTTTAAATTATTTCAGGTGAATATTTTGTAGATTGTAATTATTTTCCTTGCTGAGCTGCTTTACAGTCTTGACTTAACTCTTGAGTAATTCCTTTATTATTGCTGTTACTATTCCTGATGCTAAATGAGTCGTGACTTTGTAGGCAGATCTTAGCAGTCGAATACAAAGGTGTCATTGTAGCCCTAGTTTTCCAGACAGTAAGAATTGAGGGGAGGAATTATTGGAAGACTGTAGGGTTTAGATGCTATAAAATAATTAGATGTTGTCTGTCTTAAGTTATCAAATGCTAGAAGAGAAATTTGGTTTGCATGTTACCATAGGAACGTGGTGGTGGGCTATTGAACAGAAGGGAACACAGTACAGAAGCTTATGAACTGGCAACATGAAATGAGTTCAAAGAGAAGTCCATTCAGACAAGAACATCGAGAGTATTTGTAGCATGGTTTTTTAATACTGGAGCTTGATTATCTGTAATCCTTTAATGCTTTGTTCTCTTCTTTCAAGTGGTCCACGCTTTCAACCTGGCGGATTGATCCCCACCTGATGAACAGTCTGACCTGCTGTGGCAGAGGGTGGTTCTGTGGGGAAGAGAGACTTGGGGCTTAGGAAAGTTGTATTTCTGTGTGAAACTTCAAGAAAGCTGAAAAGGAAATGCATACCTCAGAAAACCAGTCAGACTGGGTGTCTTGTGACAGAATTGCAGCTATGGAGGAGACTTCTTGGTTCCTGGAAAAGTTTGTTAGGCAATATGGGGAATCCTGGTTATGTACACAAAAATTCACTATGCTGGTATATGCAAAGGGACTTGAATTCAACATCTGATGGACAGGAGGCAAAACTTCTATTTAGGGAACATCAGCTCTTAAATTGGCATTAATTACGTGGTGGTCTGAGTTCCTTTTCAGCCAATTTTCGTACAGTATGTACAAAATCTGTGATAGAGCAACATTTATGCTCTGGTCATATTGCATCAAGAGTATCATGTGGACTGATGATCTGTTGGGTTTTTTTTTTCCTTACTTCCTGTTAGCAAATATATTTGGACTACTAGAATGTGACAGCTTTGCAGGAAGCAGGGGAGGCTGTTGGAACCTTTTATTTCCAAGTATTCTTGACTGGAACTGTTAGAGTGAAAAGCTTCTTCATAATGGCATGGGGCTGTGCAGAAGAGGCTCCCTAGTCACATTATATTTCCAAGCCACACAGAGTTCAAGAGGGTTTTTTAGTTTTTCACCTTGTGATGGACAATTTGAAGAACTAGAAATCTAGTGATGGATATTGTAATGAATTGGGACTTACAGATTCTGCTACTGACTGTTAGTGATATTGTGTTCCTCCATCTTCAAAACCAAAAGAGGGTGGGTAGGAAGGCCAAGTCCCTTGCTAGGATGTATAAACAGGAGTGTAAGTCCTAGGAGTTAGCTATACAATGAAGGAGAGTAAGGCTTCAGTTGCAACGTTGTTTTGGTGCAAACCACTTCAAGAAAAGCATGAACCAGCTGACGAGACAGCAGCAACAGTGATGCAGGGTTTAGGGAAGGTGAGTTGCCATGAAAGATGGAAGCACTTACAGGTACATGGTCAAGAGAGGTTTGAGAAGAGGCATGCTGGCGCTTTCCAAATGTGCAAAAAGCCCTCATAAAGGGGAAGGGAGCTATGGATTTCAGGTCTGTGAGGAATAGGATGTGGCATCAGGGCCATCTTGGTTAGACATCTAAAAGGCTTTGAACATAAAGATACCTAAGCATTGGAATAGACTGCCTGTCACTTACAAGAATGGTTTTGACAAATGTGTGTTGGAGTGGTTTAGGCTTAGTTGGCCCTGCTGTGGGGTATGAAGATAGACTACATGATGTCTCAAGATTCTTTTCAGACCTACATTCTATAGTTATATGATGCTAGGTTGGTTTACTGAACTCAGTAAAGGCCTCTTCCATAGCAGTATTGATAGGCTAAACTAAAGAACATATAGAAAGTTTGAAGGCTCTTTTGGCTATTGTTACTTCACAACACATCCATATGCATATGAATCTCCAACAGTTTTTGTTGTCTTCCTCTCTCTCTCTCTCTCTCTCTCTTTTTGTCCTCTGCCCCCCAGGAAATAAATGTACCTGTCTGAATATAATCTCTAAAATACAAAACTTTCTGTTAAAACAAAGTACTCTTCTTAAATTTACATGTTAATTCTTTTCCCCTCCAGAAAGGCTTTTTTTGCACGTTATCTCATGACCCTTTGCCTTTTGTGTGGAACAGGAACTCTCAATTCACATTGGAATGTCTTAATGAGATGAGAGTAGTTTACACAGATACAGATTTTGCCCAAATCCAAACCTTATTTAAATGACCAGTTGCAGTTTTTCAGTGCTAGAAATTTATCAAAACATGCCGATTTAGAAATACAGCTTCCTGTGTATTGCTTTGCAGAGACAAGTTTGGAGTGCCTTATCCCTAGTTTTCTGCAAGTGGTGCCTACTTTCATTTTATGGCAAATTTTGTGCCTGTTTGCATTAAAATAAATTATTATCCTGATAGAGGAAATGGAGGATTAGTACAGACAAAGAACACTGCTTTTTTTTCCTCTCATTTCTGCTTCAGCTCCACAACTCTCACCTTTTTGGAGGGTGGATATTGAGTCTTAGAAGCTTTTGATATGTTTCAAGTAATTTCAGAATTACCACGACCTTGACTTTGTAGTGACCTTCTGGGGAATGTCTTGTCAAGGTGAAACAAGGACTGTAAATACTATCCTGCTAGAGAAAGGAAGAGCTTCGGTGCTGTAATGTAAGTGCTTTGTGATTCTGGCTAAAGGAAACTGTTCTACATTCTGGTTTTCCTGTCAAAATGCCAAAGAATGCAGTCAGAATATCCTGCGTCTGCCTTTACTCTGCAGTTCTTGACAAGAAAAACAAATTAAATCCACCAGTAGAAGAGAGGTCTTTTTCACATTTGATTCCCCCTTGTCTTTCTGTAGCATTTGAAAGCAGAACTGTATATGTTTTTAATTGTTAACTAATTTTGTCAGCTTTAAAATGGAAAATGCTAGTACTTTGCTTAAGTTGAAAGAAACCTAGCTTTTGTGGACACATTTTTAAATCTCTTTGAGAGATGTAATCTCTATAAATACATTAGGATCCTATTGCTTCAAGCCTTAAACACAGAATAATTTACTATCTCCCACTGTCTTGAGAGACAAGTCAGTGAAGAGTAATGTATAGAAATCCCTGTAAAGATAAGCTGTACTTTTACTGTAGCACTTCAGATGGATAGATGTAAAAGAGAACGTGCTTACTGTCCATTGGAAGTTAAATGAAATAGATCTTACTTAATGCCCATCAGCCTAACAGCAGATGATGACTACACTGGACTCTAGTAATTCTTGGTTCTTGCATAATCTGTTATTAAAAATCCTTATTCAAAAGCTATTTATGGATCCTCAAAAAGATGCCATTCTGTGTTTCCATCTTTGGTTTCTAGATTTGCTCCATATCTGAGGCTCACATGTGAAGATGTTTTGTGCCTGTGCTTCATTGGAGCTTTCAAAAGGAGAACCAGATTCAAAGTATCATGCCTTGGTTCTCAACCATTCTGGCTTATGTGCAAGAACATGGAGCAAGAGATGTATTGCTGTTGGCAGCACCTTCCTTGTCAGCAATGTGGAAAGCAAAATGCCAAGTTGTGAGCATCATCAGGAGATTCCCTGCAGGCCATGGGTCAATATTCAGCAGTATAGTGACTTTTATTGTTGTGCAATCAGTGGGAATGAGGCATGAAGGAAAATTGTGCCATAAACCAGCATTATCTTAGAAATTAAGTGTGAGCAGTTGAATGAAACTCAAGCTCTGGCAATTCTGGAGTTAGAAACCAGGCTCTTCTTGTACTGGGAGAGAAGAGGTATCTTCCAGGTTTGACTGACAGTGATTTGTTTGGAAGTTACTGAAAGTTTGTCTTCCTAAGCTAGGATTTATTTGAAAACTGTTTCTTAAAGCTCATTTTATATTTAAGAAGGGTAACAACTATAGTTAAGAATGAATCCCTATTCTGTCTAGTGAGTTCTTGCATGCTTGACCTGTGTGCGCAGTCTGTTTTCTTGTTACTTTGGAGCATCTGCTAGCAGTCAGGTCTTCACTCCTAGGGGCTGTGCCACAGAGGAGAGTCTTGTGACCTTACGTAGCTCTGTACTTTGGGGGTATTCCTCACTAAATCCCTAATATCTTAAATATTTTTTTCCCCAGTGATATGTCCCTTTTCACTGATGGCATTGAGTAATCTGCTTTTGGTTCCAGGTGAAAGAAGCAGTGAAATATGCCCTAAGTGTGGGTTATCGGCACATAGACTGCGCAGCAGCATACAGCAATGAAGGGGAGATCGGTGAGGCTTTCCAGGAGTGCTTTGGGCCCAACAAGGTAAAACCACAAGAACCACCCAGCTGACTGTGTGTGGTATCAAAATGTACAACTGTGACCTGAAAGTAGACTGCGAAGTTAACATTTGTGGCTTTTCCTGTGGCATGAAAGAGGGCTATCTTTCCTCATATAACCATACTGGCTGTCAGGAGGAGAAAAGATTGGCAGGATTATTTGCACAGAAGCTACAGAAAATGCTGTGGGTTTGTTTTTTTTTTTTTTTCCCTTTAAATTTCTCTGCCTAACCTTTCCCCTTGCAAAGTATCCTGATCTGGGTGTTCAAAAATTGGAGGCTCCCAGAATCAGTAGTTAAATTTTAAAATATTTGCCATGATTTATATGAAAAGTTACTCTAGTTTGCCAGTCTAGAATAGCATGCAATGGTGGGTAGCCACAGCAAATTCAGTGACTGTGGGTTTTTTGGTTATAGATACAATATAAGTGAGTAAATACATACCTTTTTTTTTTTTTTTTTTTTTTTTTTTTTTTTAAATTTTGATTGTGTTTGAAGGGTTGGTAAGGGTGACTCTAGGGCCCTGCACCTGAGGATCCATGGCCTAAATATTATGTAATGTGGCAGGCATTCTTATGGATGACCTGAGGTGGAATCTTAAATTCATCCCCTCACTCTTGTTGGCCCAAGGGGCCGGAAGGATTACCTGTACATCCTCAGAGCCCATGGAAAGAAAGTTCTTAAGTTCCTGCTTTCCTGCTGCTCTTGCCTTGGCTTTGGGACAATCTCTTTGTTATGTGATTAGCTTGAGAGAGGCTGTTTTCAGCATGCCCCAGGGATTCCTTCCTACTAGGTATGGTCACTAATATAGGGAAGCATAGGGCTTTTATTCAGTTCATGTTAGCTAGCTAACTTCAAACTAGAACTTTTAAAACACCTTTCTCTTTGAACACAACAGCCATATATGAAACACAAAAATAACAATGATTGGAGGAGAGAAACTGAGGAATTAATCATTCCAGCTTCTGTAAAATGCAGGCTTGAGTGAAGTCTGGTCACTTGTAAGACAGCGAGAAGTGCCCTCTGATGGTGTTCTGTGTTTCAGCTTGCCAAGTATGATCTCCCTTTTGCATTTTATGCTTTCTAGTTAACCAATTTTCTGTTTAATTTCTGGGTCTTACTCTTCCAATACAGGGTATGGGGCGCTCAGTTCCTAGTGCATTCTTTCCAGAACCTAGAAACTCAAGTGCAGAGGTTTGGGGAAACTTATTCTGTTTGTTTTCCCACGCTCTTTCCATGAGAAGCATTCTTGGTTTATAACGTGATGAATGTAGTAAGTTAGCTGGTTGTGCCTAGATTATGTGAACTGTTAAATAGAAAATACAAAATTTACATATGAATAAACTAAGTAATTTTTGGCCACATCACACTTAGGAGTGGCTTTAACCCTTGCATTGGAAAATTTGGAAAAGCTTGTGTGTGGGGAGGATTGTTTTGTTTTTCAGAACATCTAATAAATTCCTAAGTATTTGGCATATTTTAGGACTTTCCAGTGTGTGTATTTCTCTTGCTTTTCTCCATCTGGTATATTTTTTAAAAGTTTACATTTTAGGTTTGATGTGTTAACCTTTTATTTAAAAAAAACCCCAAACTTAAATTGTTCTCTTTGTTTTAAAGCTAGTTGGGGAATTGCTGCAATCCTTTTTTTGAACTTGTTCCAGTAAATTATGCTCACCTCCCTTTCTTAAAGGTTGTTAAAAGGGAGGACCTGTTTGTAACATCAAAGCTGTGGAATACTAAGCACCACCCAGAAGATGTAGAACCAGCAGTAAGGAAGACACTTGGAGATTTGAAACTGGATTACCTGGACCTGTACCTCATGCACTGGCCTCATGCCTTTGAGTAAGTTCTACATGGAAAGGGCACGGAATGCAGAAACCCCAGTTTTACATAAGTCGCTGGTGTTATATCCTGAGGACCTTCTTGCTGAGCTGTGAATATTTTCCTCTGTATACTGCCTGCAAGATGTTTTTCAGTGTGGCTAATATAGTGTAGTCCTATGGACTGTCATATAGACACTTTTTTCTACTCATAGCCTGTACACTTAGTCATATTTGGTCCATTCATTCACAGAAACAATTGTTCAAATTTAATTCTTCTTTGAATTTCAGTTGGGTGGGAATTTGTTTAGTTAGATTTGTAGCATGTCTGTAAACATACAGTAGAAGAGACAAAACTGTTTTTGTGTAGAAATATTGTAAGCAGAAAAGGGATAATTGTTCTCATTATTTAGCAATGATGAGGCTGGAAAAATAAGTATTAAGTCTTCATTTAAAATCTTTAAGCAATTACTTAATTTTTTTAATAGTGAGCACAACTAGGTAATGGAATTAGGTTCACTAAACTTCTGACAGTTTGGCGTGGGTACCAGTTACGTAACTGAAAGCCTAACTGGGAAAAAGTAATAAAGCTTTATGGCATAGTTTTCTATATTGAAGCTTGCTATCTTATACTAGCGGAAAATTTGGCTTGCTGTGAGGTAAAATCTTTGTTGTATTTAAAATATATTAGAAGTTTAAAACAGTTTGTTGTCCTCCTCTAGGCATTGGGGAAGTGTGGCAGCTATTCTTGCTTGTGCCATTGACCAACATGGTAACCTTGAGGAAATACTGAAACTGCTTTATGCCTAGTTTTACTTATCTGTAAAATGAGAATTAAGTGCTTTGTAAAGAAGACAAACACATTTCACAATGGTTTTCAACTGTACTAGAGCAGTTGAGCACAGTCAGTATCATGGTGGTATATGTATGAGGCAAAAATGAAAATGACTTAGTATGACACTTTAATTGCAGTAATTGTACGATTTGAGGAAATACATATTGAGAAAGTTTCCAGTTAAGTGCTAAATGCACTTGTCCTACAACCCCATTAGAAGCAGAGTTCTTTGCTTTATTTTCTTGTAGATGTGGAAGCAGTTGTTCCGCCCCCCCCATCCCTAAAATCAGTGAAAAGGCAGATGGGGAATAAATCTCCTGACCAGATGTTTGCATGGAGACTTCACTCAACAGGGGAAACCCTGTCAGTTTAAGGAGCTTTTGTCTGTTCTGCTAATCTGAGAATGTTTTTTTCCCCCTTTTAGTCATATGATCTGAATTTTACAAAGCATACAACACTAACAGTAAGAGGACAGATGCTCAAAGCATAAACGTATTCCTCAGCATAACAGAATGAGGAAGTGTTTTCAACTAGAGCTGGTTTGGAGGAAGCACTGTTAAAAATTCCCCCTGTTGTGAAACAGGTTTGTTTTCCAGTTCATTGAAAAAAAACCCCTGTTAAACATTACTTTAATAACACATAACACAGTGATGTATACTGAGATATTACTAATATTTGAATTTGCCTGATGTTGTGGAAACTATTGACAAAACTGACATTCTAATAAAGCAGTTTCATGTTTTCTCATTGGAAACTGTTCACTCTCCAGTTTTCCATTAGCTCTGCTTCAATGGTTTTACTGCATGGTTATCTATAATGCCTGTTGTATTGGGAAACTAAGCAAACAAATGTTACTTACACAGAAATTAAAATAGACTTCTGGATGAAAATCACAGTGCCTTTAGGTCTTGAAAATTAATCTTACTTGGTATATCACTCTTTATAGGAGGCTGCTTTTCTGAGTTGGGAGCTCATAAAGCTTTCAGAGTTACTTTTGATTGTAGATTTATCAGTGACATGAATAAGAACCATCTCCCATCGTCCCCAGCTGCTGCCATCTCTCACACTGTTCACTGCTTAGCTAGAGCAATGTAAGGCAGTCCCTGAGACCTGAGCTTGCGGAGTCCTGCAGTGGTTACGAAGCTGCACTCTTCCAGTGGGATTGCTTGTACCCCTCCAAGCATGGACTGCTCAGATGCCAGTCATAGCCCTTTGGCAGTGTGGTAGTATCACCTGGCATAACCATGTTCTTTGTGTGTTTTGGGGTTCTTTTTAAACTGTTTTTTAAATGGGATCGTATGGCAAACTGGAAACATGCCCAGCCTATCAGCAACATGTTCATGTTAAGACTTTTGTGAGAATCTGTGCTTGTATCGAGTGCTGACATGGTTACAGAATTCAGAGGGAGCAGGAAGGCCAAACAGCTCTTAAACCAAGATCCCTTTGGCAGCAGCTCCAGACAGGCTATGAAGAATATCAGTCCTCTTTCAAAAACAAATTGAAAAAACAAAGCTGCCCCCTGAGTTGCTGCTCTCTAAATCAGCTGGTTTGCTAGGATCCAAGTTGGCAAAAAGCTGCTGCTGTGTATACAGTGGCTTATCAGTTCTGTGTGGTCACTGCTGTATAGGTAAGTAGTTCAAAGTGCTGTATAACAAGTTTACATGGAAAAGACTGTATGTGAAATAATTTCTTATAGGTTAAGTCAGCAAAATGGAACTCAACAGACAAATTCTCTGTATTCTATCCTGCAAACTATGTATAAGCTTTTAAGAATACTTTGAGAAAGGTTTCTTTTAGTGAACTAACATAATATAAGTAATGTGGTATATGTACTTATATTTTTACCTTCAATGCTGTAGACGAGGGGACAATCTCTTCCCAAAGAATCCTGATAACACAATGCGTTACGATTACACTGATTACAAGGATACCTGGAAGGCTATGGAGAAGCTGGTAGAAAAAGGTCTTGTGAAAGCCATTGGGCTGTCAAACTTCAACAGTCGTCAGATTGATGATGTACTAAGTGTGGCTACTGTCAAACCAGCTGTGCTGCAGGTAAGATGAATAAAGGAGAGGATGACTACCTTGCCTGTTTGTCCATAAGACTGAAGAATTTGCAAACCAATGCTATGTATTTAGCACAAAGGGTGCAACTTTTTATGTACAGGGAAAAATATAACCAGCTCTGCCGGCATAGGGACATAGAGGCAGTCTCTGCAGGCAGATCAGTTTGTTAGGGAGGAGGCCTGTAGCCATTTTCTGGGGCCATTTAAACCTGCTTAGTTGAACAGGTCTGTGGAAGAGTTCATCTTCTCTGTGAGGAACAGTTTAGTCTATAAGGAAGAAAGGTTGTGAGGGAGTAACTTGAATCCCCTCTACAGAGAGCTTCCTTGCTCATTGGATGACCTGTTTGGTACATAGGGAAAATCCAGCACTCTAAACTTCAGCAATCTGTTCTCCTTTTCCTGTAAACTTAACTTACCAGACACTTTTTCATTCTCCTGGTAGTAAATTATCCTCTTAAGGTTAACTTACTTAACTTAAACCTTATCCTCATAAGGTTTTCCAGAATCTGGAATGGCCTCCTGTGTTGTGTTTGGTTCTGCTGTGCTTTTGGCTTCCTGTTTGATTAGAGTTTTGTGTTTATACCTGTTCTCCAGCCACTCATTGTGGGTCATTTTAATAGGTAGAATGCCATCCTTACCTAGCTCAGAATGAGCTGATAGCTCACTGCCAGAAACGAGGACTGGTTGTCACTGCCTACAGTCCTCTTGGTTCTCCAGATCGCATGTGGAAACACCCAGATGAGCCTGTGCTTTTAGAAGAACCTGGGATCAAAAAACTGGCAGAAAAATACAGCAAGTCACCTGCCCAGATCATCCTCAGGTACAGAATGACTGTGAGAGAGGGTGGCATTTGGGACTCAACCTTAAATAAAGCAAAACACGCAAGCTAGAAGGAATCTACTTAAAGTACATGTTTTTCTGCAATGGTAGGGAGTTAAAATCACAGGGAGTGCCAAAAGCAAACCACATTTTGTGCTTGTTTTACAGAGTTGGTAGAGTTGGACCTGCTTTAGGGCAGGTGGATGGACTAGAACAGAGGGGTCTGTTCAGGGCCTGGATGCATGCCTGGGACAGTTCACTACCTTTTCTGCTGTGAAACAGCAGTAGGACAATTAAGGCAGCAGTGAGCCACATCTGAATGTCACTTACTGAATTTGCATGTGGCCAGTTCCTTGCAGTCTTGAATGCTTGCTATGGCATTCAGGTGGGCTCCTGGGAAGAGGGGCTGAGGAAGGGACTTCCTTCTTTGCGCTGAAGAACTGTTTGCTGGGTTTTTTTTCATACGGCAAAAGCCAGCTATTGGATACTGGGAAACAAGATGATTGAGTGGTATCCAGAATAAGACCAGCACCCTGTAAAGTAAAACTGGGTTTCTGTCCTCATTTTTTGTTTAGCTTTCTATCTATATCACTGACACAGTGTTGGGCAGCAGAAGTTACGCTGCCAGCTGAGCATGTTCAAGATTTTGTGCTCAAGCCACTAGGCAGGCACTTGAGGGATCTGGGTTTTCTTTTAGTTTCTCAGTGATTGTCATGTTAGAACTTGCATAGAATGCTTAAGTAAATTCTTCTGTTTCTTGGGTTTCTAGCTTAAAGCACCTGAAACTTGCTTGTTCAAAGGCATGAAAATCTTGCCCTCATTGATTAGTCCAGTGGCTACTGTCTTGCTTGAGCTTGGACATGCTAGGTCCTAACACAATACAGCACTGTCAACCCTCTTCTGGGTATTTTTATTTCACATAGGAACATAAGTGGCATCTCTGTTACCACAGATTATTACTCAACCAACTATATATCAATTATATACATATCAATATTATATATATTTTATATATATATGTCGAAGTATATATAAAATGTCATGGTTCTTGGACTGCACAAACAGAAAATCCCTCTTCCCTTGACAGATGGCAAGTGCAGCGTAAAGTGGTTGCCATTCCCAAGAGTGTCACTCCTGCTCGTATTCAGCAGAATCTCCAGGTAAGTTTAAATGGAGGAAAGAAGTTTCAGCAATGCCCTTTCATGTGAGTAATGTACTGTCCTACTACTTCCAGGGCGACAGGCTGAGGCACTTGGTTCATACTTGTTCATCAGCGTATGCACACACTTAGAAGGGAGGGTAAAAATTTCTGCAAAACGAACTTGTTATGTTTTAAGCAACTAAGTGTGTGAGTGCACATGCACAGCCTTGTTACCCAAAGGTAAAGAACATACTTTATAGAAGTCTAAATGAAAAATCTTTACTGAAATTCATCTGATATATGAATTTATTGAACAAGGGAGTCTTCTAATTATGTTCAGTGGTTCTTCTTTATGAATAATAGTTGCTCTAGCATGCAAGTGAGGGTTAGTGACTATTTCTGCAGCAAACTGCCATTCTAATAACACTGAATTAATAAGGTGGCTCACTTCTGTTCTGAGGTAGAGACAGTTCTCTTTAGAAATTATTTGAAAACTCTGGTTTGAAATAGTCTTGAAGGGAGGTCTCTGAATTACCTCCTGCAATCTTTTTTCAGCCCTTAATCATACAGGTTGGCTGGTTACCTACTTGTTTTTAAGTTAGGAGTTATTTCTCTGTTATTCCCATTAAACCAAATGCTTCCATCTAGTATACTGCTAGAAATCTTAAGAAATTCCAGTAATCTCTGCAGTTACTCAAGGTTCGGACATATGTGGGAACAGAATATTGATTGAACAGGCAGCACGCACTTGGAGGAACAGTCCTACTGCTTTTTGTCTTTGTGGAAGAGTGCTATGCAGTATGAGCACCTCAGACTTTAAACCTTTGTTTTGGTGTTTTTTATAAAATGGGTTTAATTCAACTTCATAACCAGAAGACAAACGAATGGTAACCTATGGTTATTTAATAAAGCCTCTTGCTTTTGTTCTCAGGTGTTTGATTTCAGCCTCACAGAAGAGGAGATGAGCCACATTGGAAGTCTGAATAAAAACTGGCGTTACATTGTGCCAATGATTACGGTAAATTTCTCATGTTTCTAATAGTTTTCATTATGTGCATGTGGCCACATCTTTGGGTTTTTGCAGTTTTCTTTCTTTTACTGTCCCCATCAGAACTAATTACTTGCAAGAACACTACATGACGTTCTTCTAGAAGTACTTCTTTTTCCAACTATCCTAATCTAATTTATGGTATAAATTTCTTAAGATCAGTGAAAACTCAGGATGCTGTTAGTTCTCCACTTACATCTTGGAAGTCGCATATGGGAATTTGTCCACTCCCCTCCATTGGATGTCCCTCCTTTCTGAGACTGTTGGAATGACCTTCCTGCAATGTAGGGAGTTTGGGTTAGGCTGTTGTATTTTTCTTCCCAAATCCATTAGCTGCAGCATCTTTTAGTATCAGTAGTTTACTCTGCCACATGAAACCTTATCTCATGTGCTAGCAGATGACATTCTGTTATTAGAGAAACTAATGCCTTGTAAATGTTGAAGTCATCCTCTTAGTCTTCTCTTATATTAAAGGAGCTGACCATGTTCCTTTCCCTTCACTGAAAAAAAAAAAGTCAGTGCCTTGTTGTGTCCTGTCTTCATAGTGTTCCTCATTTCCTACTGTCTTGCTTCTGACTATATAACAGAGAGCTAGTCCCTGGTGCAACACCAACCAACAACATATGGCAACGGTGCTACAAGTGTGAAGTGATTTATCCCTTCTCTATCATATAGTACACTGCATAGATACAGTAGGTGTCTCTGCAAATTCAGAAGTTGTCAAGCATACCCTTGGCTCTTCAGAGTTTGTCTGCCTGTAAATTATTCTTCAGTAGTCAGTGGCTACTGGCTATAGTTTTTTTCTTTGGGGAAAGCATTTCTCCACGATTTGTTATTGAGGGGTTTTTGACTACTTGAGAGTGTGTCAGTGACTAGTCTGAATTAGGAAAGAGAAGTTGTGAACGTGTGGTGAATGACTGTCTCATATCAAGGGTAGATAGTTGTTCCAGCTTTCACTGTTTGTTCTGTTGGGGCTTAGGAGATCTTCAAAGCCACCATGCTTTTAACTGTACGGTTGCTTCAGAATGTGTGCATAAATATAAACGCCCACATTGCTGCAACCAAAATTATCCTTGTGTTTATGGATCACGAGTCTGTAAACCAAAGTGCAAGCTTAGCTGCTGAATTGTGTGAATGTGGTAGTGACAAGCACACCTGCTTCTGAAAGTATGTTTCTTTCAAGTGTTTTGCTACTCATGCTGCAAACAGAGTTGTTTTATTAATGAAACTGCACAATACATTAGAATATAGCCTGGCTTGGATGAGCTAAGGCTAATTGATGTGCTTCTGTTACTTGGGAGACCTGATCAGATTACAGTGATTCACAAAGGAGAGATGAAATACAGTTCAAAGTGCTAGCCCATCCAACTAGAAAAAGGGTGAATGTGATGCAGCTGGGCTTCAAAGATACTGCCATATTGTCAGATAAAGAGACAGGAAGAAGCAAGATGGGAATTCAAATGCGACTCTGTAGCTGTAAGATCTCTAGTGGAACCTGTTGTCTCCTGCCTATCCCTTCTGGGGTTATTGGAAAGAGTTTTCATCAACTGTGAATTAAAATTCCCTTCTAACCTTTCATGCCTATCTCCTCTATGAATCTAATTTACAGTGTCTAGAGTTCAAAGTGTGATATGGCAGTGGTATCAGAGCTCCTATCGTAACTGATGAGACCATTGGCCCTTGCCTTATTTTACTGATATGTCACCACAAGTTCTTACAGTTGTGCCACTCTTCTCCACATTGTATTTTGTAAAGCCTGAGGGGAGGCTATTACATTGTCTACATATGATTTAGGTTGCTTTATATGTTAACAATTCATTGTCTGAATAGAGGTTGGAAACTGCCTTGCACCAGCCTGAAATACAAACTTTTGGAAACATGTAATTGACCAGGGAATATACTTAAGTGAAACCTGAATGACTAGCAAGCCAGGAGAGGAAGGTGATGGTGTTGTACACATAATGTTCTCTCTATTATTGATAGTTAGCTACCATTGACCTGCAGTGTGATTTTACTTCCCCCCCTTCTCTCAAATTCCTGGGGTAGACTGGAATCAGGTGTGTGAGACATTGCTTCTGGCAGCTGCTGTCTTGGCAGGCTGTGAACAAGAATGCTTACCTGAAGAGCTGTTCTGTGTAGTGAAGTATGCAGGGGGAAGAAACTGGGGGGAAGAATGAGGAATATAAATTTTAGAAACACAAGGAGGTTGTTGGCTCTCAAGAGAATGAGGAAACCTGAAAATACAATGATGCTTTTGTCCCCAGTTTTAAGAATTGCCTTCAGTTAAGGGCTTTATTTCAGCTTTAATCTGGGCATCAGTCAAATGTTAAACCTTAACATCTTCGTTTTTTGCTCTGTGGTGCCCCCAAGTGACTAATTTCGCACTTCAGTAGTCAGTGTAAACAATTCATTACTGGGGATTCCAGTTGTTGCTTTGAAATGCAGGTTTTATACTGGAAGCTAAGAGGGACTTGCTGGTGGACACCTGGTTTGAAAGTCCCTGTGGTTCCTTCTGCCCCTGTAACATTTTGAGTGATCTTTAACATGTCATTTATCCGTATAAAATTCAATTATTTATCTTAACATAACTTCTATTCAGTCGTTAGAGCCCTAAATTAGGTTTTAGCTAAACTGTGCTAGTCTGTCACCCAGGGAGCTATGTATGTCTTTGCCAATGCTGCACCTGAACTTCCCCAGACATTACTGGTGAGGAATGAGGTTTTATCTCAGCTCCTCAGAAACTGAGCATGTTGCAGTGGACTTGATGCAACTAGAAGTGTAACTTGTGTATCTGAATGCTTAGAGGTGGGATGTAGGCCCTGAGATTTCTGCATGGCTGCGTCTGTTTTCGTGCCAGCCTGATCCTCTGTTTCTTTATCTGTGAATAGTAGTTTCAGTATTGCAATTGTATGGCTGGAGAAGCTCATCTTCTGTGGAAATGTTAAACAAAAAGTGCTATGAAGGAGTTCAGTGACACTATTAATGCTTCAGTAGATGACCCTGAACAAGTTGTTCAATGTATTTCATCTTATCCATCTGTAAAATCGGCAGCCCAGCAACTCTCTATCATGGAAACACAGGCAAAAGCTTCAACTCCAGTGAAGTGTTTTGAAGTGTGTGTGTTATGCCACTTACTGAACAGCTACAAGGCAAAAGGCTTTTAACTATTCTTAATCTAATTCTTCAAGTCTCAGCAGCTTGAAAGACTCTAGCTCTAGGCTATAGAATTCTATCTCCTTTTTAAATTAGTTTTTAAATTTGTCTTTCAAGAAAACTAAGAGGACTCGGGAGTAGAGGGAACAGCTCTTGCTTAAGCTGAAGAAGATCCTCCCTGATGTTTGGAATGTGAAGGTTTAGAAATCTAAACTATGCAGAATTTGAAACCGAGAGTAAGAAACAGATTTTTATCTTTCTGACTTGAGTCTGTTTACTTTGCAGGTGAATGGAAAGCTAGTAGCAAGAGATGCTGGACACCCCCATTACCCTTTCAATGATCCCTATTAACTACTAGAAAATAAGGTGTTTGAGTAACATGCTCCTCTGCATGCCCTTCCACAAAATAATTGTTGCCACAATCTGTCAAAAACCCTGTCCAAATAAAACCTTCCTTCCTGAGTAGGTTTACTTACAATGTAGTGTTTCTAATTGACCTCCTTTCTGGAGATATTGTAGCTTCCATGTCAAAGTTTGCGGATTTATTACAATGGCTGCAAGCTTGCTCCTGGAAGCATCAGATATTTTGGAGATTAGATAAAGAGGTGGGGAATCTAAATCAAGTTCCAAACATGTCATTATCAAGCTAGGGCAATACTTTGGGTTTACTGCCTGTGAAACAGTTTTGAAAGCTTCAGTTATTACCATGAAGAGAAAAAAAAAAAAGGTGAAGGCATGAAAACATTTTAAAGACTAAACAACTGCTCAGCCATCAACTTTGATAAGAATTGATATCTTTTATACAGGAACAAAGTGAAAAGTGCTACAGTTGCATTATGTCCATAAACAATTAATTAAAACCCAAGTAACCAGCTATGCCCCAGTGCTTTTTATCCACCTCAGAGTACTTGTGGGACTTAAATTCTCTATTTTCTTTTAATTTGTCTGTAGATTTGCGGAGAATAAATGCATAACCTGAAGCAGGCCTTCAGGGAAATCCTTTCTGTTGCTTGTCACAGGGATAGGTTTCAGCTCTGACAATAGCTTTGATTGTCCTAACACAAAAGCTTCCAGAACTTTTTAGCAAGTCTTGTAAAAAAAATCCTGCTTTTCCTGTAAAGTTGCCCAGTGTCTCTTTACCAGAGATGACCAGTTTGAGTTCCGGAAGGTCACAAAATTAGTTCCTGACTATGCAGTAAGAGCAAAGGCCTGTCGGAGGGACCCTACCACAGTAACATTCCATTTTTGACTGCTGCCTGGGTTGATGCTTGGGAGAGCTGGTCCTGTCTCCTCTTTACCGCTGACCTGCTGGTAACACTGGGCAAGCAATTTGCCTTTCCGGTGCCTCTGTCTTCCCACTAGCCATGTCTGTCTGTTACTCCCTGGCAGGGACAAATTTACTGAACGCTGATACGCTGTTGAGAGGACTGGAACTCTAGCTCTGTTTTATTTTGTTTCAGTCTAAGCCATCCAAGTACAAAGGGTATGAGGAGTTAGTACCTACTGGTGCTCTGATGGTGATACCTTCTGAGGCCTTAGCAATGTTAACACTTTTTTTTTGGTTTTATCTACCTGTAAAATAGGTTTAATGCGCATTTGCCTTGGTGGGGACAGGGTAGCAAGGCAGAGTTTCTAAAGGTCTCTCAGATTTAAAACAAAGGAACTCTTTCAGATCTGTGAATGCCATTCAGAGACGGTCATAGGCATGATTCCTTGTTTGCTGCTGGATAAAGAAAGCTTAACTGACTGTTAAGTGAAATAAAGAACACTTATTTTTCCCGTAGCAATAACAGACATAGAATTAGAAGAATAATTCTCTGTATTCAAATAGTGCAAAAATGGAAGAATTGGATTCTTTTAGTTTTCATAACCTTGTTTACAGTAGGTCTATGGTAAAAATATGTTCATCTCAAGCATGGTGCCTCCTCAAGTATTTCCTGCCCTGGGCCTCACAGCATGCAGCTGAACTGGAACAAACCTGTTTATTGCTCTTTGTAATCCTTATGTAAAATTTAAAGAACTTCTGTTCCTCAGTAGAGTGTTTCCTAATTCCAGCTGAATGCACCTCAGTGGAGAAAGCCATTACAGCTCAGTTAGGATTCTTTTACTAGAGTGGATGTTTTCTTCTAAGGGAAATGAAATCCCTGTTGGTTTCAAATCAAGCACGGGTGACTTTGAATACAGTTCTTACTGCCAATCAGTAGGGAAGCAATTTTACTTTGAAGGTGCTACCTAGAATGGTAACAGCAATCATCCTGCCAAGGAAAGTGGCTTTTGTTGCATGTATTTCCACTTGCATGTCTGCATGTCTTAAATAAATACTGTACTCTGTGTATGGCTTTTGAGATTTTTTTTTTCCCCCCCTTCTCGCAAATGTCAGGGCCCTAATTAACTTTTTTTCTAGTTACTTCTCTGTTCAGGAGTAAGTGGGCAGAGAGAATTCCCAAGAAAAGGAGATCAATCCTCTGTCTCCATTAAACCTGCAATTGTCGGCTGTGTCACCGCATGGGCTAACATGGTGCAGTTGAAGCTGGTGAGCTTCAGCTTGATATATCATCAAGATATTCAACTTTAATATCTTGAAATACCCCGGGGAAAACGAGCCCCCGGGCCGCTGCCAGCAGCTCTGCTGCTGCTGCGGTGGGGGCTCTGCTGTCACGGCTGCAGCAGCCATGGCTGCCGGGTCTGGGCCGTTGCATGTGCTGGGGGAAGAGCAGAGCAGCTGGCTGAGCCCAGCCGGAGCCGTGGAGAGGCTGGGGTTGGACTTCGCGACACGGCGCCGGTGCGGAGGCGCCGGTGCACCCCCCCCCCGAGGCGTGCGGCACAGAAACCCGAGCCCGGCCAGGCGCGGGCTGGCGGTGCCGCTGGCCGTGCGCCATGTTAGCGAGCGCCCGCTCTGGCT
>JAVJGJ010000030.1:24734887-24747029 GCA_035590215.1 Microhierax caerulescens
TGGCCCGGCCTTTGTTCAGCCAGCGCCGCCCCCGCCCCCTCCTGTCAGCTGCTGGCCGGGGCCCGGCGGCCGCCCGGAGCGGTGCCGGGGGGGGCGGCCCAGGCGCGCCGCTGCTTCCCTGACTGGAAAGGTGGCGTGAAACACAAGGTCCCGCGTTTTGCGGGTCGCCGCCGGTGTGTGGGGGACAGCCCGGGGCTGCGGGGGACCTGCGGGGTCGGGCGGCGGAGCCACTGGCCAGGCCTGTTGCAGTGCAGCCTGCGGGCGGGAGCGGCTGCTTGCCCGGCAGCCTGTAATTCAAACCAGTCACCCGACTGGTGGGGCTGATGGGGCGGCCAGTGGGCACCCTGAGGCTCACCCCGCCAGGGAACGGGTGGCCTGTTACCAACCCTTCCTCGATGTTTGGTTTGCAGGATGGAAGAGGAATTGGCAGCTCCGTCCACGTCCACAGACAAGACAGACAGGTGAGCTGGGAGTGGGAGCTGTCAGTTAGCGAGAGCGTGAGGTGCAGCGTGGCCGAGTGGAAGCAGAACGTTCGCCCTTCGCTCCTGTCGGGCTTGAAGTTCAGCTGACGCGGACGCTGTAGGCGCTGGGTACTTGAGCTCACCCGTTGGTAGTCTGCGTCAGGCTAGTGCAACAAAGCTCTTTCAAGGGCTAATAAATAACACAAATACCAGCTGTTGTTTAGGAAGCTTCCGATCTGTGAGTTAGCGCTGGGAAAGCATTGGGGAGGTACAGCAAGTACGTGGCTAGCATGTAGCAGTACCTCTGCGGGCAGCCCTTGTCCCAGTTCAAGGTACTGCACTGGGATGCTCTTTCTGGAAATGGAGCCATGGGAGATGTGCTGAATTGAAACATAACATTGCATCTATTTTTCTCAAATGCATCACTATTGTATCAGTGTGCAACTCTTTGAAATATGTTCTTTAGCATCCTTTGTCATACCAGATTGTGATACCAGCTTTGTGTGGTGGTTGGCAAAATCTACCTGTCTGCCCTTGGTCATCAGAACTAAAAGTTGGCCCAGATTTAAACAAAACCAAGCCATCCCTACCCTGGTAGTTCAAGTCAACCATTGTAATGTATGTAACTTGCTGTTGTATAAAGCTGACTAGGTTTTGAAAGCTGGATGTGAAATTACTATGGAAACTAACAGGATTCTGCATTTGATTTATTTTCCCCTCTAGTATGGATGTGGATGGAGAATCAAAGAAACTATTGGGCTTAGGACAGAAACACTTGGTAATGGGAAATATTCCGGCTGCTGTCAATGCATTCCAAGAAGCTGCGAGTTTACTGTGAGTAATAAAGTGTTTTGTGTGTTTTTATAGGGCTTGGATTTCAGCTTGGCTATACTGATGTGGCTTATACAGGAAAGATTGCAATTCTTATCTCATACATGCTGCTGTATTTATAATACAAACGAGGAGAGGACAAACTTCATATTGAACCCAAGTGTTGGACAATACTGTAGTTGGTATGCAGTTTAGACAGCTTTTGTGGTAGTAATTGCTGGAAAAAAACTTCCCAAAGGAGGAAAAGGGATTTGGTATTGTGTTTTGCAGTGTGTGGTTGTGATGTCTGTTAATATGAAAATAATGACGGTGTTATTTGCTAGTAACATGTTTACTAGTCTTTATCGTTCTCTGAGGGTGACACCCACCTCTTTGGGTTTTAGACTAATTTACTTTGCTGGATGTTTGAGAGCCACATCTAGCTGAGAGGAGCACCTGTTATTTGTTTGAAACTGTGGAAGATGAGCTAAGAAATTGATTCTTCCTGTCCATGCAATTTTAGCTTTCAAGCTTACATACCAAAATCTGAAGCGGGCATAGACAAACAATTCTTTGTTACTTTTGTAGGGGTAAAAAATATGGTGAGACAGCGGATGAGTGTGCAGAAGCTTTTTTTTATTATGGAAAATCTCTCCTGGAGTTGGCAAGGTATGCTAACAGTTTCTCATTTGATTAAGAATCTGCCTGCCCTAACAGCATTTCACTATTGTATAGACAGGGTTACACTTGAGCTTCATGTAAGCAAGGTTGCACTGGGTGGGATGGGCCATGGTATTGCAGCTTGTGCAGTGTTATTACAAGGGCTAAGGAATAACAGACTTTTGTTCTTGTTAGAATGGAAAATGGTGTGCTGGGAAATGCCTTAGAAGGGGTGCAGGTTGAAGAGGAAGAAGAAAAAGCTGAAGATGAGTCTGCATTACCAACTGTTGATGGTATGTAAAGCTGTCTGCCCTGTTGTGGAGGCACCAAGGTGCATTTTCGTGTCTGAATGATCCAAGTTCAGTCCATTGGTATCTTGGGTAGCTTGAATCATTTTGTTAAAACTCTTAGCAGCCTGAATGGATTTTTTTTTTTTTTGTTGTTGTTGTTCTTCTAATCTTTGTTAAAGATTGCACAAAACCTTAAACTCCTGCAAGGAACTGGTCACTGAAAGCACACATAAAGGGTCACCAGCTGTCTGTGTCCTGAAGCAACTGCATTCAGACTTGCTTTCTTAAGCTTTACAGTCAACTTGAACTGCTTTGTAACCTTGTAGCAGTACATTGTGTGTAGTAGGGCAGGCAAGAGTCTGTAAAAAGTCCAAGAACAGTAACTATTTTATACTACCTGCAGCTGGACATAATACAGGAATTCCTGTCAATCCAGACTATTAAAAGCACTGGCACCTCTTGCTTAGCTGTGACTAAAAATGCTAGCGCGCAAAACTGCACACTGCTTGAGCAGCTGCTTGCAATAATGCAGTCTGGGGAAGGGATTTGCTTATTCCAAGTTAATATGTTGGTTGTGTCTTAATTCCTTGTACTTTGAAAATGGAACTCTGAGGAATGTCATCTAACTTGGTGACAAACCAACACACTGGAGGGTCTGAGGGTGGTATTGTCAGTGCCCGTTAATGTCTTTTATCACTAAACTCGAAGAAATGTTTATGCTTCCTCAATCATGTAGAAGAAGCAAGGGAAGAGTTGAGAGAACAGGTATATAATGCCATGGGGGAAAAAGAAGAGGCCAAAAAGTCAACAGAAGAGTCTCCAGTACTATCTGAGAAGGAAATCAAAGAAGAGGATGTTGAAATGGAAGACATCACAGAAGAAAAAACAACAGAAGAAGCAGTTGCTGACAAGGATGTAAAGCTTGAAGAGGTTGAAGAGAAGACAGAGGCTCCTGTGGAAAAAGAAGTAACTTCAGAAGAGCAGAAACAGCAGGTTGCTGTGGAAAAGGAGGCTGCAAAAGAAATGGCAGCTGTGGAAGAGAAGATAGTGGAAGAAGAGCGCAAGATGGTGCCAGAAGACAAGGTAGCAGAGGCAACTGAGAAGGAGAGAATGACAGAAGCTTCAGACAAGGAGGTGGAGGCTTCTGTGGAAGAGGCTGAAGCTGGAGAAGTGGCTGTGGAAGAGAAGGGAGAGGTGGCAGAGCAGACAGCAAAAGTAACAGAAAAAGATCTGACTGTGGAAAAGGGAGAGGCTGTAGAAGGGCAGGCAGAGGCAGCTGTGGAAGAAAAGGCAGTAGCGCGAGTGACAGCGGAAGTGCAGGCAGCAGTTGCTGTGGAGCAGAAAGAAGCTGCAGAAGGGGAAGCAGAAGCAGGTGAACAGAAGGTGGAGGAGAAACAAGAGCTGGTAGAGACTGCTACAGAAGAGATGCCAGATGAATCCAAAGAGCCAGAGTCCTCAAAGGAACCTGTGCCCACAGAGGGCAAAGAGCCATCTAATTACTTGGAAGAAAAGGCTGAAGTAGCTGCTAAGGTAGAGAAAGAGGAAAAGAAGGATGACCTGATGGAAGAGGGTGAAGGTGCTAAGGTAGAAAAAGAAGAGAAAGATGACCTGATGGAAGAGGGAGAAGGTAACAGTGAGAGGAGAAAAGTTATTGTGGGTGGATGACTTGATGGATTTGGCTAACAATGGGTAAAAAGTGTTCCATTCAGAATTTTCTGTTTGCCTTAGAATAAGGAAAAGGCACAGTAAAGGGGCTTTTGGAGGATTTTACATCCAAGTAAAGTTTCAAGGAATAGTCTCAGTTTCTTTAGACTAACGCTTAACTAACTGCAAAGCAAATCTCGAAAGCAAACTTACAGCCCTGTGAAATGTGTAAGTAATGGCTAGGCTCGTGGAGAATACTGAATGGATGTGCACTTGCATGCGTCTGGGTGTATTGCACTAACCTGAAGCACAAGTTGTCTCTGGTTATAACTATTCTTCATTTTAAAAGTGGAGCAGAAAAATAAGAACAGCTGAATACATAACAAAGTAGTAAATATGCTTTTTTTGGGGGGGAGGAGCTCTCTCTTTGAGTCTCTCCGGTGACAATTAAGTGTTTAGTTGGCAAATCTAAACTTAATTTGCCTTGGAACCTGAAGGCTTGTTGTTACTATCTAGTACAGTCTTCCAGCTCTAGCTTTTTCTGCCATTCTGCTTCTTTGCTTCATTGTAGCTGTTTTCTGGATTATGTTAGAGTAACTTAGTAAAACTTGCACATTTTGCTGAAGTATTACTTGCATGGTCTTAGTAGGCCGGTGCTTCCTAAGTTAATTGATGAGCTGATAATTGAAACTTTGCTTGTCAGTAACTTTGCTTCACAGGAAGAGCCTTATTTTAGAGTGGTAAATATTCGGACTAAACCCTTTTGGACAGTGACAGGATTTTTACTTATGAGCAGAATGAACACTCACTGGTGGAGCAGCTGCCTGACAAGGTGTCTGTCTGGACGTAGTATGACTGAACATAAACTAAGAATAGTTATCCACTCGTTGTTATCCTGTGAAAGGCTGCTTATGTACAAGTACTGCTGCTTCCCCCCCACAACTCTGCTAGTCTGAGGACACTCCTGAATATCCTCATCTAGTACTGTGTCATTCCAGACTTCTCCTACTACTTAAAATTTTAACGTCCCAACACCTCCTCTGGTTTACCTTTTTGCTGTCCTGATACAGGTTTGGCCCTCTCAGTGGTAGGTGTGGTGGGTTCTCTAGTCTCTGTCCCATCAAGCTCATGTTACTCTGAAATTAGCAGTCACAATACAGGAATTAAGCGTGTGACCTTAGTATGCAAGTCTACCGATGCTCTGAAGTTACTAGCCATACTCCTTCATTGCACACTTTCCCAAAAATCTTCTACGAGTAGCATAGATCATGTAGTGGTCCTACACAGCATCAGAAGTCCAAGTCAGTGCTGCACAATACAGATTCATTAATAACATTGCCAATAAGTGTCTGATGTGAGGAACGTGAATTCAGAACTAGTCTTTGTACACGGTTTGGCAGCTATCTTGCTGAAAACTCCTGTTAGATATGTAGCATGAAGTCCAGTGACTGACCAGTACCTCCAGAGCTTCTCAGTCCAGGATCCTGTAGTTTCAGTGAGAGTTCACAATGAATTTGTGAGAACTGAATTCTGTGTTAAGTTTCTGTTCTAGATAATATGAAGTTAAACTTAAAAAAGGGGCTAAGGCAGCCTGGAACTACTTTAGTCTACGGTGCCTACCACTTTCAGCAAGATGGCTGCTGCTGAACATTTAACGTATCTGTGCTCTTCTTGCATCACACATCTAACCCGTCACTGGAAGGATAAGGGCTGGATATACATTCTGCCTGACTCCATGTGAAGCAAGCATAATGACAACAAGTGGTGTCGTTCATCTACTTTCCTTGTAGAAACAGAAGAATCTGAAGAGGAAGATAAAGAAAATGATAAAGCTGAAGATGATAAGGAGAACGAGTTGACAGTGGAAGACAAGGTGAGATTGCTGAGCTCTGATATGTGTGCTCATGGGAGAGTGCAATGTTTGTCTGAGTCATGTTAAAAGTCTTCATAAAAGCTCATGTGTATTTCATTTAGTCTTGTGTAGGAAATTACTTTTGAAAACGAGTATTGCCTATAGAAGTGGCATGTTCTGCATAGTCTGCTTTGCAGGATCTTACTCAGCTCTGTAAACTTGGGCTTGTTTAGCTGTGCTGAAACAAATGCTTGCAGTCTGCTGATGAGTAAAGCAGCCTGGTGAAGTCAGGGACAGTTGCTTTAGCTTGTGGCTAAAGTTATTTACTTGTAACAGTTCATTCTCTGCTTGTTTTGTTGTCTCCCTATGTATGTTGAATGCACCCAGTCCAGGAAGTCCCAGTTAGGATGGGGATTTAGTGGGAAGTGTAGTGCTGCTTAAATCTGAGGTGTTATGTTAGTGTAGCAGTCAAAACACCTGGAAAAATCTGAAGCCTATTAAGTGTGCTACTAGGCGTGCTAGACAACTGTTTGGAATGGAGTATCTGTCTGTTCCTCAGGCTGTTCTAATGGAAGCTCAAAAGCTCATTTAAAAAGTGGAATGTGGAACTCCTTTACTTAGCTTTTGGTTCATCTAAACGGCACCTCAAACAAAATCCTACTCTTGGGATAATATTGGTGCTTGGTGCCCTGTTATTTCTGGGGAGAAAAAAAAAAAAAAGGCTGTATCAACTGACAGTGTAAGCCTATGTTCCACTTAAAACATCTTCACTGCAGGCAAAGTCTTGGTTGATGCAGTAATCTCTGCTCTCTGTGTTTGTTTTGGTTTTTTTTTTTTCTCCTTCCAGTGGTAAGCTGTTCACTTCTTGAAGAAATTTATTCCTTGACAATGCCACTTAGAAATTCACTGGTGGTGTTTGATGTGTTATGCAACCAAGTCACTCAATCTTTAATGCATTTCTAGTCTTTACAGGAAAGTGAGGAGGATGAAATCGGAAATCTTGAGCTAGCCTGGGACATGCTGGAGTTAGCAAAAGTCATCTACAAGAGGTAAATACTGAAGTCCTAACTTGGATATGTGCTAGAGAAACTCATTGTAAATGGGAGGTGGCATAAGCAATTGGTGAATGTGGCCTATTCTGATGAGTTTTTGAAAACTACTTTTTTCTTGATTTAGACAAGAAACAAAAGAAGCTCAGCTCCATGCGGCTCAAGCTCATCTAAAGCTAGGAGAAGTTAGCATTGAATCTGGTTAGTATTAATGCTTATGTACGAAGTGTTCAGTTCCACTTTCTGTTGTGCTCAATTTTGTACTTAAAGTGAATGGAGGTGAGTTAAGGCTGTTAAGATGAAAGCAAAATAAACTTTGTCTGATTATGGTAGTGCAGCTGTGTGAGAAGCTTTGGAATCAATGGATGAACAAGTTGGTGCCTTAAACAGGGGACTCTGTGCTTTTCCAGAACACTGAAGGAAGGCTGAGTGGGAAGTAGCATGTTACCAGATCAAAACCAGCCTTTTGTTCTGCTTTATAGGCAGGGTTTGGTTAGCTTCAGAAACTTGGGAGAGACCTGCTGTATTGAAACAGTGAGTCGCTGAGCTTGGTAGGAGGTGTCAGTACCATGCCACTTCCAGAACCATAAAGACTGCAAATGCAAAATGGTTGACTGTCTCAGACTTTCCAAAATCTTGGGCTGTGGTCAGGAAAGGCTCTGTTACGCAGCAGAAAAAAGGAGTGGGAAGCAAGCCCCAGGTTTTCACTTTCTAGTGTGTCTTTCTTTGCCCTTGTTAAATCCAAGTAAAGCGTAATCTTTCTTTATGGCAAGCATTGGAAATAGCCTGACAGGTTTCTGGACCAGGGCTACAAAATGGTTGTCTTGTGTCATTAGAATGCATTCGGTGGAGAGCTCGACTGGAAGGTAGCGGGGATCACCCTGAGCTCTGGGTTCAAGTTGCAGTTGGGAGCAGTTACGTACAGTTTCTGGTAGTGGGTAAATCAGGATTTGTGTGCCTGGCTTTGACTTGGCTGCTTTGTTAGCAGTGTTGCTGTGAGTAGACAAAAGCACTCCTGGGAGAATGAGAGGAACTGGACTCGAATCAGTCTTGGGGTGGGGGTGGGGCAGCGTTGTCACTTGATAATCTGAGAGCAGCCTGTTGCTGAACCGAACTGCTGTGTTCAATGGCGGTTCTGTTTTCAGGCTATATGAAGTGTAATAAAACGGGGAGTGACTGAACAAGGGTTTAGATCTTGCTTGTTTGGATAAGTGAGTGTGGTTTGTAAAGACCTTGTGGCTTTTTTCCTACAGAAAACTACACACAGGCTATAGAAGAGTTTCAGGCCTGCCTGGCCCTGCAGCAGAAGTACCTGGAGGCTCACGACCGCCTGCTAGCAGAGAGTCACTACCAGCTGGCGCTGGCGTACCACTACAACAGCCAGTTCGATGAGGCAGTTCTGCAGTTTGGTAAATCCGTGGAAGTCATTGACAAGAGAATGGGTAAGAGGATTTCTAAAACTGCCTAGTGAATGAGAGCTTTCACAAGTCAGAGCAGACTTTAACTGGCTTTGAAGTACTTAGGTGTGCTTATTACCTTGCCACGCAAACATTTGTGGGTTTGGAAGTGGTAACGGGCTGTACTGATACCAGAATTGTTACAACAGTGTGTGTTAGCAGGTACTTGTCTCAGGATCACTGGACAGCTACTTTGTCTTGAGGGTTTTCTTGCCATGATAGCTGTTTTGTCCTAGCAATGCTCACTGAGCGAATAAAGAAGGCAGAAAGTGGGTCCCCTGAAGATGAGAAGGAGATCGAAGAACTGAAGGGACTGCTTCCTGAAATTAAAGAAAAGATAGAAGATTCAAAGGAGTCTCAAAAGAGCGCAAGAGTAGCTGAGCAGGCGCTGAAAGCAACTCTGGTTAGTGCATCTGGTGGTTTCCTTTTTAACCAAGCATTCTTCCAGTGACACTTGTAAACCAGCAGTGGGAGGAGCTCAGACTCGGTGGTATGGACTGGGGGCTGATGGTGGATGCTACGGGCTGTGATTGTGAGGAGGGAACTGAGGCAGCTGACATCTGAAGAGAGGCTATTTAGTAAGTGCAGCGACACTAACTGTTCCAAACTAAACTGGAATTTGATGGGCTTCTATAGCAGTTTAATGTGTTGGGGCAGTGACAGGTCAGCCAAATGCGAGAATAGACTCAAGTGTTGCATCTGTCCGGTGTGCAAGTGTAGGCTGCAGCACTGAGGTGTCAAGGAGTTGGGTTTCCTATCCCTCTCTAAACAAGCATTTATGGTCTTGCCAGAACTTGTTCAGTGTTTCTTCTGCTTTTCTTAAGGTTGGAACTACATCTGGCTTTGCCCAAAGTGAAGACAGTGGTTCTGTTTCCACAGTAAGTTAAGATGGATGTTGATAATTCCTGTCTGCTCTGAGGATTGCTGTTTGCTGTTACTCATGTCCGTGCCTGTCTTGTAACAGATTCCAGTGAGAAAAGCAGCTGACGGTGCATCTCAGTGTGTTACAGACATCTCTCACCTAGTCAGGAAAAAGGTGAGTCCAGAAATTACTAGTTGAACAGTTTGTGAAAGCACCGTTGGCTTACTCTGTATAATTGGATTTCTTGTCTTAAAGCTTTTTTTTTTTCTTCACTTAGCCCTGTAATGAAAAAAACCCAAACACTCTAAAAGCAAAACCAGAAATAACACGTGAAACCCCTTTCCACTGGGAGCCAATCAGTCTGGGAACCACCCAGCCTCCAGGAGACTACTCCTGATGGCTCGGCACCCTGCCTGACCCGCACTGCTTGAACTTCAGAGCCGAGCTGTGTGGCTTCTGCAGGCGCTCTCTGAACAAGTGCCCTCTTCTGCAAGAGGGAACCTGCAAGAAGAGCAGGGTTGCCTACAGGTTGTAAGAAAAGGACAAGCAAACCAGGCTGGGTTGGGTTCCCTTCTTTCCAAGTGGAAATGGAGAACTGGACTTAATGAATAGCAGAGCCAGTATAATGGTACTAATAAGCTGCCTCTAAAGAGCTGCTGTATTGAGCACTATTTTCCTTTAAAGGTGTAGGTTTTTTCTAGAACTGTTTGCTGATGTAATTAGTTATCCCCTATAGGATCTTATTTTGTATGCTGCTGTGGTGCAGCCTCGCTGTGCTCTACAGAGGTGATTGTAAGTGTGGTGGATGCCCTCGATCTACCCCCTTACCTGTCACCTGGCTCAGCAGCTGTGTTTCCTTGCTGAACTATAACCAAGGATAATTTGGCACTGTGGACACAAGCACCTAAATAATGTCTTGCTGGAAACACCTTCCATTTGAGACCTCTCTGCCAAAGCCTCAGAACTTTGGTTAAACTGTAATACTGAAGTTTGTCTCGAACCTGGCAAGTAGAGGTTGAATAATGTGCAATGATGTCTTAAAAAAAGCTTAAACTTTAATTTGTACATAGTGAAGACTATAAATAATTTTATTCTCAGAGGAAACCAGAGGAGGAGACTCAACAGGGAGAGAATGAAGCTAAGAAATCTAAACCAGAACTGGCTGTCAATGGTGGTGCTGATGCTGTCCCCAGTGGAAATGAGGTTCCAGAAAAAATGGAAGAGGAGGTGGGCAGCTGAGTCAGGAGTCTGTGCCATGCTTCTTGGGTTTTTCTCCTTCCCTTCCCTCTGTTCAGGCATGGGTTTGTGCCTGGTAGATGTACTGGTTTTATTGCCTGCTGGTCTTTTCACATGGCTTCCCGGATGGGTTGGGAGCATTCCCCAGCTGGCAGGATGCATGTTGTACTGTGGTGTCTGACACTGGGCTGGAAAGACACCAGCTGTGGAGACTTGCCTGTGGGGTGGGACAGAAACATGTTCCAGGTGTTTGAGCCAGGCTGAACTACAGCACAGGGCCTTTTCCAAAAGTATTTTTGATACTCCTGGGTTTTCTTACTTACCTGGGCTATGATTGTTACATGTCAATATTTTAGGGTAGTGTTGGCCTCTGAAGACCAGCAAAGCGTTGTTTTTGTTTTTTTTTTTTTTTTTTAAATTTTAAGTGTTCAACTTGCAGAAACTTCAAACTGCTGCATGAATTGGTGCTGTAAGGTGTGGTGTCTTTTTTTTTTTTTTTTTTTTTTTAAAAAAAAAAAACCTTATCTTTACGTTTAGACAGAGAAAAGGCCACAAGCAGAATCAGGGGCTGCAGTTGAAAGCACAGTATGATAATTCCTTAACCTTGGACACTCTTCTCCTTACAAGGAAAATGGTTTTGTATATAGTGTATTTTTTCACTTTTTGGCAACTTTTGTATGACTCCAATAAAGATTGTAAGCAAATGCTCCCTGCCTTGATCCTCCTCCTGTTACAAGCTCCAGCCTCTGCTCCTCACCTGGTTGCCCCCCAGGGTTGTGGGTCTCAGCCCTGGCACCCTCTGGGGCTCTGCATTTCCATCCACAGCTGCCTGAGGAGGCAGGAGGGAGAGTGCTGGGGCAAGCAGGGCTGGCTGCTGGTGGGAGGAGGAGGGATGGATGAAACTCACTGCAGCTTTGCATAGGAAAGTCGAGATAAAGCCTTTTTGCCTTGTGCTGGGGCATGGGATAAGGCCATAGCACCAGCTGTGCTCGGTTCTTCCTGTGCTGAGCCTGGTGCTGGTCCCTGTGGTGCCTCCCTTGGCCTCCGCAGCCCGGACATGCTGGGGAAGGCTGATAGGAGCTTGTGTGGCTGCTGTGCCCTCTGTACCTGCTGGGACACGGCTGAGGTGCGGCACTGGCTCTGCTCAGCCCCCGCTTTCCTTTACATCCCTCAATGGGATGGTGTCTCCAGACAGTGGCAACAGCCTGGCCCCTGGGCGAGAGGCGGCTCTGGGCCAGCTGTGTGTACCTATTAAAATTTAAGGCCAAGAAGTGAAGAGCAACAGGTCGAAGTGATTTATTAAGCATGTGGCCAAGGCTGTGGGTTTTGCTGGTTCCCAGGGCTGAGCTGTCGGTGCCTCTGGTCAGGCTTCCCCTAGGGAGGGCTGGTGGTCAGGCTGTGCCTGCAGTGAGCCGCAGGGGAAGGAGAGGGGGAAAATGGGGTTGTGTCCCCCACCCCTCCCCAAACCACCCTGGCGCTCAGGGTGTGTGGGCACTGCTGGGGCAAGGAGCAGCCTGGGGTGGAGATGCAGCCGTGGGGCTCAGTGCCTGCTGCCCTTGGGGTCTGCCTGATGCTGCCTGCCCCCTCCCTGCCTGCCCCCTCCCTGCCGCTGAAATGCCCAGAGCTGCTGGTCACAGCAGGGACCCCATGCGCTTCCCCCCGCCCCCAGCACTGCAGGGCCCCAGTGCTGATTATGCAGCTGGTCCAAGGCCCCCAGCCCTGCAGCTGTAACACAAATTTTTGTCGTCCCTTCATTGCACTACCCCGTGTCCTGCTCCAGCTTGGCGGGGGGCGTGCTGGGCCAGGGCCACAGGGACACTG
>JAVJGJ010000030.1:24758879-24785198 GCA_035590215.1 Microhierax caerulescens
GGTAAATTATTGTTACTTGGAATGTTACTCTTATCAACCAAGGACAAACACTGTGAAGTGACAGTCTTTACAAACAGGATCCCAACAAGAAACTTTTATCAAAAGAGCAGGAGAAATACGCCTGCAGAGCATTAAACCATGCTGGTTCCTTTGACCCATTAGACTTTGGAAGCCAACTTCAAGCCATCAGCAAAATAACTCATGCACAAGTGGGATTCAATTAAATCTGAGATGCAACATATCTTGCATTCTGCAAGCAAGGGGAGCAGAAATAATTATTTCAGTATGTTATCATTCTGCATTGGGTTATTTTATTAATCTAAAAATAAATAAATCAGTAGGGGAGGCCATCAGCATTACTCTTCCACTCCAACTTAAAAACAAGAGCAGTCTCCACATTATTGAACGGATTATCTGGCATTCACAGCACACATTCCAAACATTCCCTTCAAACCCAGAAAACATCCCGATCTGCACAATATTGCCTGATACTAGAATCAGAATGTAGAATTACTGTGACAAAAAGTTTTTCTGCGCAGAGCTGGCGGTCGCACTGCTTAGACACCCAGCTCTGAGCTGCCGGTCGGTTGTTCTCCCAGCCTCCACAAAGGGGCAGCTCAGACGAGTTCAAAGCCAGACCCTGCTGCTTTCTCAGGGAGGCCACTAGATTCCAGCGCAACAACTAGAGATGAAAATCAAAAGGAATCGTTTGCAGATTACGACCTTGAGGAGGTATTTCTTGACTGTGAACAAGCAGCCATCTCAAGTAGCCACGAAAGAATGGACTTGTTTCACTGCCACCAGTCCTCTTCCTTTCAATGCTACTCGGTACAACTTAACACAAGCATTTTTCATTCTGTGTGCCTGTGACAGCTTTCCAATACTGCTGACTTCGTCAAAAGGGATGTTTTGACCTCTTTGCTACTTTATGCACTGCAGTTTCCATACAACTTTCTAGAAGTCTTCAGAATAAGGCATCCTACCATAACTGCTTTATGCCTGTACCTTTAAAAAAAAAGACATCATGCACACAGTTTTTCTGGCTAAGGATATGCCGATATCTCACCTTTTAGCTTTGCTAATGGCCACCATTCCTTAACAAAAGTGCTGTTGATGACACCAGCAGCCAATTCTTCCCTATTGCAATCCCCACGCTGAGGAGCATCATGCTCCCCCAACAACCACAGCACCAGGTCAGTGCATGCACACATAAAAACTCTATTACAATTCTAATTCTACATCTTAATTGAATTCTAAATTAGCTAAAATACTTCTAAATCACTAAGTACATATTTATATCCTACTTAACATCACTGATCTCTTGGGCTACATACCAGAAGTCAATAACTTCTCCACTAGCCAAATAGCATTTTGTATGTTATCAATACTCTAATACTTCAGGTATGAATCCAGGCGTAATCCATGCCTACCAACTGGCTCAGCACAGTGAATACTTCATTAAAAGAAACTTAGGCAACTCTCACTACATACTGTCATAACGTCCGATTTAAATATACATACAGAATCTGGAATGGAAATGAGAGCTATGTAACGTAAAACAAGCTTAATAAACCCCCCTACCATTATCTTTCACGTATGCTGAACTTCCACACCGCAGTCACAAGGCTGTCTCAGAAAAACAGATAATATTTTTCAAATTATCTATAAACATTAAGTGGTTTATTCCAACTGTGAGCACCAATTAATGTATTTTTTGTTTCATCTCAGGAATCAAAACTTACAGAGTCTAATTTCAGAACAGTTAGGAAAAGCTTCAAGAGCAGCTCTTCTAGATGGAATTAATGAAAAAGCTCTTAACCATGTTTGGGATTCAAAAGTAGCCCAAACAAATGCAGTTGTGACTGCACAGCAAGGAATAATAGGTACACAGACTTTTACGTCCAAATTTTATGATTTCAAGCAACAGATATACCACGACCAGCACTAACAACAGACATTTGCATAGCTTCAGACACGCATTTCAATCTCTACAGTTGGTATAGCACTAACTTTCAGACCTTGCAAGTTACCTTTGCACACAACAGCTAAGACAGAAAAGCTGTTTGCACTCCTGTTCACTAGAACTCCGTTTACTTTGAAGCAATCAAAAAGACAATCTAAGAGTCTGGACAGAAACTGTATCTTTGACTTCCACTCAAAACATCCAGGCTAAAAATAGGTAAGACTATGTATACACATATATCAGTCAAGCTGTACAAGCAAAAATGAAAGCCGCGGGAGGCCCCTATCCATCAGAAGCTGCATCTTGTTTAACTGATCTAAACAAGTAGTTATATGGACTGAAAAACTTACTAACAGCCTTATATAATGGGCCAATTCATCCCATCTCACTGAGAAGGAGATCAGTTGTCAAATTGTTTATGTAAGCTTATTTGATAATAATTTTAATCACTAGGATTTTTCCTGTAGCTGGCAGAATTTAGCATGAATTAAGAGAAAGTTATGAAAGGGAAAGAAGCTCTCAACTTGCTTTCTTACAAAAAAGTTGTTAAACTTTCCTATTTTGCTTTTAAGTGTGTAAGACTGATCTACTCTAATCATAGGGAAGATTTTGTTGGAATGTCACAGCCAGCATTAGTTATTAATAGATTTTAGTGCTCAAAGTATTTGGACACCTTTTTAAAGAACGACCTAGCTAATAGTTTTCTTTACCTTCTTCAATATTTTCACTACCAATCCTACAAAGTTTCTAGAGTATCTATACACGTAGATTCTCTGGAAAAATGGGCAAGATAGAAGCCTAGAACTAAGAAACAAAAAAAACTACTTGTTTTTTTTCAACACTCCTACATTTCTCTCAGTAAAATAATTATAGCACAAAACCTATTACTTTTCCAGGCTGTCTTTAAGGCTCAACTAAATTAGAGCTAAATTGCAGGATGTTACAATCTAATCTGATCTTAGCCTCAATTGTGTTTTAAACACATCAAAGTATTGTAACCCAATAAAGATTTTTCAAGGTAGTCACATGAACAATTCAAGCACATTGTAGCACACGTTCCATTTCTCTAGCATTGCTTGCTTTGTCCAATTAAGATAAGGATTTGTCTAATGCGTAAGAACACATCCATTCAGACATTAGTATAGTCAGAAGAGAGGTTAGTTCTCCGTACAGACAAGATCAAATAGCATTTTAATAGGGAACAACAATTTTAGTAGTAAACAGACCTCTACTGTAAAGACCACCACCCTAGAAACTACTGGGATTCCAACTCCTCCTATTTGTTAGGGGGTTGATTCCCTTGTCAAGGGAGAGAGCTCTCCCTTGATCTGCAGTTCACTAACTTGGTTTGAAACCCTTGTACCTTGGAAGGAGGAGCTGCAGGTTTAGGAACCAGATTTTTGTAGACACTTGGGACAATGGTGGTGGCTTTGTTGCCATTTGCCAGGTGAGAAACAGGTGATGTAAATGCAGCTGAGAAGGCAGCGGCAGGATCCTCTTTTGAAACCTTTTTGATGACCAGCATCTTGGTAGGTTGCTTGGCACTAGGGGGGTTTTCTGTAAAAATTAAAATGAGAAAGATTCTGAAATACAAATGTTCAGTTTCAGAACAGCTTCAGTATACTGCTACAGTTTCTCCCCTCTCAATCTTAGATGCTACGTATCTGATTTTACACTGAAATGAAAAAAGCCAACAGTGATACCAGCTAACAGCCTTCCACCACACTAGAGGAATCAGAACAGATAGTGGCATTTTTTTGAGCAACCATGGATCAGCTTTGTTAATTCATTGACACAGCAAAAATACTCTGCATAACATATTTCAAAAGACAGTGCTTTTACAAACAAGCACAATTAATATTTCTCAGGCCAAATCAACATATTTGCAGAAGCAAAACAATTTAAAACCAGTAATAGTATAAACAGCTAAAAGCCCCATAAATACTATTGTGATTATTTTTTGAGCAGAATAATAGCTGACAAACATGCAAAAAGAACATAATCCAGTACCACAGCAAGAAGTGTTCTTGAATATTTTTTTTTTGTATTTGTACTATTTACAGTATCTAACCCAAATCATCTAGCTATACTCTAACTAGAGATTAACAAACCTGTATTGAGTTGCTAGAACTGGCACCCTGTTTCACTACTTTTTAGGGTTTTTTTAAAGGCACAGATTTGCATACCACATCAGAATCAAAAGCAAGCCTGTTCTGAGTAAAAAACAATCAATCAAACAACAAAACCCCAAATAAATGCAAACCACAGAATTATGACAGTTTTTGCTGTATTTCTAATATGAAGATCACAAGTCAGGAACTAATGTCTAGCTCACTCAAATCTGCTCTGCCCTTCAAGTGATGTCTGCATGGAATTGTAACTGCAGTAAGACAGGAAGCAAAGGCAGAACAATGACATTACTGCCACCAGCAGTTTTTTTATGACAAGACAAGCACAATTTCAAGTAGACAAAAAGGCTAAGAGATCAGTGAAGATTGTGGAAGGAAAACAACAAAGGAGAAAAAGCTGCAAACTGTCTCCTTTAGGTAAGTTTTTAAAAACATTTTTGAGTGAAAAAAATAGGATCTGAACATCAGTCACAATTCTATGCTTCAGCATCAGCATTCTGTACAGTGATGTAAATATTTTCACCTACCCCATACTCCAGAAGGTGTCCCTAAAGGTTTGTTCTGGTTGTTTTGTCTTCCAGCTTCTGGATTCAAAGATGGCTGTAAAAAGACAATGCAAATTAGTATATGATCATATTGCATATAAAGAAAAAAATTATTCAGCATTAATATAACATTTTACTCCTAGCAACCCAGAGTGCAAGCAGGTTTCTGTGAACAGCACCTGAATTAGAAGAGAGTGCTTTGTCACAAGACATCTGAAAATCAAGTTTGTATTCTCCTTGGCTTCAGCTGTATTTCCAACAGAGGGTTCAGAATAGGCCCTTACGTCTTCTACTATACGATTACGTAGATGCCACCAATCAATACACACATAAGAGATTTAACGAGCAGCTCAAAATATAAAATAGAATCCATGTCATCTGTATATGAAGAATCTTGTCTAATTTCCAAAATAATTTTATACAATAATAATGCATTAACCAATTAAAAAACAACAACCCAAAAGCAGTTCTAGGCTCCTAATGTAAAGGAATAATATATATATATATTTATTTACTGACAAAAAAGCTATATGTAACTTCACATTAAGCTTCAGAGTCCACTTTTCAGGGCAATACTGCATGCAGACTCAGTGCACTTTGCAGACTTACCTTTGATTCAGTATCACAATTCAACCTGGTGGAACAACTAAGGACACATCCGAACTCAAAGCGAAGTACAGAAAAATCTAAGCATTCAATGACAAGTGCTTGTGATTTAGCTATTCCTCTTCCCCGTCCCAAATAACTTCAGTTCAAAATAAAGCCATCTTTTTCCTCCTTTTAATGAATTCTTCATATGTTAGTTACTATGGTGACAGCATAAGTCTCTAATAATGAGCTTCTGAAATAGTAGGCATTCCTGTTCTATAAGGGTTATGAAAAAATGTCACACCATAGCATAAATTCCTGCCTCAGACCCTAGAAATTCCTCTGTTTCAGTGCTTCATTTTTTAGTTACAGGTCAGTTTTGTAGCAGGGGTGCTTACACCACAGGAGAACTTAAAGTAACAGCCTGTGTTGCAGACCTTTCAGGAGAAGCGTTGCCATTCTCAGCCACACAGGCCTAACAGCACATACTTAAGCACAGTATAGACCAGTTTCACCACTCTGGCAAAGGCAATACAGGAGTTATTTAGCAAAGCTTGCTGCTGGATAGTGTGTGGCATTACCATCTTTAACAAAATTGGGGGAAGAAATTACAGAAGAAACAGCCATGTAGGTGGGGAAAGGCACTCCTCAAGGCATTGAAGAGGAGAATGAAGTAGTATGGAAAAAAGATTTAGACCAAGATAGACAACAGCGCACAGTCAAACCATTAACAGTAACTTTCTACATTTCAACCAGCTTTCGACAGTCTAAAGCACAGGCTTCCAGAAATCTTGAATTACAGTATTCTTGAGAAATCAGATTAACAGAAATCCACATGCAAGCTTTATCACTGCTTTCCACGTGTTCACCACCCTGTGATGCAGGCTACCACTCCCAGCAGAAGGAGCTGAAGAAGAGCATGCAATCACTCCCCTGGCACTTCATTGAAAAAAACCCAGCAGCATAAATCAAACTGGTTCCTGCGGCAATTTAAGCATAGACTCTAGATTTTGCCCTGAAGCAGTGGTGGGCATGTATTTCACTCCAATTCCTAACTTCCTGAATAGCAGCAGTGCCATCAAACTGCCATGAGAATTTCAGCTGTGAACAGCCTTCCAGAGATAAATACTGAATAAGACAGCAAAAAGCCCAAGATGATGATATACACAAATGTGCATGCTATCACCAGAAACTCTCATTACTGGAGGCAGCAATGGCTTTAGCATTGAAGATGAAGGAGAAGTCAGAGGAATTGCATTAGGTAAAGGAATTGAGTTACTAGAACCTTACAGATGATACTGACCTCGTTACACTGGTCAAGAAGAGCCTACAAGACCGCAAGAAATAGAATGCAAAAAGCAAAATAGGTGATCTGATAACAATAAAATTCTCTTCAGGGGACAGGAGAAAAAAAATAAAATTGTAAAGAGAAAGCAGAAAAGGTGCGTATCTCAAAGTGTTAGCATTAATGCACATGGCAAGGATGAAAGCTGCATGTCCAAGTACTATTCATGAAAGTTTGGAAAACTAAAGATATTCTAGTAAAAACAGAGCTAGGATGTAAGAGACTATCATACTGATAATACCATGTGAATCAGTGTGCTGGGTAAGAAGAAAGTTGGTGAATTGGAGATACCGATGGAAGAAACGGCTCAAGAAACCCCAATCCACAGATTAACAGAGAGGCAGGAAAACATCTCAGAGAACAGAATACTACTCCAGAAGATTCAAGACAGACAGTTGCGAAGGTCTGAGCACATCATGAACAAGCCTGGGAAGGTTATCACAAACACCAACATGTACCAGAATGTAGGAGACAGGAACAGCAGGCAGACTGAAGATAAGCTGAACAGGCCTACTTAGGAGAAAAAAAAACCCACAAAAAACCCAACAAACTTCATAAGCAATGCCACAAAGTCAATACAATTACTCTTCCTGTGGCAGACCAAAGTGTCACCTTATGGGCTTCAATGAAGATCTGGCTTGTGTGTTATGACATGCCTTCAGTTCACAATAACCATTTGGTAAAATACACATACCAGAATCCATAAAACAACAGATTGTCAGGTCCTGAGGACTCTGGGTACCAACAAGCATCCTGTCAGCATCAGAATCATTTGTTAAATCTGTTGTCATCTCAAACATGGAATGGAATGCAACTCTAGATCCTTGCCACCTATCAGCACGAATGAAAGCGAGATCTGAAAAGCCACTTCTAGTGAGAAGCTACACACTTACAAAGTCTTCTTCCTCAAATTGCAACTGCTCTTTATCTTCTTTCTTCTCTTCCCTGGATTCAACAGGCAGCTTTTCTTGAAAGGCGGAACTTTTCCGAGAATGGAAGTTGCCATTCCAGTGGCGATGAACTCCAGTTCCTCCTCCACCACGCTGATTCACACCATCATGGCCCCGTGAGGGACCATGCCAGCCAGGCTGACTGCCAGAGAGCCCAACGTGAGCTCCTTTAGAAACACCAGAATCTACAGAATCATGGCGGAGAAGGGATGGCTGATGCCAGCAGTCTAAACACAAGGAGATAAGCGTGCAAATAAAAAAGTCAACACAGCGTGCAGAATACCAGAAATATCAGGCTGTTTTTCTTGTCGTTAAGTCAGCGCTCACCAAGTAAACTACTATGCCAACCTTATTAAGCTACTGTGTGATTATAACAGAAAACGAACCAAGCTACACAATGCACATACAGCTATCATAAAACCCCCTTAAGGCCTGAGCAAATGACGTGAGAGAAGAGCATAACACAAGTTTATTGTAGGATGTTTTGAAAAGATACAGTTTGGGAAAATGTTTATATTCTGCAGAATATTCCAAGTTTGCTCTCAGGCTACATTCTGATCCTTCTTACTCACCTCCTGCAGTTCGGAGGGGCCCATTATTGAAAAATCCATCAGAGGAGTTGTGTCTCCTACGGCTCACCCCAAAGCGGCCCTCTCCCCGTGGAAGATGCTCTCCATGTTTCTCAAAGGTGGCTGCAGGGGACTGCAGAAAGTAAAAAGTGATGTAATGAAGCATTCACCAGGGCACTCCAGAAGCCTGTCAGTCCAACAGCAACATTTTGTCGATTGAAAAAAAAAAACCAACCCCAACCCCTAAACCCCCATACCACTCTACTGGTTTTCAATACAGCATCCATACCTCCATTGCTTAGCCAATGTCAACAATCATGTAAGCCTGACCAGAAAGGCACACAAATCCACATCTTTTACACAGAATCAGAGAGAACCTAACACACTAATCTTACCAGCAGTCTTTGCAAACACATACTTTCCGCAAAATTAAGAAATCCTATGACACATATGTGCTCATTGATTCACTCCCCCTAAGACAAGAGGAGCAGACAGCAATGGAGGATCCAGTCAGGCTGGCTAAAATTCAAAGAGCACTTTTTGGACTGAAACTACCATGATGCTGTGGAAAACATGAATACTTCTAGCATTAAGATTCCAAAGAATCTTTTACTCTTCACTTTCTCTCAATTATAAAAAATTCAGATCAATAAAATATGGATCAAACATCCTGAAATTATTTTTGTGTCCTATTTAAGCATGGAGGTGAAAGGTGTATTCTTTCTTGTTCACCAATGCTGTCCATCATAATCTGTTTTGTTATTAAAATATTTTTCTCCACCCCATGCAAAAGTGACACAAGTTGTTAAAAGTCCTAAAACAGACTTCCTTAGTCAACCCAAGCTGCTTCTGGAATCAGTTTTATAAAGAAGGTGACAGGCAAACTGCCCTCATTTTAAGTTTGCAAAAAACCTAATGAGTATTTCTGAGTTTGGAGTTAGGAGCCCAAGGGCTTATCATCAGTATAGTACTCCACAACGGTCCGATTATTTTCATAAATCAAACTAAAATTGCATCCTGAAATGTAAATACATGGCAGCTCAAGTCCTGACTCCCACAGTTTTAGGGCCATTTCTTCAAGGATTTTCTGTTTGGGATCCCACTCAAGACTCAGTGCAAAGACACTGAACTACTTCCATGTCTGAACGCAAAGACTGTTCATCCTCTGAAATGGAAGTGATATATTTGTCAAGACAAAGACAACAAAAATGATTTTTACCTGTCCTGGGTTCAGCTGGGATAGAGTTAATTTTTTTCTTAGTAGCTGGTGCAGTGCTGTGTTTTGGATTTGGTGTGAGAACAATGTTGATAACACACTGATGTTTTTAGCTGTTGCTAGGTAATGTTTATACTAAGTCAAGGACTTCTCAGTTTCTCAGGCTGTGCCAGCCAGAAGGCTGGAGGGGCACAAGAAACTGGGAGGGGACACAGCCAGGACAGCTGACCTGAACCAAAGAGGGGTCCATACCATAGAATGCTGTGTTCAGTATATAAAGTGGGAGGAGCTGGCCAGGGCCTGTTGATTGTTGCTCAGGGACTGGCTGGGCATCAGTCAGCAGGTGGCAAGCAACTGCTGCACTGTGCATCATGTGCATTTTTTTCTCCCCTTTGGATTTTATTCTTCTCTCCTTCTCCCTCCTTTTCATTATTGCTATTATTGTTTTAGTTTTTTTTTTCCCCTCCTATTTTATTGTAGTTATTGAATTGTTCTTATCTCAACCCTCGAGTTTTACATTAATTTATGATTCTCCACCATCGCTCTGGAGGGTAGGGGTGGGGAGTGAGCAAGCAGCTGCATGGTACTTAGTTGCTGGCTGGGGATAAAACACAACATCACCATCACACAAAACATTTCACATTCCAGGAAACACCAGGGCATTTCTTTTTTTTAATTCTTATTATTGTCACAGCTGTAAAAGGAGGTGACCTGTATTAATGTTACCTTGGTTGACTGTGGCGTTGAGAAGTTAAGCCAGGCAGGAACAAAGTCATGCTGCGCCATTTAGGTCCAGTGTCTCCCTTCAATAAAATGAGGCATCAAACCTCATGGCCAGGATCTGTAAACAAAAAGAACATTCCCTGACTGTCATCTTTTCCAAACTGAAATAATACAATTTATTTCCCAAAGCTTGGCCTATATGAACAGGAGGGGAAAAGCGCTGTAGTTTTTCATATTACACTTAAGCGTGTTTTTTCTTTTTCCTGCTGACTTTGTTCCTCTGAATAGAACAGGTAAGAACTTAAACATTCCTAGTTACTTCCTGTTTACAATTAACACACCCATTCATGATAGGATGGGTGTGTAGGTGGCAAGGAAACTGAACAAACAGCATACAAAAGCCATACAATGCACAGATATGTAAAATCAAGACATGCAAGAATACGGAGTAAGTTCCTTCATCGCTCATGGTGATACATGTCATGGTCTACAAAGGGACGATCACTGTATGTTTTATTCCAGAGGCCGTACACCAAGTATGACCAAATAGGTGATGGATGTTAAGAGACACTGACAGAAGATCAGAGACAACCATGTGCCGGCTCCCGCACTCCCAACTTAAAACTGTATCCAGATCCACCTACTTCCACACACCAGGAAATATCCTATGCTGAAACTGGTTTCATAGTTGAGAAACCAAATGATTAGTAACAGAACACAAACTGGTTGAAGGATCTTAATGGAAGTTTAACTGAAGACCAATGGAGGTGCCACACCGGGAAATCCGAAACTGAGTTGTTCTTTCCCACGTCATGTCATAGCAATTTCTACTGCTCAAAACAATGAAAATTCCATTATTGCTCTGTATAACTGAATTCTGCCTTTTTGTGGAAAGTTCTCCAGTTCATCGTTTTGCTTTATTTTTCACCTTTAATCTATCTATGAACAAGTCAACACTACACAAGCAAAGATATAAGTACATATGATCACTCACCCTCAGTTTGGCCTCTGCAGTCCAATGTCCTCAGTTTCTGTGCTCCACTGACCTTCGGGTTCCTTCCTTCTCCAGTATGCTGCAAGGCCAGCCTTCAGGCAACAGTGCGTCTCAAAGCAGAGCACGAGAGGCCGCACTTCGTGCCAACTGTGCCCTTCACCCCCTCAGCTGCTCATTTTAACCAATCTTTGCACTCTCACTACAAAAAAAGATACCTAAGAAGGTAATTTGTATTTTAAAAAAGCCACGACCACGTTCACCTCATTAAATTTCCTCTGGTCGTGGTAGTAGAGAAGTCAGCCTTTACATTACAAAAAGGTTTGTCAAGTCTGCATGACAACATTCAGAGCGACACCATGGTTAATACTGAATAGATACACTCAAGTCTGCTGGATAATGCATGATCTGCAGCAGATCAACCTAAACACTCTGGAAAAAGGACAATGTTACATAAAAACGTTTGCCCCAAATGCTGAGACCTAAACAAGAAGCATCTGCCCAAGTGCTCTTAAAATATAAACTTCATTTTTATCACATACATCTGCTAAAAAAAGGTATAGTATTTTAAAAAATGAATGCTAGGATATACTCTGATCTTCACGTAACGTGGTTAATGCTCCACAGAGCTAAGCACTACTTGATATAAAGCTCAAAAGCAAGCACAAATGTTTTGCCCGTTTTTCACCATTTACATGCTGAAACATAGGTCACATGAACAAAAAAATGCCAGGTCCAAAAATAATCTCTTCTACTCTATTTTTTTTTTTTTTAGACTGGGTGCTACTTTTAAAAGGGACACAATTATTCCACAGGAGCTTCTTGTTCTACAGTGGAGAGTTCACTTCTTGGTCATAGTCCTCTTCCATCAGAGGTGAGACAGGAACTGTAGTCACTAAAAAACCAAAAAAACCCCTCATCAATTTAACAGCATAAACATGACAAAGCATGACTATCGAGAAGAACAGAAAGAGAAATTGAGCAAATACAGTGCATGTGCCAAAACCTTTTCAATCTCTGATCAAAACAAAACCTGAAATAATTTAATAAAGAAAAAGATCCCTGAAAAGGGCATTTTTACTTTTAAATGATCACTTCCCAGATTTAGTTTACTAAAGGGCTATACAAACAAGCTGAATCAAAATAAAAGGGAAGAGTGGAGAAACTGCACACAGCTGATGAAAGGGATTCCACACTTCATAGCAGTTTTAAAACCTGCTACTAAAATAACGAGACTCTAGGCCACAAGTAGGCTTGGCCATTCCATGTGCCTCACCTCCTCTGTGTGCCCACATCACTCCTCACCTGCTCCTATACAGCCAGACTCCCCTCTCAAGGGACTCATGGTAGTAATACATCCAGGATTCCAGTAACTCCTCCACAGAAAATATCTACAACAGCAACGGTTAGATTTTCTGCTATGATCTCTTTTTCCTTGAACCATCTTACCTAACGAGAAGCAAACAGATAAGTTTACTGCTCCTGAAACATCTCAAAAGTTTTATTACTGTTTTGATGCCATCAACTGTTTCTCAGGATCCCTTTAGGTGTGCTTTACTATGCCTTTATATTTGAGTTTGTTTTCCTTGTTTGGATACGATTCCATTCTTTGATCAGTTTTGGGGTTTGTTGCACTTGTTATGCCATTCTTTACTCTAAGCATGTGGGATTTTTTTTTTATGTTTTAAAGTTTTTAAGACAGTTTTGACAGAGGCTCAAAATAAACACACAGTGGGAATAGTAAAAGAATCACCACCTTTTTATCCTCTGGGTCATTCTCTTTAACAAACTCCCACATTTTCATATCTTTTTTTTTTCTTCCAGGAAGTAGATGTGATTGTTGTGTAGGGGAGTTTGGAAAGAGGGACACATGTCTTCACCTAAGCTGTGAGCCACGATCACATTTCTGGAGGCAGAGTAACAACAACCAGCCTCACAACCCCTACAAACTACCAGCCAAGATGAAGTAAAACACAAGTGGACACAGCCATACACAATTCTGACCTGGGAACTTTCTGAGCACCCCACCCTGTACCACAACCTAGTAAGCGCCACACACTGGAAACAACAAAAGCACTAACCTATCACGACCTGTTTTTATATTAAAGTGTAATTTTTCAGTGTGTATAGGGACATGCTGTGACACCTGCTGCAGACAGTCTTCCCATCAAGCTGAACTCAGCACAGGTACAGAACTCCTTTAGATGTGACCTTCTGAGGCTGCTACCAAACATTTGAGTAGGAAGCAGAAGATAAAACAGGGACAAAGTCAATGCAGTTGACTATATTTAAACAAGATTCATTACCTTCTGAATAAATATGCTTTTCAGAACAAACAGTATAGCAATTAAGGCATGTCAAACTATTGACCAAAGTCATATAATTTAAGAAGATGATTTTATGAACCTTGAAAACAATTCACAGCAATGTGAAAAATGGACCTACCCAGAGCAGAGCCCACACAAAATTCTCTGAATTTAAGGGTACCTAAATAAATGAACACCACAGAACTACCGTTTTTAAGTAGGAACTAGGTCTGAGTATGCAACAAAAATAAAACCACCACAGAATTATAATACCCAGGGTTCCACTTCACACAAAATGTTCCCAGTACCTTCGGAAGAGGCAATGGAAAAGGAAAGCACATCAACAGTTTGCAAAACTTGTACTGCTGCAAAACATCTTTTTGTATTTCAGTACAATCAAACCCAAGGTGAAACTCATCTCCTAACCTACTATTTTGGTATCATTGGTGGTATCAGTGACCTGGGCAGTTCATTAAGGAGCAGTATCTAACTGTAGATACTACAGCAGACAGTCTACTGCAACTCCTAGACATGACATTTTGGACGGATGTTGGTCTTGCAAACACTGTGCTTGCACAGTTTGCCTAAATTAGGGTGACCAGAAAACCTCACATTTGTTAAAGCAGCGACCTCCACATCACCTCTAACCTTCTATCAAGTATTTTGATACTTTAGTAACCTGTATTCTGAAACAATCTCACTTGTGCGTGTCATAGTTACTGGGAGGGTCTGCGCTGAGGTTGCAGTAAATTAAAGCAAGATGCTTAAATTAATCTCCACCCACTTCTCTGCAGGCAGTGTGGAGAAGGCACACTTCAGACAGTAAATTCAAAGCCCTGTCTTAAGCCCTTCCAAAGTTGGTTTTCCTGACATTAGCAAGGTACTGAAGGCCATAAGCTAATACACTATATGCAGACACAGCCTGTAGCTGGCTCCATATTTCAATAGGCATATACACTGCTCTTCAGCCACCACCTTCTAGCGCACATACTATCACAAAAAGAACAAGGTATGTGACATTAAAATGCAATACTTCTTGCTAAAGCAAAAAACTTGCTGTTAGATGAAATGTTGTACGTTATGCTACTACTGAAACCCTTCAGTCTCTAGGATTACCCCAAGCACTCTGAATCTTCTCCAACATTACACCTTCAACTTACTGAAGACCACTTCCACAAAGTACCACAATACCGACACCAGTAATATCACACAATCGTAATGGCCGAGACCCAAAGTTTCTCAATCGTCTTCTCTGACGGCAACCTAAAATAAATTCTTAAGAAAATAAAAAAAAAAAAAGTGCAAGAACAAGAGGGAATAGCATCTGGGCTTCCATGATACTTTCTCAGACTTTTAGGCCAGAGTCTGTATTACAGTTTATTACCAGTCAGTGCTTCTACGTTGAATTGTTTTGGTTTTAGACACATTTATAAATTTTGCTTCCCAAATGGGAAGGGGTACAATTTGCTTGTGCTTTGTGTAAAAGTCAATTCATGGCTTTAAAAACGTCAGCCTCAATTCAGCTGGACCTTTTCTTGCACTAACAAAGTGTCCAATCGCATTCTGTTCAGTTTTTCATGATACGCATGATTTTATACATGACATATGTATTCAATATGTCATCCCTCTTCCAAGCTAAGTCAGACTTTTTGCAGCTTTCTGAACACTTGTTTTTGTTTTGTTTTGTTACTACCTAGAACTGAAATTACCTTTGCCATGTACTCAATAATGAATAGAGTTAAGATTCCTCAAAGTACAGGTGGGGTCTGCTTTTCTCTGGTCATGCACATGTAAACACGTGTGGAACAAACACTCATGCATTCCCTTAAGGCAAAGTTCCCAATTCTTCTCATATTGCATTTACAGTTCCGTCAAACTAGTCTCTGGTTCACTATGGAAAACCGCAAGCACAAGGATCAACCCCAGTAGCCACTCCCAATTCCAGGAAAAAGCAAACAAAGTGCTTGTCAATGCAAATTTAATTAATTCCCTCTCTCCATTTAAATGAGGTCGTTTGAATTATTGCTGGAAATACAAATCAGAAAAAGAGAAAATAATAATAATATCATGGAATGGTATGTTCTGAACAATGAAATCTGCATTAATGAGCTTTGGTGAAGAAAAAAAAAGGTTGTCTGTCAACTACCCCAGAACATTCTTTCACTGATCTAAATGAAGTCTTCGACAAGTAATATTAGTGTGTAAAAATTTAAACTCTGTATTAGCACTTGGGTTCCACTTGTTAGAAGTTCTGATTAACCTTTTAAAAAAATAATTTCAATTATTAATTTTTACATGTTGCATTAAGTGTTTTAACTGTTATTTCATAGCAAATTCTTTTAATAAGGTTTTGTAGTTACAGAAGTACTTTTATCTGTTGGTGTTTAAGTTTCATATCGAAATATTCTTCATGTCATTTAACATGAAAGTGGAAGAAATTATATTTATCATAGAGTCAAATAAATTAAAATTGCCAGATGCTCTTTTATATTACCAGATTTCATTGTGTATTTGTCTAAACAAATATCCAAAAATTGACATGAAAATGGAAGGAACATACAAGTATATTCAATTTAAAGAGGAGAGACAGATGACAGTAAGCAAACATACATAGTCCAGGACAAAATCCCCATTCTCCAATACACTGTTCATAAGGTGTTCTTGCTGTGCTACAGCTGAACATGGTTGCCCAGTTATTCTTCTAACTTTCATTTCTACTCCTAACATAGACCTGATCAGAGTTAATTTCTAAACCAGCGAGTTTCTAAAGTTTTGATTCTCAAGCTGAGCTTTCCAGATACACCTGACAGTGGGAAGCAAGGAGGTATTCAATACGTAAAGACCTATACTGCCTAGAACATAAGACTAGAGAGACAAGCTAAAGATATTCAAAGTCACCAAGCGATGAAATCACTCACTGGAAATAGATCGAGATGTTTCAAAACTCCTAAGAAAGCACACAGATTTCCTTTCCCACCTCCTGCCTTTGCCTACAGAACCATAAAAGCCCAATGGGAAGCAAAACCTACCCTGAGTCACAAGATCACCTGCCATGCCAGCACACAACCTCTCTAGTCATACCTGGAACCAGGGCTTCTAACCTTTGCTCACATTTGTTAAGTATATTTCTGAAATGAACACATTTTACTGGATGCTTGTCCTGCATTGTTGTACCCCGCAAAGCTCCTTGGGTCCTTTCAAACCTGCTGTCTACCTAGAATCCTCTTAATTACAGCCACTAATTTAATTGCTGCTCTCCTGCAACAGCAAATCACAAAGATGTGGAGCTTGCAGTGGAAAACCAGCATAAAAGTAAACTTTTACCCTTCATTATACATTTATTAGTCCAGCTAATAGCAGCTGTAAAAGTCACATGGACAACATCTCTCTATCCCTGCCACAATTCCAGTTCACTTCAGTGCATTTCTATGTATTACTCTAAATAGAACATGTTTACTTAAAGAAGTAGATTTGTTTTTCTAACTGGCCAAGTCAATTGGGATTTCAGTAATATTCCTAAAGATCAGATGTCAGCTGGGTTGCAAAAGCATTCAGAAAAATTAGTGAACAATTTAATGGATGCATAAGGCAGAACAGAATTTACTTCCCTCATCAGTTTTCTTTCTGTGTAGCTCTTTTAAAGTTATTTAATCAAGCAGATATGCCTAAACATACACAACAGACCCTTCCACTTAGCTACTCTTCAGAGTAGAGTGCCATTTAATAGGTATATGTTAGTTTGTGATAAAGAATTAATAGCATATGCATTCACTAAGATAAGACCTCTTTCTAACAACTTTTGATTCATCCAACACATTCACAGAAACAGGGAGTCACTGCCTGGAGCCCAACCCAGCAGTCATTAAAAGCACGCTAACAATTTCTTTAAGGGTATCAAAAAGCCACACATGAAATTTCGTTATCCTGTTTTCCAAAAAAGCAGAACATGACTTGGTCTTAATAATATTAGAAAGACTTTATTGAATAAGATAATAATATTTGGGTGCACAGCCCTTTTAAAATAATGTAATTCTAAATCTCACTTCAGCCTTGCATGCATTATTAGGCCTTACTATAAAAGACACAAGTGCAGCATTATTAGTTCAATAGTTGTCATAACAACTAGTGAGCTACATCTTCTCAAGTTGAGATAATTTATTTGCAGTTCACCTACATGAAGTATCTAAAAAACAAACTTACTTTCATTTTGCTTTCAGCTTCCATTAATACAATTGTCTAGACACATCTTCAGTCTGCCTACATGACTGAGACACGGCTACCTTTTGAGAGGACAAACGCCGATGTTCCAGAATGGCACGTACAACTGGTAGTGCTCACACACCTGAGGTATTACGCACCAGAATAACTATAATACAGATGTGCCATCGCTGCTTGTTTCTTTCCATTATGTCACACCGCTTGACTCCCAAAATAGTTACTCAAATATAAAGGACAGTTCTATTAATTAAAAATACCGCAGAAAACATTGTTTAAATTGTATCTCGCTGCTGAAAAAAATCTAGCATATGAAAATGAAAAGCATCACTCACATCAGATTTACTAGAATTATGGAAACATGAGCCCATTAAAACACTAAAAGATGGATTAAAATGTTAATCTTGTACCAACCCAAAATCCTCCCAGATACAGATATTAAAAGTTCCTGTGAAAACCAGCTATTACTGAAAGATTAACACCTTGTTTTTCAAGTTTAAAGCAAATGAATCTGTCTTGCAGAATCATCAAAACTGTTTTGTGTTCTAGAAACAACACTGCAAATCTATATATTCCAAGATGAAAACATGCCAGAAGCTTGTCCATACAAAAGTTTTTCCAGAGTAACAGGCTGGGGGTGGGGAAAAAAAAATAAATCATAATAACTGCTACATATCTGACCGCTTTTGCAAACCAGATGACCAACTTCAATGAACTGAAAATAGGTTAAGAAAGATCCAGACAGACACATCTATACCCTAAAACTCTTTTTCCCTTTTGACAATCCTCCCACTGGCGCTTGTACAGTACTGCTTCACAAACAACCTGTCTATTTACCTACTTACTTTCCCCTTCTCTAAGGTCACACTGACTGAATCTTAACGTCAACAAAATTTCTGGAACAAGTATATGCACCCACACAGCCACACACCTTGCAAAGCCCTAACAGCCCGGTGTTGTGAATACAGAGATCTAGAATGCAGTGCATAGGGAGATGATTTTTTTCTTTCTTTCTAACAGCAATCAAAGATACAAGGGCATACAAGAGTAATAGAACCAAACCACACAGAAAAGTGACGGCTAGAACTGCGATGTAGGAAAGATTCTTCATCAAACAAGAAAACGCCATTGACAAAATCATCACCTTTAGCAATGCTATTGATTGACGGATGCTTGCCCTTCCAGCCCCTGTTGATCAAGGTTCCTGCCAGCAAGGCTACCACCAGATCATAACTGGGTCAACGGTATTGGGTGCATTGAGGAGATCACAGAACCCAAAGCCAGCAAGCTTGTCTTTGGAAGCAAGTTGTATTTAACACAAAAGCCCAAAGCGTGTTTTGGAAAAGGCAGCATCTGGGGAACCTGTACAGAAGCTTGTGTAAGATGATAAGGCTCTGAACCTCAGCCAGCAAGCACGATACATTGCAACAGAGCTGTTCCGGTGGGCTTTGATGAGTTTACTCTCAGGACCAAAATAGGACTGTTTTAAACGTGTACAATCTGAAAGACTCAACACCTTACAAGCACAGAATGGGGACAGTACAAACATAGATAATATGCCCACCAACAATTATTCCTGGATGTTTCATACTCAACAGCCACTGGCAATACTGTCATCCCTTATGCCTCTCTCCTATGCCACTTAAGATTCCACTTCCCTCCAATGTCCCTTTAACAGCCTAGTACTGTTTATGTTAGAGAACTGCGGTATTTATCTGAAATACTAAAACCTGCTCAATGCTCTGCCCTACTGCAGAGAGTAAGGTTCCAGGGATTGTGTACACCTCTACTAAACAAGTGTATCTGTTGCCACTACTGGTACAAAATAAAGGCATATTTTAAATAGTATTAGGTTTTAAATGTGAGCAATGTCCTGAACTTTCAACCTGCTTTAGCACTGTATTAAATAATGTATTTAAAATCTGGAGAAGGTATTTTCCTAATTTCAGTCAAATCCAAAGGTCTTTTTAGCTCTTGAAGCTAAAAGAAAAAAAAAATAAAAATCAAACATCTATTTTGTCATGCACTTTGATATACTGACCTTTAGAAGGTATCTGAAGTCAAGATAAGGCTCCATTCTGCCCTGAACCTTACAAAGCACACCACCTTGTCATGGCAGCCTTTAAAGGTACCACTACCCCCCCCGCAGACCTCATGACGGAACGAGTGAAACAGCAGCAAAGAGCCTATCTCTTAATGAACAGCCTTAATGAATAAAGTCACTTCTCATTGCTCCATAGCATGCACCAGGATAATGTTCCTCATCATATGGAAAGAATTGCAAATATGTAATTGCTGGCTTATCCCTGCCACATACAACCCTGCCTACCTGTCTTCCAGAGATGTAGACAGAGCCTAAGCAGAAGTGAAGTAAGTAGGTCTTCAGTACCTTTAAAAAAAAAATAAAAATATGGCATGGGTGTTTCCCACTAAGGGTATTTTATTACCCAGTATTTTACGACGGTTACTATTGCTACTATAGCACATCTACATTTAAATATATTCTGTTTGGAGCTGAGAAAAACATATTTCCATTGGAAAGGAGCCTCAAATGCAGCCAGACTATTTATCAAATATTTGTGTCAAGGCAAGAGAGACTATAAATCATGTACAGGGAAGTACAGATCTGCATTCCAGATGAAGGATAAGATAGTAGAAGGCATGTCACTTGCAGAGGAAACGGAATGGAAAGTCAACAAAATAAACAGAGAAGGATATTCAGAAATAATAGACTATTCTCCGAAGTAATATTATATAGTAATTCCTGCCCTTGATACATTCCCCTAGCCCTGCAATACCAGTACTACAAACTGGGGAGGGCGGTACATTCCAGTTACAGGTACTTCCCACCCAAGACAACAGGCCAAGACCAGGGGACTAATCATACCCTCTCTGCCCCTCCTTCCACTTGGATTATTTCCAAACTATTTTACCTCAAGACCAGGACAGTATGAACAAACTCCACATTTATTTGTCTGTGACTAGGACACAACAAAGACATGTTCACTCAGCACTTTTCATCATGTGTACAACACCCGCATTACAGTTTGTAAAGTTCACATTTTCTGCTATGTTTTTCATTCCACTAGCTTAACATTTTCAGCACTTTCTAACTGAAAGAGTATTATCAAACATCAATGCAGAAAAGACACTGAAGACACTTCCATTTAAAACAAGTCCTATAAATATAAGTTGCGCAAATAATAAATATCCCATTTGTTTGGTCTTGGCTTAAAAAAAAAAAAAAAGTAACAAGTGATCCCTGATCCTGTGATCTGATGATTTGCTGCAGCTGGCAGATATGTCAGTGTTTTGCTGGAGCTCTGTGACCTAATCTATGAAACTCTTAGAGACAAAATAAAGCAAGGAGTTATGGAGAAGGTGTTGTCCAGCTGGTCTGAGCTTTATCTTTAGATCTTGCAGAGAATTGTTGTGCTGTTATTTGGCAGCTACACTGTGCAGGCCAAGAGTTAAACAATGTCATTCTTCTATCCTAGTGCCCTACCATAAACTAGGGAATACTAAGAAAAGACTGGGGGGGTGGGCAATCTTCAAAGGTTGCAGTTCCATCCTTTCTCAGATTTAAAAGACTAGCTCTACCCTCTCCCATCAGAAACCTTTGAAAATAAATTAAGCAATGTCCTCTTCCACAAACTTGTAGAGTGATCTTCATGCTGCAGATCCAAAAATTAATCCTAAAATGTCTCAAGAAGTATCAGAAAAATGAGTTTGCTATCAGCAGACTGGATTTCATTATGCAGCTATTCATACCTCCACTGGAATATGTTTTTGGGAGCTGTAAAGCAAAAGAGATTAGCATATCAGCATTCTCCAGTGTATCTCTGTGATCTGTTTTGGTTATTCTTATGGCCTGAAAGCCTGTCCCTGCATCTAATGCCTAACGTAAATAAATTCTGCTGCAATTTCAACCCGTAACTACTTGCTTTATTCATGATGAATATGGCAAGCTGACTAACTTCTCTTTGCAGATACCTTTTAAGACATCTTTCCTCCACACCAGTACTTCAGTATTCCCTGACTGAAAGGCAACCTTAACAGGTGGCTGTTTTTTTTTTTTTTTGAGGGGGGTCAGAGGGGAAGCCCCACAGACCACCCTGTATCCCAGCACTGTTTGGCAGCAGAAAAAGGATGTAATAACATATTCTGGGATCAAATATAGTCTTGTTTTTAAAAAACAAACATCCTCCCCCAACCACTTCAATTCTACTGTTGAAGCTTTTAAGTTCAAAGCACTAATGATGAAAAACCTGATGTGACCCATCTACCAAGTATGACAGCTTGCAGGCAGTGACACGATGTCAGAGCTGGCTCCCAGTTATACCTGCAGGTAACTTTTTTAAGCTGCTTTATAGATCACCCGCTGATGTCTGATGAAACACGAGTTTTATAAAAGCATTCTAGAACTAAACAATCCAATTTCCCCCCCAGTCCTCACTCATGGTTTCTTTCTTTCACAGACTTCGTTATCTTCTTTACAGATCTTGTTACCCAGCCATAACTTTCCCAAAGTATGACTGTATCACAAACTGGATGAGGTACTTCTAGCTGAAGACCTACTGTTTCTCATCAGAATGGAAAAACTGTTTCGTTACCTCGCTTACAATGCTCTTTTATATATTCCAGTATGACAAGTGAATGTTCATGACAGGGATGCTGCTGACTCATGCTAAGTTAGGAACCATGACCCTTAAATACTCTCCCACAGAACTACTGCCTGACCAGTTGTCACTTGTAAGTTAATATTCCTATAATAATAATAATTTGTCACTGTGTAAGGTAATATTCCTAAACACAGTAATTTGAACCCATCAATGCTACTGATTTCAGACCATTTCTTGAATTTGTCAAGATTGTATCATCTGTGTGTTCAGTAAGAATATTACTTCAACATAAAGAAGTAAAACCACTGAAGGGTACACGACCTAGGACAGACTCCCTGATGTGAACACTCTTCCGTTGAACATACCCAAAGTCCTGCCTTTTTCTAGATGCTGTGAAGGGAAGCGCTCCTCAAGTCTGTTCATTGTTCTGGAACTTTTCCCACTCCCACAGGCTCTCAGTTCCCTAAATACTGTAGGATAGATTCCATAAAGCCCAGCCAACCTGAAGCCATTGAAGTCGTCATTACCTGTTTCTCTACTTTTAAGTTGAGTTCAAAGTAAAGGAAAGACAGTTTTCCCAAACTAACAGTCAAGATCATAACACATTCAACATTTTCAGGGTGAGAGAGTTCCCTTGCTGAGTTTTTTAAGATTAGCATCAAAGGTCTTTTCAGACCACCTCACGTGAATTCTGATTAATCCCCTGATGATGGATGACGCATTAGAACACAATGGCAAAACACTCCTTTCTGCTGAAAGGCTGGAGACCTGTTGTAATTTTTACCATACAAATTCACCAGCAGCTTTGTGAATACCAGTAATTTATGTGCCCAGAATAATACCATATACCTCCACGGCAGACCCAGTCCTTTATTTACAAGTTAATTGTTCATCACAAACTGAAGATGACGAAATGCCAAGAGAGCGACGATCATTGCCACATGCTCCATATGTTGCAACTATGTTATGAGGGTCACACAGATCTGCTGGAAAACAGTCCCTGCCACACTAAACCTCTGTCCCCAGTGCCACTCATTCTTGGTCATACCACTATCCACCCTGATACTATCTACCTGAGCCTGGAGCAGTTTTATTTTCAGTGTCTGTTCTAAGGGAAATTAATCTAAAATTCTTCAATTCTTCCTTTATTGGAAAAAGGGGATTCCTAAAACCAGGGACATGCATTTAAGACAACATTATATATACCCATCCACCTTATATATACCATCCACCTTATAGCTTATTAAAGGACACCAACATCAGACCATAAAGTTACGATGCTCCTTCCAGGGTGGAGGATAAGACTATGAAAACACTGAACTGTAAGTGACCAGAAGATTCAAGGAGGAAGGGGGAAATAAAAAAAAGCAGCATTTTTGTTAAAATTACTGTAAATCCTAGAATTTCAGTAGCTTCTGGTGAACTTTCCAGTGTAGAACAGTCCCTGAGGCATAAGGTCATGCTCAGCAAAATATTTGTTTCTCATTTATTGCAGAAAACCTCAGTTATGTTTGGATACACTGGTTCAAAGATTTTTTGTTAAGCCAGACCTTGGAAGTGCAACTATTTCAGATTAGTCATTTCATGGAACCGCATACACCAACACTTCACAAATTCTTTTTGCTGTTTAATTGGAGAGAGGTCTAAGAAGCATAAAGTGTTAAAATTCTTCTTCTGACACTTCTGAAGGCCAGCTAGAGAAGGCAGGAACTGCAATAGTTAAGCACGCTTTAATCAAGAAATTCCAGTTTGGAGTGATACAGCCTGATTGCTAATATGTATGATTAATTTAACCAATATGCTTCCCTTCCCACTTACTTGTCATGCTAATGGCCTCATCTAACCTAGAATTTTTAGGTCTGCACAGTGTTTGCACATGCATATATGGGGCGGTGGATACATAGCCACCATCAATCTCTACCTAAATTCCTTCCCAAAAATCTAGATTTATCTTCTGACCATACAGTAACTCATTAAAGTTTGGCACATTTTCACAGGAACACACTAACTTACAGAACACAAGTTAAACAACATCCTGGCATTCGTGAAGTATTCTAAGCAGGACCACGTTTCTGCCAACTTCACTGCTTTTCATCAAATCTGACAAGTAAAGGGAACATGCACTTCAATTACTCTTACTGAAACCAAAGCCACATATGATTTAGTTAGTATCCTGGTCACTATGTAAGTAGCAGTATAACGTCTACTTACACTGCTGGGTTAGCAGAACAAAATCTAAACCACTCCTGCCTCTACCAATAAATCAACATAAAACTTAAAAATCCCAAACAAACTTCCTGGTATACACACTGCACTCCAACTACAAAATTCAGTAACTATGGCCTTCCCTGCTGAAGTTATAGCAACAGTCATCCCATAGTTTTGTTTTCACAAAGCTGTAAGAAAAAACTGTAACCATGCAAGAGCAGCCAGCGCTTTACTGAAGAGAGGTGCTTTATGTTTTAGCTCTACTGAACACAGTCAGCCTTTTTCCAATCTGCTCATATAGACAAACGAATAAAGCGTGCCCTGAAGTACAGTTCACAACTAAGTCAATCCAGCAGCCACACAACTAACTTCAAACACCTTGTAACACTGATATTAAATGTAAAAAAGCAACTTTAACTCTTGAGCCAATAGTTTTTGGTCACCTAGTGAAGACAAGAATGACATTATCTGACACCCCACACTCCCAAACAACTTCATAGATCCAACTGCAGTATTCTTCTGTATTGTATCCCACAGTTCTTGAAATACTTTTTACACTTCATAAAAATGCTAGTGAAGATTATTTTTCTGTACTGACTTCCCAACTTAAAACGGGAATTTCAAGAGGCAGTAAAACCATGTGCAAAACAGTCACATCTGTGAGACAAGTTGACCATACCCTGCAAAATATTCTTAAAGTATTTTTACTAACAATTCAGGAAGCCTGTGCTTCCACTTGATTTGTTACATATCACATCTGCATTCTGCTCCTCTTATTTCTGATACATCCACAGAAAAAATAGGACTTTTTTCTTAAATGCCATCTGTTCCCTGCATATTTTTGCTTTAAGTTCTAGTATGATATATGCAATGGAAACTTCTGTATCACATAGGATTAAGACTACAAACCAGATGAATATAAAATGCAGAGGCTGCATTTTCCTCCAAATAGCTGTAAAAACAAAAAACACCCCCCCCCCCTCCAGAACATAGCAAAGTATCACCTGAAGCTTCTCTATTTTAAATACAAAACTTCAAGAACTTCTTTTTAAGGTACTTTTCTCTAGGAACCATCAGAAAGAATGCGAGAGGAAAAACTGTTCTTCTAAAACCTGGTGATTTTATTTCTCGTTTCCACTGCTCTATACCTGTTTCCTTCCCGAGTCAGAGGCTGGAAGTTTGAAATACCGGTCTCCAAATGGATGAGCACTGGGAACCTTTCACTGAAATAATCAGCCGTATTCATTCATGAAGTAACATTTGCATAAGCCTTTTTCATAAGCACCTAACATTTTTACAGAAGCAATGTCAACTCTACAGTAAATTCAGCTTTGATACTCTTCGATTCTCTCAGCTGGTTCTTATCTCCTCACCCACCCCACCCCCCGTGCCGTTTCCATACTTCACCCAGTCGCTTGCAACGTTTCAGAGCGTTATCAGCATTACTAACACTTGTGTCACTCAGACCACGGGGGCGGGGAAGGGAAGGCTGACTTACCTGGTCATCTTAATATAAAAATATTTTCAAGCAGTGCTCTTAGATGATTTTACCATTACTTACAAGGATTTAAATAGCGACCGCTCCTCTACAGCTGTCGAAAAACTCCTAACTTGCGCAGACACCCACTAACTACTCTAAAATGGTTCCAAACCAGCTCATTACTAAACTGAGTCAACTCCAAAGTCTTAAACGCCTCTCGGAGATGCTAAGTGTGACCGCTGCTAAGTGCGACCGAGCCCGGCCGCAGCCGCGTTAAGTTCGGCCGTGCGGGACCTGGGGCCAACACGGCGCAGAACACGCCGGGCGCGCAGAAATAACTTTCCCGTTGGAAACGGGCCGCCCCCCGCTCCCGGCCAGGCGCCGGACAAGCCCCCCGGTCCCGGCCCCCGCAGCGGGCTGGCAGAGGGCCGGGGGGGGGGGGGGGGGGCCGGGCCCCGCGGCCCCCGGC
>JAVJGJ010000030.1:24798504-24861981 GCA_035590215.1 Microhierax caerulescens
CGATCTCCCCGCGCTGCCCGCCCGCGGCGCATGCGTGCGGGGGGGCCGGTGCGGTGGCTGTTGGCGGGAAGGGTCGCTCATCCCGCTGAGGTGAGGAGGGGCTGGCGGGGGTAGGTTGCGCACAAGGGTATGCTAAAGGGTGTCTCTCCGTGCTGAGCGCCTTTCTCCCTCAGCGGTTCTAGGAGGTGGATCTGCCCTGTTTGTGGTACATCTGTGTGAGCCTTTCTCTGTGCTTGCCTGGTCACTTGGCCCTGTGAGGCCTGTTCATCCTCACGGGTGCCTCTGGCCGCTGCACCATGGGCTCGCTGCCCGCTCTGTGAGGAGCTTTGTCAGTGGTTAAAGCTGCTTCTCTAATGGGTTTGCTCACTGCGCCTGGTGCTGATGTAACTGGCAAACGGCAGATGTGCTGCCACCTTGTTCACTGACTTCACAATCTCAGTCCCTCAGTTGTATTCCCTTCAGGCATGCTTCTGCACACTGGATTTCTAGCCGCCTTAAATCTGTGCTTGTGAGAGAGAAACCTGGCAGTGTTGGGGAGTAACCACAGCTACCATCTGTGTGGGGGAACCTCAGAGATGGAAGGTGGGAGAACGGCCTGTCCTTTGCTCAGGGCTGGCATCAGAGCCAGCACCGACCAGAGGCAGAACTAGCCCACGCACCCACTTTATAATGTCGTGCCATGTTTGGGCCTTCCTCATCATTCCAGCACTGGTGTTTCATTGCAGAGCATGCTTCCACCGTAGTCTGTATAATTCACTGAGTCACCGCATGCCTGAGCACTGACCAAAGGATGAGCATCACATACTGAGTTACAGGCACATGATCACGGGGTCTGGCAGAGCTGGCACTGATCCTGAGAGAGAAGCATCCCTCCTGAGTTTTCCACAACTGTTCCGGCAGCATGACATGCAACATGACATGCAACCACAGCAAAAAGCGATCAGGGAGCCTCTTGGAATGTTTCCATATCTATTTACTGTGAGGCTGGGAAAGAAAAACATGTCTGCTTACAGTCACAATGGTCATGGCCCCTCAGGCTTTTCTCATGATTCTGCATTTTGTTGTAATAACTTTTAAATGTGCTTCTGGGAGGGATCTGAGTCGTGGCACTCTCTGGGGACTGTTGCTTTCTCCATTCATCAGCATTATATTCTTGACAGTAGAGTGGTAAAGTTACCTTTCAAGCTGGTCTTAAAAAAATACTCACAGAAAATATAGATCCAGATAGAAAAATAAGATTTTTGCAAGCACACACAGTTGGAGGCATGCTGATATAACTCAGTACAAATTTTAAGCTAGGCTAATAAATGCGTTGAGATTTTTCTTTCAGTGATGAATCAGTAAAAGAAACCAGACCCCTCTCGCACTGACATTTTATTCATCGGAAGTGGCCTGTGAATAAAAGGCTTAGAATTCTCCTAAATGCCAGTGGCTCAGTCGCTGGCTGATGTCAGCTGTTAGACACTTGGCCAGTACTAGGATTTCACACCATAGCGCCAAATTTACAGACACAAAATAACGCTGCTGAGACTGCTAAATTTTGCCCTGAAGGCCTGTCCGGTACCGTGTTAATGGGGTTGAATGGTTCTGCCTCCGGAAGAGGGCACTGCTTCAGCGTGTTTCTTCTGTACCCGCACAAAAGCCGTACAAGATGGCGCTAACGCTCCCGTACGTTATTGTGTATCTCCCAAAACAAGCTGTAGATTTTCAGGAATAAGTCTGAAAGTACATCTGGCAGTGTGAAATTGCACTGTGTAATGAGGAGCCTTTTGATTAACTAACACCAAGAATGACAGTCATTGCAGTGAAGGAATTAAAAATGTCTTCAATTTTAATTTGAAAGGCTCCTAGCATGACATTTGCCAATAAGCCAGCTGAATGCCGACTGACATATAGGACAGGTGACAAAAAAGGCATGCTCTTCAACGTGTCCCACTGCTCATGCCTGCACAGAAGTGCTGCTGCCACAGTACCAAAACCCCTCAATGAGAAGAATCTTGCACATAAGTTGTTCAGACTTTCTGTTGAAAAAATCCTGTGCTGTGCCAGAGTACCATGAAGCATTGCAGTTCTTCCTGTGTTATCCCACAGAGGCCCATGGCTGCTCAGATTTCCCTGGCTGAAGGCTTCTCAGGAAAACCTTTTCAGATGCTTGGAAGATGTTCTGCTGAGCTAAGGTGTCTGTGCTCCTGCTCTCAAATCCTGCAGATGGTGCTGTTACTACAGGGTGATACATTTGAACGTGCAACAAAAATGGGTGGCTAAAAGGTGTTGCACGTGGGTGTTGTGGCTCTCTGTTACAGGATGATCTTTGTTAGATCTAAGGGTTTGTTGGGTTTTTTTCCCTCCCTGAACTCCATAAAGGTCTCAAAAAAAACCTAAAAGAAAAAGAATTGATTTGAAGGTGTGGTTTTGCCTTTCTGCCTCTAGTCAGAAGTCTGTCCATCATACCTATAGCTTTGGGGATCATTTTGACTTAGTATTCAAGAAGTATCCTTACCATACTTAGCTGCTAAAATTCTCTCTTGCAGAGGAGACATGAAACTTGGGCTTTGACTATTTGTAGGTACGACAAACCCTGTGGGATGTTTTGTGATAGGGAGCCACTCTCCATGAAAGCCAAACGGTATGTGCCAGGTCAGATTCCTGCCCCAGTTTCCATGGGTATGAAATCTTCACCTCCCATTCCAAACTGCAGTGCATCTCTGCACTTTGTGCTAAGGCATCTACTATAATCTTTCAACAGTACAGTCAGTTCCCACTTTAATTGCTAATTACCCACTGCAGTTACTACTTGTATTTTAATGCACTTAACCTGTCAGAGGAGAGGTGTTAGACACCTCACCAAAAGGGAAAGGAGCTTGCTTTGTGTTTTAGTGTCCAGGTCACAAAATCTTGATAGGATATGACCATTTTTGTTCCACTTCCCTAACTTTCATAAGGACTTGAAGTCAGCTCTCTCAGTCAGTCATTCTCTCAGGGAAGCCAGAATTGCAGAAGTACAGAGCCACTGAGAGTTTATGAGGACTAGAAATATCTGTAGTACACTAAGCTACATCTCTCACACTTCCAAGAAATCTTTCTGTTAAGGCCTACTTTTGCCCAGGTGCTTCATTTACTGTGGATGCCCAAGGTAATGATACAGATCAGCATTCTCTGTTGATGCACAGTTTAGTGGAGCGCTGGTGTTATGTGCAGCATGATGAATTTGCAGCCCCTAGTAGGGGTGAGATGGGAGAGGCTGCTGGAGTTCACAGTCATGCAAGTGGAGGAGAAAAGAGGCTCCCTGGGTACTTTCAAGGTATTCCTCAAAGACAATGAAGATTAAGCCATTATCACCCCAGTGGGACTGGTTATCATGTTATCTACTCAGTCAAAAGCCTCTAATGAGCTACAGACACTAGTTTCTAATTAGATATCTGCATAAACCTGTTGTCAGCTTATGTTTTTATGTGATATATAAGCTTTAGTGGATGAAGAAGCTTCCCTTCAGGGTCTGAATGTTTTCCATCTCAGCAGGTAAAGGCATTGTGCTTCACAGTCAGAGAACACATTTTCCAGACCTAAGCCAGGCATGGAAACACTTCCTCAGCAGGTTTGAGCCACACTCAGGAGCTATTACCTTCGTTCCTGTGAGGGTTAATGAATCTTGATGATTATGCATATGTGTGTTTGTGCATGTGCAGGGTAGAATGTGCAATTCCTGAACTGGAATTGACCCAAGGATGGAGAGCAATAGGGGTCCCCAAAACTAGTCTTTTTGCACAGGCAGCCCTGTGCTACCAGCAAGGTGGTGATGGGTCTGTCAATTTCTCAGCCAAACTGTTAATGGCTAGGGAAACTGTAAAGCTCACTGAAGTGCCATGCTGCAAGATTCTTCTCTTCTCTTAGAACTTTTTTGTCTATTTTGGAATTTGTAGTTAAGTGGGTTTATTACTTTCACTGTAATATGGCTTCAGGTAAAGGTGACATTAAGGTAACTGCCTGATATCAGTCCAGACAGGTTTAGTATTCTTGAAGTGGGTATTGAGGAAACCCTCCTGAGTATCCACATTGCACCAAAGGTACTGAGAAGCAGGCTGTGCTAGAGTCCGAGTGGGGTGATGCCTTCCAGTGACCAGCCATACCCCAGGGAGCCATTTGGCAGGCAGCAAAACTGGGGAGCATGCCAGAGCTGCAAGAGCATCCAGAGGGAATGTGACATTCCCAGTGAGTAATGCACAGATAATGGCTTGTGATTTCAGGAGCACTGGCAATATTTCACTGCTGTGTGCTCCAGGCTTCACCTTCACAATAGCATTGGGTAGAAAGGTGATTGGTGTATGATAAAAAGTAATAAAAAGAGGACTTTTTTAGTCTTAAGGTATACCCTAGCAACGAAAGGATTGTGTCATCTGACCTACTTGTGTGGAGAGGCTTGTGTTCTGGGTACACTTACCTAGCAGGAGGTTTGGAGGAATTCCAGTGAAACTGGGAAAGTTGTGCAACATACATGGCTACAGTTCCCCACCAGTTAAGATTCTTGTGTTTAAGCCATAGATCTGGAGCAATTCCAGACAATTTGATTTAAAGTAAACATCCTGGATGCAGCATGTCAGATACTAGCACAATATTGTTTTAGTCTTTCTCATTTCTCCTGTGGGAATAATCATTCCATGAAGAAGGAAAGTGATCTAATGAGAGAATTAACTCAAGAGCTTGAACATTGAATTAATCACAGCTGTCTGAGAGGGGAACCAAGGCAAACTCCACAGAGAGCTTGCTGCATTTCTAAGGAAGGAGGCCAAAAGAATACTAAGACTCGGATAGCAGTTGGTGATCAAAACAGAGGCAGGAGAGTTATGCTTTTAGTAGCTAAAGGGAACATTAACTTTGCAGCAGAGAGAGTTTTCCCCCTAATTTCCTTGAGAAGTTAAATCTCAGTAGTAGGGGTTCACTGCAGCTTTTTCTTGGAGATGTTGAAAGTTGCCAGATCGCCAGGGTCTGATCCTAACTGTGTCCTTGCACTTAACTGAAGTAGATGATTGATTTCATAGCTTGGCTCTTTTTTCAATGTTGTCTGGAGTTGTCCTGCAGCTGCACACTACATTAGACCTGCTTGCTAAGGTAAGTTTATCAAAGGTGCAGGTCTTTTTTTGCCAAAAGGAAAAATGAGTTGTGCTTGAGAACTATCAGTCTTCAGGCACATGGGACTTTAGCGTTGCCATTAGTAAAGTTTGGCAATGTTTCAAACTGTAATCCAAATCCTAATGCTTTTTGAACTGTTAACTCTTCTTGTCTAAATCACTGTGCTCCTTTGGATTATAGAGTACAATACACAACAGATCCATGTGCTGTCTAGAGCATGTGGCATTTTTTAAAATGACTCCAAGTTATGCAAACATTTTGGAGAGAAAAAAGGAAGGAAAATAATCAGAAAATATGCATAAATTCAGCTAATTTTATTCCCTTTATTTTATATAGTCATTAGACATACACAAAGAGCATGTTTGCTCTCCTAGAACATACTGTGTTTGTATTGACAGAGATTTTGAGTTGCTTTCATTGAGAAGATGGATTGAGTTAAACTGCCTCATACCCACCACATTCCACAGCTTGTGTGCACAGTGGGGTCATTCCAGAAGCAGAGCCTCCATGGAATGTGTGTGAGATACTTCACAAACTGTGAGTAACTGTCAGTAGGATGTCTGTAGGTCCTGCATCTCTTGCTTTGTGAGTCAGGACTTCCAGGGCTCTGCATACACTGAAACCTTAAAAGATTAGAACTTCCACAGTGTAACATTTAAACTGTAAATGGCCTAGGTTGCTACAACACACTCCAGTTCCTTGGCTGCTCTGCTGTTCCCTTGCCGTGTATTTTCTTGGGTGAATTTTTTTCCTTGATTTACCTTTCCTCAATGCAAGCATTTTTCATCTCCCTTGTCAGAATTTCACCTTTGGAGGCTTGGACTAGTTCTCTGGTTAGAAAGATTGTTTTTATTCTAATCTTGTCCTTCAAAATGCTTGCAAAATCTCTACTTCATTGCCTGAGTAAACAAAACTGTTGACTAGGTTCAGAACAGGCCCTGTGGGATTCCTAACAGAAGACCTGTCTGAGTTTAATGACAATATACTCATAGTAATATTTTAATATATTTTTTAATCAGTTGTGCACCCGTGTTATGGTGATTTCATTTGCACTTTGGTTTTCTCAGTTGGCTTATCAGTATGTTGCATCAAATACTATCAAAACCCTTGAAAGCCATATCTCATCTACAGCTTTCCATTTTCTGCAGGCTGGTTGTCTCTCAGCAAGGGAAATTACCTGTTTTGACATTGTTTGTCTTAAATAATCTAACCATTATTTTTATATTTTCTTTATTCTTCAAGCTACATGGAAATGCATTAACAGCTTGTTCTAGTTTTTGAATGCTCAGGCTTTTGAAATACTCTATTTCATCAAATGCTGAAGGGTGTCTAGAGAAGGGCAACAAAGCTGGTGAAGGGTCTAGAGCACAAGTCTTATGAGGAGCAGCTGAGGGAACTGGGGCTGTTTGGCCTGGGGAGAAGGAGGCCGAGGGGAGACCTTATCGCTCTCTACAGCTCCCTGACAGGAAGCTGTAGCCAGGTCGGTCTCTTCTCCCAAGTAACAAGCGATAGAACAAGAGGAAACGGCCTGGAGTTGCACCAGGGTAGGTTTCGATTGGGTATTAGGAAAAATGTCTTCACCAAAAGGTCTGTCAGGCATTGGGACAGGCTGCCCAGTGACTTGCTGGAGTCACCATCCCTGGAGGTACTTAAAAGGTGTGTAGATGTGGTGCTTAGGGACATGGTTTAGTGGTAGACTTGCAGTGCTTGGTTAGCGGTTGGACTCCGTGATCTTAAGGGTCTTTTCCAACCTAAATGATTCTATGATTTTTGCATAATAACTTTGGTCGAGGGATCACCTTACAAAGTGCAACTCCACTTGCAGCATGAAATAGGGCATTGAAACAGAACTTATTTGTGCTAGTCCTAGTTCTGAAATACTTCCAGTGATCAGATAAGTGTCTTACTGACTCTCTACCACTAACTCAGTTTGCTTCTCACTACTTATTTTCCTCCCAGGTATATTTTGAAGATTAATTAATATTTATAAAATGCTCTGCCTAAAACCTTTTCATTGCACATGAAAAATGCAACAGAAGTTGAAAATGTCATAGTTACGGATGCTTATTATTTTTTAAAAAGGAAGCTATATTGCAATCAATATCCAAGGAGAATTATGAACTATAGAGTGGGGACTCCAAAGGTACTACAGGAAATTGTGGCTGGCACAACTAAGCTGAAGGTGGAAACATCTGAGTAACCTGCTGAAGAAAGCCTTGCAATGGCACAAGATAAGGTGGCAAGTTTTGTTAATAATGCTTAGTATTGAAATATATGCAGGGTGAAATATTTGTATTACAGAAGGGTGATGAAATCCTTTTCAGTCTGCAAGTAATTAAAGATGAGATTCATCATCATAAGTAACATTAACAACTGTAAAGTAACAGGCTCAGATAACCAGTACTAAAAACCTCTAACAGAACTGTCAAGAGAGATCTCATTTGTCATAACTCCTGGAATTTCAGTGAAATTTCAGAAGACTCATAGTACTGTGCCAATGTTTAAGGAAAAAAAAAATTAAATAAACAGAGCAAGCAGGCTGACCCAGCTAGCTGTGTTATGGTTAACGTGACATCAGTCCCAAGGAGCACAGTACAAATACTGATACTTAGCCAGGTCATACATAAATCAATAATTGGCAATAATTTTTATTTTTATCAACATTGTCTTGTTGGTAAATTCAAACTAATTTATTGATAAAGTCTGTTTCCTACAGATTAGGGTAGGAACATATTTCACAAAGCATTTGATCTACCATTGTGACATTTTGATAAAGATCTTAGTTGAATCTAGTGTCATGAAAGACAGAGACATTTCAGTTGTCTGGGCCAGTGTGGGTCCAGAAGCAGGACATGTGCTTTTGAGTGTGATGCACAGCAGGCACTTAGCAAATCAGGTCAGCATTAGCTGGGGATGACTGCAGTCATCGGTAACTTGGATCTTTCTTTTCCCTGCTTCACCTCCACAGTGTACTGTTGTAGTCTGATTTTTAGTGATTTGTGTTATTTTAAATTTTTCTTTATCTGAGTTATCCTAGCTTTTCTGTAAATGTAAAATTGCCATTGATAGTATTTCTGAGTGACAGAGAGATTGTCTAAGATGTAAATTACTGTGAGTATAAAGCAGCTAGAGAGAACAAACAGCGGCTTAGGAAGGCTGGTATATTCACATGAAGGTTTTGTAATACAACCAAGTTCAAATCGATAAGCCTAGGAGTTAAGATCACAGTTCACAGCTCAGGGACCAGGGAGCTGTATAGTGGAAAAGAGTAATGCCAAGAAAAAATGAGGAATCGTTACACATGGATACTGGAGGCATGCAAATAATCAGAACAATGCTCTTGTAGACGTGGGCAGTGCAATTAGGGAGGTGTGTAGAGAGGCAGGGACATGGTGCTCTCTCTGTAGGTCAGCCTTAACATGCCATGAAGCATGGCTTTGTTTTGTACAATTTAGGGAGGATATTAATGACTGGAGAAGGTACAGGGAAGAACTTTAAGTATGATTTAAGGAGGGAGGGTACATGTTGTAATGATGTATGTAAACTTACTAGAGCTAATATGGAGCTAATTGCTAAGGAGCAGTTTGATGCTGTGTATATGCTGCTAAGCAGAAAAGCAAAGCTGAATATTGAAGAACTCCTTCATACAACAGGCTTTAGTGAGAACCTGTGGCTGAAAGCTAAAATATGTTAAATTATGGATGATCTTTAACACTGAGGAAACAAATGATCAGGTGCATTGGCAATTCTCTGTTATGTGGAGTTTTAAATCAAGATTGAAAGTCTTTCTGGATGATAACTTGTATTTGAACAAAATGTATCTGGAACAATGAAAGAACAAACAAGAGGTATGGGACAATTTCTATGCTAGGGACAACTGAGTAGTTGTTGCCTTTTTGGCTTAAAAAAGAGATGACCTAGAGGAAATATGGTCGCTCTGCAAAATTATTGGGGTTACAAAAGAGTTACATGGTTTCCTTAGAGTACATCATGAGTCAGTGGGAAAGTTATGGATGGCAGCTAAATGGTCCCTTAGCTGCTGTAGGATTCAGTGCTGTTCAAAAGCACGCAATAACCACTCTCATGGGTCATCCTGAAACTAAGCATGGATGAATTGTTTGTTGAGAGTGGTTTTAAGAGTAGTTTAGCCAGAGCAAAGAGAATAAAGTAGAATGGGAAGAAAAAGAGTAGAGACACAGGCAGAAACAATTGTGCTATACTTATCAAAAAACATGAAGGAAATCTTTGGCCATGGCAATACAGAAAAAATTGGTGTTATGGCAGTGAGAGGGTATAATTAATTCTTGAATTTTGAGCACAGCAAAGTAACAAGCAGAAAAATTTTTGTTCTGATTCAGGTGCAATAAAGGACAGGAAAGAATAGAGTTAGTGAAACAGAGGGGAAAAGGACTGCCAGAGCTTTACAGAAGACTGAATTCTTGTTCTTTCTTTTCAAACAGTAGAACTGACAAATTGAATTAGCATGAAATACAGATGTAACAAAGTATCATTCTATAAAACAATTCAGTGCTGCTAGGAATTTCTCCATTGTTAAATATACTGAGAAGCTGGGTGGAAGCAGAGCATGACCTAATGGGCTTAGCATTACTATTGCAGCTGTGTGAAACCATTCCAATAAATAAACAGCCCAGTGAAGAAAGTGTGCTAGATTTTTAAGATTCTCCTAGTTTAACAGGATGTGCCAAGTAATTGTTTTAACTGTGGACCAGATCCTTAAATGCTGTAAGCTGCCTAGCTCCATAGCAAGCACTGAGATAATGCTGATTTTCACAGTTTGGTATCTGACCCACCAAATTAAGTCCTTCTCATAGTTTCCCTGGTGATACCTCTATGAAAGGCTGTACAGAAAGGCACAGACCTGTCCACTCTACAGGTATGTCAGAGGGAGTATGGATGCATAACTGAAAGCAGAATTTCATTCATCCTTACTTGAGGAGTCCCTCTGGGACTGGTGCAGATTTTGGTTTTAGTTTGACTGTAACAGTGATGGTGGGAAGCAGAATTACTGATGGCAGAAACCTGACCGGGGCCCTCCCTGACACTTCTGTTTGTCAGAGATCATTTTGTTTGGAATCATTTAGTAGGATTAAATTGCACTCAAAATTATGCTTCAAATTCATATTGTACTGCTGTTTAAGGTAAGCCCAGTGCAACTAATTGTGTATACTGGCAATATATGGATTCAGGAATTTACCTAGTATGCCACGATCCCCTGGTTTGCAAGAATGTTTTTGAGATACAAAATAAATATATTTTCAGTTGTCAGTAGTCAGGCTTACTGCCCTGTTTCTGCCTGCAGCATTTCTTCTTTACCTGAGCAGAGCCAGGCACACAGGAACTTGAGACAGGCGTGCTGTGTGCCTATGCTAATGAAGGGTTTGGGTTGAAAATTTGGTGCATTACTGGCACAGACTTCCAGAGGTCTCTACTTCTAACTGTTCCACCTTAAGTCAGCAGGAGCTGCTTGTGCCTCTCCTCTTTGAAAGTCAACCCCTAGTTGTTACCTTCAGGCTTTTAGCTGTTCAGTTCAAGTCATAAGATGACACCTGTGCTAACCTGTCTGGGAGCTTTGTGATGCAGATGCAAAAACATCAGAGAAAGATTAATATAACCAGCCATTGATTTATTATGTTCTAGGAAGTAAGGAATAAAGCAGGCTGGCGTGACGCCCTGAGCCCAGCCTCCACGACGATTTCTCTTGTCCGGACATACATCCACCAGCATTTATCTTGTCTGTTCGCCTTCCTTCCCCTTTAGTTTCTCAAACTTCAGGAGTTTCTTTTGGCAGGCATGCTCCTCACTGCTGCTGACGCTGGAGCTTTCCTCTGAGCTTTCGGAGAGGAGGAACTTGATTGCCATCATGTCCTTCTTGCTCATTTGCAAGCAGAGGCAGGAGGATTTGCTCACCTTAAATGACTCCCCCCACATGTTCTGGCACATGTCAATCCCATTTGCGTACATCTGTGTGTCAAATGAGAAATGCATCAATTAAATTTAAAAAGAATTGAGTTAAAATCAGTTTGTGTCAATCTGATAAACATCTATCACTTTTCAGAAATTGGTACTAGATTATAAAAAAGCAGTCTGTAGTCATTCACTGTCTTGCTGTGTGCCATGCTTCATCACTTCTGATATATCTTAAAATGTTATCCAGACCCACACCTGGCAAAAGAGATTTGCCTGTCATGAGAGCAAGTGATTCTACAAAGTGCAAAGGGATCAGCTGCCAGCCCTTTGTTTACACCCTGGGGCTGACAGCCCAGCTAGCTTTCTGGGGCTGACAGACCAAAGATGTGTGTCAAAGGCTGTACAACTTGCAGTACGTCAGGACACTGATGTGTTTTGGGATCTGAGTAGTGCTGAAAGTGCCAGACAGTGCTTTGAATATGGGAATCTTTATATCTACGGGCTAGAGACAGCCCAGTGGAGTCACAGCTCTATGGGCTCTCATTGTGCCTGCCACAACGTACATCATGACTAGGAAGGACCTCACAGACAAAAAGAAGGGACAACGTAAAAACTGCTTGAAGAAAGCTTCCAAAGTGCTGTGTCCAGTGATGGAACACTTTCTGTTCCAACAACCAGCCTTTCTGGCCCAAGAAATTGTAAACTGCAGCTTCTTGTACTCTTTTCAAGTGAATCTGTCCTGTTCTTGGTACTACACATTTTTGTAAGGCCCGTGTCACAGGACCTATACAACCACACAACAAAGATACTTCTTGTTTGCCAGACTCACATTGTGACAACCTTTTGTACGCCCAGCTTGAGTTTGCCTAAAGGGTATTAGCTTAAGAGTTATTGTGTCCAGCCGCAAAGTAGGCAGGGTATACACTTTATCTTGCCTGCATTACTCCCATGTATTTGTGGTTTAAGTTTAATCTTTTCTGTTTCTATAAAGGAAGCTTTAGGTACTCCCAGAAACAAAGTTAAGAATAAAGCTGGGGGTGGGAGTGGTGGTAGGAGTAGAAGCCGTGGGAATTAAGGAGTGTTAATGACTGGAACAGTGGGCCAGGCTCCAGGACTTCTGGGCTGTATTGCTGATTGACCTTGACCAAGTCACCAGTATCTCTCTGAAGGAAGCTGTGTTTCATGTGTAATAGTTCAAGTAGCCCTTGCACATGATGCTGACTCTTTAATCGCAGTGTTTCTCTTACTGCTGTAATTTCTGGATGGTGTGCTGGTTTGCCGTCATTGTCAGCTCATACAAAGATCTGACACTGTGAAGCATAGAATCATACAATGGTTAACTTAAAGACCATTCAGTTCCGACCTCCCTGCCATGGGCAGGGACGCTTTCCACTATAGCAGGTTGCTCAAAGCCTGATCCAACTGGAATCTTAGAGAAGGTGCCCTGTGTGTGTGGTTGGGAGATTTCTGCATGGAAGCTGCTCTGTATACAAAAAAATAATAATTACAAATTTAAGTCTATTATGTGACCAAGTTCTTCTTATGAGGTGTCTCCCCACATGCAAAACTATGCTGACCTATACTGTGTGGGAAGGCAGATGAGAGGAAACATATTCATCACTTTTGCCTTAGAAATCTGTCTTTTGTGAATAATACGGAGCCCATGCCACACAGCCCCAAAGACTCCGTAGTCTGCTAAATAGCTTTTCAGTTCACATCTCTAGCCAGGGCTTGCTCCATGGATGGATGCTGCAGTGGCTGGAGGAGTGTGGAAGTTAGTTAGTTCACTGGGAGCAATGCAGGGTCAAAACTGGAAAGGTTTCTGCATCTAGTTCTTTCCTTGTGTTCTCAGGGCAGGCAGATCTTAGTTGTTTTTTTCCCAGTATTCCTGTGCTTTTAAGCAGCATTGGACATTTTCTTCCAGCTCCTATACAGTGCTTGGATTTCTACCTGCTTTTAGCTAATCATTCCAGAAAGTATTAAAAGATGTTGTGGGTTTTTTTAGGTCTGTAAGCAAGATACATGGCTACATCCTATTCTTGTGTCCCACAGTTCTGTAACATGTATTCAAGCTCTTCTACTTGCTAAATGGGTAATTTTGTTTTGATCTTCCTCCTAACTCTGCTTAAAAACCAGAGCATAGCCAGAATGCTGCAGCAAACAAACAGGACACACAGTCCATTTACCAAACATGTCCCTAAATTACTGCAAAGGATTCTGATTTTTCAGCTTCTTGGAAAATGTTCCAGTCTGTGTGTTGACACTGCTTGGGGAGCACTCAGCTGGGAGAACAATGACAAAATGTGCCTCATTTTAGCCAGGCCAGAACTGGCTAGGATCCATTGTGCATTCTTAATATTCAGCATTTATTCCAAATAGTCCTTACAACCACTACCATATGTCAAATATAGGGCTGCTGATTGCTCCTCTGTATGAGCTAAGGGCATCAAAAGAAAGTTAGCGTCTGCACACAGTGCTCTGACATTGGAGAATGCTCTGTGCTTCTGGGTAACAGTAACTTTCTTTTCCACGAGTGGAGTCCAAACCAAACAAGTCAAGTGTTTGTATGTCATGTTATTTTCATATGGGAAATGTGTTTTTTGTAAGTCCTCTGAATAAATTTCATCTTTACTTTTACTTACCATGCAAGCCTACTTTTGGTGAAAAACATGGGCAGTTTAGGGTGTGGTTCCATTTAGTTTAGGAATAGCTGTGCCTGGCTTCAAGTGATAAGACGTCTGGATTTGCTGCATGTTTTTCACTGCAGATAGTATATTTTCTTTAAGAAATAAGTACAAGGGAATTCAAGGTTAAAAACTCCTATCTCTGGACCAGGGACAGTTTGAACAGGGACTGGAGATTATTTATGGAGATTATAATTTCATTTCTCACTTCATCTGGAACTACTGATGATTTAGCACATCTGGGAAACTAGGCTCTAAGTTTCCGCAGCCCATTTGTTTTTTTGGCCACTTTCCTGAGCCTGCTGATTAGTGTCACTGTCACAAGGCAAACAGCAATCCTGCACTAACTGAACTGTGACTTCTACTTGTATCGGTTGCTGAACTGCCTTCTGGAAGTACATGCATGTGAAATTAATTCAAAGCAATAAATCTGGGATCTCTGCAAGCTGTACTACCAGTCCCTAAGCATGACACTGGAATTTTATTTGCTTCTGCAATTTGGACAATTTTCATGGACTCAGTGAAGATCAACAAAAATATTTGAATAAGTGTAGCAGTTTTGAGCTGTACTATATTGCCCTGATTCTACGCTGACTTGAGTCACTAGGAAAAATTCTGCCTGACTCTTGAGAGGTCTGTAGATCAGGTTCTAGGCAACCTTGCTCCTGTAAGTCTCGTTAGTTCTTATTTTATACACTTTTGCTCATAAAATTAGTTATCTCAACCACTGGAACTGTCTCGGAAAGGTGGGATGAGCTCTCAGAAAGCTTGTGAGTGCTGCTTTTAACCACCAGCTATAAAGAAGAAAGTTAGCTCAGCCTAGCCATTGGCAGACACAATGGAGAACACTTTGAGAGATATGACAGGTCTATGGAGAACAATAGGGAGACAATTAGAAGAATGTCAGGACTTGGGGATTTGGAGGATGGAGGAGGACTTGAACCTTACAAGGTAAAATAAAGGAAAGGGCAAAAATGCCTAATAGACAGGAAAACATTAAAAATTCCTTAGTGATCTGGGAACTCGCATCCCTTTTAGACAGAGGTGTCTAAAGCCCCACATTATGTAAGGAGCCTTATAAAATGCATCTCAGTGTCTCTGTAGTATGAACAAAGGTCATTTATCTTTTACCTTCAAAACCCCACTGTGGTTAAAATGTCAGTGCTGCTTGAACTTTTTACTTTTGTTTCATAAGTGGTATGAATAGTGATTAATTAAATGTATATATCCTTAAAGTGAGCAATCTACATAAATACAAATTTTAAAAATTATATACTTCAAAAGTATGATGTAAGTATGGCTTGAAACTGCTTGAATAAAAATAATTCCCCTGTTGCTTGTGTTTTACACCCCTATATTCAGGAAAAAGCAGAGAACTTTCAATGCCATTTTTTCTGCTCCAATTGATCAGGTTTTCTTACCTCACTGTATGGAATACATTTATTCTTACAGTGATTTTCTCCACTTCCATCCCATTCCCAGTCCGTCAGCCAGTTACGAACACATGTGGAATCATCTTTGCAGGCTTCATACCTTCATGGAGATTAGTGTGGAAGACACAGTTATTTCTTTCACTTTTTTTCAGTGGACTCAGATTCAACTTAAGAAGTCTATGTGGGCTATCTTAGTAACATGGTATGGTTGCACAGTGCAGCTTAGCAACAGATCTTGAAGAACTGTGCACATTATCTTAGCTTGACATGTACATAAATTCTGAGCTGGCCAGGAAGACCTAAATCCCAATGAAAACTAAACAGTTCACCCGCTATGTTTTATACTCACAGACTTAAGTGAAGGGCTTATGTTCTGAGGAGCCACACTCATTCATGCAGTGTCTTCTGCTTGGTTATGTTTGCTGATGTTACTGCATGGAGGGAGTTTCATGAATGCCCGTGTTCAATATTGTGACACAGCACAGGTGTGCTGTGAACTGTCACTTGAGGGAGATGTGGGGAAAGTTTGTATTTATGGATTAATATGGAAAAAGAAGAATATTTTTTGGGCAGGGAGTTGCTCTGAGGAATGTATACTGAAATAAGGAAAATCCACAAACAAAATCATGTAAACTAATAGGCTGCCAGCCTCAGAATATTATCAAAAGAAGTTAAACTTGAAGTGAAGAAGAAAAGATAAGAGTTTTGCAAGGTATAAGTCTAAAATTTTAAGTTTTAAGTTAATTTTAACTTGTAAGCAGTAATGTAAAAAAAGCCTATAAATGGCCTGGAATAAATATGGTATGCAACTAGCTGGTCCATGTGATGAGAGATCTCATGACTTAACCATTACCCTACATTATTTCCCTCCTTCCACTTATTTTTATATTCTACCTTTTGGCTCTTACCTGTTTGCAAACCAGTTGACTTCTACTTAAATTTAGTATCAATGGCTTTGGGTGGGCTACTCGCACCAGTAACTGAGAGTGCCAAAACCACGAGGCACAGCTTTTAAAAAGGTAGCATCATTCAGCAGGGTATTTATAATTAATACCTTTGGATATATTTTGTGCTTGTCATTTTTAATCTTCAGGGTCACGTTTCCAAAATTATTTTGATATCATGAGGGTTGCAGACTTACGGTTTTAAATGAAATATGAGGTTGTCATGTGGTTACAGAACTACACGAACTAGTGTAGTACATTGCAGTATGTTTGCTGTGCAGAAAGGTAAGAACATGCACATCTCAGGGCCTCCACACAGGTTTTCTGGTCTATTTGGAAAGAGAAATAACAGTAATGGAGGGTAACCAGGGCCTGAACCAAACAGGTCTAGGGCAGGAGATTTGTATGCCCAAATGTGTTCATCCGTGAATCTGCTGTCAGGGGTAGAGGCTCTGCTGGAAATGCAGGCTGCAATTTGATAAATTAATATAATGTGACACTAATAGGCAGATCCTACCAGTTTGTGCCATGAATGAATTTGGGACTAGGGACGAAAAGAATAATTGGTTTGTTGTTAGCTGCTGTGTGTACCCTGACTGAGAAAGACACACAGAGGTAACTCCCCAGTGACAGCTGTTTCTCTAATGCTAGTCTCTTTGCCTGCCTGAAGTCATGCCAGTTAGGACAATCAATGCAAACTTTTTGTTCATCACCATCTACGAACCCTCCACATGCTAGCACCAGATTCAACAATTAGCTCTTGATTCTTCAAGCCATGCTGGCATGTCCTTTATTTTATGCATGCACTTAAATTCTAGCAATCAGTATCTTCTGTGAGCTGCCTAATAATAGCACTCCCACTTAAAGCAGTTGTGCCCTTCCCACAGTCATCTTTTTTGCTTTCCTTTCTTACTTAGCTAAAGTGTTTTCAGCCTGATGGGTTCCCAGACCAGGATTGCTTCATGGTGTCTCAGACAGTGCTACTGGTACATGAGTAGGGACATGGCAAGGTAAAGAACGAGCAGCCCTTGGGGCTGAGGAGAGGGCAGAACTGCTTCTGTTGCAATTAGTGTCAGCTTCAGTTATACTTTTCAGATTATGAATATGCATTTCAGACTTCTACTGAACTGGGGTATTCATGCTATGGATCTGGTTTCCTCAGGAGTTTGAATTAAATATGTTTATTAAAGTGTTTATATTTTTATTCAGTATTATCTACTGAATTGTTAGATGAAATGTTTCCTATTGCCTGACTTTGTGGTTTGTTATATAACCAGGTAGCAAGGCATAATTCTATTGTTACAAGTTTTTCTTTATCCCAATGGAAGTAATTATGAAGTTAAGTTTATGAAAAATCGTGACTTATGAAAAGTCTGATTTCTGCTGTCCAGAAACTGGTAAGTGGTTTCTTCAAACATTAATTAAAACCTGTGAGAAACATAAACGTAAATACTTAAAAGATCCTCCCTGAATGTACTAGCTCCCTATGCACAATGGGCAGGATATTTTTATTTTAAAGCTTCCCTCCCCTCCTTTTTGATAATTAGCTGTTTCTTTTTTAAAGGGCATAGGGCCCTTTCACAGGTGGATCAGAAAATGGCTTGTACATTGGGCTCTTTCAAAAGCAATAGTTTTAAGACTAGTAGGAACAAGGAATCCTAAGACAATAGAAAGAAAAGGAAGGCCCCAAGCTAGTTAGATGAATTTCTTTTAAATGAAGTCACTGCTCATTCAGAATCCTCTGCACATTTCTGGCCACAAAGACATACAGTATGCAGCAGGCACACTCACGGCATGTAGAGAAAGTAGGTCACATCACTAGCAGTACCACAGCACGCTAAAGGGAATCCAGTGAATAGAACATGAAAAAATGTTATTTTAAATCACCAGAAATAGTGGGAATTTTGTCCAGGCTCTTTTCTAGCCTCAGGCCTTAAGCAGGGTGAGGGAATGCATTTCATATTGGCATTAGGCAGGCACACAGACTAGCATGCATGGTAATGGGTCATCATTACATTTTTGATTCAGGCCAGACATCTATGACGCCAACAGGGGCAATAGATCATTGTTCAGTATTTGTTTAGAGTAGAGCCTACTCTCTGCCAGGAGAGTCTATACTGGAAAAGTGTCAGTTTTTCCTTTGCAGCAGCTCTCAATCACACCGCTTCATACTTTCCAACGACAAAAGTTAAAAATGCTGTTTATCTGGAGGTTCTGGCATTACCCAGGTGACACTGAGTGTTTTGCTATGTAATATTGACCTCCCATATACACTTTGGTGTAGATCTTGTAGATAGAAGGCTGGCTTGAACCAGTTCATAGATGCAAACTAAACTTACAGGGTGTATTTTCTTTAATCTTTACACTGGATATAGCAGTTGAGTGATGACTTTGTGCGCTACTTATTTTGCGATACCTTTGGTTTAGGTCTTGGTATTCTATGGCTTTGCCTGTTAGATCTATTCTGAAGCTCAGTGGCAACTTCAATGCTTTACTATCCAAATGCTTTCAAATTTTGGTAATACTGGCCTCTGAGCTTTGAGATTCTGAGCACTGAGGTAAATTAAAGGTGTCAAGGAGGTCAATAATCTGGACTCAGTTTAGAAGATTACCAAAAATTTAGGAAGGAAGACAAATCTGTTCCTGAGGCACATGGAGTTTCCTAACACAGGAATAAAATTCCTCACTAGAGGAAATTGTAGGGAATCTAAGAAATACATCAGCCCTTCTCACTATCTTCCATTACAAATCCAATCTGTGCTTTTTCCTTCCTTCCCTGACACAAAGCAATGGAGACATATTTAAAGACAAATCCTACCAAAATACTTCACTGCATACATGATTTTGCCCTTGGAGAGTAGACAAAGGTGAAAATGGATCCATGTGTCAACAATATTCAAGTTGCATAACTACTAGAGAAAGCACCAGACAGAGCAGTGCAAGACAACCTGACCATGCCCTACTGTGTGTTCTGTATTTTTTGTGCTTCCAAGAAAAGCCCTTTATAACATTTTTAGAAGTATTTAAGGCTTTTTGTGATTTTCAGAGCAACCTGAGGGATTCAGACATTCACAGTTCATTACTTTCAAGGGATGCTAGCTGTTACCGCAGTGTGAACACAGCCTGTGCTGTTTTTACTATGCTCCTCACCAATTTAAGCATATAGACTAGTTACTAGGCACAATATTAATATGGTACTGGCTGAGATTTATATGTCACATGACGACATTATTTAAGATCCTACATCTCAAAACAGGGAGGGAGGGAGGAAGGAAGGGAGAGATATATGCTGGATATGGACCACTGAAAAAACTTCAGTATCCCACCTGGGTATAATGCTCCTACCCCAAGACTAAGGACAGATGGGTGCTGGGTTTTCCTCCTGCACGTCTTGCTCTTAAAAAATAATGTGATTCCCTGATGCTATATTTGGGGAAACAAAATTAAATGCTCTTATGCTCGCTCATTGCTATTAATATTTTTAGCATTACTTGGCTGCAGATTTCTCTGAGATTCAGGCTTTTACAAGTGATTTTAGAGAGAAGGATGATGGAAGGGAGGAGAAAAGGCCAAGGGTGAATAATTAAGGAATTAAGTTAATTTGTTATATGGAAGGGGCTGCTTTCATGATTTTGTACTGCATTTTATACATGTATCATATCATGATCAAGTATTGAGATTTAAAATGCTAACTGTATAAATGCTAACACACAGGCATGGACTTTTCAAAGGCTGGGCAGGCCCTCACTGCTATTAGTGCCTGCCAACGTGGTGAGAGCTCTGTTGTGTCAGGCAGTTCTGATGCAACTGTACTGCATCCTCATGGAGAGCAGGGGCAGTGCTGTTCCTGAGTCACTAAACTCTCTTCAGTGACTCAGGGACAGCACTCAGAGTTTAGTGACTCCATCTTGCATTCAGCCTGTGTCATTATTATTTTGGGGGTAGTAGCTTAGCGGTGGAAAAAGTAGTGATGCCATACAAGAAATGAAAAGGAAGAACAAGAGAAAAGGCATAAAGGGGTGCAACACCATCAAAACTTAGTGCTTCTTGTTTGGGAGATCTGTGCTTCATCCAACCATGCTCCTTGACACCCTAGTAATACAGGCATATTAAAGCTAAATAAAAATACATCGATAAAAAGCTGAACATACCAGTCATCACAAAAGCTTTGACACAGTGGAACAGACTGAATAGCAGCAGCGTAGCTGGGATGGATCCAGCGAGCAGCATGTGGAGAACACCGGTAAAAGCATTCAATTTTCTTTGTGAAATCTTCACAGCTGTGGTGGGTGAGAAAAACCACAAATAAGCCTGCTTCTTAGCATCAAGGCTATAGCCTCAGTTTTCTAGACCTGCTTTGATGTGGATGCAATACTACAGATTAAGAGAAAAACATAGAGAAGCATCCTTCCGTCCTGTAGTGTCTAGGTTCTAAACTCGTTCCTTTGGCATTGTGTACAGACTCTGACTGTGCAATTACCATAGCCAGCTAAAGACTGCACAAATGTTTCCATGCATATTTCAGCCCTATTTATGTAAGCTTTCTGTGAACTTCTGAAGCCTTGAGTTTTCCTGGCAAGAATGTTTCCAGGCAATAATAAAATGTAGTTTAAAACTATAGTACAAAACTTCTTCTATGTTGTAGCCTGATGGTTTCACTGATCTTTAGATTTTCCCACAGCCCAGCTGAAGTTACTTAAAAACGCATACTGTTGCTGCTCTTCTGGGAGTGGCAGGCAATAGCTGTTACTTTTGCACATCTGTTTTTGCTTCATTGTTTTGTACTTTCATTCTTTTATTTCTATAACTTGCCATGTTTCACAGCTCTAACAGGGTACTAAAAATCTTAATTATGAAGACATTCTTCATGGTTACAAAACCCACAGGACTACAAAATTTTTATTCTAAATGTTCAGAAGTTTCATTTTTGGACTCGTGCATTTTGTTTGCAAGACTTAATAATCTAGTTGATCTGTTTTCTAAACAAAGGATGAAGCCTGGTCTGTATTGACTAGGGGTCACACTCACGGGTATGTGATGGTTGCTTTGGAGAGCTACAGAGGTGCAGTGTGGTTGTCACCTGCTGGGTTTATGACTGCTTTGCATTGCTAGTTCTGGTTCTATACTGAAAGCAAACTTAACAAAACATAAGCTTTTCCTGATAAAATCGTGGCATAAATCTTTCTGCACAAATAGTATATACTTAGGGATTCATAGGGTTTTGTGAAAGCAGTCGTGGGTTTGGTCAGGTGTAGAGAAAAGATGGTGGAACTAGGCTGGGTGGCATAATCTCTAAGGCAACCTAGGGACTGTCCATCAGCAGCTCCAGGGGGAGTGACCATTAGTTGTGTAGCTGCTACAGCATAGCTCCATTGAATCGGGACACAGATAACATCAAAGCTGACTTACGATTTACTGAGCTGCCCACATCTGTTCCAGTAGCTGTTGTTTACTTTAATTACTGGGGAATGAGCCAATTGCTCTGTGAAGTCTGCATAGCAACAGGAAGCTGTTAGGAAGGAAACAGGGATCTTGCAATAAGGATATTTTTAATACTCTCTCAAAATGATAAGATTAATACTGACTCAAAATTTAGAATTAATCTGTTCTGATCCATAACATGATAAAATTTCTTAGTACTAACGAGAAGATGTACACAAGCTGTCTTTTTCTTTTTGGAAGTAGTAATGTAAATGCTAAGTGAGGTGGACTGGTGTCAACAGTGCTTTGTCAAGGTGTGCCCAGAGAGCCCCAAGAATTTTACTGGTGTTCTGCCAGATGTTATGTCCTGAGGGATACTTTGAAAGCTACCAAACATAAAAAAGGAATTGAAGAAATGTAATAAATACTATAATTTGCTCACTGTAGAATTTTGATTTCAACCTTCCCCCTTTGGTGTCTACTACAATTAATTGATTTTTATACTTAATGACATAAACCAAATTAATCTTTGCTGTAAACTTTTTTTTAGCAGATGGAGCAAGAAAAGTAAATTGCACCAGAATTTTTTAAGAAAACATATGAAGTCGATGAGAGTTTTGCAGCTATGTTAAGAACTAGAATCTTACTCTTGGTTCGCGTGCAGCAAAATGCCAGTGAAGGAAGCTTTTCAAATGCAATATGAACCTATATATCTTATATAATTTTGAGAAATTAAGGGAACTACCAAAACAATTAGTGCATACAAAGCTGTACTTCTAGACTATATTTGGAAAAAATTAAACCACTCTTACATTTAGCATACAGAGTGCATTCATGCATATTTGGCTCAGGACTTGGCTTTGGTTTGTGGGTGTCCCCTTCCAGGCAACCATATTTTTGGCAGGTAGATGATGTTATGACAGCAAAGAGAGTGACAGCAAACCTCAGCATTGTTGTTCAGTCCTTTTTCCTGTATGGAGAGAAGTCTTCATTTATATACTTTATTTCTAGGAGAATCCATAATATTAAAAGGAAGGACTGCTTTCAAAAAGCTACATATATAACCAAATAAAATATGCTCAGCAAAGATGCACACATACATATTAAGACACAACACTCTCCCTTTCTCTTTGCTTATATCTGAACACTTATACATCTGCTATGTATTTTTGAGGTTTGGTGGCAAGTGGTAAAAGCTATCAATATTCCAGGCTATTTATGAAAACATGTTATAATTTTCAGTATTTAAGAAAATTATTTTAAATTTCTTACACCAACCTGAACTTATCTTTGAACCCTTCCAAGAGGTTTCTCTGCTTCACTAGAAAAGATTAATTAGTTCTAAAACTTGCAGAGTTGTTTTGCATACTTGGAAATTACACATTTAATTCAGCTGCAAGTGAGCTAGTAGTGGTCAGCACCTAAGCTGGATAAGTTACATTGATAACTTGCCTTTGTTGAGGCTATGCTAATTTATACTTAAGAATCTGATCCATTATGATCTGCCTCTTTTGTAGAGTTTGGTCAAAAATGCAAGATAAAAACTTTTTGTCTGTGCAACTAAAATTTCTCTAAAACACAGACTATGCATTAGTAAGCTGTATAGCTAAATCTAGAACCTGTTGCATAGATCAGTGCATGATTCTTTATAGTTGAATATTCCTGTTATCTTTTTGGAATAATTCTGCCTGAATAAGGACTGCAGCTTCTCTATGCACCCAGACTTTTCAGATACAAAGGAAACAACATGTTACAGAAGAAGAAAACGCTCCAAATTCTCAGTAGTTTTCTCACCTCTTTTGCTGTCCTTCTGGTTGATACTTCTCCCTGGAACAGGAACACAGTAAATTGCTTTTCTCATTTTCCACTTTATATACATACCATCTGGCATCAGTGCTCCAGAATTTGTTTGCCCTGGAAGAGTTCCTTGACCCTTTGGAATGCTAACATAGATTTATTTCAAAAGCAGATGCAATGACCAGCACATAATGCCCTTTTATTGCTTGCAAATGTTGACGTGATAAAGAGGAAAGCACAAACATAGGTTAGAATTAGAAAAACAACAGCTCTCCTATCTACCAAATACAACTACCCACCCTCCACACACCTGATTTTTCAATGACTCTTTGTATTATTAATTATTACATTCATTTCTACAACAGTTTCACGGGGCTTTTACCACAGATTGGGACTTCACTGAACTACAGACATTCCCAGGTCTTTGCTTTTTCTTCACAAGATCCCTTTAAAGCCTGCTGCTGTTCACTGGTTGCTCTACCTGCCTCATATGTACTCTCCAACCAGTGTCACAAGCACTACAAGAAACTGTTGCTTGTACCATTGATAACAATTCCTGGATTTCATTGGGTGATCTGCTTTCTGCAAAGAGGATTCTGCATCTGAATATAAACCATCATATAAGGTAGATATGGTGATCACAAATAGTTGTGTTTGCTTTCATAGATGAAACCTTGTTGAATACTGTAAAGAGCAGCACTACTTAGTACCTTGCAATTATTTAGATGCATAAGGGAAGTAGCATCTGTTGGTTTTGTGTTTAAAACAGGACACTGGTTTGTCAGTTAATACTCTGGCACCATTATTTACAAACCTCTTTTGCTTGAAAAACAAACATTGGCACACTGGAAGAGTGGTATGAATCTCCTTGAGCAAACTCACTGAGCATGAAAATAAAACAATCTCTAAGCTCTAAGAACTGATTCCTACCCTAGTGCTAGTAAATGCCTCAAGGCAAAAGTCTTGCTGGCCTAAAAAGAGCCATTTCCAGATCAGTGGAAAATGAGTGATTTTTATGTTCCAGAATGAATTTAATTAAGGCAAGTTTAAAGAATTTATTTAATTAAGGCAAGTTTAAAGAATGAATTAAGGCAAGCTTGACAAGGCATAAAGTAACTATAGGAGAAAGTAAAGTAAATCTAATGGCTTATTACCCATGTCTTCACCTCATGTGGCTTGATCTAGCATTGGCTGAAAATTGGAGCTCCTTGCTGATTTGTAATGTAAAGGGTTCGTGCATACTGCTCAGCACTTGGATCTGTGTAGTCATACAAAATTAAGTCCCCTATATAATATGAACACTCACTTTCAACATTGTGATGAGTGGATGGGCTAGCCAGCTTGGTAAAAAGCACAGAAATGGTACATGCTCTGTGCCTTACTGCTCGGTTTGCATAAAATATACGCTTGTAAAGGTGTAAGCATGCCAGGAGCTTTCTTGTAATGCCTCTGTTCGCTGAATTGACATACAAATTGTATTAAGCTATAGGAAACTGGGATCTCTTTCAGGCTTTGAGTATGAGCCAAATGGGACCACTTGCTGGGAGATTAGGCAGAGTTTCTAACAGCAGGAAGGAAAATTGTCATATGTTTGCGATTTCTCAGACTTGGCTTTGGTTAGCAAGATATTTAAGCAGGCTCAAGCTAAGGAGCTTTTAGAGATCTCAGCTATACATCTTCATCACCTAAGAAGTGAATAGTGATTATTTTTTCTTAAAGTATTCTCTGGCTAAGTTATTTTGTGTGTTGTCTTATACTGAGAAATTCATTAAAGGAAGTTTCTCACCTGTTCCCATACTTGAATGTGTCATTTCTCTTTATTTGTTAAAATATTATTTTATTTGTTAAAATATTATTTTCAAGTACTTGGTGATGTTGTTGTACTTATAAGACTTCTACCGCCATTTAATTTTTAACTTTAATATCAGAGCCCTGTAACTTCTATTCATCTGTTCATGAACTAAAGAATGCCTGATGTTAAGAAAGAGTTAAAGCATGTGTGATGTTAAGAAAGAGTTAAAGCATGTGTGATGTTAAGATACCGCTACACTCAGCAATTCAGGCACCACTACATTAAATTATTATTATCATCATCTGTTGATCTAATTGATAGTGGCCTATGATGCTAGTAAAAGTATGCATCAATTCCAAACCCAGAAGCACTGCTCTACTAGGTCTCAAGAGCCATCTACCTGAGCAACTTCCTTCTGGCAAGAGCCATTAGCAGAAAATTAGGGAAGAAAATGTTTAAAAAATAAAGCTAGTTTCTAACTTCCCAGCTTCTAGCAATCAGTTTAGTAACTATGTCAGCTGACATCTCCTAACTCAACATAGCAATTCCTTTTTTGTGAGTCAGATCTCTTTGATGACTGCAGTAAGCTTTTACGGTTTTATATTCTTGGTAACTCTGCAAAAGCCGACGTGGTTAAAGGAAAAATTGTTTGTACTTCCAACCAGTGACGATTGCCAGATCCATTTCCCTTCTTGGCATACTGAAAGTGTAACAACGGTGTGACCAGAGGGAGATTGAGTTTCAGGAGTGTAAATTAGAGTATTTGGCCTGTTACAGCTTTATTATAGATGGCAATGCGTGCTAATGAAATTAATCTTTTTTCCTCATATCTCAGCATGAGCCTGCATGCTCAGAAGTTGGAAGTGTTTTTCTCATGAACTGTAACAAGAAATGTAATTAGGAGCACAGGTTGTTATCTAATTTAATGTCATTCCTGAAGCTTCTTTGCAGAACTGCGTTTAAAGTTGCAACAAGGGCAAATTATTTGATGATCAGTTAAGTATATATTCTTGACTTTCATTATGTTAGACTTTAGAACCAAGAGTTCATATTCACAAGTCTTTCTGCCTAATGTATCATGTCACAAGTCAGGCTGAATGCCAAAGGAGACTCTCCAGATGGACTCAGTCTGGCACTCCTGACTCTGGGGAAAAAAAGCTGAGGTCAAATCTTAACACTACTGAATGTAAGGTGTGATTTGTTTCTGTTCAGTTTGGCAGGGCTGGGATTTTTCCTTTTATTTTGTCTGTGTAAGGAATACATCATGGCACGAAGTAAGGCTTACTTTCTTTATTTGAATACACAAATGTTGCTGAGCTAGTTTTCCAACAGGGCACAGGAATGACAAAAGCACCAGTAATTTTACATAACCAAGAGAGTGAGTCAGTGGTAGTGGTGAAGCAGATATTTTAATGAATAGTAGGTTTTAAAAGCAATCACAACCCAAACAACAAAATTATCATTGTAAAAATGTTATTTTAAGGCCCATGTTTGGTTTTTCAAAATTAAAGGGGACAAAAACCTACTTATTTTATCTTATTACTGAGTTGAAAGCACCTCTTGAAAGCATAACTGAATTATCTTCCTTTGCCGTAGTCTTTCATTTGCCTTTCAGATTCTGCTATTCTGTTACTGTGAGGTTCCTTGAACCACTAACAATTATTGTTATTTTTTTAACAAAGAATGGGTTTTGGTTTGGATAGCTACTGACTATGTGGTGTGATGTGGGCTCTTGCAAGTGACAAAGAAAATCTGGGTCTAGTTTGACCTACCCTCTAGAAATCAGATCACAGCTGATTAATTCTGATTTAGACTATTAATATTTGACTGAATTTTCTACACTCACTTATGAACGATTAAGTTCTTGGGGGAGTATGAATACTATTTCTTTTTTTTACATTTTTATTATGGGTAATGCCTATATGTCCCTGCATAAAGTTGTGATGTAGCGTTTTAAAGTACTTGATGCCAATACCGGGTTATGGATGGCCGTGTCTCACAGCCCCCTTCTCTGCCCTGATCCTGTGCTGCCCCATTCCCTCCACTGTGCTGGTACAGCCCAGATGGGGTTGTGCATCCAAACGGATGGGCTAACTGATCCAGCAAAAAGAAATCCAGCACTTCCCCCTGCCTCCAGTGTTTCTAACCAAATAAATTTTCCTGTTCAGTTTCTGGCACAGTTGTAGAAGAGTTGTGTTGCTGTGAGGAGAAGGGTGGTATATCATATTGAGTGAGACAAACAGGGGAGGGTAAGAGTGGCAGTACTTTTAAATCAGAACTGCCGACTTCTAAGCCCCATTGTGGTAGCATTCTGTTGTGTTTTTTTTTAAATGTCGAACACCTTGTAATAAAAATTAAGAGCTGACAGATCTATAAAGAAAACAAATAATGCAAGCACAAGGTAACAGTGAGATCATACTGGTCAGCATGTTAAAAGGCAGTGACTGTAAACCACCAGATTAATCATTGCTGAGCTTTTCCTGTTAGTTTCACAGCAAGGATGAATTTTAAGGAGGACACAGTTGAGGTCCATGCAGTGTCTCTGTAGCCACCTCTGATGAATGACTCCCGTACATGTCATATTCGATCTAGATAGCTTGACTCACTGTCCTGTGATGAATCTGTGGTTAGAAAATTGACCACAACACTAATGGAAAATGTATTTTTTCCCAATACCTGTCTTTACATTGTCACCTCTCTTTCTGCATCCCTCAAATGGCTCCCCTCTCTGTTGTATGATCAAAACCTGCTTTTACTTCCAACTCCCTTCTCAGTTTATCTATGTCCTTTCTGTCTGTTCTCTGTTAATACAGACACATTGAGTCTCCTCAAGTGTCCCAGTGGCAGCCTCCACTGTGCACCTGCTGGATTTCCATGGCTTGCTTTTTTGTATTTGTTGTCTCATGTTTGGGAGGCGTTTCCATAAGTAACAGTAGAACTATGTGTAATCCTCCTCCTGGTCTTTCTAAAACTCATCTTTGTTTGGGTGCCCAAAGAGAGGATGACAACAGTATAGGATGTGATGTTAGTCCTGCTGGCCAGCATTTCTGTGTTCTGCATGTACTTCTCTTTCTGGACCTTTCAGAAATACAAACAAATATACATATTTATACACATATGTAATTTGTACCCTGTTAAACAGCTGGGGGTAACAGCTCAACTGTGGCAATTACTGTACAATCAAGTCCAAGCTGACAGTGAAAGCAGCATATTCCCTGGTCTCCTTCTGTCTCCTTAAAGCTATAATGTGTTTGATGAGCTTTTGTGGCCAAGAACTGTTAACTTAGCTATTGTGCTAAGCTTTCCTTAAACCTCACGGCCATACTTTTAACTCCTCTTATATATGTGCATATTTACATTCTCTACATCCTCATCAGTTGCAACTATGGTGTCAGGAACAAGGTTACAGCAGTGCAAAGCTGTCACTTTGACATGCTGCATCACTGCAGACAAGGATATGTGATTTTTTTTCATGGCACATAAAGAAGGAAAATAACTATTGGAAAGCAAATTATACCCAGTTTGGACTGGATTTTTGTTGTATCTAGATCTAGTAATTGCCATCCTGGACCAAACTGTCAGTTGGTTTACTTCTTTATTCTGCCTCTAAGACTGACTAATAGTAGTAGTTTCCAGTGAAGATGCACTGGAGTAATATACTATATATTTCCATGGAACAAACTGCCTGTAAGAGATTTATTCCTAATCCTCCTTAACTCAATGATTAGCTTCTGCCTTGAAACATCAGTGTTTATATCCTTCCTGTAAGAAGTCCTTATGTAACTATGAGTATTTTTATTAATTACACAAATATCTAATGCAGAACTTCTCAAATAGCAGACCTTGCTAGATTCAGGTCGTAAGTACATTTTACCTAGATTATGCACTTACTAATTTTCCTACATTCTTTTGGAAAATCCTGTATTTCTTACCATTTTCCTGGAGCACTGGGGAGGGTGGTGGTGGTGGTGGTCTGTACTCCGTGGCTACAGTTCTCAGCTGTGCAGGCAGCATACACTGATTGCTTGGCTAGCTTGGCAGAGCCGGGATTGGTGTCTTGCTTTTTGCTGAACAAAAATGATGCATCATTCTATAAAGAGTAATTGATTAGTCTTAGTCAAAGCTTTTTTTAGCAAATATCACTCTTCCTGCAGTTCATGTAACTTTTTTACCCTTATTTTTTATTTTGCTCTTAACTGGTATCCTTTAGTTGTATTGTGCTGGGTTTTTTTTCTGTGTGAATCTTCACAAAAGAACGCTGTCACAGATGTGAAGCTAGGGAAATAGCTAAGAGTCATGGTGATGACGCGCAGCCTGTATAATTACTTGTCATTACTGGCATTTGATGCAGGTACTAGTACAACATCCCCAAGTACTGTGCCGTCTTCTGGGCTGATTGCATATTGCCAATTGCCAAACATTAGTATTCCAGTGTAAAGACCAAAACTTTTCTGTGAATACCATTAGAATTGGGTCACTAACAGAAGGTGCGTGACAGTTTAACATGCAGAACAACTAAAGCCATTTCCTCTGTCTCATACAGAGCAGAAATACCGAGAGTGAAGATTATGTGCATAGCGTGAGCAGAATGACGAATGAGAACCCTTAGTGATATACTTGTTTGGTTGCATTAGTGGTGCAGTTCTGCCTTGGAAACAGTGAAAATAGGTGATCAGCTGGGTTTTGTACTGCACTGGTTTTGCTAAATGTTTGAATTTAATAGGAATTCAGATGATTACTTAAAAATTTCATTTTGTAGAGGAAATTCTATTGCTTAGCAGCATCCTAATAACATTACTATTTAGCATTTTCTGTTCTGTTTGGAATAAAGAGGTTTTAACCTCACTGCTTCAAGCTGTATATCTCTAGTCCAGATCCAGGAATAATTGCTGTAGCTGTGTGCTCAGCAGTCATAAAAGTGCTGCAGATGGATTTATGTCATTTCAGAAAATGTTATGGAATAAGCTGGACTAGACTCTTCATTCTGCCTTACCAAGGTCCTTTTAAACCAGCTAGAGAAGAATAGAAGGGAACTCATCCTGGATAGCATCATTCCAGCTACCTTCTGAATCAGGAGGGCATGCTGAGACCTTTATATTGAGAAGATGGTAGGTGGAAGCCAGGGAAAGGAAGTATCTGAAACCGCAAAGACAAACAGAATTAAACTGAGTATTAGCTGAGTATCAGCCAGTGAGCTACACAGGCTCTCTGTGGTCCCCTGCTTTTGCTCCATGTTAGTCAGTCTGAATAATAAAAGAATCAGCCCTTTTATAAGCCTTTATTAATTACTCTTGTATCTTTTTTGGATGTGACAGAATATTTCTGGAGACAAACACCACAAGCATAGGCATGGCATTGCACCACACTCTGCCTCATACCCCTTTTCCCTGCCAAGCCTGTCATGATTTGTTCACTTTTATTTAAAATTGGAAAAAAAAAAAAAGTTCAGAAAACTAGCTCATATGGAAAAGAAAAATCAGGTCACTCAGATTGGTCTGCAGATTCAGGTCATATTCAGTGACGAGTTTAAATGGAAAAAATATGGGAGAATCAGTAAAATGAGGAGTATTTTTCCCATTCCTTCAACACGAAACCTCCCAGTTCTTTTGTTTGAAAAATATTGGAAAGACATCTTAAGTCCAAAATACAAACCAAGGATTAAACAGAGAAGGAAATAATCCAGAAGCAACCAAATACAACCTTTCCACAAGTCAAATGTCCTATTGGCCGTGAAAACAGCTTTTTGATTTGGAGTGATCAAAAAGATTTTAAAACTGTTTTGAGTAAAGTACTGAACCAGAAGGCAATTATTTGCAATTCTATCTAAAGCTAACACATGAAGATTTGTTTTCAGGCAGGTAGCGTTATTCAAATTCCCATTGTGACTTTTCTTCCCGTATTCATGAATTCTTTTCTGGCACACGCAGCGAACAGGTGTGAGCCAGCACGAGGTGGCCCACAGGCCATAACCAGCAAGTAACTAATTGGCATCTATGTTGCAACAAGGCACAGATTCAGCCAAATTATGACGAGGCACTGTGCCATCCTAATAGAATCACATCATCATGGATGCCAAAATTCCATAAATTTGCATTATTTACATTTAGTTAGGGCAGGATTCCCAGCTGGGAAATTCCACATGGTTGTCCATCTCTATCATATACAATTACAATGGAAAAAGATTTCTGTGACTAATCCAGCATCCTGAAATAGTTTTCAGCAAGAATTTAAATATTTTTAAGTACTTGAAAATGCTCCCACTCATCCTCTTCAATAAATATCCTGAAAATATGTTTTTGTTGTCTACGTTTGTACAAGATGAATTAAAAAAATCTATAAAATCAGATTTCCTGGTTCAAGAGGTGTAAGCCTTTTCAGCTAGGTAAAAAGGGAGAAGGAATTGTTTTTTCTGCAACAGTAGCAAGGTTCCAGACTATGTAACAGCAGGGAAACAAAGACAACTTTGAAGCTGCTTTTGTGAAGAATGAATGCAGAAACTGGTAATTTATACCCTAGGGAAATAATTTGCAAAGACAAAAATGCCGAGAGGTTGTGAATTACTGAGATGAAACCAAGATGATGATATATGCTCTGATTGCTCCTTGAGGTAATGAATCTCTGTAGGTTTGTCTTTTCCACCAAGACGGCGAACTACATCTTAATCTGCCCCATAAAGCAGCGGGCCGAGGCACTCCATGGCCCTGCTGGTAAATGCTTCCCCGCCACGTGGCTGGCGGGTGTTCCACTGGGGGCTGGGGGCTGTCCGGAGAGCTGGGACATGGCTCCCGCCGTCTCCCACCCAGGAGCTGGCAGGCCTCTTGGGGCTCCCCGGGTGCTCCCGCAGGAAGGGTCCCACTCCCCGTACGTTTTCAGGGGCTGTTTGTTGCCGGATCCCTGAGCTGATCCCGGGCCGTGGTAGCGGGGACAGAAGCTGTGCCCTCGCCCGCGGGAGGCGCTGCAGCACCCTGCCTCGCCTCCTCCTGCCGCCCGGCCTGGGAGTGGGGCCGCTGCAGCCCAGCAACCCCACCGGGAGCCGCGGTTCGCCCCGGTTTATCGCCCCGGCGGCGAAGGGCACGGGGCGCGGCTGCCCGGGGCGGCCGGGGGGCTCCGTTATTTCCTTTCCTCAGCTCTCCACGCTCGCCCGGGCAGAGGGGACGGGAGGCGGGTGGTGTCGGAGCAGGCCGAGGCCCCGGAGTGCCCGGGGGCGGCCGGTGAGGCCCTCGCCTCGGGGTACCCGGCGGCGAACGGTCCCGGCGCTTTGGTGCTACCAAAAAAAGGTATAATTACACTACCGGGTATAAATTGAGTCTGTGTACCACTGAATCATACTGAATATTTGTAATGTGTTCCTTCCCTAATAGATGCTCTCTATGAATAGAGAGAGTCCTATTTACTCTGAAATATTTGGCACAGCAGACAGAGTCAGAAGCATGGAAGAAGTGGCTATTATTTTCCCACTGCTTGTGTGCAGCTGTCATTTCTGAGCAACACGTTCCTTGCACATCTCTGCTTCCCAACCTTGCTGATGGTCTACCCCAGGATTACAGCAAGAGACTGGCATGCCACCACACTCAGCCAAAACCTGAATGTTGTGGTTTGTATTTGACCAAACCCAAGACCTAAGCATTGTGGCTCGTGTTAAATCATTGCAGATAACTGTTATGGTTTTTTCTCTCTCTCTTTTTTTTTTTTTTTTTTTAAACCAGGAGGATGGTTCTTCCCCCACCTCCCCATGCATCACTTGAATATTCAGTGATGTCATGTTGTTTGACCTCCACTTTAACGCAAGGAATGCCAGCATTTTGGCTTTTGACCTGTAGAAGTATGTTGGTTTAGTGAGGGAGATCGGCTTAATGCATCTTATTAGGCAAACCAAAATCCGATGCTTATCTTAAAAGATGTGGTCTTTTGCATGTAGGCTTTCTCCTGCTGCCATACCCCTCCTTCTTTCCATCCCTCCATATGTAGGTATTCTTCCACGCTGTGATGCAGCAATATGTATGCACAGGACTCTTGAGGGGAAAAAGAAACGTTTTCATATAAAGTACTATTAGGATACATTGTACTGTAAAACTGTTATTTATATTCTGCCAGCACTCTACTTCGGCTGGTAAAGTCGTTTGGATGTAATTTCTTCTACTTGAAATTCTCTATTAAAAGAAATGAGATTGGCTCTGAAAGAGAAAGAAAAAATATCTCAGGGGAACAGTTAATATTAAATAATGTATGGTAAATAATATATGTTCCCAAATCTAAGAAGCCTCCTGAAATCTGTATTTACTTGAAGGACTCGAATGGCCTCAGAACTGGGTAAATAATGTGTACCAAACTATGTATGACATGCATACCAAAATGCAAATGTAACCAGGTAAACAGAATGCCTTTTTTAAATGCCTAAATATGGTAGGAGAACATCAGAGAGAGGCTCTAGACATGTTTTATAACTTTCCATGTAAGAGTTTTTTTCAAAGAAACAATTTTATTAAACAAAACCTAAGAATCTCACTGACAGAAAAAGTATGTTTAAAAGTAACAAACCATCAGAAAGCCCGGAAATCCAAAATTAAAGGATAAATCTGTCCTAAGTCCTCACACTGTGGGCCAAGTACATCAAGCTGCATCCATTTGCTGCCCTGAGAAAAAAAAAAAAAAAAAAAAAAAAAAAAAAAAGACTTAAATAGGCATTTGGACTAGAGAACTAATTCTGGTCTTGTACCATTGTGAATCGGACATTAGCCCACTGAATTAAAAGTTGTACCAGCCAATGAAAGTGGATAAGAATCAAGGTCCATCAGGTTTGCTTTTGTGTCACTTTGGTTTCTGTGCTGTTAGATGTGACTCATGGGGTACCTTGTTTGTGCATGTGTGTGCATGCACAGGGGCAGAGGGAACCTGGAAGCAAAGGTAGAGTCCAATCAGTCTTCAGCTTGTCCTTTCTGATGACAGGGTGTCATGTGTTGGAGCAAAACACCTTGGCATTGATGCATAAAATGGTTAAAATGCACTAATTTTGACTTCTATGCAGGTGTTTATACAGCGCATGCCTTTAAGATAGTGTATTTTTTTCTGCTGAAACTAAGAATTTGCTACACCAGCCTTGCAGACTTGTTTACACAGCTATATACAGTATGTGTGTGTCTACATCAGCTTCAGTTGGTACAGTTCCTTCGGTGAAGTCTTGTAAAATGTACAGGTGTGGATATGCTGCATTCCTCTCTTGTGTTTTTCCTTCTTTTTTTTTCCTCCTTCCCCCAAAAAAGTCACTTGATCAGGTATCAGACACACTGAAAAGCTGGCAAGACTACAGGAAAGTGGCTAGACTTGGAGTGTTTGTGTACTTAAAGAAAGAATCTTGCACATTTTCAACTTTCAGTCACAGATATTTTTTTGTAAGAGCAACTGGAGGTCTGAGCCAGCCCTCAAAGCGGAAATCAAAAGCTCCCAGAGAAACATACCCGAGGAATGTGGATCTGATCCAACAACCATACGCAATGCACATACAGTACCGTCAGTCTTATAGGAAGTCTTGCCATATATGGACAACTGGACCCTGAGCTGTTTATCATCATGATAGGCTTGTAGCTGGCTTCAGACATTTCTGGCTTGCCTCAGGTTTAGTATGCCAATTAGTTCCTTTCCCAAAATGTTCACCGGAGTATTTCTTAAAAATTGTAATAAATATATGTGTCAAAATCCTGAGAGATTTAGTTAAAGTTATGTTAACAGGTTTTTGCTTAAAAAGCAGATTCCAAGCAAGACTTACGCTGCTAGCTCAGAAATAGACACAGAATAAAAATAAAGTTTTATTCCATTGTGAATGTGGTTGCCTGGTATTTGTCTTTCTTAGAAGTCATCTGGTAACTTATTCTATGTATCTGTAGGCATAGAAAGTGCTCTGAAGTACACCATTTGCTGAACTTTTGCTCGTCCTGTGTGGGAGGGATGTGTGAGCTCATGAATCAACAAAGGCAAATCGAAACAGAAAACATTTCCCAGAAGCTGTCAAGCAAGTTACCTACATCGTGCCACTTGCATTGCTTTGTTAGAGTGAGGCATGTGGTGCAAGCCTTCCGCTTTGGAGCCAGGACAGTTCACGTCGGCTGGTCGTACCAGTGAGAGGCATTAACTCTTCTCCAAAGTGAACCTGAATAAGAAGGCTGGGTGGCGCAGTGGATGGCATAGGGCCTATGGAAATGTTCACCACTGAACTGGGGGACCTAGTCCAAGCCCCTCGCGATACTGGGTCAGATTCTCTGCTAAGGTCAGTTGGGCAGATTCACTGTAATGCACTGTTGTCCATTAAAATACTTGGACTTGAGAAGTTCAAGTCCATTGAGCTAAAGCTGCTCAGCAGTATGAGCAAAGTAAAACCATCAGATGTGATTCCCATCAGCAGATCTGAGTTCTGTTTTCGGTAATTGTCGTTATTTAAACTTCAGTTCTGGACGCTCTAAGATGATATTTTGTTACTTCTAGAGTCACTGAGAATGCTGGTTTAAGCTCTTGGGTTTCTTTTTAAAACATAGCTGGAGTTTTTAGGAATGTGTGTGGTCTTAAAGCAGCAAAATGATTACTGGAAGTAGAATAATCTAAATGAGTATTCAAAGCGCATGTAAAACGGTACAAAAGACATAAGTAGCATGAAGACAAAGGTTCTTTGCTTACTAAGCCTCAGGTTCAGTTTATCTGATTTTATTCTCAATTTTTTTCCGTAGATCTTATTGGCACTGTAGGGAGCAGCATTCATCTGTGCTGTGTCCTAGGTTTTTGTGGGGAAGTGCAGAGCCCGTCCGCAGCTCGCAAAGGTGTGTAAGGAGGGAAGAGACTTCCAGCTGTTCATTTCTCAGATCTCACTGAGGTTCGCAACCTCTTGCAACTGTAAATCAACTAGTGTAGGACTGCAGCGAGCCACTAACCACTCCTTTGATAATTGCCCTATAAATAGTTAATAATTCATAAACAGTGAAGTGCCACTGGCTGGAGTGGAAACCTGGCCAGGGACTTGATTCAGAACATCCACCAGAAATCCGCTGAGGTCCATCTCTTAGAGGAACCATGTGGAAAACAGCTGGAGGAACGCTTCCTTCCCCTCTGACATGGCTTGTGTGGGCATGAATGAATCTGATCTGCATATTCTAAAATGCATGTGATTTTATTTCCAGTTTTTCAACCTGCTTCTCTCAGGAGCTGTCAGTGTAAATTTTGAGGTTTTATGGGGTTTTTCCCCCAAGCTGAGAGACACTGATGTTTAATTAAGACTTGACCACATTAGGGACTTCACCTAACAAATGCAGTTTGCTCTGCCATAAATTGTGGGATCTCTCAATTTATGTTGTAGCTGCTGTGGAGAAGTAGGGGCCTGTGGAGAATCCTGTAGGATACCCTTGTCCATGTTGTCTGATAGAGTAGAATTGATATTTACATTTGGGTAATGGATAGAGTGTTTTATTTGGGGAGAAGGAGAGAGATCACAGTCTGTAAAACTTGCCCACTTTTTGATGGAACCCAAGTTCACTGACCTTGGTATAGTGTAGCATGGGCTTTTTGGTTTACACAGGCCTCCCTGAGAAAAGCGGAGGAGTTGGATTATTCTATAGGTCTATAATGCCTCTGGAAGGCTTGATAAGCACACTGCATCAGCTGATGTATGAAGGAATGTAATGTCCTCAACGTATTGACATCGGATTTTAGACACTGCTCAATTTTCAAGGAAAATGGTTCCCCATGGTTCAGCTGTTAGCTTGGCTGGCTGGTTTTTCAGCAAGTGATGTGTGGTATGTGACCTGTGTAAATACATCTGTACAAGTGACGCAGATGGGGAAACTAGGATGTAACCTACAACAGCCAAGGTGGCTTCCTTATTGACCCGCGGATGTGTGTGAAATTTAGCAACTACCGGACCAGGTCTGAAAACGATCTTACAATGCTAATCTCTCTGGTGTCGGTGGGAAATTCTCTGTCAGACTGTTTTTCACATGAGAAAAGCTAATACTCCAAGAAATGTGCATTGCTAGGGAAGTGGGCATATTTCTTAGATATTTCGATTTCCTACAGCAACTATTTGAGGAAATTTAGTTGTTTTAAACGGCAGTGGTCCCAGGTCTAGAGTTTACAACCATGTTGCTACAAATGTCTTGGTGATGAATGGCTTTTAAGTAATAAGCATGAAGTTGTAAACGTGGTAGGACTTACACTAACAGCAAGTGTTTCTGAGCATATTACTCCTTTTATAACCCTTTTATTAAAGGGTTTTAAATAGAAATCAAGGTTAGGTTTTTACTGTACCTTGGTGTTTGTTGACCATTTTAGACAATGGGGTCTTTATGAAGATTGAGTCTATGAAGTTATTTGTGTATTTCTTGTGAGGAAGTTACCCGTGATGGACCTTGTGGAAAAGTCTAACCTTAATAGCATGGTAGATCTGTATGATTATTTAAGATTCAGTTATGACATGGGGTGAAAAGACAGTTCATCAATTGCCTTTTTTCCTTACCTAAGATTTGAAAGATATTTGAAAATCCTAAAACTGTCCTAACCAGTGTTCACCCTGTGAGTTAGGAACTTTGTAATAGAAAAATTTCAGGTGAGTTATAAAAGCATGTATGAACTAGCCACATCTTTTTCTTTCTCCTTTGTCACTCACAAGATACAGAGGGTTGAATTTCAAGTTCCCTGGGAACAGCTTTCTTATTTTACCATCTTACATTCAGTGACACCTCACCCAGGTCTTCACATATTTTTTTTTTTTTCCTTCATAAATGGCTTGCAAAGAATGATGGTAGGGTACATGGCTTGCGAAGCGTGCTTTCTGTTTCATTTTTTTTGCCACCAAGCTGCCACAGGGGGGAGTAGAAGTTTGGAAAGGGCTGTGCTGCCCAAGAAGCCACCGAGGCAAGTGTATTCCACAGGCATACCCTGGCCAGTCCCTTACTGGGAGAAGGATGGGCACAAGAGAAGAGTGGATGTGCTAGTAGTGAAACGGTTGGTTGGAGGAAGGAGCTGGAGGGTTTGTGCAGCTGGGACAAGCTGAATGGTTCACTGCATCGCAAAACCACACTGTTTTTCTTAGTCATTCCAACGAGCTTTTCTGTCCAGATGTAAGGGGAATGTGACTGAATTGTTTTCCTGCCTCAGGAGGGAAGAAGACATGTGGGAGTTGTACAGTACTTGCAAAATCCCTGTCATTCTGACAAAAGGCTTTTCCCATGTTGGGACTATTTGCTAATGGAGAAAAAATGCTCAGCAGAGGCAAGGCATCTTTGTCAGGCAGAAGACACGGCGAGGAAAGTTTTGCCAACTTGGTAGGAAAGGGTCGCTCTTGTGGGACTGTTTGTGTTGGTGAAATCCGCTCTGTCTGCTTAAAGCGTGAGTGTGGACTCGCTGTGGGTCCTGTGCTGCGAGGATGGGCAACAGGGATGCGTTCCTCACCCCCTGGCCCCTGCTGCTGGGTTACTCTCTTGGCCTGTGTCTGCCCACAGCTGGTCTCAGCACACAGTCTGTGGTAGCAGCAAAGCTGTCAGCCACCGTCCTGCCCGGCCAGTGGGCCTGGCGCAGCTTTGAGGAGGAGGGATGTGGGCAGAGACAGGGACGTAGGTGTGAGGGTGGAAGGAGCGGGCTGGGATTTTGGAGTAGTGCAGTAAGACAAAAAGGTGGAAAGAGGCTTATCCCTGCTGTCAGCTTCCCACCCACTTGCTGGGTTTGAGCCTGTGCCCAGAGACAACCAGCCACGGTGCTGAGTGGGAAAGGGTCAACAGGGCTGAGGATAGAGGTGCACATAGGTGTTGTGTGGGAAGGGGTGGGGGGAGGGCACAGAAGGAAGTGGAGGTACTGGTGTGTCAGGAGAGCGGTATAAGTGAACCAGCCAAGGATGAGGTGGGCTTGGCAGTTTCCTTCCCACCACCTTCACAGTGTTTTACCACCAAGAAACAATGTTCAGGTCTGTTCAACCATGGCAAACTCATTTGCCAGAAGAGAGGAGTTACGTCTGCAGTGAAGTCTGGGTGCCTCTGTTCTGAGCACCTTTGGATTCCAGTCTGGTTTTGTTTGCTCCGCTGCACTCAGGAGCAGGCTGCATTGAGGGGCACATGGAGTGACGATGTGTTTCTTGCTTTTTGGGTCTGCGGTAGGGAGTTTTATCATTGGACAACCTAGTCAACGATTTTTGGGAAAGAAAGACAGAAGTAATTTTCAGGAGTTAGTTAATGATCAGGAAAGCAACTGAAAGGAGTGAATCGAGGACATTTGCTTTTCTAAAATCCTCCAGATCTGAGTGCACCTACCTGTAATGAGAAAGAGTAAGTGAGGAAAAAGGAAAAAATTAAAGAAGAAATGCAAAAATCATATTTGTGTTTCTGTAACCTCTCGTGAGAAATAACAATGCTGTGCGTTACTTGCTAAATGTGTTATTTTAGAGTGCAGAGGAAAATACAGTAAGCAGTCTTTGGGTTTGATTTTAATGGTAAAAGTAGGATGGGAAGGAAAATAATTTGTTGGGTGAAATTGTGCTTTTTGTACATCTGTGATTCCTGGACTGTTGAACTATCATAAAAAGGAACCTGGGAGAAATCCACATTATTTGTGTATAGAATATTGACAAATTCAATGCCTATTCCACAACCTTGTGCCTAACATACACAGAAAAAGAGAATTCATCGTCCAGTTTCCAATTAAGACATAAGGAATTTGTTTATGCTTTTGGGAGGTAATGTATCTAGGTTTGAATGGAACTATGTTAAGTATATTGAAAGTCCAAAGGAATGCAAAGCTGGTTTTGTTCAACAATAAACATCAAAGATAACAAGAACATTTATACATTTGGCAAACTTGTGCCTAAACGTCATGTTTCTTGTTTTTCTTAGAGATGGTTGTTACAAATTCAGGGAGTTAACTGGAGATAAAAATGCAAACAGGAAAAGATAAATAAATTCAGAGCAACTTGAAAATTTTCCCTCAATTCCAATGATGCATGAGTTATAGAATGAACTGAAGTCAGAAACATACTGAAAGTTGTACCATTGTTCACTGAACATACTAAAAGTTGTTCATTGCACTCACCTGGACTCTTGCCATAATAAAAATCTGGAGAACACTGACCTGAGTCGGTGTCACAGTGTCAAATAAATCAGTTTTTAAAATACCTATACTTCTGTTCCACTCTTCCTAAAGCGCTTTCAGCTTAGTTTGTCAAAGCTTTTTTCCTAGAAGATTGGCTGAGGAAATTGGCAATGAAGTGTGAGTATGTAAAAGAAGGGAATAAAAAGGCAGGCACCTAACAATGTGAAAACCTAGACCCTGGTTAGAAGGCTTTTCCAATGTACAATGTCAAGGTATTCATTCGGGACCTGGTGTGTGTTTTGTAATATTCGAAGAATCAATATGTGTACAAAGACAAAACCAAGAGCAAAAACAGCATTATGTGGCTTTTTCAGGATTTATTTAAAAAAAAAAAAATAGGGAAATTACAGCAATCTTTTTTGAGGTTTTAAGACATCCAACACTTTGACATGTGTTATCCCTTCTATTTCTACTCTTCATCATGGTTTAGGATGAACGGTCAGCTTAATCGAATCATTCTTTTAGTTGTAACAGTATAGATGTGTATTTCTGGTGCTAGAGGTCACAGGTTCATTCCTGCAGAGACTTTGTTGTACATTATGTCCAAAGCTGATTCATAATGTACTTTTGACATTTGAAAAAGTTTATTTCATTATGATATAATTACAGCAAGAAACCCATATGCTGTATTTCAAGCCAAATTAGTTGATGAATGGATGAGGTGTCTAATTTTTGTTTCTTGAAGGCTATCAGAGCAAATCCTGCCAAAGTTATGGTTTTGCTCAATATTCCTTCATTTTTCCTGCTTATCCTGCAGACCAACACAGAGCAGTACATTCTTATCACTTAATTATTTAAAAAAAAATATGCAATAAAAAAGCGCCACAGTAACAAGAAGTTCTGTCCCACAGATATTTACCAAGACAGCCAAGCAGTCCTGGTCCAAGTCAACCAATGCATTAGACTTTTGGGGAGAACTAAGATGGGAGTAACAAGGGAGGTGGAGAGAAAAAAATTTCAAAGGTTAAGACAGTAGAATGCCCATAATTTGTGTGATATGGGGCCATAGTATTGGTGCTGGGCAACTTCTGGTGAACATAGACCCAAGATCTGTGATCCTTTTGCCTAATGACTGCTCTTGCTTGGAGGGAGGTGAGCGTAGGGGCTGAGATGATTGCTAGACGTAATACAGTACCCAGTTATAGCTGGCTTCAGATTGATCATAGGACAGTGGTGACACTGATCGACAGCTGTAACATGTCATCACCAGAGCACAAGGGGTTAAACTTTCCTCTCTGCCCACCTCTGCCTGTTGCACTTCGCAAAGTATTCACTTTACTTTTGCATCATTTGTGTATCAAATCCCTGTTAATTTTGGAAGCTTTCTCCTTTTCCTGGCCACTAATTTCCCATTCCTAGAGCAGCCTGAGTCTCAGTGCCTTTTCACCACCTTTCCTTGTTTTGCTTGGGTCCTAAGTGAATTGCTTGCTCTCAAGCACAGAGGTGAAGTTAGCCATCGCTCCTCACTGCCTTCAGCTTGAGTTCCCAAGAACCTCCTTTTCTGCCTTCAGAGCAATGCTCCCCTCTTCGATCGGTGATCTGCTTCTGGGTGTGAGCTAGTAGTTAAGACTACCTTTGCTAGCCTCGGTGAGAAGTTTTTATGGGGCAGTGTATAGGTGGATGTGGGAGGCTTTTTTGGTAGCTCTTTGAGGGGTCTTATAGATTTGTTCAGCCTGTACTGTAGCTTGGATAATGTTATTAAAACATCTCTGCTTGCCAAGCTGGAAAGGTCACTGTGTTTCTTTAGAATATTTTTGGAGATGTTTCTGTGGTTTGTCAGATCTAAAAATAAACTATGATCAACACACTTAAAAATTATGACAGGGTTTTTTTTCAAGAGTATATAAGGAAGTCAGATATTTATTTTCCTCTTAGAGACCGGGTCAGAACTACAGATAGGCTATGAAAATCCCCTTTGGGTCCTCCAGGACTTTATTTTTGGTGTGTATTTAAAGTTCGGGGCACCTGCCTGCCTATCTGTTAATCTCTCTTACACCATTTATACAGCCTATCATTTTCTCAACTGAGAGAAAAAGTCACCAGGAATATTTGTAGGTTTTTGTCCTTACATTTCTAGGCAACTGGGAAGCTTTAATCAAAGTTTGTTTTCATTTGAAAGAGGCATCCTGGTGAAATAGACCCTGTGCATTGCTTGCAATAATTTTCAGCCAAACTAAGCTTAGAAAAAACTTGGAATTCTTTTGTTTTTAAACATGTCAGTATTCTGGTTTGATTTTTAAGGGAGAAACATAAGGGGAGTTTATTTTGAAATTCACTTTGTGTCAATGACCTACTGGTCTTCATTGACCTGAAAAACACTTTCAATATTTTCACTTTGAGGGACATTTTTTAATAACTATCACTGCAAGTGGGGCTGAAGAGATGTTGAAAACCCAGTGTCCTTCAAGGAGTAGAAAATCCATTTTATGGCCCACATCAGGGAATACTTAAAAAAATATTCTGTGATTTGTTTAGTCATTAAAGCCTATTGTGTAAAAGCAAATTTGGTAATTCAGTTTTACTGTTTTCAGTTGCTGTAGTTGTTCCTAAAACAAATCCCATTGTTGTGAATGTCTGCAGTACAGAGCCTTGGATCGGGTAGTTCAAAGGCTCCGTGTTGGATAACAGGCCAGTGAGTCCTGACAGGTAGGGATCTATCACTGGTGGCTTGTTTGGAGACCTTCAGCCATCGTTCTGCATCTTCTGTGCTTTTACTTGAGTCCTGTGCTCGAGTACTCATTGTAGTTGGAAGTGTTGGCTAAAGCTTTGCTACTTGTAAAGAAACGGTGGTTGTGTGTCATACTTTTTCATTATTGGTGTTGCAGGGGGAGTTTCTGAGACACAGGCCGGGAAGGACTGAGTCTAGTGAGAGCTCCTTTGGAGACCTGAGGGTACCAAAACTGGCCTCTGATAGCACTCGCATGCAAAGGCCTTACCTCTCCTCACAGCTGCTTCATAACTATTATATCAAGTTTCATCTAACTTCCCCTTCAGAAAGTATCTAACACTGAACAGCTCTCCAAAGTAGTCATAGTTGGGTTTCTGCCATAACCCCTAAAGCACCTTCCAGAAGTGTGACGTGCCAGGGACGTTTTCAGAGGGCTCCAGTGTGGGCTGCATTGCTGGTGCCTGCAGGTCTGAGAGCTGATACAGGTTATTCCTCCAGGGGCTTCCCTGCCTTCCATAGCAAAGCACAGTTGCATCCAGCACATCAGTGTTAACCAGCAGTTGCTCCTTCAGGCTCGCTGTTTTGCAGATTGGCATGGGGAAGAGCTGATGTGGCAGCCTTATATACCTGATCTCCCACCTCCCAAGTGCACAGGTTAGAAGAGTCATCCTTGCATTTAGAAAAAAAAAAAAGGGAAGTGGCATGACCTCTCTTTCTGTGGACCAATTTAAATCCCATCCCATTTTTGTCAATGAGTCTTATCTTACACTGGCAGAAAAACAGAGGATGTTGCTTCTCATCAGGACAGAGCCTGCATTTAACTTTGTTTCAAGTGGTGCAATAAAATATGGGAATAGGCTTCAGCCTCCCATGTTTAAATTCTTCTCTTTTAATCCCTGTTTCCATTTTCAAAAATATTTGGATACAAGAAGGCATTTTTTTCTCTTTCCACTTCTGATTTGTTTGTTGGAGCACTGCCTGCTCACCCTATTTGAATGTCAAGAGACTCTCTATTTTTCCATTTCTGGAATAGTCATTCACGACTCAGTGTTTCTTGTGCAAATCCTCAGAATTTACAGTGTGTTTATTGGTCTCTTACTAACTGCAGTTTCTCTCTTGTAATATTTTGTTTCAAAGTTTCGCTCAGATACTGTCATATAGATTTTGTTCACAAAATAATTCTGTCGTAAGCCTAGGAGTTTAAGTGACCACCTTCATAAAGGATCAAACTAATTAGCTGATTAAAATGTAAGGGATTTATATAATTTGTTGAACTAGTAAGTTTAAGACATAATTGATGGTGTAAACTAGCATGTAAAGGATACTAGTTGTGCAGTGTTGCAGCAATGCACAGTAAAACACAGCCTGTATGTTGAAGAGACCACACTCAGGTCCTGATTTTGCCAGTTGTGCTGTACAGATTAAGACCATGTTTGTATAAAAGAACTTGTAAAATCTGGTAAAATACAGGGGAGAACCAATAACCTGGGATGGGTATTTCCTGAGAGTGCAGGTAATGTGCTTTGACTTTAGGGGTGTTGCAGTTGAAAGGAGGGTGGATGTTAAGGGCAAAACTGTAGTAACCAGAGCATGGAGACTGGAAAGGGACTGAGCATTATGAAGAAGGAAAAAAGAGGAGGTGTGTGGCATAAACTGGAGCAGAAATGGCAAGAAAGGAAAATGCTGAGGGAAAGATCAACAAACTGCAAAGCAGAAAAACATATGGAGGGGTGACTGGAAGAGTAGCCCATGGCGGGTTTTGTACCAGGGCACATTGCTGTTCTGCCTGACACCTAATTAGCTTGGTGCAGGGAAACATTAACGTACTTCACAACTGACTCTCAATTTTTGCAGCTATGGAAGTGGAAAGGTGGAAGGAAGCTGTAGAAGCAAACAGACAGCTGGGGTGTGCGACATGTATATAAGAGTGGCCTGGGCCACGGAACTGTGCAATGGTGCAGGAGCCATTCCCATTCCAATGGGAACCAGTATTCTCAGTCCGTAAAATGCAATATCTGCCAAATCTTACTTGCCCTATGACCACATTTCTCATTTTACTTCTTCTCTGCCTTCCATTAAAGCGTAGAGCTTTGGGGTAGGCACTTTTGCAGGCTGACTCAAAAAGAAAAACTGCATCTATCCTTTGGTTTGAGTGCTACCCTTTAAGCCTAATTAATTGGGTTGTTAAATTTGTACAATAATTATGCTTTAGACAAAGCCTAGCTTTAAGCCTAGTCATGAAATGGTTCTTTGCTGACAATCAAGAATGTTTGGGAATCTTCCTTTTCCTGCTGCAGTTCTTGCTGGGTTTTGTCCAGAATGTCCTTGGAAATGTGAGCTCCAGATATGTCATGAGACAGGCTGCATTATGTGGCAGCTGCATGTTTCAGAAGGAAATGCTGGAGGAGACGGCTGAATGTGCATGCAGACTTCTGGATGCTCCTCAGCATAAATTCTGAACTTCCTTTTTGGTTGCTGATCACTGATGAGCACTGTAAAGCAGCACAAACAAGACAGATAGCTTTAATCACTGAAAATGTTCCCTCTTCCGCTCTCATGGTCTCTCTAGACTAGAATTTTGTAAACAGCCAGATGCAATTTTGCTTCCAGAGATCTCACAATCCAGATTTTGGTCCCAACTAGCTATTTCAGGCCAATGTAGACTCTACTGAAGGATAGATTTATAAGGAAAATGTTGACAGATCCTGGCCTCTTGTTTCACTGGTGGAAGCCGTGATAATAATAATAATGATTTCCTTTAATAGTCTTCCATCAGATGTTCAAAGCAGTAGTTTTGCCTTTGGTGCAAACATCAAAAATGTGGACAATTTTGTTTTCCTAAACTTGGACAACATCTGTGTTTCCACCATTTCTGTGGGAATGCAGTACACCCTTTCCCAATTTTATTAAAAACCACCTTTATGGCTAAAGCGTTTGGCATTGCAAACACTTTCATTCTGTCTCATGTATCTTGTTCTAGGAAGTTGGAGTCTACCCATTTAATTTCTCCAGGACTTTCTTACTGTGAGGAGCATAGATGAGAGCTGTGATTTTCCTCTCATAATGCCTTCAAGTTGTTTGCCTTCCTAAGTGTTTCCAAGTAGTTAAATTACTCTCAGTGACAGTAATGTTTTACTGTTACTTATGTTGCTTGTTGGTCCAAACCAGAATTGATTTTAGAGATGATTGTAGTGAGTTCTGACATCTGGAAAAAGTTATACTGAAGCCTGGCTGCAGTTTAGTTCTTTACCTTTTGGGACAAGCCTGTTGCATTTGATCTGGCTTGGAAATCTCAAAATCAGCTTTGGATGTGCACGTGGAAAGAAGGACACAAATGAAAATGCAGGAGGATCTCACTGTTTCCATTGTTGCATTCTTTTAATTCTCCCAGTTGGAAGGAGGTATCTATCTAATGTTAGTGTGAAGGTTGAGAAGGCTTGTCAGTGCAAGGTAAAAGTTAAATCTTAAAATGTGTATCCATTTCCTATAGGTAAACAATTTTTTCATAAAGCAGTCTTCAATGCCTGACAGGAGGACTGAGGAAAATTTTGTGCTGGCTCATGATATCCCAAACACAGCAAGAAAGTGCTTTCCAAAGAAGAAATTAGCTTTTCTCTGAGCAAGAGAAGGGTAAAAGTTCCTTACGCTCCTCTCAGTTTTGCTTAAGAGTTTGTAAGAAGGATTGGCCTTGCTTACATGCCTCTCATGACGAATGGAAACAGGCAGGCCATCTGAGGGAATGGTCTTACTTACATGGAAACTTTTACGTAAGAAGAGGAGGCTGGTCCAGCAAAGGTGTGGTTTTATTTACATCCGTGCTCTTCCCTCATGATTGGAGGGTGTTTGGAAGGTGTGGTCTCATTTACATCCCGCCTAGACTGCTTTTGGCTCATCTGGATTCGACCCTCGCCTGTGGCTGGAAAAGTCAGGAACTGCTGCAAGCAGAATAAAAATGACAGTGTGGAAAAACGTGACTGTTTTCTGCCTCTGTTCCTTCAGTGTATACATTCCTGCTGGTATGTAACTGAAAAGGGAAGGCCACGTTCCCAGGGAGAGAGGGTTTGGGGTCTGTGTAGGTATATGTATGTATGTTTGTATGTGTGTATGTATTTGTAATGCTAAGGTGAACATACCAGGTTTTGTGTTACCCTGGGTGCTGGAGGGTGCTGGAGCTGTTTCTGAAGAAAGGGGCCAGAAAAGCAAGATTTTATTCATTGCAAATTGTTTCTTTTTCTTTTCTTGTCTTTTTTTTATTTTTTTTTTTTAAGGTACATATACAACATTTCAAAGGTCTGCTGCTGACAGCTTTGGAAGAAGGCCTGTCTTTATTGTGTGTGTTTGTGACATTTCATGTAGTCCCTTGCATCAAAGTGAAACCAATGTAAACACTGTAGCAGCATTTTACACAGTCTCTGAACCGGGACAGAAGACTATGGCACAGAATATGCAGGGCAGTCAGGAATTGGCTATGGTACACACAGTTGCCATGCAATAGTCTGTCCCTTCCTCAACATATATATAACATATATTCAACGGGAGGGGCTACTGTACCTTATGGTAAAGAAGTAATTCAGTTGTTACTGGCCTCTATCTTCATTAACTTCGGGATGCAGTTACATTTTTAGCAGAAAGTGGACTGGGGAAACTCCTTGCATGGGGATTGTGAAGCATTCAGAAAGCCTTCAAGCCACTGTTGACTTGGTTGGATTGAATTTACTGTGATGGCTCTAGTCCTTCCCTATTTTTCTTCCAGCCATGGTTGATCAGGCACCATCTTGGTGAATTCCAGGCAATAAGAAAGGCAGAAGGCAGAAGAGGTAGTTTGCTGATTTATCTTTCCTTTTTTACCAACAAGGGAATTATAGTACCTTGAATCCGCAACAGCTTGATGATTGGTCCAGGTGCACATACATGAGCATCAGTGTTATTTTCACTGAGAACAGAGCTATTGTGCTACTTTGATTGTGGGTGGAAAGTGAACAGAGTCCGTTCAACACAAAGCTCCGATTTGTGGTGGTGCCCAGAAGCACTGAATGCTGAAGGAGCTGCCACCAACACGCTGGGACTGATTGCCCCTTCCATGGCTGGGATTACGTTGCTGTGACGTGCTGTTGCTCAATGCAAGAACAAGGCACTTCCAAGAAGACAGCCTTGTGTGGGGACCTGCAGGTCACAATTGCTTTCTCTAATTCTTCTCACTGCTGCCTCTGCTGCCTCTGATTATATTTCTGTAACTCAATGGTAAACATGTGGACATGACAGCCTAAAGATATATTTTCAAGTTAAAATCAGAACTTTTTCAAATTCAGATACCTCTGAATGCCTTTATAGACACCTGGCAACAAGCCACTTTGCCCACAAAAACTTGGTGAAACTGGAAGTCCAGCTATCTGCCATACTCTGGTTTAGGAGATGAAAGTTAATAGAATATTTCCTCTCTTTTCTGTAACTAAGCCAAGCTGAGGTGCACAAAAATAATTGCATGCCAGTCCACCACAGGAGAAAAAGTGTCTGGCATTGTGTCCCTGGATTGCAGACAGGCAGAAGAGCCAGAAAGTTTGTCATCAGGATGCCTTGCATGTATTCTGGGGCTGTAGCTGAAATTTTTAAGGTACACATGTATTGCCCATCTTCTGAAGACAGGTCCTCAAGATGATGTAAACCAAGTGAGTGATACATGTGAAAGACACAAATGTAAATTTAGCTTTTTACACCCGAGGAGCTGACTGGTCTTAAACTGCCATTGCCAAGGCTGTGTAAGTTAGCCTGGACTGTGTGCTGTGCTGTTCTGCTTCTCCAGAACCAAACTAGGCTGTTTAAATAAGGCTTGTGAATCTCTACACTGCCCTGCATTCATGGCTGTGACTGCACTAAGAGACATACGCTTCATTTTTAAAATTGGCATAGGTTCCAAAACAGAAGGGTGCTTTATAAAATTTCCTGGCTTCCTGATCTTCCTCTCCTCCTTCAGCTTTCTTGCTCAGGCTTAGCTTCCCTCCTTGATCCCCAGCACTGCGCCTGAGCAGACACTCTGGCTTGAGTAGCTGTTCCCCATGCCCCAAAGGACATGACAGCCCTTTAGCTGGTGTGCATACTGCAAAGTAGATTGTTTCTCCTGTCAGAGGAAAAGATGGCAAACTTATAACTTAAGGAAAAGGGATCTAAGGGAGATAAGAGCGTAAAAGACACTACTACAGTTCTATATTTGGAATCGGTTACGTATGTATGTGGTAACCCAAATGATGGGTGGACTGCACTTTCCCATTACCATAATTACATTTCCTTTCATAGCTAGGGTTGGGGACACATCCAGACATTGCAGAACACATCAGTAGATTTAGTGTGGCTTACTCAGTCTCCATTTATCAGACTATGTCCCAATTATGTTACATTTGGGAAACAGAATAATTTTCTGGTTATAGCACACGGAGTTTGTGGCATTCTAATCCTAGTCGTCCTGCTGTATGACCTTGGAGAAGTTGTTTTACTTCTCTTTGATGGTAAAAAATTGACTCGCCTCATGGATGGATTTTAATACCATGCCAAGTTTAAAAAAAAATAAATCTGAAGCTAAAGTTAGCCTTCTAAATCCATATTCAGGGGCTAAATGGGGCAATGTGTTTTCCACAATCCTGAGCACCCTGTGACTGTCTCCCACCGAGGCCAGCTAGAGATTTTGGATGTTCAGCACTCTGAAACATGAAGCAAAAGAAGAGTGAAAGCAGCCACTTGTATGCACATGAAGAGAAGCTCACTGATGTGGTGTGGTAAGACGGGGACAGCAGTCTGTCTTTCCTGGGTGGCTGTCACAGTCACAGCAGTGGGGAGATGTGGGTGGGTTTAACCTCTAATTTTACTCTCTGAAAGGGGAATGTCTGCCTTAGGCTGGTTGTTCAAGATCTCTTTAGTGGGCCTTCTTGGTTCAGTGGACCCGGAGAAACTCTCAGTGGGGACAGATGAGCATCCCCCAATGTGTCATCCTGCCCACCAATCCAGATATGAGATGAGTAATCCTCTGAAGATGCTCAGCTCTGCCCATGGAGTGAAGTACTTCATGAATGCTTAGACGACTTGCTCAGGCTCTGCTGACTGTAAAGTCAGTGGTGACTCACGGTGCATTAGGTAAGCCCAAGAGTGTAGCGGAGCTACTCATAGCTGCAGAGAACGGTGAAACTCCATCTCAGACCTGAGGGGTTTTCTTGTGAAAGCTACGAACAAGTGAAAGCAGGGAGAAATAGTTGAGTCTTGCAAGGAAAAAGAAATATAAACTTGACTGTAGTCATTGAAAACCTATTCCGTATTGATGGCATGGTTTGTTTCCACTGGAGAGCTTTGTTCTTCTGGGCAGTGTTTGAGGAGGAAGATTAATTTTCCCACGGGAGAAATAAGCTTTGAATAAGTCAGCTAAAATGAATTGTTCTTATGTGCACTGCACATGTATAGGAGAAACAGAAGACGTTTACATGCTCCCTGAGGAGGAACCACGACAAGCAGACAATTAACCAATTCCCCTGGATCCCCAGATTTAAAGAGCCACGTAATGGCTTAATTGAGTTGAGTTGCTGAGAGTGCGGCACTGCACTGAGATTCGTGCTGTGAAGTGCGCGATTCCCAGAGGCATCCATCAGGTTTTAAAGAATTGACTTTCCATGCTAATTGACCCAGATGTGCTTGATTTTACCTCACAATCTCCACTTCATTCAATTACTGTTAAAGAGAAGGGGATGAGAAAAAGGGGTTCCATTTGTCTCATGTACTATATTAAAAGGAATCTTTCTTAAAGCAACGTTTTGTAATGCTGAACAAATTGTTCAACTTGAACTAGAGCTGCATTTATTCCACTTTTTTTTTTTTTCTTTTTTTTTTTCCCCCAGATGACTGAGCACATATTTTGTAAGGACTAGAGAATATTTGTTAAGCTGCTCTGCTTGGCAAAAGAAGTGTAGGCATCGTCACCAGAAGAATGAGGGCAGTACAGATGGATGGATGGTGTCTGACCTGTCTGACCGGGCAGGGCTGAGCAGCACAGCATGAGGGCTGAGTGCTCCCATGGCTTGGTGGAGTGCTGACCCATCTGAACGATCAATAAATGAAGAAAAAAAAATAAAAATCACAGTTTAACTATTTTTATCTTCAAGAAGGCAAGGAGCCAGGTTTGAGAAATAGGCTTTGCAGCGTGAATTAGCAGTTGAACTCTTCCATATAAAAGGCCAGTAGGCACCTCATTTTGGCAAGCTATGATCACCTTTTATGTGTGTGTAAACATCCCTGGAACACACAGAGCAATTAGTGTAAGACTGAGGCTCGCAGTGCATTCTGTGTGTGTGCAGAACCCAGGGGTTTGTACCTTGTCGGTTTACAAGCCTTAATTCATCTACAAATCAAGTACCTTTGTGTGGTAAGGGTTGAGTCCACCTCTCTAGCTATGTTCCTGGAATACCCTGGAGGCTTTCTTTGGTAAGGAAGCTGCTCTCTACCTGCTTAATCATTTCAAGCTTACCTGAAATAGTGCCAGCAAGAGGCTTGTCAAGGAGCTTCTGTACATTCCTATTTGAACGGGCAGTGTACCATTGAAATTAGTGGCGTTCATCTGAGTTTGCACAGTTGTTTGGAGTGCAGAGTTTATCCCCTGATGCTTGTGATAAACCGTATTTTGTACCAACCAGTCAAGTTATGGGTCTCTTCTGTGAAGTGAAGGTGTTCAAGGTGTTTACTTCTGTGTTAGGAGTTGTATGCCATATATGGTCAGTTGTGGGTTTTTTTGCTGCTGTTTTCTTTTTTTCCTTAAGAAGGCTCTCCTCCAAACTGCTGAATCATATTGCAAACACAGACCTGGTGATTTTTCAGAATTTGAATCATAGTTGAGCTCTCTGGATATCAAGCTGTGAGTGGCCTCAGCAGTCTGGCAACCACTGAGTACAGCTTTGGCAGTATCATATTCACAGTCCAGATGTTGGATGGTTCAGCCATAGCATACAGCATGTTAGAATAGAGCAACAACATGACTGAAAATTGCTGTTTACTTTTCTTAATTTAAATACCATGGTTTGAGCTGTTCTTGATGATTTAGCCTGGATATTAAGAACCAGACTGCTTCAGATCTGTATCCCATCTTGGAAGAAAGTCTCATGTAACAATCCCATACACAGTGAGAAACCTCTTTTGGAGGTTTTGCTCTTGCATTCTTCCTGTCAAGGTCCCCTGTGAGAAGTTGTCCCACTTAGACCCACTTCTAACGTCAATTATAGGTATATTCAGGATTAACAAAAAACATCAGGATCCTGTGGAACTAGACGTAAGAAAGTCAGGGTGGTACCTAAGATTTCTAAATGTAATAAGATCATGTTCTGTCTTAATGTTCTGCTTTGCCCTTACGAGCTGCAGTGTTAATGCCTTAGCAATAATTAGGAAAGATAGAGAGACTCTCCATTAAAGCAGGATTCTTCCTCAAAGCTGTGCTTCTGCTCATTCAGTCAGTTGAGCTCCTTCCTGCATGTGCTTCATTTAAAATAACACTCTGTATTTAAATAGCATGTTTTGAACTTGCTAAAAATTTGTGCATATGATACAAGAAACTGAGGAGAGTCTTGACAATTCAATTCCTGTATCAATATTTCTTAAGGAGTACAATATTTAGGCTTTGAAAACAGCTACTGTTGTTTTGCAGTGCATTTAAAAGAAAGATCTTGATTTTTTCATTGTGAACACTGAATCTGGAAAGGAATAAACAATGAATCACCTAGGCCAGATTACTTTCTTATGCTTGCAGAAAACACACTGAAAAAACTTTGGGTTTGTTTTTTTCTTGAGAATGACTGAGAGACACACATTAGCAAATTGTTCATTGATTTGATCTAATTTATTTCAGCTAAATCCTAAACTTGAGACCTAGACAGAAACAAAAATAGGGAACACATATAAAAAGCACTTCCAAAATGCCAGAAAGTTCCTGTGAACATATGAATATTGAAGTTTCAGCCTTCAGGCAGGACTGATGATTCCCCTGTACCTGTCATGCTAAAACTGCACCTTGAAGGTAATATATCTAACAGTTTTCTTCCCTGGCCAGCCAGTTAAACTGATCAGTTTTGTGGGAAGAAGTAGCACTGGAGCTGAGGAGGACTTGTGCTGGAGCAGGAGATACTGTATAGGTGAGCAGCAGGCAACTTTTGTGTGCCAGTCTCAGTGCCAAGCAGATAGACAAGAGGCTCAAAGGGGTATATTGTCCCAAAAGGAAGACAGGGAGAAGGGTTGTTGGAAGAAAACGGGCTTCTTGGAATCCATGACAAGGAAAAGAGAATATTTCTGTTGTCTTGGCATGGAAGGCTCTTGAAGAGCAAATGAGAAGAGTGGCAGAAAAATATGAAGGAACCAAGGCAACTTTTTGTTTGCCTTGTTTTGTATTTCAGCAGCTGGGGTAAAGCTGAGCTCCTCAGAGGAGAACACTAGCTGAGCAAAGCGACACAGGCCCTTGAAACCCAACAAAATGGCTGGAAGGAGGAAAAAACCCAGGCAAAGAATAGCATTGGAGTTTAATGACAGCAAATAGAACTGGCTCATTATTGAATGCTCACTTATTGAGAAGAGCAGAAAGGGTTTGAATAGAGCTTTCAATGAACACTTCATTATAAAAAGTGAGAGCTAAAAGGAGGAACTGAAAATTGGTACCCACAAAGACCTTGCCTCACAGGTCCAGGAAGGATCTTCAGTCTTCAGATAGGTGAAAGCTAGCTCAGATAAGATGTGTAAGTTCAAGTCAGGAAACTCCACCCTCAGTGGGTCTAAGTGTCAAAACTATCAAACCATCTTTTCTGATGTGTAGTAATTATTATTTCTGTCCTATCCAGGAGTCCAGCAAAGACATCCCTCAAGATCAGCTCAGTAACTGAGTCATACATTACTGTTGTCCTGTTTTTGATAGAAGAAGGTCAGGTCAGAGACTGACTGGTATGCTGACACTTTATGTTAATATTGTAAAATACAAATATTTTGCTTTTGCACATCCAAAAATAATGCTCTCAGAAACAAGTCACAGAAAAATATATGTGGTAATTCTATGCAAATGAAATATGTCCCACAAGTTTTATTAAAAGAATTTAAAAGAAACTAGAGGAAACTTTTAAAAGCAGAGGGTTTCATTTCTTGGGAACCAGAACAACTGTAATGGAAGCACATGCTTACATATCATGCAGGATTTAGCACTTAAAATATCCAAACAGCAATGCAGCAAAAGGCTTGTTGTGTTCCTGGAATTATGAGATACATATTAAATGCTTTTAAAATGCTTAAATTAGTTAAAGACTTAGTCATACTGAATGCAAAGAAATCTGCATGCTACTTTGCCTCTGCCTAGATTCTGAGCTAGTATCTTAGATACTGTTAATCCTATTATACATTTTATTTCTACAGCATAAAATTATGATACTAGAGATACTGGACATCTTGCCTCAAATGTTTCGTAATATGCAATTCCAGCAGATTTATGTGTGTGCTTGCAGACAGATGCCATCACCTTTTATTGTGTAAGAAGGGGAAGTGCTGCCATTATACACTGTGTCATTTTATAGCGGGCAAGAAAGACAGTGGTGGCATTGAAATGTTGAGCTCTGAAACGTTAGGAACTGGTTACGTGGTGTGTGTTGAAATTTTCGGCACAGTGACTGAGGGTATTGCACCAGGTACAACACAGTATTTAACAAAAACCTAATCTTTAAGTAATAATTGCCAAATACTAGCCAAGTACGCAGATTTATATACCTTTTGAAAGGAAAAGCTGATCCTAGAATAATTTCTCATCTTTACTACAAATACCAAATCCCGCAGTATATTTGGAAGAAAACCAGGCACAGCTAAGGGATGGAGAATTACACAGAAGCCATGAAACTGCACTCCTCTCCCCCTGAATTAACAACCAAATTAACAAATTTGTTTTGTTAACTCGAGACAACAAACATACAGTGAGTACTGAAAATGCTTAACTGCAGAGTGGAATTGAAATGCCACAAGGTTTTTCACCCTGATGGGGAGGAGAGCTAGTACAAAGCTGGGAGAGGGTAATAAAAACTCTTGAGTCTGTTGTGTAATGTGACAAGAAGAAAACATTTTGTAGGAGATATATTATATTAGTGGTTGCTATATATACCTACATATATATTTATTGAAATCAGAGAGCAGTTTTCTCACTGCTAGGATATAGTACAGAACAGTTTTTCACCTATTTACCCCAGGATATTTGCGATCTTACTTAACTTCTTGGTTTCATTTTTGCTTTATAAGTACACAATCTAAAGTAATTGGTTTGGGTTGCTTTCTGAAACCCCCAATTTTATTGATTTCTCCCTTCCATTACCAGCACAGTAAGAGGTATCTTTTTTTAGCACTTGAACCCGAGAAAACCTTAGTGGTCCCAACCCCTCACAATCACCTAGTGAGACCTTATCAAGCCTCTGGTTTTGTTTTCCTTGGTGCTTAAACTCACTAGGTTTTGAATAACAGCTCTATGCATTTCTTCAAGAGTGGGATGTAGATAAAGAAATCCAGGAGTGACAGGTTTGCATTCAGTGAGATCAGAGTCACTGTAGGACCAAGTGGAAAAACATAGCTAGGAAAATAAGGAGAGGAACAAGGAAGGTTAAAAGAGTTGTGTGAGACAGGCATTAACGTTTCTAATCCACTGGGAATGATGTGTGTATTTCCTGGATCTCTGTTCCCCCACCCACATAGCCAGAAAATAAACTTCACAGGTTTCTAGGAGCATGGAATGTTTTCCAAAGAACATTATTATCTGGGAAATAGATTATTTTTTCAAAGTACACATTCTGGCTGTACTAGGCCTAAAGAACTTGTCTGGCAAGCACGTGATTTTCTTTTACATTGGTATTGCAAGAATTATTGATTCAAAGACTTTTTTTTCTGTACTAGTTCTGTTTCTGTAGACCCTGCAGGAAGAGAGTTGTTGGCTCTTTTCCAGTATGTTAATGGAAAAATAACCTTTTCAAGAAAGTAAAATCAAGAGCTTTCTCCTCTCTCCCTGCTAGAATCCTTGTCTGAAAGAAGGGGATAGAATTTCAAAGGAAAATGAAATGCCTGATAATATGTAAATAACGAAAACACAGATAAAACTGTAGATGTTATAGCTCTTTGCTTAGCTTCTTAATCTCCCTACAAAAAACAGTGGTTTTGTCTATACTGTTTGTGACTTTTCAGTGGAAAAGAGTAGGAATTGTGTTCTCTATTTTATTTTAATGTCAACTGGCAATCACCTTCAAGGCAGCATTCATTAATTACTCTATGCATTTGAAAGCAGCAAATCTGTTTTCCATGCAGAAGACCTATACTGCATGTTGAACTGCTGGATGTCTTGGACTTGTAGGGCAGTGGGTTTTCCAAATAGTATTTGTGAAAATACTGAGCCGTAAGTACAAATGAATCAAGCAGCACCACAAAGAAGGGAAGTAGCACACAATCTTTCATTTCTATTCAGAGAACCTATTCGTCTAGTGCTGACTGCATCATCGTTGTGCATGAGTGGTGCGGCGGTTGAGTATCACCACTGTGCATGGATGAGTATCACCATCATGCTTTCTAGGCACGGGTTTACTCTAGGGACAGGAGCCTGTTGCCCATTCTCCCTTCTCCCCATACTGCTGCCGCCGGAGCACTTGCCGGTCAGATCATGTGAGGCGTGCACTGTTCTACCTAATACGGCTTGCAGCTGCATGCAGACTTTCATGTCTACTTCAGCTTGGAGTTGTGGGTCTGTTGGGGAGGAAATCCAGCCACGAGACACTTTAAGTAGCAGCTTGATCTTTGTCAGTGAGATTGACTCAATTTAGACACGTACCATTGAGAGGTCAGATCTGGACTGGAATATGTTAAGGCCTGTCAGAACACTGTAAGCAGGAAAGGCAGACATTGCAGCCACCAAGGGTTTGATTCCAGCAGAGAGTCTTGTAAATGGGGATGTTTAATAGACCGTGGAGAAGTTAAAAGGAAGGATTAGACAACTGGTGGGGTCAAGTGCACTTAAGTAATCATAAATGCATAGGGTGGTGCTGTAATTAAAAATGCTCCTCCACTCACTCGGTTAACCTCGGTGTCGGAGCCATGCCTAGTACAGGCATAACTTCGGATCCAAGGGGCTTCTGTAATTGGTCCAAATCATATGAAAGCTTTTAAACTTACACATTGGGTTGAACTTATAAAGACAGGGTGGGAAAAAATACCCTAATTATTCAGACTTTTACATAAACAAATTTAACCACTCTGTGCTCTGAAGTGAAAGTATTTGTGATAGCTGTCCAGAAAGCAAAACTTTGCAAGAAAAAGTTTCAATTCCTAGTTTACCATGTTCAAAAGAAACTACTTTTTAATGACTATTTTTATTAAACATGTTTCCTGAAAAGCCTTGATAATGTTTATCAGAAGCACTTTGATACTAGATGTCTGTAAAAAGCATAACTAACTTTTGTTTTTTTAAAATAAAAGGACATCTTTAATTGGGAAAAAAAGTTTCTCTTGACTACTTTTACTGTCTCTACCAAACACACACGAGTCACGCAACTCCATTAAAAGCTTAGAATAATATTTCCAATGCACACTTTGCTTGTTAAGTTAATGGAGTGTTTTCTTACACACCAGGCCAGAATCACATGATGAGATTTGAACGGGTTGCTTTAGGCTTTCGTTCTTTTTGATTACTTATTTGGGTCAGGCATTTAGAAAGAAGATAAATTTAATATAAAAAATGTCAATCTTCTCTGTGAAAACACATTTTTAAACACCTGTGAGAGTTTATGCTGGTGCTTTGTGATATGCTTCTTGCTAAATTCAAGCCCAAATTTACTTATCTTTTTTAAGGGACAAGATGTTGACAAATGCCCTCCTCACAGCAGCGATGGAAATACATGAGCCTGAGGTCTGTAAATGCTGGAGAGAAAGAAGAGGCAGGAAAGGGCTGCCTGTTAATAAAAGGATTATTTATAATATGATACTTATGTGACCCAAAATAGCACTTCTGTTTCTTTCATACTATATTTCTTGTATTTGGCATACAAAAATGCAGCTGGGATTCTGGCTTCTTAAAAATCCTTTTTACATAAAAAAAGAAGTGACCTTTCTTCCTTAAATGTCTTGGCCTCTCTTCCTCCTTATACAAATTTCAGCCACGTGGAAGAACATAGCTTATCCTGCCACCCTAACAAAGGTTTTCAGGAAACTGAAGTTAGGACTGGATCTGGAAGTCATGTAGAAACTGGTGGAGCTACAATGGAGCCTGTTTAGCAGCAATAAAACTCACAAAGATTAACTGACATTGTACTACTAAGAATGTTTTTATACACCTTTTTTTAATAACTTTTTATACCAAAGGCTAAAGTTAAAATTACTGCCTTGGACCACAAATGAAATGCCTTACAGGAACAGCAGGGTCTGGGAAGGACTGCAGAGGGAGGTAGTGGAGCTGCCCTCCCTGAGCCTTTGCAGGCAGCATCTTCGGGTGTTTTGGAGAAACATCTGTTAGGTCTTGGGTCTAGAGAGAAGGAAAAGGAGGTGCAAATTTGATAAGAGTTGAGAACTCGTTTACCAGATGTCAGTGGTGACGTTTCAGGTATTTTAGCATTAGGCTTTCTGGTGATTTGCGGCAATCCAGGTTCCCGCATTGTGCATGGACAATGAAGACCTGCGTATCTTGCCGGTATGATGTGCAGAAAGCATTTGTTCCTACATTCTGTCCCTGAAGGAGATGCATTCTCTTAGCAGCATATATTTTGAGATTGGGCAAAGTATGAAAGCAAAATCATGAGGAGCTGTATTACTGCCTGGTTCTTAGTAAGATAATAGGGAGCCTCACAGGGGATAAATGTAAGCTGCTTTGTTACTTATTTTCTTAACATCGTTGTTTGTGTTTTGCCTATTCTGAACAGTGCAGGCAGGGAAACAGGAAACTGCCTTTCCTCTTATGTTATTTCACACGCCACTGACAGCACAGCCCTGTGCCTCTTCAGTCCTACAGAAACACTTCTGAATCTGTACAGCACCAAGCCCTGCAAGGCCTTGCTCCACGTTGATAATTTCAGGCAGATAATTTGCAGCAGCGATTTATTGTGCAAAAGCAGATCCATTCTCCACCAGTGATGCTCTGTTCCCTGATGGGAGGACACTGAAGGGATGGTCTGTGCCCAATGGGCATGGTGGGAGCAAGCACCCTCTGGCTGGAGCCTCAGGCTGAATGACCTCTTTTCTTGTAGACAGATGCTACCAAGGACACCCAGCTGGGGCAGTGGGGAAAGCTGGAGCTGCCAGCTTCGCCAGTGCAGCCAAACCTTTTCCTCACAAGCAGTGAAGCTGCCACTTCACCCCACACACTGCTGGAGGGTGGGTGCCAGAGGCTGGTCCTGCTGCAGCGCCGTGCCAGGCTGCCAGGCCTGTCAGCTGGAGGCCGTTTGCTGGGGAAAGACCATGCACTGTCAGGCAAAAAGGCAAGAGTTCAAGCAAGGGTTAAAATGTCTGGACAGCTTGCCCACTAGAAAACAGAGTTTTTTTCCATAGTCATTTCCCAGTCTTGAATATGCCGTCTCTAGTTACTGGAGGGATTCAGAGCTGGCACAGGTGGCTTTTTGAGTATTAGGCTGCCCTGTGTGCTTGGCACCAGATTCAGACAATTTTGAGAACAGTTCAGATCTTCTGGAAGTTTTCTTTCTTATTATTTTTTTTTTGTTTTGGATTGGGGTGTTTTCTTTTTTTGGTGTTTCTTTCCATAAGAAAGCAGTGCTATTTTTAGGACTTGGCCCATATTGTTGAACTCAGTGGTTTGCGTTTTACTGTTGTTGTTTTTCCTCTCTTCAGTCAAAATGAAATGGTTCTGGCTGATCTGAGCCGAGAAATGCTGCTGCTTCTCTTAAAGTTGCACTTGAGATTTTGTGAGTGCACGTGTGCATATGCGTGTGTGGAAAGTTTCTCTCAATTTCTTGGAATAAAAGGGCTCTTTGCTTCCTCCAAATATGTACTCCATGCTTGTAAACCTCTCTATTAGACTGGTTTTGTGGAACATTGTGAAGGGAGGACAGCCTAAAATATGATATGCCATTAAAATTAATTTTATATTTGAAGCTTGTCTCCCCAGTGTCTTGTCTTTCTTGCTACAGCTGTATACCATTGTGGTTCAGATACCAGAACGCCCCATTTTTATCACCTGTGGAAAATCAGACAGCATAACAAACTGATGAGCAAAGCAGCAACTGAAGCCAAATATCCCTATCCCTTCTCTCCTCTGGCTACAGAACATACGTAGACCCTGCACACCCAAGTTAGCTTCTGGATGAAAGGGTATATTGCTTCCTCTGCATGTGCTATGCTTCAACTAATTAGCTTATTTTAGCTATGCTGCTTCCAGGGCCCAAGGGATTAAAGTTAACATGGACAGCTACCCCTCTTCATCCTCTACACACAGTGTATAACTTGCCACTTGCTGTCCCTTTGTCCAAGAGCATCTGTCCTTCTGTTGCACGGCGTGTCTGAGCAGGTGGGAGGGCACATGCCCATTACTGCCTGGTTTTGGAAGCTTTCCAAAGAAACAGGGAAGGGCAGAGCCTGTTTCTCCCAGTTTTGAAGGACCAAGGTGAGTAGCAGTCAGCCACTTCCCATGTAACTACAAGTGTCAACCAGATCAGCGTAGACTGTCCTGAGGTCATTTTTGCAAAGCATGGCTGGACACTTCTGCTCTCCGTTGTAACTCAGACTGTTTTCCTACATACTGGGACTTTGGTTTGAAAAAGGGAAGGCACCTTCCAATAGCTCTTAGTACAACACACGGGCCATTGAGGACAGAGTTAAGATTTGTGCCTATCCTCAGGTTTTCCCTGTTTTCTATCCAGAGAGGCTCTCTGTTCAGCGTTAGTCTCAGCAATGCACAAGGTGGTTGTGATTCCCTGTAGCCACCCCCTGCACAGTGGCTGGCAGTAGGAGCCCAGCATCGCAGGGCTTAGTGCTGGTTTTCTAAACACCAGGCATCCTCACAGCGCTGCCTCTGAATCACTTTCTGGATGTAGACTTTTGCTTTTATTAATGGGTATAGACTTAAGACCTTCCTTCCAGGACTTAAGGGCATCCAAACGATCTCAGGATATTTTTTTAAACATTTAAGTGTTCTCATCAAAACCATAACGAATTGCCAAATCATTTTAAACAGATGCCAAATGTAAGTCTATCCCCAGGTCTTAAATCCTATGGAAAAAAAAGGCATTCACATGGAGTTTAGCATTTCCTGGGTCAGAAGTATCCTGGGTTCTTTCTGCCTCTGACCTTGGCTTCCAGAAGGTCAGGAATGTGTGAAGCCCAAACCAAACCTTGTTTTCCCTTGATGTCCATTTTTCTTTCCTTAGACAGTTATGATATTTTTTTCTTATATCAGCTTGAAATTAATAGACATTCAAGAAACATTTATTCTGTTGTGTTTGGGTTTTTTTTTCACCATAACTTTACTGCCAACAGTCTGACAGTGCAATGTTCACCTAGCAAAGAAACTTAGACAATTATACACTTAAAGTTAGACGATTATATGCTAAAAAGTACTTTTTTCAAAGGAGCAGAGGTGTTAGCTTCAGTTTCCTAGGCAAATTCTTACACAAGTAATTACATTCTGCCTACTGCATTCCTCTGCCACTTCAATTGGATATGGTGTTTTTCCACAGTCTGTGCCCTACATTTTTGCAGAGCATTATTGATTACTGTTAAGTATTTGTTGTCTACCATCCCAGCAGTGACTTCACTATAGAGGCAGTTATTAAAGCTAGACACTGGATATGTAAAAATTAGTAGTATATCCTTGTGGCATTTACCATCAAAAATACTTGCTAGTCCAAAACTTTTAAAGCAAGACATGTTTCTAACCCTGACTAGGTAATACAATAACTTGTGACATAAATCAGCAAATGAGGAATGTTTGATGATGACATTGATACAGCAGTGTAAGAGAATCACTGTGGGCCCCCTGTATTGACACCTTCACACTGTGACCACTGTTTTACAGTAGAAGCTGACAAGTTATGTTGGTGGGTGAATTAGGGTGTGTTTACTGTAAAGAGAGGAAGAAAATGATCTGGACTATCTAGCCCACAGATAAAATCTGGAGAGGGGGAGGTGAAGGCTGCTCCCTTGGTGTGTTCACAGTAGATATGAACTGTGAAGGCAGGAGTTGAAAGAGCCCAGTACATGACTGCTAGCTAATTCTGGGGAACTTTTCCATTACTCCCTGATAATCACAGCATTTCACAGCTCCCTCCAGAAGTAAGTCTTTTTTTCCCCACATTTCAGCACACTCATTCAGTAATGGCAGAATTGAGACCTGTGAAGCTAGTGTTAGAATGCTAATTTTAGCTTTTCTTTAATTTTACCATGTTACAGAAAAAAATATCCCTTAATTTGCATGGCCCTTTTCCTGGCAGATCTCAGCCTTTAACACATTCAGTGTAGTGAACCAAAACCACTGCTACTTGCTTCCCCTGAAATTATACCAGTTTATTTGATTTCATCCACCCAGACTATTATACCCTGGAAGGTAGCTCTGTGCATCACAGAGAGAGATGCCAGACCTGGTGATCATGTAGATGCTTTTGGGTCAAGCTTAGGGCTGAGCTGCCTTCGAGGACCACCTGCTGGCTGGCTGCAGGGGGGCTGAAGTCAGTGTGGACCTGGGGAAAGCCACCCTCCAAAACCTGGGTTGTCATAACTTGGCTAAATGACACCAAATTTCTGTCATGGAGAAAGAGGAGGGGTTTTTGTGGGAAGGGAAGGAAGGCAAGGCAAGGCAAGAACATTTTATTCTGGGGCTGTAGTTATGGAGAAACTGCTGAATATGTTAAAAATTTACTGCCCAGATGCAGGAAATTCAGCTAAACAAATCTAAATATGACCTGACACAAATGCTGGAAAACTAAAATAATGATGTATCTGACCTTACTCTGTATGTTTCCTGTAGTGGAAAATTCTTTGGTAGCTCTGAAACACCATGGGGTGTTGTCACTCATCTGAGCAGTAATGGCACAACTGTGAAGAAGTAGAAAAGCTCAAATTGGACTGAGAATTGTAGCCTTTGATCTTGTCTTTTATTCCCATGCAAGTCTTCAGGTTTGTTTAATAGCTGCCTTGTTTTGTCTGAGATCTGATGTCATTATGTGCCCATATTTAAGTGTCGTTGATGTGAATGATTATTGTTGCTCCATGCCAGGAAGGAAACAGCGGAGCCATTGGCTTGTACTTCCATGATGGAGTCAGGCGAGGGAGGAAGTTGAGGGTGCCTTCCATGCAAAGGAAAGAAGAGACGCCACGTCTGAACCATCCACACTTATAAAAGGAAGCAGAATTTTGATGGTTTTGGACTAAGAAATCTAATTGCTTCTAAATATTAAAGTCTGCTTGCTACTAGCTCAGCTGCCAGATGGTGGATGCTTATGGATACTCCATCCCTCCTGGTTGTTTTCCTTTCCTCTTCTTTTCCTTTTTTTGCCTAAGAGGATGCCAGAGCTCATATGGGCCTTCTCAGTACACCGAGAGCTTCATAAACCAACCTGAG